>OY725175.1:8067500-9303663 GCA_963241965.1 Tortrix viridana | reverse complement strand
ACAAATGACCAAACATCTTCCCTCGTCTCTTTTCTATTGTGCTTTACTAAGAAATCTATTGATTTCTTTTCTCGTTTACAATGGTAAGCAATGATTGGTAGGGTACCAAAAATAGGGCAGACTCATATTAACAACCTTCTATTAGTCGTATCATCCTCGTCATCATATCAGCCGAAAGACGTACACTGAGGCTGAGACTGCACCGTCGTGGAGAGCCTTGATTCTCCACGATGATTGGTTTTGTGCTACTCGCATCCATTGGCTTCCCGCGTCACCAGATCGTCGGTCTACCTTGTGCAAAGTCTACTATCACCGCTTTCGGGGGCGTGGCCGTCACTTTACAACCTTGCCGCCCCAGTGTCATGGGCACTGCCACTTTCATCTATCGGAAACAAATCTTCAATATCTGATTCAACTACAGTTATGTAGTTGTTTTGTATTTTCCTAGTAGCCCTGTATGAAAACTTGATGGCAAAATATAATACGCAATTTTTTCTATTAGAAAGTCCGCAGAAAACCAAAGCTGAGAAAGTGGTTATATAAGGTTTGTTTTAGGCGATTTCCTGGTGAAACTGCAAACGCTGAAGGCGACGGGCGACATCGAGGGCGCCGAGCAGCTGTTCGACAAGTACTCGCGGCTGGACGAGCCGTGGGCGCGCTGGCGCGACATCGTCATGATGCACAAGCAGCCGCGCAATATCTTCGTGCAGCCCAACACACAGCACAAAGGTAACACGGGCTCGCGGTCACAGAGCTGTGCTCTTTTTTTTTGTGTAATTGTAAGTTCACGTCTACGATATTACCTGGAAGGGAGTTGGGATGACCCAGGCATACAATAAATTAATATGCAATGGGTGATCCTGTCAAGTGATCTCGGTGGACATTGCGTATTAGTTTAGTTTATTTAGCCGCAGCTGTTTTACACCAAGTAAATGTCAAGGTAGAATAAATTGATCTAGTCCCAATGTAATCTCTAGACTTGTTCTATGGATTCTATAATTTCTAAATCAATAACCATGTACTGCCACAGAAAGTATATTATTGAAAAAATCCATAATCGTTTGATCTCATTAGAGACGGGATCCGATCGGTTAACGACATTTAAAGCCTTATTAAATGAAAAAAAATAGTAATCGAGTTGTTGTCACCTCACGGCGTTAACAGATTGACCAAATGCAACCATTCTGTTTAGGCGACACCGTGGAGCTGCGGCGCTACCCCGCGAGCGCGGAGGGGCTCGTCGCGTCGTGGGTGGAGCGCTTCCCGGGCGCGCATCTCTCGGAGCTGCTCGAGCAGCTGGCCGACGCGGACAAAGCGCACTTCGCCGACCTGCAGCCGCTGCTCGTCGCCTGACCTGACCTGACACGAGGACCTCGCATCTTTCATATTCTGAATAAATTGTATTTTTAACTCTAAAGTTATTTTATTTTATTTTAACAGAGGCTGATCGCACAGAGGGAACCGTATTTAAGTCCGTACTTCAAAATATATCTTAGTAAAAATAAGTTTTATTTACTACGTATTAAGGTCCGTTTTAGGTTGCTTATATTTTAACAGTAATTTTTTAAGAATTTTGATAATATCTCGAAAACTGTTTATCTTCATAATTTATTTTTATGAAAATAAACGTAAAATATAGATAAATGTCTTTAAGTTTTAATTATTACAGATTTTTTGGCCTGTAAACTTCAGGGAACGGTAGTTTTTTATACATTTGGTCATAAATCCGAAACTAAGTGATTAAAAAAAAATAGTTTTAAAATGTGCAAATCAAGCCCTTTCATATGATGCCTCATTTACTATAATCACTTTACTTTTATTTATAAACCCTCTTTTAGGCCCCATTTACACGGGGTAACTTTAGTCCTGGGGGGTAACATTGTCCGCCCCTATACACGTTTCTTGTATGGGGGACTCCCCTTATTATTTTACTTTTTGACTTTTTTATTATTTGTTAGGAAATCCGCCGTTATATCGCTATTCTGCAAAAACAGTCTACGGGCTATCTTTTACGGGTCAAAGATACAGCTCTTTAAAGTTAGGAATGACGGACGGACAGCGTAGGCTTAGGTATTAGGGTCCCGTTAGGCACCCTTCGGATACGGAACCCTAAAAAATATATAAGTTACGGACCCGTCATTAGGCATGGAAGTCTAACGGCCGCACTCAGAGACGTCAATTAACTTTTAAGTTTGATTTTGCTGCTGTCACTTTCTTTGCTATAGCAATAGAATAAGACGCAACTTGAATTTTTTTCATTTTTTTTACAAGGGAGGCAAACGAGCATGCGGGTTACCTGATGGGAAGTAATCACCACCGCCCATACGTTGCCGGCCTTTTATAAATAGATGTCCGAGTGCGGCAGTTAATCTTAGTCGCGCTACTCGCCGTTAGATGGTGCTTTCGTCAACGTACAGTGCTGTCTAGTGGCCAGTAGAAGTAGTGACACACTACGAGTTTCGTACCTCTGTACTAGATGGCAGTATAAAATATTATTTCTTATATTTATTTATTTATTGTAACATAACAGGCTTAATTTTAAAACAACGTCCCGCAACTGTTTTCACAGTTTGACTGTGGAATCATCACTAAAAATCAAAGATTAGAACACTTAAATTTAAATAATATTGAGGTAGTGCTAAACAAGGCTTGGCGTTTATATTTATACTGCATATTGCAAGTAGTTCTATAACGACAACCTAAAGGCTTCGTCAAACAGCCAGCGCCGTGGCATTCGTGTGAATACATATCTCTTAGTAGTCTGTGGCAGGAATACGTCCCACGATCGCGCCAAGCGCGGCGTGACTATAATATGTGACGGCCTGCATACAACTCCTTGTTCGTTTCCACGCTAAGAACGCGCCACGGTACTGTCGCGCCGTACCTAGCCGGCTGTTTGACGAAGCCTTAAATATTAGCGGCAATCAGTTATACCATTCGGGTAAATGATTTCATTCGTTTCATTGGGACTTCTTGTACACGCTTGTTCTGCGACAGATGCCACATCTCATTCCCCGGCTTCTAATACAGGTCGGAGAAAAACTACCGCTTTATTTCCACGTGATCTAAAATTCTACTATTCTACAACCTGAATTTTGGTCATTGGAAAATAACAGAGGTTTTGAGAACGTGGGCCGCGGGATATCCCCAGCTAACCAGAATTCAGGTTACAGAGAACCTCCTTTTGTCACCAAATCCGAAATTGTATTTTGTGCCGACCTTATTAGGAAAAATCGGAGGAGAGTTGAGCACGAGAGCGCGGTATAGGCAAGGCATCCAGAACAAGGCGGCTAGCACAAGTTTGTCGCTAGGTAATCCCTCTCTCCCTAGTCTGTAACGAAAGAGACGCACTGAGCGATAAACAAGAAAATACAACTTGTGCTACCCGTGCAGATGTACTTCACATGGAAAATGGTTGAATTTGCCAAACCTACGTTTCCTCCGGCTATCCGGGCCGACGCAGGCGCATGACCCATCATGACCCATGACTTCAGTTTATGTTCAGTCTTTAGTTGGCAGAAATTATCTATACCTAATTCCGTGATTTACGGGTATCAAAAAAATAAAATAATAAACTCTTTTTTTTTCAACTATATAATTTATTCACATTCAATACAAAACGAGTGTGATGGTAATTTTAATATTCATCGTAACAATCACAGTTTCGGTTATACCAGTAGAGTAACTATGAGTAACAAGAAAATATTAATTATCACCACACACCAATAAATAAATTCATCAATACCATAGAAATAATAAATAGGACAAGATGAAAGTAAAAAAAGATGAATTAAATCATCTAAATTATTGCTTCTCTAATGTCGCATCCACATATGCGGCATTCGGCGAATATTCGTGTTGGCGTCTCTGTTTTACTTAACGTTTATGAAAAATACGTCAAGACGAATATTTGCCGAACGACGCATATGTGGAATGTGGATGCGGCATAACACAATTACAATCGACTACTGTGGCCGCAGCGCCTGGCGAGTGCAAGGCGGCGTCTAAACAGCCTGCGTAACGTCTCCGCGCCCTGCCCGGGCTGACAATATACATCAACCTGTTGCAATCTAGATTTCTATAAAACTGAACACGTAACTTAAGCTAAAATACGGTTGGTGTAAGTGATTTCATAAAACCTCTATAATACAAGTTATTTCTAACAAAACTTCAACTAAGCACCATTCTATTCGATTATATCTTTAAGTGCGTGACTTAGCAATCAAATACTTCAGTAATATAATAAACATTTAAACTTAAAATTGACTTAGGGTCTCGTAAAAATGTAAATGAATGTAATTATATTTAAAATACAGAATATTATTGAATAAAACATATTTTGTGCAAACACACATTAAAAATCGTGTTTAAACTCTTCAATAAAACGGACTATATCAAATCCAGTCATTTTGTTATAGTATAAAGGCACATAAGAATCGATTTACAATAAATATTAACATAAGTCTATGTTTGCAAAACATTTCACGTCAATATATTGACTTGGGCCGGGGCCGCACTGCTGAGGCGATGGGCGACGCTACGGCGATTTCAGTACAAATGATCGCCCAACTGTAACGCAGTTGTACTGAAATCTCCGCCGCGTCGCCCCATCGCCCGACCAGTGCGGCTCCGGCCTTATAATTACTTACTTTTCAAATATGCAGTGACCGATAGCTTCAAGCTTGAACATCACATAACCCCGGTATAAAGAGCAATGGCTATTAATTTACCTAACCAGTCATTATGGGCTGTTTATGTTTTTTACAAGGCAAACATGATATAAGCGTACAGGAACCATTCTCTCGTAGTGTTGTTATATGTAGACCCTTAACTTCAGATCGTTTACTTAGAGTACACCAGTAAGTACACTATGTTTATACCACTGGATTTTTAACCCCTCTCTGCCACACAACCCTTTCGCGTAAAGCGTCTATCATCTGAGATTCTATACAAATATAATAAATAAATTTCATCGTCAAAATCCTTCGTAGTGTAGTAATTGGCAAGATTCATTACAGTCTCAATCCGAATAAAAGTACAATCCAACATATTATAATGTCTTGTTAATGGTATTCAAAGTCAACAAAATGTAATGGAAGGCAATTAGAGATTCTTTTGTATATTTTGTTTACTAATTAGGTAACGCTCGCTGTAGATTCGAATATGAATTATTAACAAATGCTTACCACTACTCTATGTTTCCTAGTAGAAAGATCTAATAGTTTCGTTCAGTTAATTTTCTCAGAGCGTTCTGCACCGTCGCCTTCGCCTTTAGATGAGACAGTGGATCTGCAAAAGAAATTAATCTGGTTTTTATCCAGAAACAGCAATAGTTTAGATGTGCAGTACATGTTGGTGTAATGAAGTAATAAATAATGAAACTACCATTTATTAAGAACACATTAATTTACACTACCGAATGAATCCTTTAGTCGCATGTCGTCCCGTTTGCAATTTGTCCCCTTCGCAGTTCGTCCCGTTCGCAATTTGTCCCGTTTGTAATTCGTCCCGTTAGCAAATCGTCCCGTAAACGCACGTCGTCCCATTCGCACTTCGTCCCGTTCGCAATTCGTCCCGTTAGCAAATCGTCCCGTAAACGCACTTCGTCCCGTTCGCAATTCGTCCCTTTAGCAAATCGTCCCGAAAATGCACCTCGCCCCATCCGCAATTTGCCCCTATTGCAATATGTCGGTTGCAGTCATTCAGTCAGTCAATCCAGGACTTCTCTCTTTATGTAATTATATATGTTTTTATATATTTATAATTATATAATTATTCTAATTTACGAGTAATTCAATAACAAATAAATTAAAATCGGAACACTTCGGCAAAATAACATTATTTAATAATAATATTAATAATAATGTTAATTGTGGGACGATTTGCTAACGGGACGAATTGCGAATGGGACGAGGTGCGTTTACGGGACGATTTGCTAACGGGACGAATTGCGAACGGGACGAAGTGCGAATGGGACGAGGTGCATTTACGGGTCGATTTGCAAACGGGACGAATCGCGAACGGGACGAATTGCGAACGGGACAAATTGCGGACGGGACCACATGCGACTAAAGGGAATGAATTTCGTCAGTAAAGTGTATACAATGTTGATTTTGAAGTAATAGTTACATATATATATATCATATAAAGTACAGAAGTAGTAAGACAAAGATAAATTACATCATATACATAATAACAGTATCTACATATTGCTGTATTACTACGCCTACCTGACTAGTTGTTTTACAGGTAATCGCTAAAACTTTGTAAAGCATTAGTGCTGTAAAATTTAATAGAAAAGCGTGAAGCGTGCACAGAGACAAATCATATTATAATTATTATTAAAGTACGGAAAAGTTATTTTGATTATTTACGTAAAATGTAAGTAGGTAGGTACAGGAATTATACACACCTTGGCGAAGATTCCTTTTCGGCTTCCGGTTTTCGAGTAACACTTATCGATATATTCTTTCTCTGCCTTATCCTTTCTAGGATATTTTCAGGGCTAGGCTCTTTTTCGCTCTCTTTTAGAATAATGGCGGAATTGCGAGTTCTCTTAGGTCTGTAGGTCGCGTAGTTGCCCGGCGAATACATCGAAATCGTCCTGTTGTATTTGTGCGGATCTCTGAGACTCGTCAGGGCCGTCTCGTCAGTATCGTCACAGCTGTCCAACAGCGACTTGGTTCTCGAGTACCTGTGGTTTAGCGTCCCGTAGGAGGCGGGCTGGTCGTAATCAAGATAGCTTCTAGTGCCAGGACACTTTCGGAATTCGCTTCTATCGAGAGATCGGTACGTATCTATTTTATCGTTCAGTCCGTAAGAGTCAAATCTTAAGTTATTCCTAGTGCTAACGGGTAAATCCGCGAATAGAGATCGGTAGCGCTCGGCGGAGGGAGAGCAGTCGGAGCCGGCGGAGTAGCCGGGTGACAGGTCGAGCGCGGGCGAGGCGGGCGCGGGCGGCGACGCGGCGCCCGCCAGCACCAACAGCGGGTCGTACTCGGCGGCCCCCGGACCCACTAAATTACTCTTTCTTCGTTGTTTCTTTTCATTAAATCTCGAGTAAAAACTTTTTCTTCGTATTCTTTCTAGAATATCGTCCCTCTCTGGAGTGGTAGGTTCCGGGTTGCGCAGAGGAGTATGGCCGGCGCTCTCCTCGACGACGGTATCCTTCTCCGGCGCTTTCGTTTCTGTACTGTGATCGGACTTCAGCTCCGAATTGGAAAAGGTAGATCGACTTCTGGATCGGCTGCGGCTCTGTGTATCGAGGTTGTCGGCAATAATTTCCGATATCGTCCCGTTCTTATCGGTGGTTTCATTTTTCTCAGTCTCTTTATCTACAAGGGAAACGTTCATTATTCGCGGCTCTATCACAGGATCTGTAGGAACTATTTTTTTAACTCTTGGCAATCTGGAGAAATCTAGTTTTAAGCTATTTTTCATATTTTTAGTTTCGGCTTCTTTCTTAAGGACTGGCTGGTCGTTATTTTCGTTCGAAATTGTAGATGCACTCTCATTCGTAGTTCTTCCGTATTTATTCTTGCGACCCAAACCATTGAGCAACAATGATGTGGGTCTCTTAGGCTTATCTTCTCCGTTTTCTGCTACCGGCTCGTTCTTAACATCTGTAACAGTAGATGACCCCACGCCGTCATTAGTAGTTTTTTCTAAAGTTTTCGTTACTTTTTCCTTCGGTTCGAATTTTTTGAAGAGTCCTAACACTTTGGACACCGTGGTCTTACTTGGAGCTGGTGTCAGGTTATCCAGAGTAGCCACGTCAGTAATAGTCACAGCTCTTTTGATGAGATTAGACTCGGTGGGTGGCTCAACAGTTGCCGGGACGGATTGTTCTCTTTGCGTTCTGTTTAACTTAACACTTTCTTTTTTATCTACACTACCGCTTGTTTTAGTATCACATACTTTTTCAGGAGAATTTGACTTAGACGACGCGAACTTTTCTAATTTATGACCTATTGATTGCAGAACAGATTTCTTTTTTGTGACAGTCGATTTGACACCATTTTCCGAATCCTTTTCTTTTACTTTCTTTGTGACTTTCTTCTTCTCAGCAGTGGGCTTGCCATCTTTCGTATCCGAACTTGCTACATCAGTCTTTGATTTGGAAGGAACTTTCTTGACGATTTTCTTCTTAATAGTTCCTTTCTTTTCGGTTCCGTCAACTTCAGAAGATTTTTGTGTAATTTCCTTTTTAGACGAACTGTTCACTACCTTAGTCTTTATTTCTTCTGTAGGTTCATCTTTTAAACCATTACCATTCAAGTTGCCATTTTTTAGTGACACTCCATTTTCAAAGATGTGTTCCTTTGCTTCAGGATTCTCCCCGGTATCCTTATTTTTCACTACTACGTACTTTTTCAATACAATATTTGTATTTTGGCTATCATTTATAATGTCCGGCAATTTCTCGTCTTTTTGACGATTCGTTTCATTTACACTTTCTATTTTATTTGGTATAGAAAGTCTTGTTTTCCGTGGTAAACTAATACTGAAGCTCACTTCAACATCATTTTTGTTATCATTTGGAGAAGGTGTTTTTTCCTGTTGGGAATTATTACTAACGGGTTCGTCTCTTTTAGAGCTGCGACTAATGTAAACTTTTTCAGGAGACGGACTACTTGTAGGGTAACTCTTTGGTCGCATAAGTTTAGACTCCCGCGGCAAAGTTTTGTCCTTATTGTCAATTTCAACGCTTGTCATATTTACTGATAACATATTTTGATTCCGGTCATCGAACGTATCCAAGTCTTTGACAGGAAAACTTTTCGGTCTCGTCAGTTTTGAATCTTTATTTAAATGAACATCGTCAAGTTTTTGCCTCGAGTCACCGGTTCTGCCACCGGAATCAGTAACCTTACGAGAAGTGTCCAAAGTCGCAGTCGTCTCCTTGATATTATCTAATATAGGGAAAAACGGAGTGTTGGATCTGCTGCGCTCTTTGCCTAACAGAATACTCGGCGACACACACTTGCGAGCTAGGACGGGTTCGTCCCTGAACATCGGCTGCCCGTCACCGTACTCGGTCGGACTCCTCGAGGAGGAATCGAGAGACCTGTTCTTCTTCTCCCTGATCTCTCTTAAAATTTTCTGCGTCTCCAACTCCTTCTCTCTCTTCTGTCGAGCGTAGTGGTTCTCGTCCGGGGGCGAGTCGAAGAAGTCGGGGCGGAGGAATCGGGAGACGCGTTTTCTGGGCGGATCGGCGGCCGCGCGCATCGAGTGGCGGCGCAGGGCCGCGGGCGCGCCGTACGCCGCCACGTAGCTCGGCTCCGAGAGCAGACTGCCTTCGGGCGAGCACGAGTCATCCAGGGACAGGGTGCGCTCCGGCGTTAGGTACTTGCTGAGTAGGGGTCTATCCGGCGTGCTGCGCACGCTGCCGCCACGCTCGCGGTGCTGGTCGGGCTCGGGCTCCGGCTCGGGCTCGGGCTCGGGCTCCGGCTCGGGCTCGGGCCCCGGCTCGGGCTCGGCGCGGCCGCGGCGCGGCAGCGTGGCGGGCGCGGGCGGCGCGGCGGGCTCGGGCGCGGGCGCGTGCAGCGAGAGCGTGCGGCGCAGCTCGCGCGCGGCGGCGGGCGGCAGCTGCGCGAGCAGTTGTCGCTGCAGGCGGCGCGAGAGCGCGGGCGTGAGCCCCGAGAGCGCGCGCAGCTCGCGCTGCGACAGCCGGATCGAGCTCAGGTCCAGGTCCGACAAGTCCAGCCTGCCCTCCGACCGATCCTCCGCGGTTACGTTCTCGCTTTGGCGCTTACCGGTTTTCTTACTATTACCTGAAATTCAATCGAAAACACACTTTTCTATCATGCAGAACGCTCGCTCGGATGGAATATTTACAGTGGAAACTTTACGATGTAAATTTTTTTATCGAATCGACTGAGGAGATTTTGAGGAACAGTTTAAATGAGGCGAGAGGGTACGGAGAGATTAAATTTAATGTATTCAAAAATGAGGCAAACATCGATGCGATCTGTTAAAAGTTAATATCTACTAGAAGAGCTAAAATACGTACAAATCGTTATAGATCAAAAAGAAAGCTCAAACAGAACACGAAAAATATGCATTTAAATGTTGCTTACGAACGAATAGATTGAACTAAATGACAACAGCGCGCGTTCACACGACAAGGCATCTCTACAGGTGGCGGACAGCCGCGGCGCGATGCGAACACAGAACACATGAATCAAGAAATAAATATAGTTTAGTACCTACTGTTGTGTGGCGTTTGTGGCGGGTTTGTCGGCGCCGGGGGCGGTGTGAAGTGCAGATTTGGTCGGAGCATGCAGTGTAACGCGCAACCCAACTGCAACCACACCAACAACTCACTGCCGGCGCTGCGTCTACCGACCGCCGGGTCGCTAAACACCGGCGCCCGCGCCTCTACCGTCCACTGCTACATACACTAGCTACACATGTATGCCATGACCGCTTTCTAAACATATCATTAACTGTCGGTCCGTATTGTTCTGTTGCGAGTTGTACAAATAAATGTGTGTAACGACTCTAATCGAAATCGACAATATCTACTTATTATACAACTATTTACTGCATTGCCGGAGGCGATGCGATGTGTGAAATGCCTTTCGTACACTTCATGCAATGTCGATACAGTGTGAGCTGAACTTAAATCGGAGCAACGCAACATTTTCCTGCTAATGTTAGCGAGTAGGGGAAACACCTGCACAAAGAATGCGATTTAAACAAATAAAACACTACAATGCAAAAATCGTTAATGTCATTAAGTATGTTATGGAAAAGTCTGAAAATTACAAACACTATATAATAGACTATTGTGTGAAAATAATGATAAATAATAGTCTATTATATAAATGGGGTTAATGTTAATGAAAACTACTCGGTCGGGCGGAAAACGTCGCTAGTGCCGGCGGGGCTCGAACTGTTAATTGATCTGTTTAGTGGAAGCGACCCTACTAGGTGCGGTGCGCGCTAACTACGCGAGCGTGTGTTCTCAGACATGAAAAGAGTGCAGTATTGCAATGAAACAGTTGAGAAGCAGTAGGTCCCTACTCGCGTTTTATTTTTGGGACCATGCGCGAGTATAGTTATTATCGTTGAAGAATATCGTAATGACCTAATCCTTACTAATATTATGAATTCAATAATGTGTTTTTTGTCTAGTCAGGAGAACGGATTCACGTGATATTATTTATACCAGATATATTGTGTTCAATTAACAAAGACGCGCCCATCACTTAATTTTACGTTGCATTATTAGAATAAACTCTAGAAAAACTGTTACTTTTTTATATTTTTATTCAAAAGAATAGGGAATTTTTGAGTTAAATTCAAAGTGTTTATTTGTAAACACACGTAAAACTAAAACAGTAATGGAGAAATACGGTGGAATATGGTGGTGGTCGGTGGTATACATTCAGTCAACAAAGTATCGGGAATGGATGATTTGTTTATGGTTCCAAATTCAAATTTTTGTTTTTTTTGTTGTTGTTAGATTGGCACAACTGTTTTCTATTTTGGCGCGGAGTTTGAGTTGCATCTGTTATTTATATTAAGTACAGTGCTGTTTTTAGTTATATCATATCTAGTGTGTATTGCGAATTTCATAATGGACAAAAACATTGAACAAAGAGTTTGTCTTAAATTTTGCATCGCCAATGGAATTTCGTGTTCGGAGTCACTGAAAATGTTACAGAAGGCTTACGGTGATCCGACTTTATCAAAAACACGTGTTTATGAGTGGTACAAAGCGTTCAAAAGCGGTCGAGATGTGATGGAAGATTTGCCTCGCTCTGGTAGGCCATCAACGTCTGCAACTGAAGTTAACATCGCAAAAGTGAAGGAAATAGTGACTGAAAATCCTCATTCAACTTTGAGAGAGATAGCCGCCGAACTTTCTGTATCTCACGAGTCGATCCGTACTATTTTAACTAATCATTTGGGTATGAAACATGTTACCGCTCGGCTAGTCCCAAAAGACCTGAATTTTCTCCAAAAACTCATTCGCATGAGAGTCGCTGAGGACATGCTAGAACGAGTCAATTCCGACCCAACATTCATGAAACGCATTGTTACTGGTGACGAGACGTGGGTTTACGAGTTTGACATGCAAACTAGTCAACAAGCTTCGGAGTGGCGCTTCGTGGCACCCGTTTTCAATCGGTAGAAGACATAAAGGAGAATTCGCGCCGAGAACTGAATTCAATTCCGGAAACAGCGTTTAAAAAATGTTTTGATGATTGGATTATTCGTTGGCGTAAGTGTATCGTTTCTGAAGGAGCATACTTTGAAGGTGATAAAATAAATTTGGATGATTAACAAACAGTTTGTGTATTATTGATCTTTTCCCGGTACTTTCTTGACAGAGTAGTATTCTAAAATATCCGTTTCGTTAATCTTGCATTTGATGCAGTAGTTTTTATTTATTTATTTATCATGGACAGCCGCATTATTAAGTATATATTTTAATTTACTAATAACCAAGAAATAACAATAAAAAGAACATGATAATGATATCTAATGATGTCAATTTAGTGAAAATAACTATTTACCAAAATGTTCAATCAATTAATCAAAATTGACATGACGTACTCTTTTTATTACACAACAAATCCAAAGCACAAATTACAGTATAGTATGACTACTTTATGTTATACAAAACACTGGCCAATTACGGATTTTCATTTTGCTAACCAGACTTTGACGTATTACGCTAACACGGTATCAAATGTTTATAAACTGGAAAACAAAAGTAAAAAGTAAATTTATTTCAAAAGACTAAACATAAAATTGTGTGATGAGAAGTTATTCAAGAGATATATTTCTCCGACTCGTTTTATAATTACCTTATATTGTAATAATCAGGGTTACCACAATTGTGTCAATGCTTAATCACCGAAGTTACGTAGGTGTACAAAACTTCAGCTCAATCAGACACTGGGAAGTGCCAAATTGTACTTGTACGATTTGATGATTACCGATCCAGATACAGGGACAGGTGACACTATATAAAAGTTTGTAATAATAAGATTAGGTAATGGGGCGCGATTCCGCGGACTGTACAAACTATAGTTGGAGGTCAGGAAATGACACAGGTTTTTTATAATACCCACAACTTCGTTCTTGAAAAAGGTGGGGTTTAATTTTTAGTATAGACAACGTCAAAAGTAGATACGCACTTTTGTACTTTATCGCATTAACATATTTGACAATCTTGTTTGACATTGCTAACGTGGCTGTATAGCGACAAGGTACAAAAGTGTGCATCTACTTTTGATGTTGACTGTACGTAATTTTAAGTCAATAATTATGTTACTTTAAATTGACACAATGTTTAGAAACGCAAAGATTCATATCCAAATTTTACAAATTTTTCCAAACATATATTTATATTTTATTTAATACCAAAAAGTCCACATACAAGCAGAAAATGACTGATGAATTACATTTCTATTTTAAAAGACACACATGATCATTAGGTTGCGCGGGCGATGATGCTCAAGTGAAGCACAAGCGGACTGATATAGCATTGAAATTATTCTTTAATCACATTACTAACCAATTTATTATCCTCTGAACAATTCATAAGATCTTGACGATATAATACTGATATACATTAAAAATATGAAATATTATGTTTTGTATGATTAAGGGGCAAGCGAGCAAGTTCACTTGATAGTAAACACTCCCGACACTAGGCAAATTGCAAGTGCCTCGCAACGAAACACATTTAAGTCACCCACCATTTATTAATTAAATCTCACAAAAGTATTGATCTGTTTGAAACCGTAACTATTCTTATTTACTGAAATTACTATTTTTTTTTTAAATCAATTCAAAAAAGGACGTAGTTTTCCTAGCATAAATATCTCCGACTTAAAGGAGGTATCAGTATAGATAATGTAAACAAGATACTGAATACAAGTTTGAATTGGGGGATAGTGTCGATGGTAACGCGTCTACTAGTAATATATATAATATAAAAAGCATGGATTAAAATTAAATTTTAAATTAAAAAACCCCCGTCACAAAAATAAAACGGGGGTAACAAGGGTTTATTTAAATTTTAAAATAATAATTTCACTAAATCTCACATTAAATTAAGTATATTTGGGCGGGATTTCGTGGATTTAAGAACACTATGATTAAGACGTGTCGTTTAGACAATATTATTTCATAATGGTAGTTATTTATGTTTGTCGGCGTATTGAATTGCGTCGTGGTAAGCCCGCGTATGTACAGTGTGCGAGTGGGCCGGCGGCTGGCAACGTTTTCCCGTGCGACAAGCGTGCACAAGCGGAGCGGCACTCACCTCGCGGCACGGACGGGCGCGGCTTGTTGAACATCGAGTCGAAGTCCGCGTGCAGGTCGCGGGAGCCCCAGCCCTCGCGTCTAAGGAACGTTAGAATAACACGTTACAACAACGTTATAATATAATATAATAGGGAATATGCATGATTTTCTTTTGCTTAAAAAGTCATGAGTCATGTTAAGTGACGACGCGGTTAGCATAGTTGGTAGTGACCCTACGAAGCTAGCAGTCCCGGGTTCGAATCCAGGTATAGACAAATATTTGTGTGATGAGCGCGAGTATTAAATTTGTTCCTGAGTAACGGATGTTTTCCTGTGTATTTAAGTATGTATGTCTCTATATAAGTATGTTTATTGCTGTCTAGTACCCATAGTACAAGCATAGGGCTTAGTTTGGGACTAGGTAAATTTGTGTGAGATAGTCCCCTGATATTTATTATTTATTTATTTATTAATGTAAAAAACAGTAGAGAAAAAATATTTTTCTAATAACTATATAAATAACCAAGATATAAGCCGTTAAAGATTTGTTTCTATCTCTTTCTAGCAAAACAGAATTTAACATGTAGTTAATATGGCCGTGTAGTGGACGTTGACGTCACAGTTCATGTCGGATCTCTTTCGTCTAGTAAGTAGTTTTCAAATGCTTATATTATCCGTATTTTTTGGTCGATTTCAATTATTACATTTTTGCTTTTACGGCGTTTTCATATTTTGTTAAGAAATGCGATAAAAAAATTCATGAATATTCCCTATTCATATGTCATAAACATAAATGTTTTTGCGGCATTGCTCCGCGGCAAACGCACTCCGTCGCGGCGCACATCTCCCGCTGCGATTGCCGCGTGCAGTGAGTTTACCGCATAAAACAAGTAGAGTTGGGTAAGGTTGGATTGTCGGTTAACTTCGAGATTTTTGTTCCATTGAACTGCGCTTTATCGCTTGTTCTTGTGTTCGAGGTTTAACTATGACTTTTGTATTGAGTTACGAGTTTAACGTTATTTTCAAAGCAAAGTTCGTAGTTGGAATAAAAGGGACACACCGGTAAGGTTCACTGTCGAATATCATATTTAAAACATAACTATATCTTCATGGTGATATGAAAAAGGGTTATATTAGGAAGTAACGTTCAAACTTAAATACTTCAGGTATTTAAGTGGAAAGAAATCAAGTGAGTTTTTGTTAGTCTAGTAGTGAACTCACGTTTCCGAAACACTTCGTTTACTTTCCACATATCTATGGGTGCTGCATGAAAACAAAATGGTGTATGAATTTATAATAAAATCAATTTAATAGCTAATACAAAAAAATATACTCACAGCAAGTTTCTCCTCGGTAAGTGGGGGCTGCATGCATAAAATTAAAATAATTAGTTGGTGTTCAACACGAAATAAAAATTAACATGAGTTTCATGCCTGAAGCTTAGTCCGGAGCTTTGTTATACATATAACAAATGCATTGTCCTTACTTATATACTTCAGGGTTAGCTGGAAGAGATCCCATTTAGTGATAAGTTCGCCTTTGTACTTTAATTTTACGATGTATTGTATTATTTACTTATATTTTTTGTGTAATAAAGACTTTACATACATACTAGATTTTTTTTATTAACCCCTATCATTAATCATGTTTAACTTGGCTCCAGACTCAGCTTAATATTTAATAATAAACCAAAAATACGTTTACTTTTAAAATATTACGATATAAAAACAAGAGACCAAGGCATTAGATAGCTAAATATTTCTTTTGATGAAAATGAATAAATTAAACATTGCTAAGCACATCCAAACAGCGAAACGATACCGTGAGCATGATTATTTTAAGATATTGTTCTTTTTAATTTTTAATTATAAACCCTAAGTACGTGTGCGTGCGTTAGTACGTCTGTTTCTCCTTCACGCTGAAACGGCTGGACGAATTGGGATGAAATTAAGAATAAACGATTCTACACATGAAAATCGCTGTCAAAAGTCTAGCTTCCTAGAATCCAAAGTGTTCTTCAGAAAGCTAACACATCGGTTTGAAATAATATAATGATAGCTTTAATTATTTTATGTTTGTTAAAAAGCAACACGATGGTGCCGTCGCGCCGCACAATAAGCCACTATAAAACCTCGTCGCATTTGTCACTCGCGACTGGACGCTGTCATTGGTTCTACGGCGGATCAACGGTTAAAGTAGGCAACGGTACCTGTTGAAGAACGGCGACTGGTGCAGGTTGTTGAACAGCGAGTGCGGGTGCTGGAAGCCCGGGCCCTCCTCGCCGTTCAGCCGGTTGGTCAGCGCGCGGACCTGGAGGAAAAGAGGTAAAGTCGGGGTCAATAGAAATGGCCAAAGATGTCAACAAATTAATACTGACTGTTTAACACATAACCTCAAAATTTCAACAAGCGTGTTTTTATTAAATAAAACGTATAGTTAATAGTTATTTAATCTAAAAATGAATATGAAAGTAATAATCAAGCGTATAAATCATTGTAAAGACTTTTCTCGATCTTGAAAAGTACATGATAATGGAGTAATATTGGTAAATTGGTTGGTAATGTAGGTAAAATGAAATAAGTATCGAATGCCACTTACGACACCATATACGAAAAATATTTTGCAACTTTAAATTATAGTAACGTTTAAAAATAAAGCCAAATATCAGTGGAAGTGAAGCACTTACCCTGTGCAGCAGCGTGGAGAAGAGGTTCTCGGCGGTGAGCAGGTGGAAGCCCTCGTCCTCCTCGTCCTCCTCGCCGGAGCTCACCGACTCGGCGCGCGCCGCGCGCGAGGACCTTCACAACAAACATCTTATTATGATCTCCAAAACAAACAGCCGCGGTATAACGCTAAGTTATTAATCAGAGATGGGCCGAATATTCGGTAAATATTCGGTATTCGGCATATTCGGCAAGTTTTTCAATGTTCGTATTCGGCCGAATAGTTCGGTTACATTGCCGAATATTTACCGAATAAACAAAGTAAATAACGAGCGTAGTTGTTTCGTAATTCGTCGGATTGACATCCTATTTCAGCATTCTAAGCAACTACCAAAAAGAGATAAATATGCGTCTAAATATAAATACAATTATTTTGAAAAAAAACCATAGCTTAAATAAGAAAAACCAGAGTTGTTTTAATTAAGTAATTTTTATTAATCAGTAATCACCTTTCTCAGTTATCCACTAAAGGTCGACAAGTCAAATGGCGCGAGCGCGAAGGTCCGAAACGCGCGGAGCGCTGAGCGCGGACGTGTCAAAACCTTTTTCTAGCGATTCGGCGCAACCGAATATTCCGTATGTCCGTATTCGGCCCATCTCTATTATTAATCGTATACTGAATTTTTGCTTTGGACGGTAGTAAAGTTACTTTAGCCTTGCAATGGCATTTCACACAACGGCACCGTGACGCGTGTGTGCCAAGTTCGTTTTGTATCTTTAATGTCTTGGCATTAAAATATGGCAATCTTCGAATTTGAAAGCTTACCTTAAACGGTGCATGTGGTTGTCGTCTTCTTCTTCTGATTCACCTCCGCTGACAAGACTACTGTAAAATAAAACAACAAATCCAGGTAAGAGAAAAGTCTTTACGGCCTTGCTTTTTTTAAGCGGATTTTAAGACGCCATACCTGCTTAAGGCTCCGCCGTGCCTTACAAGGGCAATTATTTTTTTATCACACTTATACAGGCAAAACAGGCCGTACGACCATTCTTTTTATTTTGATTACGCATGGTTTAGTATTTAATTCACTATTTAATCCTATAGGATTATTATACACACGTACATACATACATCAGGTTCTAAAGAGGAGGAGGAGGAGGAGGAGGAGGAGGAGGGGTTTTGAAAAATCGAAAAATAAAGCTCTTGTTTCTTTCTTCAAAAACTAGAAAGAGAGGAAGAAAGATTCTAGGGACTCAATTGTAATTCTTTTCATACCGCCCTCAAATCAGCCTTCTTATTATTACTTTTTTACCAGTCATGAGATGGACCGACGATCTGGTGAAGATCACATAAGAGAGATAGCACAAATTAAAACATCGTGCCCAGCAGTGTTGGTCCTGATAGGATGAGCTAGTGTTTCCTGGTGCGGTACCTGATGCGCCTGGGGCGCGCGGCGCGCAGGCGGCGCGGCGGCTCGGGCTCGAGGCTGCGCTGGCGCGGCGTGACGAAGCCCTTGCCCTCCACGGCGATGGGGATGATGAACTCGCGCGCCGACTTCTTGATGGGCTCGCCCGCGCTCGAGCACGACTCCGCCGCGCTCGCCGTGGATTCCGTTGATGTTAGGCGCCTATGGGACAAACGTTCGAGCGTAAAGGTGCTGATAGATTTCAGCATTTACTTGAGCGTTCGCTAGAATATTTTCCATTTCATAGAAACTGATCTTGACTAAAATGCCAGTCTCAAGACCGGTCAAAGTAATTGTCAATCCTTAGAAAACTGTCATTTTTGAAGCACCTTGTGACGGCCATTTCAGCCAAGATCAGTTTATTAATATGGCCGTTAGTATCATGACGGTCGCATAGACTGTTGCACGATCTTCGGTCGTTTGCGACAATGTCCTATCGTGAATCGGTTGGTCGTTCGTGCGGCCGTGATCAGTCATGTAGAAGCTCGACCACCCAACCTTGCGAGACAGCTGTTGGTGAGAGCGTCTGTGCGACAGTCGCAACGTGAATGGCCCCTTTAAGCGTTGCAACTGACCTGAGCGGCGTATGAGCGGCCCTCGTGGCGGGCGCGGGCGCGGGGGCGGGCGCTGAGGCGGGGGCGGGGGCGGGTGCGGGCGCGGGCGGCGACGTCGGCGACTCCTCGGCCACGTGGATCGGGATGATGCGCTCCACGGACACACCCCTGCGGGAAGATACGTTAAGTCATTAATAAATATCACACAAATATGGGTACTAGACAACGATAAACACCCATAACAAACATATACAGAAATATCCATATGACTCAGGAACAAATCCTCATCACATCACACGAACTTTTGCCCATTCCTACCTTCGTAGGCACCGTCACCACCAACCAGGCTAACCGCGTCGTGTACTCGTAGTAACCCAGATCACATATTAGTTCGCACCAATGTACATTAATTGATAAATTTGGTTGATTTGATACTGAAACATCTACATTTCCTCATCACTGTTAAACATTTCTTGCATATCTGGCAACACTATCTATTAAACTAGATAGCTTGATTAAAAATTCTACTTTAGGGCCAACGCCGTTTCAGCGTCTGTATTATACCGCGCTCGCAGCTCTTCCACCCATATATGCCCCCTGATTGTAAAACGCTCAACATGGTAATATGCCCGTAACTATGTTTTTAATTGGTTTCTTATAGGTATGACTTCTGATTCGAAAACGAATCAAAAATTGAGTTGTCGTTTTCGAATCAGGGGGCATTTAATGTACCAATTAAAAACGTAGTTCTGGGCATAAATGTATAGTAGTTTCAAGTTCGTATGAAACTTAGTGTCGCTAAAGCGTGTAGTGCGTGAATACAGTACCTGGGGCGGTGGTCTTCAACCCGGTGCTGCGCCTCGGTGCGGAAGACGCGCGCCGCGGCCGCGGGCGGCGTGCCCGGCGGGGACGCCAGCGACGCCACGCCGGCCGACGACGAGCGCCCGTACGGCACCGGCGGCTTGCCTGTCGAGAACACGCACACATACAATTCATTCATTCATACCTGAGCGGCTAGCACATCTTGTATTTTCTCGCTTGTCACTCGGTGCGTCTTTATTGTTACAGACAAGTTAGAAAGCGAGATCCGAGCGGCAAACAAGTCGCGGATCACTTGTGCTAGCCTTCCAGGACGGCCGGCACAATTTGTCCGCGACAAGTTGGTCGCTCGGATCTCTCTTTCTGATTAATCTGACAAGCGATAGAATACCCTTGTGCTATCCACCTAAGAGACTTCAAAAATACCAAATGCTACTCCATTCTAAGTTTCATCCAATATCGTTTGGCCGATTCATCATGAAGGATTAACAAACATACTAACGCACACACAAACTTTGCAATGAGAGCACCAGTAGCCCACATCGCTGCCGAGAAATACTTCTGACGTTGCAAATGGATAAAACCTACAGTAACCATATCCTCTTACTACATTACAAGGTTACTATTGAAGTGGATCGTGTGCTTGTTTGCCACCGATCTTGAAATTAAAAAAAACACTAAAAAAGCGATGCAAGTTTTCTACCGTGTATGCTAGGGCTAGGACCAAAGTAGCTACAGTAACTAATAATTAATTAAAAACAATCACAATCCATAAGGTCTCGTACCTTATCGACAAGGTACACTCACCCGTGCGGATCGCGGTGGAGATGATGTCGCGCGCGGCGCGCCGGCGGTTCTCCTCGCCCGCCTTCTCCTCCACCAACTTCGCCATCGAGTTCTGAAGACTCCTGCAAATAACGTTACAGTTTACATACAACACTTTAATATGCCCTTACATGCGAGCTATTGTATTAGCGATGTCTCTTGACGAATTCCAGCAATTACAAATAATAATAAAAGTTAAAAAAATACTTAATGTGTACCTCCTAGCGTCTTGCAGTAACACCGACGCGTCGACGGGGGTGCTGTGACTAGGTTCGCTTTCAGTTTTCTTCACACCGCCACGAATCATCTCCTCTGCCGGCGCCGGAGAAGGTTCTATGCCGATCTGTTGCAGTCTGACAGTGCCGTTGTCCGGGCTCTTAGAATTCAATTCGCGATCCTCGCTCTGAGCTTTCGGTTTTGCTATCTTGGAGACCACTGTGCAACAAATAGAGGGAATCATTGAATGTTTCTTGTGCTCTGTTAACTGTGTACTGCACTCGTATTACGGTCGCGTTTATCGCCGTGGATGAAGTGCGAGTTAAACATTCGTCACTCTTGTACGTGCAACAGTGACCGATGTTTTATCCAAATTTATCCACAGCGACAAACGAGAACATAAAAGCCCCGCTGGGTTATTTATGTATTTACCAGGTTTAGAAATGTTCCGCTTGACTTCAGGTGCCGCTGTTAACGAAGCTCTCCTCTCGAACTGTTCTTTGAAGCTACCGACATTACCACCTACGGAGCAAAACCAAGGGTTAGATGCATCATACTATTGAGTCATCCCTTATCCCTTAAGTCGGTAAATAATGGTAAACGGATCTTACCTGGAATAGAAAGTTTCTTCGGTTTGGGAGCGGGAGCGGGAGCGGGAGCAGGCGCGGGCGCGGGCTGTGCGATAGAGAGCGACGTCAGTTTGTCGGCGGCAGCCGTCACGCTCGGCTTGGTCTCTTCTACTTCGGGTTTCTCCGGCGATTTCTCTTCGGCTTTAGGCGGCGTAGTCTTCTTTTTAACTGTGACCCGCTTCGCAGGCGCGTTAGTCTCTTCTGGTGTAGGTTCTTTGACAATTTCCCTGGTGGCGTCTCTGGCGAGATCGACGGGCGCGGGGGCGACGGAGGGAGCGGGCGATATCGTCATTGTGGCTGAAGAGACTAGACATGGCTGTACCGCCTGAAAGAAACATTCAATAGTTAAAATAAGAAAATAAAATATATGCTTAAGACCATTATGGAGTTACTAACTCGTTTTTAACCTGATTTCAACATAACATCACTGTGAAATGCTCTAGTTTGCTAACGAGCAATGTGATGAGCTACTTGGATTAGTAACAGTAACAGAATCATTATAATTACCTAATCAAGATCGTTCTTCAGTTAAAATCGAAGATATATATGAAAAAGTCATAACTTTATAGTTTTTGATGGTAGCATTATTGTAAATAAAGTGCGGTGAGGCGTGTCGCCTCATTTTCAGCTATCATGTGGCAGGACTTGACGTACTTCATTCTTTAGCGCGTTTTTAGGCCCCAGGGCTCCAAGTTTTAGAATAGCTGTAAAGTGTAGTTAGTGAGAAGTGTTCAGTTACCCCTTCGGGCGTAGCGGGGTGGCCGGCGGGCCGCTGCGGCGACGCGGCCGCGCCCGCCGCCGGCTCGGGCAGCGCCGCCGCGCCCGCCATCGACGCCGAACTGAAACCAGTCATCACAGTCGAGTCGTATGTTTATTATTTTTTTATGTTCTAGCTATACTATAGCTATACTACAGCTAACGCAACGACATATAAAATGTAATTTCTACTACGAGCTTTAACTTCCGTTAAATCTTCGGATGCTAAAATCATAACTATAATTCAACCAACATTTTTTTACATTGTCATCATTAGGGATCCAGCACATGTCATACAAACATCATTAAATATTCACAATGAGGCATTGCTCGCGATAAAATAGCTTCTACAATACGCGAGGTTGCACTTCTTAACGCTGCTCCTGATTAGTCGAGACGACTATGGACGCGAATTGTACTTGTGAATTTAGCTTTAGACTCTGTTACCTGGCAGCACGTTCCTTCTTCCTCTGCATGCCGCTGGCCGACACGGCAAGCTCGAGCTTGCGCTTGTTCTCGCCGGCCGACACGATCGTGCGCGTCGGGGACGGCTTTATCGCGTCTTCGCCGCCCTCTGAATAAACGCGGTACTTATAATAAGTGCTCTTACTCAAAACCACAAGATAAAAACTAAAAAGAATAAAAAAACTGAACAGTTGAACAGACTGACCAACATACATGGACTGCTATAATCAAAAATGTTCTCGAGTAAGCAACTACTACATTAAGCAGCATATTTTATTACACCGAAGAACCTTGCACGATGGTAGTCGGTAGTTGTTACCTGCGACGAGGTCGAGGATCCTCTTCTCGGCGGAGTTGCTCGGCTCGACGGCGGCCATGGACGCGGACGTCGTCAGGTCCGTGCCGCTCTCCTCGGGGCCTAGCTCGCGCTGTGAACACCAATATAAAGCCCACGTATCACAACTGTTTCGCCTTTTAAAATTCGAGAAACCAAATTTTTTTTATTTACTTAATAATGGTATTTATTTAAATTTAACATGTTCGACGTTCATCAAAATAGATCGACGGCCAATCGGGGATCGATCTTCAACTTTGGGCCCGCGGATACGGCAGCGGTATAAAACGTCAATGGAGTATCAAAATTGCCGTAATCTGGCTCGCTAGTTGTGCGTGCTTCAAATCCTGAGACCATAGACGAGAATGGATTGTTAGACTCGCATACGGATAATTTCCTAGATCTACATACTCTGCCCTTGTTAGACACAGCGTTGAATTTAATATCTCATTCGTTGCCATTTACACTTATATGTAATTTTAACACCAGGACGCGTCAACGAATCTGTGCTAAGTTGCCAGTTCTGAAAGCGCATAATGAACTGTTAAAATCTGCCAAGTTCCGATCATTATAAAACGGATAAATCTATAAAAGTCGTATATCTCTCTCCCTGTCACTGCCTGGAATTAAGCAGGTTTTTAGGTTTAGAAAGTTCATAATAGGACGTAGTTACGCGAAAAGGATCCAATCCATCCATTTCACACTTGTAGAATTAGGCATTATATTGACTGAAATATAATTCAAATTTAAATACATTTGCATCGCGAATTGGATCCTTAAACTACGTCCAACAATGGTGTTTATATACCTCGTCGGGCACGACGACGGAGTTGGCGGGCGCGGCGGGCGCCAGCGACAGCAGCAGGTCGAGGCGCACGGGCGTCTCTGCCGCCAGCGCTTCCGACATCTCCAGGCACGAAACCTCGCAACCAAGGTTCACCCAACTGCAACAAACATTTCATATTCGTAGTCGAAGGCCAAACTGCAATGCACATTGCTGTAATAATTCCTGGCCTTCGATATATTTTCAATAGCTTGCTAGGCGGGATGGTGATCACAGTGGATGGAGTTCCATTCACAGGTGATTCCCGCTGCCAATGTCTTGGATTTTACTAAATTTATACTGTTCGTCATCATATGAGCAGTAGAAGTGGTTTTATTCTAAATCAGATAGAGGATAGGGCATGGTAGTAAATAACACTCCAAAAGGCATCACATTTTGTCGGGTGTTATTCTTTTGGTTTTATTCTCACATGGAACAACCAAAGAAGCTGCAGATAGATGCATATACACACCTTCGAGAGAAACTTGACGTCAGTTTACAGTCGTGCGATTAGACTAGCAATAAACATTTTAGAAGTTCGATTGCCGTCTTTCTCTAACTTCTGTGCAAGAACGAGAAGGCTCATTTATCCGTTTCTTTTTAGATTCAAAGTTAGAGTAAGACAGTATCTTTATACCTTATCTTCATTGAAAATGTTTTCTTTTTCGGAACACTTACGAATGATCGCAGATGTAAGCGATATCAGCTCGCTTGAGCGGATCCACAGTCAGCATGTCGCGAATAAGGGGCGATGCAGCTAGAATAAAAAAGCATATGTCAGACATTGAGTAGCAAATAATAAAAACCGCGCAAGAGCATGTCGGACCATGCTCAGTGTAGGGTTCCGGCGCCATTCTTAGAAAGACAAACAACAATCTCCAAAAAACACAAACATTAGCAAATTTTCTAGTTAAAGCTATCTTAGCTGATTCGAGTTCAATATTTCCTAAACGGTCCCCCAAATCTAAAAATGTATAATGACATATCCATAATATTTTTAAGGGCTATCCAATGATACCTCACTCGATGTTATATGTAAAAAAATCACTTTGCTTTACATGTATGGGAGGTAAACGAAAAAAAATAATTTTTCAAGGTTTTATTTTACAGCTTTGTCGGCGTAATTTAAATTTATAACTATGCCAAATTACAGCTTTGTAGTACCAAGAGTCCCCGAGTTAAACCTTGGAAAGACAGACGGCCATGGCGAAACTATAAGGGGTCCTTGTTACCTACGGAACCCTAAAAAGGGATTTCCGAAGGCACAATTCAAGGATAACTTAAAATTAAAATCTTTAAATGCTCATAAGGAAAACAAACAGGAAAAAAGTCAAACAAAGTTTATTTCAGGATTCGATCGGTTATGTAGAGAGTGATTATAAAGAGATCTTACTCGACGGGTTCTTAGGCTCGTAGTAATCGCCGTTGCTGATTTGGCGCACCAGGCGCTTGAAATTTGATCCATCAAAAGGCATGGCACCGTAGACTAGAGTGTACAGAAGAACGCCCAAAGACCAGCAGTCCACCTGAAACATGAAGCGCAAATTGAGCGTAGTTGGTCTTTAATTCAAATATACGACTGTTGGTGTTATACATAGGAATAGCTTTGGAGATAAAGTTCATCATCATCATCATTTCAGCCGAAAGACGTCCACTGCTGGTCATAGCCCTCCACCAAGGTTTGCCGCAAGGACCGGTACTGCGCCGTTTGCATCCATTGGTTTAATTAACCACGTCGTCGGTCCACCTTACAGAGTCACCAATATAACTTTAAGGGGGAACCGGTTGAAAAACCGACAAACGTTTATACGTATAATTACACCGAATTTAATTTCAGCGGAAGTCTTGTTGTTTTCAGGAAGTCCTGGCCATTTACTACGAATGTATGTAGATTAGGTAGGTTACACTTGTGACTACCACAAAACGTTTACTCCTGTGGTAAATGCCTGTCAATGGTATAAAAATTCAAAACATTGAGAAATTCAACAAGGATAAATTGTAACAAGGATAAATTGATTTTAAAGTCATACCTCAGGTCCAATGTATGGCGTTCCTTTTACAATTTCTGGCGATGCATACAGAGGTGAACCGCAGAACGTCGACAATAATGAGGTCTCTTTAAAAACGTTTGAGAGTCCAAAGTCAGCAATCTGTTAACAGTCAATATAAATTAAATACGTTACCGGATAGTTTATTTTACGATTGTGAAAGTGTGTGAAAGTCCCACTTGCCTTAGCGCTGCCAGTATCGTCGAGTAAAACATTTTCCAGTTTTAAATCCCTATGGCAGATTTTATGAATATGGCAATAATAAACAGCAGTTGCGATCTGACGGAATAACCTGAAATAATTATATAATTGTTTATTGGCAGTCGTGTTCATTTTAGTTGTGTTTTGTCAGAAGTTTTATGTTTACGAGGTCGTATAGAGTCGTAAAGATTTTACCTTCTCGCTTCATCCTCTTGTAATACTTTCTTTTGGCTGAGGTAGTCATATAATTCACCTCCGGAGCAGTACTCCATGACGAGGATCATTTTTTCACTATTTTCAAATACTGTAAGTGAAATACGATAGCTTTTATCTTGTTTGTACTTTCGTTACCATTTTAGTAACATAAACTAAGCGAGTTAAAATCTTACCTTCATAAATATGTACAATATTGGGATGCCTGACGGAAGACATGATCTGTACTTCGCGACGGATGCGAATCAGGTCGGCCTCCGATTCGATCTTGCATTTTTTAATGGTCTTTATGGCTACTTCCTGACCGGTTTTCTTGTTAATACCTAACTGAACTTTTCCGTATGTGCCTTGTCCTAATTTTCTTACTATATCAAATCTGGAAAGGAAACCATCAGAACGTCTTAATAATAACAGAAATACAAATGCATATGCTAGAAGAAAGCCCGAGTAAAATTCCGTAAGAGAACCTGGCAGTTAAAATGTTGTATTATTTTAAACACGAGAGAGTACAGTCAACGTCAGAAATAGATACCTACTCACTTTTGTACCTTATCGCATTAACATATTTGACAATCTTGTTTAACATTGCTAACGTGGCAGTATAGCGACAAGATACAAGTGTGTATCTACTTTTGATGTTGACTGTACCTACCTACCTTGTAAACTAAGTTGAAACATATATGTAGGTATACTACTCTGTCAAGAAAGTACCGGGAAAAGATCAATAATACACAAACTGTTTGTTAATCATCCAAATTTATTTTATCACCTTCAAAGTATGCTCCTTCAGAAACGATACACTTACGCCAACGAATAATCCAATCATCAAAACATTTTTTAAACGCTGTTTCCGGAATTGAATTCAGTTATCGGCGCGAATTCTCCTTTATGTCTTCTACCGATTGAAAACGGGTGCCACGAAGCGCCACTCCGAAGCTTGTTGACTAGTTTGCATGTCAAACTCGTAAACCCACGTCTCGTCACCAGTAACAATGCGTTTCATGAATGTTGGGTCGGAATTGACTCGTTCTAGCATGTCCTCAGCGACTCTCATGCGATTGAGTTTTTGGAGAAAATTCAGGTCTTTTGGGACTAGCCGAGCGGTAACATGTTTCATACCCAAATGATTAGTTAAAATAGTACGGATCGACTCGTGAGATACAGAAAGTTCGGCGGCTATCTCTCTCAAAGTTGAATGAGGATTTTCAGTCACTATTTCCTTCACTTTTGCGATGTTAACTTCAGTTGCAAACGTTGATGGCCTACCAGAGCGAGGCAAATCTTCCATCACATCTCGACCGCTTTTGAACGCTTTGTACCACTCATAAACACGTGTTTTTGATAAAGTCGAATCACCGTAAGCCTTCTGTAACATTTTTAGTGACTCCGAACACGAAATTCCATTGGCGATGCAAAATTTAAGACAAACTCTTTGTTCAATGTTTTTGTCCATTATGAAATTCGCAATACACACTAGATATGATATAACTAAAAACAGCACTGTATTTAATATAAATAACAGATGCAACTCAAACTCCGCGCCAAAATAGAAAACAGTTGTGCCAATCTAACAACAACAAAAAAAACAAAAATTTGAATTTGGAACCATAAACAAATCATCCATTCCCGATACTTTGTTGACTGAATGTAGGTAATCGATTTGTGCCGAGCTAAACCGATGCGTCACGCGCAACATACAAAAGCTGCTTAGCTTTAAAGTTCTTTTGTGTGCTAAAAGTCACATTAATCAAGCAATTGTTTTTCCTTGGTTTGTTAAATTTATATTTTAGAATTGATTTGTTTTAGTTTGGCAATGTCTTAAGAATTCTAGCATTTGCCGAGGCGCAAGCGAGGGCATCGATCACGGCCCACGCGCAGCCGATTGCAAGCGGTACAATCTACGTTACTATTATTATCGGACACAAAAGTGTTTCAATAAAACAGTGACCTCGCATTGCGACGAACACAATTTCTAAATGATGGCCTGATTTAAGAACTGTGCTACCTAGTCTAAAGATTCCATAGGAACTATATATTCTTGAAAAAACATTGTCGTCGAGTAGAGTAGACAGTATGATGTAACTAAAGTTTGATTTTGCTGGGAAAATAATAGTATCATGATGTTACATATCAGTAATTTAAGCTGGACTTCCGAGCAGAGCGGGTCTATCGCAACGGCCGGCCGCAGCGCCAGAGCCACTGCGTCAATGTCGCATCGGCATTGACGCAGATAGTCAGCAAACTCAAGCATTATACTGTATATGATCAAAATGCATCAAACATCATGTTAAATATCGTCAGAAATTGATGACGCAGAGTGACGTAGGTAGATAGCTGTAATCGCAGCCTTTACACCCACAGGCAAGAACAGCGTAGGATGTACGCAGAATTTAAAGCCCGGTCACCGGCTTGTTGACGTATTCAGAGTGGGAATATCATCAATCATCTAACAGTACTGAGAGTTGCTAACCAATCCCTACGATAAGCGTGGTGAACTACTTGACAAAACTTTAACAACTGCTGCGTCTTAGAAAAAACTAGTCAAGTGCGAGTCGGACTCGCGCACTGAGGGTTCCGTACACATTTGGCCGGTTTTTAGTATTTGTCGTTTTTCTATAGGGTCTGTTCTTTAGTCATACCAAATTTGACGCTTGTACGCTTGTATGTATTACCGTCTTTACGATGGAACAAATACAAAAAAAAACGTTGATTAACCTTTTGAACGCCCCAGTCGGCTCTGGCCGTCAACGGAAAGTCGTGCCACTGACGCCACGACGGCTACAGCCGACACACGGTTTAACATCAAAATCAAGTTTAATAAAAAACTTTATAAGAAAATTGATGGAGTTTTATAATTGCTTTGCAAGTCTATATTAGTCTAAACCTAAAATACATTGGTTATAATAGCAGAATTATGAATAAATCCACTTTCTGTGAGACTGTGATTTAATGCAGTAATTGTCAGTGCTTACTACGCCAACGACGGCTCCAGCCGGCACATAGTGTTGTGACCGCCCGCTGCGTTTTATGTTTGGAAAAGTGTAAGAATAACTATTACAGAGTCATTTATCCATGATAAATTATTAAACTACATAATCCAAATTTATCATAAATTACGTAAATATTATATAACAATGGTATCCCATTTACTCTGCACGCAGTAATGGTACAATAATAGTCCTCCATTTAGTTAATAATAACAATCGACAAACTGGTTTTGCACTCCTCACGTAAACAAGTGCTTATCAGTGTCCTATGCGCCCCCGTCGGCTGTGGACGCTAATCTGTGACGTCAGAGGCGCGACATCATCTTGAATAGTGTTGTACAGTGTCGACGAAATGTGAGAAATCTTATCGTACGAAGGAGTTGCTGCGAATTTTACTAAGTGTTGATAACGCCGACGATGAAATTCCAGAATTTGTATCGGAACAAGTTGAAATAGATTATTTCGAGGGAAGTCTTTAAATTTTAACTAAATATATATATTATTATATATAATGTAATATTATTAACTAAGCATATGAAAATTCATTTTATTTAAAATCAATAGGTAATCGAAAATGGACCAGCCAATGCTATATTATTAATAATTCTAGTACCTTTACGAAATAACTTCTAGGGCCATAAAACTTCTTTATCTCTCGCTCACACTTACGGGGCTTATGGAGCAGCATAACGAAGTACTAATAATAACACTATTCTTTGTACAAAATCTGCTTCAAAATTCGCTAACAAAGGTCGGTCAGGTAAAACCGCGGTTTAAACTAATAATTATTAACAGTTGAGCTCATAATCAGGGTACTTTTAACTGTTGCCGCTATTGCTCCCGCGGTTTTTCCCGTTTATTGATACGGGCAATTCTTAAGACGTTCAGACGAGCAACATTTTTACGGAAATGTGTGGCAAAACTCATCGTTCTTCATAAAACATTACACTTAAAAAACGCAATTTTATTTGGACTTTAATATTATTAAGATTCTTACTCAAAGATATCGATATGAAAGTTAATGTCTTACACAGTTTCTCAACTCTAGTATTATTACAATTTCCATTGCCTGTGACGCCCGTGTCGGCCAGAGCCGTCAATACGTGACGTCATCACCTCGTAAAAAAGCAAGTAGTGTTGTGACTCTGTTACTAAATTAAAGTGCATGTCGTGCGAACATTTTGGTGTTTTCATACTTTAATGTGGGTTTATAATGTTAATAAAATATGAAAATGTAATAACATTATAGTGAAATATTTGTTACAGTTTTCCGATACTCAAATACACATACATTACATAGAGTCAATTATGGTATCGATATTTCGTTTTGGAATCACTACGTTTTTCGAGATCGACTTGTACGTTTTTGTTGTGGCGTCCGGTAGGCAGCGTTTTGTTTCGCAGCTTGGCGTTCAAAAGGTTAAAACGTTTCTTATATGGGGACTCCCCTTACTATTTAACTTTTGACTTTTTTTATTATTTGTTAGGCTATCTTTTACGGTTCAAAAGATACTGCTCTTTTAAGTTAGGACAGACGGACGGACAGCGTAGGCTTAGTCCCGCTAATAGGGTCCCGTTAGGTACCCTTCGGGTACGGAACCCTGAAAAGTAGATCGATAATTCGATATTTTCTGGTATTTAGAAGTCGTTTGAATTTTACTCCGTGTATATTTGCACGATCGAACCCATTTAGTCCATATTTCTCACCCTCTAAACTTTTTTCCCAGTGCAGCTAGGAATCTGATTTTTTTACAGATCACTTAAACCTATGACCCTAAAGCCCAATAAAAATATCAAGAATGATCCTATAAAATGTTATTAAATTCCAAAAACAGCCTATAATAATACTGACTCACTCACTCATCAAAACTTGGGTACTTTCCGATGAGCTAAATTCTTGTTATTTGGCATCGAGCCACGTCTTACAGCTCAAGTAAATAAAAAAACCGATAACTACAATCATTTTTACTTTTGCTCCGAAAACATTAAAATTATTATCTTCATATTAAGATGTATGGAATATTTGATACGTAACTCCTACCTAGTATTATTATGTAAATTGTTTAACAGAAATATATTTAGTAGGTTGATATCGACTATCTGTCAAAATGTACTAATGCATTTTCAACCCTAACTTGGCAGTTTTCTATAGTGTATGTTGTAACTGGCAATTTAGGGCTCAAAGGCTCAAAGGCTCAAAATGCATTAGTCGCAACAACTTAGTTTGACTGTCTGTCAACAATCTAGTGCCAAACTTGACACCTTTTTAGATAGGTATCGCTACTTTTGGTGGCGCATGGGACTTGGCTATTTTTTACACTTATGTTTTTGGTAGGATTACAGACATCTTATTATAGTTATTCATTTAAACACACTGGCAGGATGTTGTAAGTATTGCGCACATTACGATGGTAGCTGTGGACAATTCGCACATTAACCATTTGCTACCGAAATGCGAAATTCGCCAGTTCGACCTACATAAAAGGTTGACAGTGTTGACACAAAAGATCGACCAAGGACATCATAGTGGGACACCAAACGAGCGCCACTGAAATAGCATGCGAGACCCGGTTAAATTTTACAACATTCCAAAACTTTATATATTCAGACTTTTTACTTTACGGTAAGTATAGAAAAATACTATCGTTTCTCACTCAACCACGGGCTCAGCGAAAGGAAACTACTTCACCCGTCTTGTAACAATTTCAACGCCAAAACATGTTCTGCTTAATCCAATTTTCATCAGTTACTGCCTTGGCCAAATGTATTGAGCACCCCACTTTTTCCTCTGTAACTTACAAATAAAGTATTATTTTTCAATTTTAAAAATACACAAAGACGTAAAATATAATAAGTGTTTTAACATATGCAAATCATAAGTAGATATCATTTCGAAGTAGCTATTTGCGTGTGAAAACTTTTTTTTTTAATTAAATCAAATCTGAAGCTAGAAAAAGTCGGGTTTTACAATAAAATGATTAATGTATAATTTTTCCACGGAATTTCTCTTAACGTCAATAAATATGACATTTTTTCCGATATATATACAATTTTCTATAATAAAAGATATAAATGCCCCTAAAGTTTCACTTTTATGTGAGAAACGCATGGGTGCTCAATACTTTTGGCCAAGGCTGTATGTATGTAAAAACGAATATCCATCAATGCTTAAGACAAATTTAAAGTCAATCTGATAATTAGATGGACTGCGTCATGTTGTTCCTCAAGATCTGAAGTATCCTCTAAGTCATCCTATAGGTGCCCCCTATATTCCAAACCAAAGATTTAAAAAAAATCCAAGTAGTTCAACTGTACCTTTGTTTGAGCCGCAGCCGGTGGTCGTGCAGTCGGACGTCACCGGTGTTCTCGATGCCGTCCATGATGTTGGACCGCTTGTTCTCCCCGACCACCATTTTGACTGCAACAAAACCATGAGTATTATGATCAGATCACCTACCTATCATTTACGCACGCGAACGCATCGTAAACAACTTTAGAACTACAAAATTAACATTCTGAATGCCGCAGCCAACATTATTTTACGTGCTTCAGACGCCAGGTCGTCATATCCCGACACCAAATATATAAAGCGTAGACATCTCGCTGACATAGCACATCCCCGACACAAAAATCCGCTGACGTGTCTTAGCGACTGGGGCGTTTAAAGGGTTAAGAAAACCTGGAAGTACCCAATGATATTCCGAGAGATAATTTGGGGAAACACCCCAATATCGTCATCTGGCTCGGAGGAAATCATACAATCGTTGTCGCGAATCGTTAGCGGTGGATGACATCGCATATCTGCCACGCTCGATTATAAGTTGGCATGGAGACTAGTTTTCCCGCCAGGGGACGTGTGATTTATGCACGCTGGCACTCGATTAATGTATAAGTTAATGAAGCAAGGGTGCGAGGCGCCACCGTGCGGAACGTTCGCTTTGAGCTGTAAAGCATGTCGTTCCAACTTCTCGGAGGCAGACCACATTTCTACTTACGAATCTAATGAGCCAAAACGATTTCAGCCAATTCAGATACATATTGGGCTCAGCTTGAATTTACAACGTTTTCATCTCTTGTTGCTTGTTGTTATCGTTCAACAACAAACATCACAATAATTTGCCCTGGATAATTATTCTTCATAACAAGTAGCTTAGGAGAAATAGAAGGTTTTTCGACACCACTAAGTTAAATAGACAACTATGTAACTCTTTATCTCTTATTCAAATAATGACTTGAATCCTACGTTCATAACTCATAAGTCGTAACTTAATCAATGCCTCGAAGAAAAGTATAGTACTTAATAGTATAGATGGAAAAATAAGTTATCGATATGAAATCATAAAAATGTATAGGTATAACTGACTTAAGCCTACGAGAGCTCATGTCACATTTTACGTACTTTTTATATTTCTATTTTCGATAACGATGATTCATCATAAACTCAAAAGCAACTTGTATAGCCTAACTGAACTCTCAGGCTGAGTTTGCATCCACGCAAGTCATATATACAACAGCGTTTAATTTGTCCTATTTCTTCCTCAAGAATGACCCGCTAGTAACTCCAAGATTTTAAATATTTCTAAGTACCTACTTCCGTACACCGATTTGTATAACGCAAATATAATTCGCGCGAGATGTGTGGTATTTAAAATACTGGCCTCAAGTTAATGATATGGTAGGAAGTTTAAATTTAATATTTGTGAAAAATATTTAGGAAAATATACACGGCCGTGTATTAGCGTTAAAGCGACGGCGACGGTCTAAACGCTGCCTAACTCACTGCAACACACTAGATAGGTACCGGGATCACATCGGCATCGCAATGGCGCACTTTGCAGTTCTACCACGTGCAGCTTTCCATTGGTCCATGAATATCGTACGAGAAAGTACCTTCCAAGCTAGCATTCGTTACTTTTAGTTACGTTTTTTTTTATTATTTTTAGAGTATTGTATAGGTTAAAATTGGCAAAAGATTTTGATGTGGTGACACGTCGTATAACAACAGTGGCGGCACTTCACTTGGGCATGTTTGCCAAACATTGATCTTACTTCTGTTACGATTGACACACCGAATGACAGAGATGCAATGTAAATATTTGACAAATAACAGCCAAGTAAATTGCCACCTGTGCCATCATAAATTATTATATGATCGGTCGCATATTAAGCCACAGTGGTTGAGTAAAAATTCAATACTTAAGTAATATTGCCATATATGTACCTACTCTATTTACTGTTAGAGAAATGGGTGAATTAAAAAAAAAAGGTAAATGTAATGTACAGTTAAGGCCTTCATTAAAATTCCGTTAATTTTTTTCTCTGTGTAACGAAAGTTAACCATATGATTTGTATGACAAATTTTCGTTACTCGTAGGTTTTTAAAAGAAAAAGGTTTTTTAATTGAGCCTTTAACTATGTCTTTTTTTTTTTTAATTTAACCAAATATGGTGCTCGAAAAAAATGTCAGGGCAAATAGATACGATATGATGAATGATCGGTGGTGTGGTGGTCCACCCTTTCTTCTAATACAGTAGATATAATTAATAAGTACGAGTGTAGAAATAAATGTCGATTAATTTTATAAATTACCAGAAACAGTTTCGTTCACAAAGCCAACAAGATAGGTATTAAATAGGAACCAAAAAGGTGTCGTGAATGCGTAATGCTGTTATACTTTTTGACAGGGCAGTTCACACCCCGTGTTGCGTGTTAATTTACATTAGCGAGTGATTAATGTAGTTGTTAACCCTCCTTTACATTCCTAATAATATGTTTATTTATGTACTTACCAGTGCACATTAAAAGCTTGTTATTATTTCCTATACAAACTCAGTAATTTTGGTTATCGTAAGAATGATTAATTAAACAACAAGATCTATCAAATTGGAAGATCTATTATGGTCATTATGGACCAAAAAACAATCTCTCACCCTAAACGCATATACCTTCTCGTGGGTAGAAATAATAATCAACAAGAAAAAACTATCTAAATTAGCAGGTCGTAGAGCCACTGAAGTGCGTCCGCGGTGATCGCGTTAACGGCTTCCGCATCTGGGCCAGCTATAAGATAGGTGTCAATGTTTTTCGGTCGGAAGCCCCACGGTCACTCAATGGCATTGACGTATGAACAGTCACGTCCAGAAAAATGCGGCGCAAGCAGCCAATTAATACGTGGAATAGTGTGGGGCCGGCGTCTCGGCTCCGCTATAAATACCGAAGATCATTCCCCTAGCACGCTTACACATGATCGCTGTCTCACATGAGACACGCCGGTTGTCGTGCGTTAAGCAAAAGTTAAGGGGTGGGTGGGTACCATATTACGACCCCATCGTCTGACCTGAAAGCCGCAGCCGCCGTCTCCGGCCGGTACGAACCACACCGCAGCGCACACAAAAAACCTAGAGATCATAAATCTTTTGAACAATCTTGACGTCACATGTTGCTGCCGTCAACCCACGATCCGTTTTACTACCTACAAGTCTGTTTCGTAAACCATTCGCCGAGTGATGCGGGTTTATGTAAAATCTAGTCTTTCAACAGAATGAGCCCACTCCCTATAAGTTTAAATGCAAAAATGTGTTGAAAGAACAGTCCGTCCGATGTCTTACTTATCTGAACTACTTTCCGCTTATAGGTAGGTAAGAGATAAATAAATAAGAAAGCAAATATTATTGCCATTTTGCCAACCAAAATTGGTTTAGTTGTTTGCAAATACGCTTCCATTTGACAATTCATGACCGTTGGCATCTCCGTGAACCTACTTACAACGCTCGCATGCTAATGCAAGTAACTGTTCCCAATGACTCATATTCAACTACTCGTAACAGTATAACAAAACGCACGACAGCAGTAGGTACTCGTATAATCATCAATGTGCGGCTGCATATCGGATTGGGACAGTGGGCCAAATCCAAGTGTATCCCGGAAGCCGGCGAGCGAGCTGTGCTACAGCGTCATTAGACGGCGGACTCCGAACAGCATACTCAGTGTAAGCCACGAGCGATCGCGCTATTTTCGTCCTCCTACCAGTTGAATAACCTCCAATCAACTATTCGCACTTGCCTAAGAATCCAACTAGTGCTCACACAACTATCAGTCATTGGAACGTTTCTTTTATAAATACGTGTCTGCATTATTTTCGAAAGAAATCTTAGCAATTTGGGTTAGGCAATCTTAGCAATAAAGGAGAAGATTTTAAGACTTGAACAAAAAACTCTTGAGCACGAAGAATGGCACTTAGTAGACTACGACGGAAGTTATAACTAGGAGGGTGGAAGTGAGAAAGATGTGTTGTGAGACGTGACGACTAAGTATTACAAGATTGTCCATCATCAGTCGTTCTAGTTCCTGTGCCGCATGTTCGGAGCGACAAATATTTTCGATGTTTGACTTTTGTTTGAACATAAAGTTAAACTTAATTGTTGGATCCGAAGCCCCTCCTTAAAGCAACACCAGAAATATGTAACAATATCTTGAAATTCCCGTACATAGGTCCTGTCACCAACTACAAGATAAATTTAAAACTACTTATAGGCCAGCTAATGAAAGTGTTATGTAATTTTGTTGTTAATTAGCGAATGTTTTTTTACAAGAGTCCAACGGTTTTGGACCAGTTTGGAACACGAACTGGATCTGACCTTAATTAGCATTAGTGCTATACAGCCGGAAAACGCAGTTCGCAAGAAGATAGTAATAAACAACGAGAACATAATAATATGTACCTATTCCTAACTACCTAGTTCGTAACGCTATACAAATAGAGACGCACTGAGTGTCAAACGACAAAATACAAGACATGCTAGCCGCTCTAAAGCAACAACGGTCAGTAACCTGCTAATTACTCCGGTGTCGTAGGTGTTCAGAAACTTATGTATCAATATCAATTCAGAATCTTTTGGAGTTTTTAAAGAAACCGGAACCAACCACCAACCAAAAACCATTTCTCTGATATCTCTATCATAAAGAGTAGACCGAACCAGGTTCATAAATTATTTTCCATTATCATCAAACAACCAGACAATCATCCTAATTTAAAACTGAAAATTAACTGTACACAAGTAGTATTAGCCTATGACAAGATCGATAAGAAATACTTGCTATTTTTTTTTAATTTTTACCGACCTCATATTATGGGTCGTCAGCTAGTCTGTAGTCGCTCGTCTGTACAATATAAACATCGCAGCGAGATGACGCAGTTCTATGCATATTTTTGTCGTAGAACTTTATAATTTGGCAAAGAGTCCAGAGTTAGAATTGAAGCCGATGAGTGTAACAAGAATAGAACATAATTCCATACCGTTGACTCAAACGTGCTAAAAGACCATAAAGTAGGTAAAGGCGTTGGTAGCGACGAAAGACAGGTAGTATTTGCTTGTAGCATAAATAGTTTTCTTTAAATAATACAAAGGCGACATAACATTTAACTTAGTACCCGTGGTGTTGAATAGTTTGCCCTAGTGCCCTACATTGTTTTGTTTTTAGTAGATTATGCCCGCAGATTCATACAGAATTAGTTTTCCTCTCACTTGTGCTGTTAGGTATGGATAAAAAAACCGGCCAAATGCGAGTCGGACTCGCGCACCAATGCTTCCGTACAAACTTGTAGGTGTAGGTAGGTACAGTTCGTCCATCACGGGAATCGAGTCTCGAAGATTTTTCCGAAGATTATATGAATAAATAAATTTAATGACAAAAAGAACATGATCAAAATGTAGGTAAAACTTTTAAGTTTATAAATACGAAAATATTTTAAAAGCAACAGGTTCGTATTATTTGCAAATAAAATGTACCTGCTAGACGCCCCTTGGATAGTAGGAGGGAGATTGTTCCAGCACTTGGACGCCGCAAACCTAAAAATTCCTAGGAATGCCGCATTCCAGTGCATAGGCACTGCCTTTGCCTTAAACCTTCGCGCACTTCTGATCATTCTATATTTTTAAAAAGGTAGGACAGAGTTTCGTGCCGTATTACACCAAACAGCAGAGTGGCGAGGTGCAGGGCGCCTGCGTGCAGGCATGTTTAACAGGATAGCGGCGTTCAAGTACGGAGTGATGTGAGAGCGGGGAGGGACGCGGAAACAAAGACGAGCGCATCAGGGCTCGGAAACGTTATTTAAAATAACGTTTTTAAAACGTTTCGAACCGTTCTTTATACAACATTTTGTTCGGAACGAAAACGAAACAAGAACGTTTTCAAAAACCGGTTTAATCCACAGGACGCGGCCGCGCACGGCCATGCGGCGACAAACATGAACTTGGTTAGTTAGGTCTACCGTACATTGTATTCATTTAATTTCATCTTTTCGATCCGATGCGCATTGATTGGCATTGTGTTGCGACTTGCAAGTTATCCTTTTGGCGAGGTAAGTCACTTTCTTGGGATGTCAATTTAGAAGAACGACATGTTCGTTAAAAGTCAATTTCGATAGACGACATGTTCTGACTTAGTCAACTTCTCAGTAGTTCTATTTCGAAAGAGGTCATGTTCTGGGTTAGTCATCTTCTCAGTAGGTCTTTTTCGAGGGAGGTCATGTTCTGACTTAGTCATCTTCTCAGTAGGTCTATTTCGAGGGATTTCATTTTCTGACTTAGTCATCTTCTCAGTAGGTCTATTTCGAGGGACGTCATTTTCTGACTTAGTCATCTTCTCAGTAGGTCTATTTCGAGGGACATCATAACCTGACTTAGTCATCTTCTCAATAGGTCTATTTCGAGGGAGGTCATTTTCTGACTTGGTCATCGAGTATACCTCGGGTGTGTAAACGAGGGTGGATGAAATTCTTATGGCTTACTTTAGTCTCGAGTTAAACACTCTACTTTTCACTTCGAATGCGAGGAAAAATAACGACGTTCTACAAAATTACAATAGCAAAAAAATTTGGTCCGCGGTTTTTAATTTTCTTTTCTTTTGTAAAGTGACGCTTTAAATGCTTGCATATTTAGCCAACAGATTCAAACTTGAAAACTATTTCGCTTTGCTCGGGTGTATAAATATCTCGTGTCGTAATGGCTTACTTTAGTCCCTAATTGAACAATCTACTAATATTTTAGAATCTTCATCTGTTTAACATTTTAAAAGCTCAACGGCGCCTGACTAGTGGTAATATAAACAAAATACAAAGCAATTTAAACTTTTAACTAACTTAAAAAAAAGTTATGCGATTGGGGAAAACTTGAAATTTATCTATTACGAGTAAACGTTTAACGAAATTAACGTTTTGAGTAACGGATTACCAATGAACGAAGTTAACTTTTTGATTGGCGGTGCTCAGCTGGACAAGAGGAGATGACTAAGTCAGAAAATGACCTCCCTCGAAATAGACCTATTGAGAAGATGACTAAGTCAGAAAATGACGTCCCTCGAAATAGATCTACTAAGAAGGTGACTAAGTCAGAACATGACCTCCCTCGAAATAGACCTACTGAGAAGATGACTAAGTCAGAAAATGACCTCCCTCGAAATAGACCTACTGAGAAGATGACTAAGTCAGAAAATGACCTCCCTCGAAAAAGACCTACTGAGAAGATTTATTTATTTATTTATTTATTTATTAAAATTCTCTTAATTAACACTAACAGTCATGCTACACGTATTAATTATAAATGAGAAATTAGAGTACATGTTCGGTGCCAAATGGAAGGATGTCAGCAAGAAATACGAGTAAGTATTAATTAAAATCCTGATCTTGTGGTAGATTGTAAACTACCCTTCGTATGCCATGTTCCGGATCCGTACCATGACATATCAATTTTATATCCATTGGATATAAAATTTAATGAAAGAAGTAAAGAAAGCCGTGCGGCGTGGCCGCTAAATACTAATTGACGAATGAAATTCGTAATATTCGTAATTTCGTACCGAACAACCCACAAAATGGAAAAAAACGGTTAAATACGGTTAAAAACGTTTTATTAATCAGAAACGATAAACATTTTGATCTTGTTCAAAAACGTTTTCCATAACGTTCCGTTCGAACGAAACCGAAACAAAACGTTTCTTAGGTATTTAAGACGAAACCGTTTCGAAAAATATACCGTTATCCGAGCCCTGGAGCGCATGCGTTTTGCCTTTATGTCTCAACCTCTGTGAAGGACCTAGAAAGCAGCCGTCATAGACAACATCACAATAGTTTAATCTAGATAGTATAAGTGATTCATAGAGTTCTATATAAGGTACCTATATATAAGGTATATACCTATAACTGAAAGGCGATATAGAAGCAATTGCTTAATACTTTAAAGAATGTGGCTCTCGAAGCGCAACTCGCTGTCCATTAGTAGGCCAAGATTTTTTGTTTCTACCACCCTTTCTATCGGTTTACAAATGACGGCAACATCCCTGATAGCCAGAACATTAAGGGTATCACGGATTTGAAGTTTTGACCCGTAAACTACATATTTCGACATGCTAGGATTAAGGACCAAACAGTTATTTTCCGATCAAGAAGAAATAAAATAAAAATATAAACTTAGAGGTTTACGATTCTCCAGCTCAGAAGCGGCAGTGAATGCATTCCAAGAAGCTGTTGAAGAGGTCTCTACCGAAGATTGGACACACTGCTTCACACAATGGTTCCAACGAATGAAAAAATGTATAAATAGTGAGGGAATATACTTTGAAAAACAATAAATTAATCATAAACATCTTATCTAGTTTTATTTATCAGAATCCAGAAGCTTTCAGTATGACCTAAGTAGTTTCGCCACGTCCGTCCGTCTGTATGTCACACTCACTTTTTCTCAGAAACTAACGTATGCGGAGTGAAATATGGGCAAATTTCAATAACATGTTTCATTTTATAACAATTTTTTTTCAATGTTTATTTTAAATAATATTATTAAAAATGTTTAATGCAAAAAATAATTTACTCCTTTGCGAGCAGCTTTGCGTTAGTTCTGTAGCACTTGGTCCATGGCTGACGTAAAAACAGTTGTCGGCATTTTATTTATTTCTAATTTAATCTTTCCAATTAAACGTTGTACATTTTTTGGGCGTAATCCGTCCAGAACCGGGCTTTCTTGTAGTCGTTTTTCTGAGTGAAAATACAAGAAACGTGATTTCTTTGTTAAATCCGGCTGTATCTCATGAACCGTAGACTGTTGAACTATAATTACAGAGTGTGTATCTTTGTTGCCACTATGACAACAAATAATAATTAATAAAAAATAGAACCGTCTTCAAAAAAACCCACTAAACAAGACTAAATAATGACCGGCTTCCTAGGAATTGCCTATTTGATGGGTGCCTAATAGGTACATGGAATATATCTAAGCCGGTGTCAAGTAGGTTTACACAATAGCAATGTCACATGATTCTTGCCACCGACTTCGATATATTCCATGTACCTATTAGGCACCCATCAAATAGGCAATTCCTAGGAAGCCGGTCATTATTTAGTCTTGTTTAGTGGGTTTTTTTGAAGACGGTTCTATTTTTTATTAAAATTTTTTTTTCGTCTTTTTTTATTACATTTTTTTTTTCGCTTTTTAGTGATACGAGTATAACTATCACTAAAAAAATCGCGTCAACACAAAATCGGTCGATTGAACTAATATATCGCTTAATAACGGATCCATGCGGATGACGTCACGTGGTATCCATTATTCTTGTATACCAAAACCTTCTCCAGAATGTAACAAATACTTTGCTGAAAACCCCATCTAAATCGGTTCAGCCAAACGCGAGATAATCGTGGACAAACATACATACATACATACATACATACAAACATACAGGTCAAACTGAGAACCTCCTTTTTTTTTTGAAGTTGGTTAAAAATTAAATTAAAAATTAAAGGGGGTCCGTAAATAAAGGGATGTAATGAATTTAGACAATTACCTACTTTACATATTGTTATAGCGCGCCTATCTTGTTTATTTTACGAAAATATTTAAAAAGAAGTATGTAGTAATAAATCGTGTACGTTGGTACGGAACCCTTCGTGTGTGAGTCAGACTCGCACTTGGCCGTTTTTTTTTTTGTAATTTCGAATTTTAATCAGAGGTTTAAACGTTGTCTACATTTTAAGTGTCACAAAGCTGAAATTTTGTACACATAGGTATTTGTATTTTTACCGCGCACAAAGACCAATAAAAAAATTGTAAGAAAAAATATTTCAAGGTACCTGCCATACATGTAAAGCAAAGGTGAAATTATTTTTTTTACTTTATTTATAACATCAAATGAGGTGTCACCGTGTCACTGGATAGCTCTTAAAAATCATTACGTAATGTTACGATCAATTTTTAGATTCAGGGGAAGGGGACCGTTTAGTAGATACCTGTAACCCTACCTAGAAAACTAGAATATCCTGCATCTTGGGTCCTGAGAAACACAAATTGTTTATCTATAGACAACCATCATTTATTTTTATCTATTTCATTTAGCTTAAACCAGATATTAGTTTTTGTTAATTGTAGTTTAGTTAATTTAGTTTCATGTTGCAGTAGTTCACCAGAATGCCATGTAAACATATTTGGGTCATTTTCAAATTTTGCACAGAACACTCTGTTACTATTTGTATGAAGCTACCACTCTGTTACCATGCATTATTACAAATATTACATAAATACTAAGCATCTTTTTTCGATTCCGATAATCAATAATTATCTGTGGTATATAGCTGACTGGAAATCATTCATCATTTCACTCAAATAACTGCAGAAAATGGATAATGTAAATGGAAACAACTTTTTTGAGGTTGGGACAAGTTTAACTGCACAAAATATGAAAATAACCCATTTATAAACAAATAAATAATAAGTTGAAAAAGTTATATTTGGAGAGGACAGTAAAACTTGCAGTAAAAAGTAAATAGGTCTGTCTGAAAATTTTTAGGTAGGTTCACATTTTTTTTTTTTAAATTATGAACTTTAGAATTTGAATCAAATCCTATTTATCCTATTTTTAGCAGTTACCCATGAAGGAGTATCAAATAGACAAACCAACTCTCCATTCTAACGATCAAACTTTTATACATCTTTTCCATATTTTCCAGTAACTATGCAAGTAGCGTGAGCACTGTTCCCGCACATTCACTGTCAAGATTAGCCACCAAAGCTACACTGATTAAGAAATGTACATAATCTTAAAGAGACTGGTTCTTTTTTTATCAGGCTAATGAAGCGTTAAATGGCAAAGAACTGTCAGTCTGGTATACTCACTTGTGCATTTATATTACTAATTTAAGATTGTATGACAGACATAATGAAAATGCCAGGTTTGGTTGATTTTTAATAATATACATAAGGTAGTATATTGCATTGCCTAGAAAAGCATAGTATTAAAATAAAAAGAAGTTTTCTTATAACAATCCAGCATCTGCAGTTCAAAAAAAGGGTATAAGGTAAGTATTGTATAGATAGAATGAAGTACATAGATTATGACTACGGCAATCATCAATGTTGGTTTTTGGCAATGAATGTCTAAATGCGTTATTAAAAAACTTATCTTGTTTGAGATGCCCGTCTCAAGATATGTCAAAAGAAACATCAAGTCATAGAAAACTGTCATTTCTGACATGTTTTGAGATAGGCATCTCAGCAAAGATCAGTTTCCCCTTCGACTGTTGAGCCATTGACAATGAAACACTCAATATTTACACTTACTATCTTATCTTTAGAGATAAGGAACAAATCAATCAAACAAATCAATTCACCTGGACATTCAGATGCATTCAGATGATAAGCATAAATAAATAGAATACTATTTTGATTTCTTAACAGATATTTTGCATGAACTATTGAACTGAAAATATTTTATAGGTTTCGTTAACGAAACGAGAGTAGGTAGTATTGGAATCGCAAATGAATCATGCTACTGTTTACAACAGCACTGGCTGCTGATGTCATGCCAGCACCCAATAAATAAGAAACTGAGTAGGCACAAGCCCCAATAAAGACCCGTCGCAAGAATTAAGCACGTACTGTACTTCCGAGAACTTCACACTTATAAATAAACATATTACTTACTATGCTACCAAAAAGAAGGCCACCTCATGAAAATCACTGTGGCATCAAAATTAAACTTATACTGGAATTTTTACATTCTTATGTAATAATCGGTTGTAATTCACATACTATGTATGAAAAATTCATGCCAAATACATCTGGTGGACGATTCATTGTCATATACACCATAAATAATGTGATAATTAGGAAAATACCTGGATTTTATGTGTAATCCAATATGCAGATGAAAGTCGCAGTCCTGTTTACACACGTGTATCACTATCATTCATAAAAAACAACACACCATCACAACGTAGCACTACACAATTTTTCACTTATAATTATTAAATCTTGTGAAAATATCAGATAATGCGTCATTTTTGCAATATAAATCCGAAGGACAGCGGTCGGCAATCGCTGCCATCTTTTTTGTCATATGTCTTCTAATTATAGCGCTATAACGAACTCTGGTGTTATTTTTAGAAACTAGAAACATTTCACTACAACCTCTACAATTCTTAGTTTACTGCGACATCTATCATTGGGACATGCAATCTACTAAACTTTGTTAGATTGCAACGGTTTGATATGAGTCTGCTACTCGCCGCTAGATGTCGTTAGTAGTGCAGATTATTACAATAATAGAAAATTAGAGAATTTTAACGTCTGAACCTTTCCAAAAGTACCAGAACAGTATTAGAACAGTGTTTCATACAAATAACAGTTGAACAGTAAAATCTCGAACGCTTTAGGCTTTGCCATAAGAAAACAAACGCGGTGACGGGCAATATTTACTCCTCACTATTTACTCTCTGTTCAATTTGTACACAACTTCAAAGCGACAAGGTTCTAAGTCATCTATCTACATTTTTTTTTCGCCGCTATCGTTTTGAAATCAATGGACGAACAAGACGTACCGATTTCACTTTGGAGCTTAATTTACTTTCTTACCTATTTGATGCGCTGCTCGCTCATTGTATCTGGACCCATAAAAACAGAGGTTTTACAAGCAGTGTACTACTTGAAGACCATCATAAGTAAGTATACCTACATCATCATCATCATCATTATCAGCCGCAAGACGTCCACTGCTCCAGCAGGAAAGCCTTTATCCATAAAGGCTTTCCCCAAGGTTTTCCACAACATCGGTCCACCTACCTACCTACACCTACCTAGTACCTGCCTACCTACCTAGTATACCTACATAGTAATATTATGTATATATATAATAAAAACCTGATTAGTTTCTTAAAAGTACGTTATTAGCACCTAAGGCCGCTATTAGAAAATCAGAAATATCATAGATTATGAGTCGTTCTTATATGAAAAAAATATGACAGTATAATATCTACATATGATCGTATTTGGATCATTGTCCACCTCAAGTGTTAATAAATATGGTGGAGGTATTGAAGCTTGCATATCACATCTGCATGTGCATTTCATATACGTAGCTTACAATTTTTCTACAAGTTTTCTAAGTTTATTTTATGTAATTCAAATTCAAAATATGTTTATTGCCTGATTGTAGGTAACAAGTATAAATAAATTATACAGATGACCAATTTTTTGTGCGTGCATCACTACAATCTACCAAAATAGGTGTACAATAAATGCTACAAATCAATGTAGGTACAACAGTAACTTACTTATAAACTTATTATTAAACGAAACTTTCTTGTATTAAATACTAAATAAACTACAAACTCTTTATTATTTACTAATGTGTTTGTTTTAACACTATCACAAATTGTTTATTAACATTAAAACAAGTACTGACATAAAATTATTACTAAATGCTAACCTAATTACTCGTATTTACAGACTTCCGCGGTTCTCATAGAACTCATGTAAGTCATAAAATTGTTTTGTTTTTTTAACAGCCATTTTTGTACACTATTCTTAAATTTAAACAATTCGTAAGATTTAAAACTATCTGGTATGTTGTTGAAGATTTGGATAGACATATAGTAAAAACTTTTTGAGTAAAGGGTGGTGCGGTGGCTAGAATTGTAAATTAATTTCTGCTTGCTACGGAGATTAATATTATGACTAGCTATATCAAATGTATTATTCGATATTCGATTTTAGGTCAAACTTTTACATGTAATTAATATCCAAAGTTTGACTGCATCATATACCGTTTAGGAGTTAGGGACCTATAAATGCAGACGGACGGACGCACAGCAATGTTAACGATAGGGCTCTATTTTGCCCTTTGAGCACGTAAGCCTAAAAATTTGTAGTTGCTGCAATATACCGCTGCGTCAGATTGGCGAATAGAGCCGCACCACTACTTTTTTTTTCTTACCTTTTTAGTACGGAACCCTGAAAAGCTATTTATTAGAATCTTTTTTATGCTACATGTACAGTCGAACTCATTAGTAGCTGTACATTTTAGTACGTTGTCGCAGTATTGACATACTATATTCAAGCTATTGACTTATAATACGTAACTGCGAAATGGTACTAAAATGTTAAGCTACTTATGAGTTCGACTGTACGCTAAATAATAAGATACGAGGCATGGCCGCCTACTTTGTCAACGTGATTGTAAAATTGTCTTCAATGAACATAACGTTGTATGAGCAAAATCCGGTTGACGTCATTTCTTTTGGGATCATATCCTTTTACTTTCAATTCAGCAATGTACATAAAGTCTTAATGCATTATTTTCACGAGTTTATTTTTAATGCTGGATATGCTCACTTGTATTATGTAGGTACTTATCATCATTTTAATGGGGCCCATGAATCCTGGAGTTAACCCCGAGTAATCCCGATCTAACAAGAGTATAAAGCTCTAACGCATTTGTGGTGTGGCATGACGTGACGAGATGTGTGTTGTGACGTGAATTATTCCATCCAGTACAATTAATTTTTTTTACTCATGCTTTACTCTGTGAGCTCTAAGCTCAATATGTAAGTATAAAGATAACTTGATCCAGTCGTTCTTTGAAAGCACCTATAGAGGTAACAGTGTTTAAATAGATATTTATACATAAAGTTGTATAAATAAGTCCCGTAAGATTTTAAAATATGGCAAATTAGAAAGTATGACTCCGCTAGAATGACAGAACCCAGTAATCCATCTACTAAATCCATGTAGAATGTACAGCATAAAGCGCTACACACACGGAGCCAGCCAGCGTCGTCGCTTGGGTCGAAATCGAATTTTCATCGATTTACATACAAAATAAGAAAAAAAATACCCAAAAAAACCGGTCCATAACTGGGCTTCGAACCCGCAGTCTTGGCGTAGTAGGCCAACGCTTTAACCATTATCCTAATCAGACGGCGGCGGCCGCATTGAAATTACGAACCATGTAGTACAGTCGAAGTCATAAATATGTTTACACTTTAGTACCTTGTCACTTTAATCGCTGTGACCATTTCATATGACAGTTTAAACACGACGTTGAATAGACAAGGTACTAAAGTGTAAACATATTTATGACTTCGACTGTACAAATATATATACGTTGACAAATGTTTCTCGTTTAATAAGTAGATATACTTGATAAGTAGGATTATAGCAAGGGATAGTACTGTCTGTCAACAGTACGAAAAATATATCGTAATATACTGTGCTATTTATTATACATTATAGCTCCGTCTGTGACGCGCCTAATGCTATTTTATAATCGGTCACTTGCAATGACACGTGCAACGAATTATATACCTACTGAGTGCATTTATCTGATTATACATACATAATTTCGTCCTAAATTTATCCAGTTTTATTTGATGGCAAATTAGCAACTCATACAAGGTCGTTGGTGAAGTGGAGAACCGGCTTTAGTCCAATCGTAACGTCATCAGAAAGAGCCGGGCTGCCGGCCGTATTAATAAACTGATATTGGCTTAGATGCCCGTCACAAGATAATATCTTATCTTAATATTATTATGCGTCAAAAATGACAGTTTTCTGTGGATTGACGTTTACTTTGACGTGTCTTGAGACGGGGATCACAGTTGATTATTTCGGTGACTTGACGTTGTGAGCGGATAGACGAAGTTCGAATTTCGAAGTTCAGAGTAATGCCCCTGATTACTCTGAACTTTGAAATTCGAACTTCGTCTATTGCTATCCCTTTTGCTCTCGACGCGTACCTAATTCGCAAGAAAGTGACGGGGCGATCCGAAGTTCGAATTTCGAAGTTCAGAGTAATGCCCGTTTAACTGACAAGTAAGCTTAACTTGACCTAAAGAAAGGTAGGAAAGGTATGCGTGTAAGCATTAGGGTGCTGATGTGCGAGGTAGCCTAAACCTGTGGCTAAACGGTGAGCGAGGTCAAAGATCCCCGTTTCCACGAGCGCTAAGCTGAGCTACTTAAGCTTTGAAATTAGCGATCCTAATTGGTGGATATCAACACATCCTTAGCTATACGCTGCTTAGCACATTTCCAGTGGAAAAGCAGCCTTATGTGGTGGTACGTGTGTGCGACCTTGGCAAAGCTGATCGTCGTTGAACCAAGGTCGACACACGCACACCCCCAAGGACCAAGGACCAAGTTACGCTCATCGTTGAACTCGTTGACGATGAGTTCCTTAATAGAATAACACCCCTGCGAGCCACGATGTCTGAATGACGTATGTCTATCGGCCTCAGAAGCACATTTGCTGCTCCATGCCTAAAAAAAAAGTGACGAAGGTGTATGATGCCCTAGCGCGGTGCTGACGGGCGCAAGTGCAGCATGGCATGTGGAGAGCTGTTGGCAAAGGCCTATAATCTGTGGTTCCTCACCTCACTCAGTTTTGCCAAGATCGCTCTGAACCAGCCCGCAGCCGATAAAATTAACCTATCTGCTATTGGCGAGTGATTTTGAAACTGAGAATAATGTTCATTCTTTCAGTATTTACCGAAAGTAACTTTTTACAGGCGCCTATTTACCGAAAATAACTTTCCGGTAATATATTCGAACAGCGAATGCCGCTCCTTAGCAGTTAGCATTATGACCAAGTGAAACGCTTCGTCCATTTAATTTGAATGTTTCGACAGCATAGGTTAAGGTGAATCATATTCGCTTGGACGATCAATGATGGCTAAGAAACGATGGAGATAGACCTTTTTCCTAGAACATTATCAATAAATATATCCTGCATTAAATAGATATCATACGCCAATGATGCATCCGGTTACCAGGACAAAACCAAATCATTAATTTTGTTGCAAAATTCACCATTCCGATAACGTAAACTAATACAATATTAATACTTAATATTTAAGGACCATGTTAGATTAGCCTTAGATTAGTCAGACTAATTTATAAACAATGTCTAAAAAAACTTAGAAATAACACTGTCTTAATTAATAAGAACGGCCTTATTTTATGCTCTGAGGACCGGCCAATAAGTTGGTCTTCGTCGGTCAGACAAGCGAACAAAGCAACTACTTTCCTTTCTCAGTGGCGCTACTGTACGACGATGACAATGGAGTAACAGCGAGTTGCAGTTAGTTCCAGTTTTGGCCACCGGAACAAGAGAGTTGCGGCTTGCGGCACCATACGTTACGTCGGGCTCTATATTTGCGGACTCGTTAGCGCCGCGGGCCGGTGAAAGTGGTTGCGCAATGATGCAAGCTGCAGCTATCGGAACACGGAGCGACACGCTCTAAACCAATTATTTAGTCCTGATCCGTAACGTGTCAGGATTGCTTTCGAAAGAATACTCTTAGAAATTAATTAGTAATACTGATAATACAGAGTGTTTTACTTGGAGCGAAGTGTTTATTCGTTTACTATGTATTTTTAGGGTTCCGTACCAAATACTGTAAAACGGAATCCTTATGAGATGACTTTGTTGTCCGACCGTCGGTCGGTCTGTCAAGACCCTTTTTCTCGAGAATGGCTGAAGCAATCAGGCTGAGATTTGGAATAGATGTATTTAGTAGTCCGCACAAGGTTTCATTATTAGTATTTATAAAAAAGTTTTATAGTACCTAATTGAAAATTGGGTCTAAAATGGGTTTCAAAACTAAAGTTAAGCGATTATAGCAAATGGGATATCATATAAAAGGGCTTAATTTGCACATTCTAAAACTATAGTTTTTTTCAATTTTTAATAATTCAGTTTCGGATTTATGACTAAAAATGTCGAAAAAATGGCCCGTGTCCTCCTTATCTCTGAAGTAATAGATGTTTATATCTATATTTTACAGAAACTAAAAATAGTTATTTGCTATTAAAATTTAGGCAACCTAAAATGGACTTAACATGTAGTAAATAAAAACTTATTTTTACTATTTATTTTATTAATGGCCCAGACTCATTGCATCGGAATATTAATACTTATATTTTACTAAACACTCAAAATTGTGAAATAGTTTTGATGCGAACCGTATTAAATAACGGGATCCTCGGTGCGCGACTCGCACTTGAACATTTTTTTTGTCATGACGAGAGTCCTGACTTCAGTGTACCCACATACTATACAATATTTGTCGATATATTCGATAATTGATTAAAGTAAATACAGAGTTAATTCGTGTATCTAATCAATCAAAAATAAAAAATCTAAAATTGGGTCCTGTAGTTATTTATTCCATTTTGTTTAGCCCATCTTGCTTCCATATCGCAAGCAAGATCAGCTAAAACAAATTGGAATAGAGTCGCAGGTATAGTAAGGGAAGAAGTTCAGTAAAAAGGTGAAATTAGCCCTTTGAAGGAAATCAAATGTGCTCAATATTGGGATGGGATACCTACCCACATTTTTTTAAACAAAAACCAATCCGACAGATAGGTTTCGACACCTAAGTTTTTTTCAAGCTTTAGACTTCAACGCGTTGTAGTCGGAACTTTACATACTTACCTAGAAGGAAAAAAGAATAAATGTTTTTTAATGGTCTTTGAATAAATAGGTGTTATTTTTTTAGGTTTATTCTAATTAAAGAAAAAGCGTATGGAGTAAATAAAAATGCCTAAAATACGATATCTTTACTTCTTGAGTTTATGCAAAAAAAAAAAGTGACATCCATCCAACTGCAAAAATACTTCCTCATGGCATAAAAAAGTATTACAACGAACTTACACTACTATTTGTTTTGTTATTCAATGAGGTTAGACAAACATCTAAATATTCCGGATAACGTAACCATACAATACCTACAAGCAAACGGTTTGCTTGTTTGCACTTGGGGTTACGTTAGTGATGGCAACAGGCGGAAAGCGGAAGTGGCCCGTGCTGTGTTTAAAGTTAATCGGCGGGTCGGTAAGTGCAGGGGCTGCTCCTCCGCGTGACGAGAGCATTGATGTAACCGGCTGGCTGCAGCGAGCGGCCGCTGCGGGGGACGCCACTTTTCTCTAGAGTTTCTCTGCCGGCGCCGAGCGCGCAGTCCGACCGTCGACGCGGAAAAACGCGCGCGTCTTCCACAAAGCAGGTAGATTCGAGCGCAACCTCGCACCCAGCGTGTCGTGCAGGCGCCGGAGGATCTCTTTTACATTTACGTGAAACTCGTTCTGATAAAAACATTGTGTTTGTGTTGTTATAGCCTGCTAGAAAGTTAACTTATCGCCTGGGTGAACGAACCTCAAACGGACTGTACCGACTGCATTGGAATAACTGTAAGCCTAGGTTTATATTATTTTGAATTGTTAACAACATACCATTACCTGTGTAATTCATAATTGGTTAATTGCTTTATTTGTTGCCGGTATTGTCATTAGAGTATTATTGATTATTATAGTATTAACTCATTATGTATAGACAAGTTTGTAGATATTTGCAATATTATTGTGTGTTTAAATATATCACACTTTAAATCTTCTTGTAAAGTATCGTAAGACGTACCTACTCGTTTTTGGCTTTTCGACTCCACCTACGGTTCTGTTAAAGCTTATCAACCTTATCAATAACAACAGATATGAATCAAAGGTTTTCTTTTCTGTAATAAGTAGTGAAGCTGGTTTTACAACTTAATTTTATTTAGTGTTATTTTCTGTAATCACAACAAAGTACAAGTTATAAAAACACATTTTTTTTACTTAACATTGGACATATGAACAGCCATAAGGCCTTACCAAGGATCTCCACCACGGTCGGTTTTGTGGTTCTCGCATCCATCGGCGTTTATATAACGAATGGGGTGTGCAGACAGCGAATGATACGTGTGTCTCACAAGTCTCCTAGGTGTTACTGTATTTAAAGGCTTTAGACAATAAAACAATGATCCAGTATAAATTATCTCTCAAAAGAAACGTGCAATGTAAATCGATCTCATTAATTTTGCTAACCACAAAATTCCTAGTAAAACACAATCGATACAATACAGAAGGTTACACAAAGTAGTAAAACAATATGAATCGGGTAATTATCTTACCGGCTCATAATTATGTATTTGTGACAACCGAACGGCCTCTAGCTTCTTTCGTGTCAATCGTGAGGGACAATCGACAATCGCGCGGCTCCCACGGCACCACCGCGCGCCCTACTGTTGGAGCCTACATTTTTTGGGACATTCGGCTTAGGAGCCGTTTTTTACCGCATCATTATTATTTGCCAAGAGTCCCACATTCGCATGCGCAGCGTAGAACAATGATTGTAGACACCGTTCGCTGCGCTCGCGAAATGATGAAACCCAGTATGGATACGTGATATATTTACTAATCAGGTTAAAGTTTTACGAAAGTGCAGCGCGGCCCGGCCGAGGTAACGGTTGACGGATTCTGCCCCTGATTGAAATTGGTACGCATTGAATTTAATTATCATTAAATACTACAAGTTAACGGTACGTGACGTACAGGTTTAGGTACGTTTGCATGTAAATGGGATACTGTGCTCAGAGAAATGCATGCGACTGCAATACGACCGCCATACACAAGGTTATTTTTCAATATTTAGTACATTATTTTCGCATGAATATTATCCGGCTCGTTCGACCAATTTATCATCTTAAGTAGGTACCTGTTTAATAAAAATATTTTGTGGCTTTTTGAGTGATGCTGGTTTTGTTATAAATAAATTAACATTAACCCTAATGTTGTATTTAAAGTATGTCGTGTATCATTAAAATGGTTAAAAGTAGATTTAAGTATTTGAAGTTAAATGTCACTCTTCCGGGCGTTAACGTCAAACAGGTTCTTGTTCAGCTTTTAATTTAATATCGGTTCAATTAGTTCATGAGCCAAATTAAAATATAACTGGTTATGCTCATAGGAAAACTAAAAGAAACAATTACCCACTTATCCGTCAATTTGAGTGTCGATAAAATTTAAGTGGTAGAAAAAAAAGAATTTCTAGGTCAAGACTTAGTGAAATTGATCGCTGAATCTTATCTCATGGTGGTAATTCGAATGGCGTGACTTGTTTAATTAATAGAGTGCGGAGCAGTGGGCATGGCTCGGCAGGCGCTGCAACCACTTTCAAATCAAACAGCGTAACCGCTTATCGCCAAAATATTTTTGATTCAACAGTAGCTAGTAGATTCCGAAATAAGTTTATTAATGTATATCTTTCTACCAAAAGCGATAAATAAGCAGTAAACCGGTAGAACGATTACGCGAACTCCGACGTGGTTATTATGTAACAATTACCAAAGAAAACAAGTAGCATACATCACCGATTCCGCACTTATAAATAAAACATGAAAATAGAAAACAGTCTAGATTACGTCCAGTGAATGTAGTTCAAGTTTTTTATTTGGTACTTAACGCAACAGCAATAAAGTAAACGTTCGATAATTAGCTTTAAATTTGCTTTTAAGTAACGAGAAATTTTTGTAAATCAAAATTAACATAAACTTTTACAGAATTTATATATTCACATTACATAGGTACTTAATGTATGTAAATGTAGTAATGTGAATATATTCTAAGTATGTCAAAATTCGGAAAAAAACGAAATATAGAAAACATGCAAAGGAAGTAAGCTCTGTAAAGACCGGTAATGTTTGTGGTTGCAACCCATGACTTCACACAACAAAGGTGACCACAAATCGACGACACCATCAAGGCTCTAGGGTCAAAAGCCATTATGTACCGTGTACGCTTTCACTGCGGCCGACGCCGTCAGCTGCCCAAACTGAACCGAAGCCCGAGGTCGGACCGAGATGAGTCCAAGTGAAAGTATAGGTACAGACGAGGCGTCCCGTCGCGTCATCCAAATTCCGATTCCATGGACAAAATCGGGGAACATAGTTTATTTTATTTATACCTCTCACTAAAGTCACTTTTTCATGGAAATTTAGCTTATAATAAGGACACAAAATGAGAACATAAATCATACAAAATTAAATACCTAATCTACTGGCCGATTTTTTCCTCAGTCAAAATTGCATTATTTGTCAAATTGTGTAATTATCAAAAAAAAAACTTTCATACAAATCTTGTCCCGACAATTACGAACACAACAAAAAAATAATCCTAATCATTGAACGCGAGGTACAAATACACAATATTTGAAACGACTGTACATAAAAAACTTTAACGATTGAATAGTACATTTTCAGCTGTTATTTATGTGTGTTTGTTATTTATGTTATGTAATTTAAACCCGTCACAAATTTTATACGCTCTCGTGTCTACTGATCCCATTGATGTGATTTATTTTTCTCAATTGCCCAAAGGTTAACTGGAAGAGATCCCTTAAAGGGATAAAAGTTCACCTTTGTACATCCTTGTTTTAAATTGACTGTAGGTATTACTTTACTCGTGTATATACAGGGTGACCTCGAATTGGTAATACAAAATACTTGATTATGATTCAGTTAATCACTAATAGTGTATTGCATTAACTCAGTTGTTAAAGTTAGCTTTCCTTAATTATCGTTAATTTTCTAACAAAACAAAATAATAAAAATAATTTAAAATCCCAAGTGTGGTTAACCTACATGACGTCATGCATATCTGTCGTACAGACAAGGAAATTGATTCTCGCACCATTTTGTACTCTGTCACAACAACGACGGAGATAATGACAGTGGACATTCAACGTGACGCACTGCCACCCAAAGCGACAAGGAACAAAATGTGTCTCAATTTCCATTCCTGTATCTATCACTCGATGTTATTAATAAACTAGGTGCTGATATCCATCCAACCCTTTAGTTTTAAGTAGGTACCCTAATAAATTATCTGATAAAGTGAATAACTGAATAATGAGTGAATTATTAAAAATAATTTATTGTTGAATAACGTACAGTACAAAATACAAAATTGTAAAACTTAAACAACTTTTAAAATGTGCTCAAAATGACCCCCGCCTTCTTGGATACATAACTCTGCCCGTCGCCTATGATTGTCTTTCAATCTGTAGAGAACAAATTCATTGGTTTTTACATTATTAAATGCCTCAACTATCTTTTGGCGAAGTTCACCCACAGTATCTGTTTCCCGTGCGTACACTCTCCTTTTTATTTCGCCCCACAAAAAGAAGTCGAGAGGTGTGAGATCAGGGCTTCTAGGAGCCCAAGCGACTGGGCCACAGCGTCCAATCCATCTCCCAGGGAACTCTTGGTCCAAGTAGCTTCGCACACGCAGGGAAAAATGAGCTGGTGCCCCATCCTGCTGGTAATACAGAGCCTCCAAATTTTGCTGCGGCACCTCTCGTAGCAATACCGGTAACACATTTCTCAGGAATTCTTCATATTTCGGTCCATTTAAATTTCCGTCAATGAAATGAGGACCAATCAAACAGTCGTTCAGTATTCCTGCCCAAACATTTACCGAGAAACGTGTCTGGTAGGAGTCCCTGCGAGTTACGTGAGGATTTGCTTCACGATCAGACCACCAGTGTTCATTGTGAACGTTGAACATGCCTACTCTTGTAAATGTTGCCTCGTCGGTCCATAAAATGTTCAAGTGTAGATTTTGCAGCAGCCAACGACAAAATTGCACTCTTCTAGGATAATCGGCTAATATGATATCCTGCACCCTTTGGAATTTAAACGGATACTTTCCTTCAGCATTCAGTAATCGCCAAATAAACCATTGGCTCGTTCCGAATCTTGCGGCAGCGTCCCTTGAGCTCGCCTCTGGGTGGTGGCTAAAATAATCGAGAACTCGTCTCCGAAACGTCTGCGAGTACCGCGGCCGCCGGCCCGGAGCTTGAGCGTGCACTGGGACAGTAAACTGTCCAAAATCTCTTAAGTTTTGGACAATGGAGTTTATTAGAACACGAGTAGGAGTTGGGCAGTCAGGGTGTCGTTCATGAAACAATGCTTGAGTTCGTACGGTACTTCGTGACGTAAAATAAAAAGATAACATATCCATTCGCTGAATATTCGTATAAGGATAAGCTCGGGGCATTTTGTTTAATTACTATCTTAATTAAATACGAAAATTCTTACTTTCTTTGACAAGACAAGTGACAATTTACTAATCAAGATACGCTATTATCATAAATGATGTGTCAGATAACGAACCAAAGAGGAAAGTGTTCATTTGAAATACTTTAAACCTCTTTCATTTTAAAGGTAATGGTAGGGTAACCAATTTAAGCAAAAAAAAATGGGATAATTAGAAAACTTAAAAAAAAAGTACTTATGTTTTAAAATTAAGCGTGAGACCTCGTAGAAGCGATTGGTTTAGGGAAGCTCTCTGTAGTACTTTGAATTTGTATTACCAATTCGAGGTCACCCTGTACTTACATCCATGTAAACTTTCACATTTATAATATTAGAGAAGGATTAGTTCGGAGGATAGGAATTTGGATATATATTTTAGTAGAAGAAGGGTAGCAAGATAACGTGGAATCAATAGCCAGATAGATATAGACAATTACTTATCTTGGGCTTCAGCGGTTTGAATTGACGTTTGCAAGATTTAAAAACGATGTTCTTTACTTAGACGACGCCGAGACAACTGAATGATGTAACCTGCCTACTATGTAATAGATTAAGTACTATAGTATCATATTGTTTTCTTGTTTTTGTCGTTCACAAGTAAGCCCAGCTGACCATGACACGACATCGATTTTGCCGCTAGAATCAGACCGTCGCCGATTCGATTCCCCTCGGTGGCCGAGTAAAGAAAGCTGTCTACACCGCGCGCGATTTACATAACATAACAACGAAAGTAGTATTTCACATAACAGCTGAAAATTTAATATTCAATCGTTAAAATTTTATGTACAGTCAACGTCGTTCTAAATTAGTTTCTATTGTGTGTTTGTACCTCGCGTTGCGGCACTTGTGCTAGTCATGTATGAACAGCTTTATAATTTGTCAAACGCATATGAAATGCGACAAATAAAGGTGACATAAGATTCAAAAGTAATTAATAATTTTACTTTGAAAGCATGTGTAATTGATTACGATATTTAAAGACTGTTTCCGAGTTGCAATATAAACTTAAAACTGAACAGATCGTAAAATAGATCACGAAAATGATGCACTTGTTTTATGCTATTTACCTTGCACCACCATCGCTGTGCTGTCTGATCTCAACCTGTCCACGCAACTGATTTCGTAGTACAATGACTGTCATCATCGTTATTGACATTAAACTTCAACTATATTTACGCGATTTTTCTTTAAAACTTTCTAACTTAACAATCTTGTTGCATTTCAAGGTTGAAACGTTAATGTAGCGTAAAACTATTACAATACTCATACAACACGGCATTTCGAATTGTTAGGCGTAGCTATTCAGAAATCATCATCAACATGATTTATTTACCCTTGGATCAAATAACACGGTTATTCAGGCCAAATAAATTGAATGGATTTCATAACCTGAAAATTTTCAATCTCAATTATTATTTTGCTTCACAAATTCCAAGTCCTTTGAACCGTACCTATACCCACTTGAGCAAAAGCAGGATGCAATTTCAGACAAGGCATGTCTGTGAGATCACCCAAGTTCTGAAATTTCCAGATCATGCCAGTCTTAGCCACTTTATTGCACCAAATGTAGAGTGAATGGTTAAAGTATATTGCCGGTAAACCAATTCGTGGCGATTTTAGGTCACGCGTCACCCGGATTTCGTCAAGCGCCTTTAGTTCAAAACTAAGTAAAAGTATGTCAAAGAACCCATAACCAGTTTTCGGGTGTCATGTTAAGGTATTTCCTGTTCCTGTCGTCTAGTGCGTAGTGCGCTCTTCATTTTCATCGTTAAGTTTTTTAACTTTTCTGATAACATTTATGTTAACGCGGTATAATATTAAAATTCGGAAACTAGAGAAGTCAGTCTCTCAGTTACTGAATTTTAATTATTTTGAATTATAATAATAAAGGCAAAATTACTGTAGATACTTTACTACCTCATCTACGAGGCTTACCAATAAAAACACAACAGGAGGTACCTACCTATATCTAACTATTTAACAAGTTTAAACTAACTAGACACTTTTGTTGATTTCACATACATATGTTAATTGCTTTAAACCGACAAACGGATTTGCCGATGATTGAACAGCAAGCAAATTATTAATTTCCTTGCATTTGGCGACATTCGCAAACTCGGAGGTATTTACCTATAGTCACTTAAATACATAGGATGGCCTAACATAAATCAGCGTAAGAATTAAAATTAGAGAGCAGCTTTTTAAGAGTCCACATTATTTATATAATGTTCTCATAATTTAGGAATTAATTGTATTTAATGACTCACTTTTTTTTACGCCGTCCCCGTCTGTCCTAACTTAAAAGGCTGTATCTTTTGAACCGTAAAAGATAGCCCGTTGATTTTTTTTGCAAAATATAAAGGCTTTAACAAACTCCAGCGATGCCAGGTTTGAGTTTGTGAGTGATGTCAAAGATTTAGGAATTTTACGCCAGTTCGAAGGTAGTCAATTTAAGACCTCCTTACCCAGAGGCTTTGAAATTAAGTCAGATTTTGGCCAGGACGGCAAAGCAGTTATTAACTTACTCAACCTAAAAAAACAGTCAAGTGCGAGTCGGACTCGCGCACCGAGGGTTCCGTATTTAAGTCCGTACTTTAAAAAAAAACCTTTTTAAGTACTTTAATTATAAATGCAACAGTCACGGCAAATTATAAAAAAAATAGTTTTGAAATGTGCAAATTGAGCCCTTTCATATGACATCCCATTTGCTCTAGTCAAATCACTTTCATTTTGCAACCCCCCATTCTAGACCCCTTTTCAATTATTTATAAAATTAATTTCATCTTTTTGTATTACTAAAAACAGATGCGGGCAAGCAAGTTATACAAACTATGCCAAATTTCAAGTTGATAGCTTGTGTAGTTGCTGAGAAAAACTGCTGTGACTTTCAGACAGACAGCAACGAAGTCTCACCATAAGGGTTCCTTTTTTACCATTTTGGTACGGAACCCTAAAAATGGTGACGAATTTATTACGAGGCAGTTTCGAATCAAATTGTGTAAAATCACTTCCATCTTCGATTTAGGCGTACCTAACTCACGTGCCGTTCGATTGCCTTGCGATTTGGCTTTTAATTGTATTGTTATTTCGGATTAGTCAGGTTCCGAATAAGTACTTAAGTAGAAAGTTGAAATTGAATTCAAATTATTTCTAGTCGTTGGGTAAATAATGCTAACACGGACATCCGACAACATATGGACGTCCGTCTAATATGTTTATTGCATGTTTATACTGGGTGTTTTATTATTCGTCGAAAAAAAATTGGGGGTTAAATCAGTAAGTCATACTGATCAACTTTCACTATGGAACAAACCCCGAAATCACGAAAAAAAATTTGACCCTCCCATACAAAACATCGTTAGCTGACTAGCCAAAATGTATGGGATGGTCAATTTTTTTTTCGCGATTTCGGGGTTGGTCCCATAGTGAAAGTTGATCAGTATGACTTACTGATTACACCCCCAAAATTTTTTCGACGAATAAAAAAACACCCAGTAGTCAATGCAGGTAATTCCGTCTGCGGGGCAATACCGTACACAGGCGTTTGTGCCCGGGTCGATCAACTTTTTCTTGTACCTCGTTGTCATGGTTACGTCCGCTGCGAGCTTAGCATGCACGCACGAGATACAATTTGACAGGTGCTAGGGAAATGAATACATATTCCATATTCTAACGAAAGACTTAACGCTTAAGGTTTAAAATAAAAGTGTCCCGGATTACCTTTTATTACTAAGCGGCTATTGCGATTTTCACATTTTTATAGCGATTTTATCAAGACGGGACACTTTAATTTTAAACCTTATAATATGGAATAGATGTTTTCGTTTCCCTAGCACCTGTCAAATTGTATCTCGTGTTTGCATGCTAGGGGCCTGGACAACTCTTTAAAACCATGATTTTCTGTGGTTAAAATTCATCAAACGTGCATTTTTGTCGTAGTTATAAGCCCATTATTTTATGGACTATTTTCTAAGCACATTAGTAGCATATATTATCAGTCTTTTGAGAAACTCTGTCAGACAGAATCGGACAGAATAACTAACAAGAAAAAGTTGATCGACCCGCCCATTCTAAGCACGTTACACCGTTGACTCTGTTGATAAAGCAAGGGAACTTTTTAGTTCTATGTTTTTAAAAATCCGGTCAAGTGCGACTCGGACTCGCGCACCGAGGGTTCCGCACAAACTTTTAGGTATGCTAATAGTTCGTAAATCACGGAAATCGAGCCTCGAAGATTTTTCCCTCTTTTCCGAGTTTTCCTTTGGAGCTGTGAAAAAGTCAAAAACTTCTAAGCTAACGCAATCAAAAGATAACCGTTAATTTGTAGTTACATTACATAAAAAATGATGGCCAGTATAAGCTGGTCCTATAAGGGTTCCTTTTTTCCTTTTGAGGTACGGAACCCTAAAAAGATGGCGGCGTGACGCCGTTACCAATGGGCATAAACGCCTGTGTACGGTATTGCCCCGCAGACGGAATGACCCGTATTGACCATATTTATCTACCTAGTCAGCAAGACCACAGATAAAATAAGAGTTACGCAAGACGATGGGATAATTGAGCGTTTTGAACAAGTTTTCACTCAGAATAAAAAAATAAAATGGCAGACAAATCATTTAATACTTATTTAAAATTAGACGCCTGTGTGTATTTACGACCCCTCACCAAATCAAATCTATATACTTACTCCCGGATGATTATGGTTACTTAGTAACAATAAACATCCCATAGGTTACTAACCAATTGTTGTAAAAAAAAATGCAGGGAAAGATAAGATGCACCAACACTGGCAGCCATGGAGGAGATTATGAAACCGAAAAACTTCTTACTAGGTAGCAATGCCGGATTAGCGATTAAACAGAGTAAGCAGCTAGGCTGCTTAGGGCATCACGGGTCAGGGGGCACCACAGGGGGGCACTAAAATCACAGAATGCTTAGGGCACGGTTGAGGCTTAACCCGGCACAGCTAGTTATAGGTGGCAGTATGTTATATACTTAGGAGAAGCCAAATGTATCACAAATTCGGTCCGTTATAAATTGCTATTGGGTACAAATAATTAATTTGTATAAGTGTTACATTTGTGAGCTTATGGTCAATGGCCACTGTTGTGGCAGGCGTGGCCGGCCTCGATCGTGCGATACAGCGGCGCGTGCGCACCTTTCGCTAAAATTGCAACCTGCCAGTAATACTGCCAGTTATTTGAACTGAACTCAATACTGAAAACATACCTAAAAACATACGACATCAAATGATTACCAGAATTCCAGAGGCGTAAGAACACGATGATACTCCGTTGCAATAGAGATTTTAAAACGGCTTTTCCTTCATTAGCTTGTGTCGAGCAACGCTTGCATTCCCGAGTGAGGCTCCGGATCCATAACCACGGTGCGACGCCGCGCACCGAATAGCACTAGGTGATTCAAATTTAAGGTTTTTGTAGCACCCAATAAAACAGCTCGTCTGCAAGCGACTAATGCATGGGATACACGGTTTCAAACAGGTGGTTTAAATGAAAATGAAAATGAAATTTTATTGATAACATCGTTACAGGTCTGGTTTCACAAATTAATTTTAATTATTTCCAATAGGAAATTATTATTATTATTATATTAATTATAGTATAACATTATTTTATTACATTATTTTAGTATATAATAACATTAGTTTAAAACCGTGTAGACAGTGGTTTTAAACCAAATTTCGCTTGACCTTAAACGCCCTTGGCAGATATCAAAAAAATGGACTTGTTTGATACCGTGTAGCAGCTCGCTTCTACCAAGGTCACTTCATCATCATCATCATCATCAACAGCCGCAAGACGTCCACTGCTGGACAAAGGCCTTCCCCAAGGTTTTCCACAACGATCGGTCCTCTGCTGCTGTCATCCAGCGGTTTCCCGCGATCTTTATCAGATCATCGGTCCACCTTGTGGAAGGCCTGCCGACACTCCGTCTCCCGGTTCGCGGTCGCCACTCTAGAACCTTTCCGCTCCAACGGCCATCGGTTCTGCGAGCGATGTGCCCCGCCCACTGCCACTTAAGGTTTGCTATTCGGTGAGCTATATCAGTTACTTTAGTTCTCCTGCGGATCTCCTCATTCCTGATTCGATCTCGCAAGGAGACACCTAGCATAGCTCTTTCCATCGCCCTTTGAGTGACCTTGAGCCTTCTTATGAGGCCCATTGTAAGCGACCATGTCTCAGATCCGTATGTCATCACTGGCAACACACACTGATCAAAGACTTTTGTTTTGAGGCACTGTGGTATTTGAGACGAGAAGATAGTGCGTAGCTTACCGAACGCTGCCCAGCCGAGTTGGATTCGACGATTGACCTCTTTCTCGAAGTTGGACTTACCTAACTGGATTTTTTGTCCTAGGTATACATAGTCGTCAACAACTTCGAGAGTAGAGTCTCCAACTTTGACAGGAGTGGGTACGACATGGACATTTGACATGATTTTCGTCTTGTCCATGTTCATTTTAAGACCCACTTGTTGAGAGACTCCACTGAGGTCATCGAGCATTGTACCGAGGTCCTCCAGGGTCTCAGCCATGATGACAATATCGTCGGCGAATCGAAGGTGAGTGATGTATTCGCCATTTATGCTGATGCCAAAACCCTCCCAGTCCAGAAGCTTGAAAGCGTCTTCCAATGCAGCAGTAAACAGTTTTGGAGATATTACATCTCCCTGTCTCACTCCTCGCTGCAATTGGATAGGCTTCGAGTTCCGGTCCTGAAGGCGAACTGACATAGTGGCGCTTAAGGTCACTTAGTTTAAAACTATGGTTTCAAACCGTGTAGCACACATTTTACGGCCGTTTGCATTCAACCAACACTGAGCTGCGAAACGAAATCCGTGTCGTAACTAATTATTATGCCATACATCGCCTGAGAATGTGCTAATGTATAACCAAAGGATTGGGAACCAGGAAATTCGTGTTTAATGACATAATAAATAGGAAGTTCGACTGGCCTACTCTTATACAATGTGTTGTTAGTTACCTAATGATACTGCGTTTTAATCATCGCAATCATCAAATTAGTTATGGGCACAATTGATTAATGAGGAATATACGCATTACCTTCTGACTTAAAGGATTAATTTTATTTTTAACATCAATATAACGATTGCCCCTACATTGTTTTTAGGCGCATTTTGCTATAAAGTTAAAAATGCTAGTAGGTAGGTAGGTACATTACCTTTTGAAACTGTTTTTTACGGTTCCGTATCTCAAAATGAAAATTTTGTTTTGTTGTCCGTCTGTGTGTCTGTCAAGAGTGTCATGACCTTTTTTCTGGAAGTTGAAGTGCGTGGAAGTTGAAATTCATATCAAATACTCAAGTCTGCAATCCCTTCGCGCTGTAAAAAAATCAGACTTCTAAGTCAACGCAATCAAAAGATACGGCCGTTTAATGCCGCATATTCAAGGGAATCTCAAGGGAATCAAAATCTGTAGGGTACTTCGCGTTGAGTTAGAATCATGAAAGTTGGCAAGAAGTAGTCTTATAGCACAAGTAAAGGAAAAAATCTGAAAATCATTAATTTGTAGTTACATCACATAAAAAATAAACGCCGCCAGTATAAACTGATACTTACTAAGTACGTACTTGGTATGTACTTAGTGCGTGTCAGTTTATACTGGAATTTGTTTCTATTGTATTCCCGTGATTTACTTACGAACTATTTACATACCTACAAGTTTGTGCGGAACCCTCGGTGCGTTTGCTTTTGCGTTTTTTTAATAGTTTTTCACCTTTATAATATTGATTATGTTCTAGATCTAGACACAGTTTATCATTCGCGAGCTAGTGAAAACCGCCATTGCATCAGCGCCTGCGTTTATTTTTTTAAGACCTAAGCAAACGTACCTTACTTTTAAGTATAAAAACGGATATGGTGTGCACGAGAAAAAACCTATTCTTTTAGTGCCTACATATCAGGAAAGGGTAAATTACCGGGCGTTTCAATAATGACGGCGGTTGAAACGCCCGTAGGATTTACCCGAAATCATTAATCACTAAGACTTATCCGGATTGCTCGTGTAAATGGGCATGACGCCCTCCGAAACATCTTAATTCCGAACTTTATTAGAATCGTACCATACGAAATCCAACAGGTGATTAGATTACCACTTAAACCACAATTACCTACCTGACAGTTTCGCCTTGCGTTCGTTCGAATTAGGTTCATTAGAAACGTGATAATTATTACTTCGCCTTGGCCACAGCAATTTTATTATTCTTTATGCAAATTGTCAAGCCTTTATAAACTTTATCACCTTCGTGTTTGAACACTAAGTGCACCGTTTGCCGTGTTACAAAATTATGAATACCTACACATCTTTACGAGTGCAACAAATGCAAATCATCTTTCCCTCTTAGTTTAATCCCTCTTAGTTTTCACTTATCGCTTCTCGCCAGAGGCTCATTATCTTTATTGGTGATCATACCTTTGGGTTCATCCGAATATTATAATTATAACATTTGTCCTAAAGATAATTTAAACTAAGTATGTGAGTCACTTATTAAGGACTTCAAATCAAAAATATCTTCGGTTTGGGTAGGTACGGATAATTTACACAATCTCTGAAAATTTAAATTCAAGATATCGCTTTCGGACCACGATACGTACATAGTAGCAGGTCTAATAGAAATATGTATATAATACACCCCATTCACACAGGCTCGTTTTGACAGTTCATAATACGGTCTCAGATCATAAACACCATAATATTGCAAACGACTTCTATGCTTGTTAAACCAGTTTCTCTCCAACAGAAGTTAGGTACCTACCTATTATACTATTATTATTAGATAGCTTTCCGCCCTCGTCTGTCTGCGGTGAGTCAGTACTTTCGTTAGTTAAAATATAGCCTAAGTCCACCCTGAAAGTACTTCTAAATGTTGGTGAAAGAATTTTTGAATTCGGTCCAGTAGTCTTTGAGTGTATTCGTTACAAACATACAAAAATACAGATCTTTCCTCTTTATAATATTAGTGTAGATTGGAGGTAGAGATAATCGGGTTATACACAGATTTAGGTTCAACATTGACCCTTCTGTTCCTAATAGTTAACGACTCGGGAGTTTTTAATTTCGATTCAGGCCAAAACTACACCGGGCTTCCATTACGTCCATCTTAAACCAAAAAAAAAATAGTTTCAAAGTCCTTAACTTTCTGGAACAGGAGAGACAACTTTTGTTCCTGCGGTTGTGTGTGACCCAAACCCTTCATTAATTTAATGTTCCTATTATGTATCTACAAAGCTGCTCAGGCAAGTGACCCGACGTAAAGCTAGACAGTAGGTAATAAGGTGTTTTGAACGAGTAAACAAGGCAATCGTGTTTGCAGGAGGTCGTGAATGCCGGGCCGCATGGATGGCGGCACATGCCTGGCGAACGCTCGCCTTGCTCCTCGCCGCGGCGTCGCTCGTTATAGCCAAGTGTAAGTTTAACTTAATGACGTCTAGTAACAAACTATTAGACTACAGCGTTTCATGAAACCCTTGCTTAGAGGACCTATTTGATAATAATGGCAAGATGATAACGGTCGTAACTGATACATTCATAGTGCTCTTTGACTTTACTTGTTCTATGTTCGCATCTATAGACATTTTTAGTACCTACCTTATCGCAGCTATTAATATAAGTAGGTACTAAATTCAAACTATTCTCACTAAAATACGTTACTATGATGAGGTACTAAAATGTACCTACAGATTTTTATAAGTTCGACTGTACAGTCAAGGGCATTAATATCTATACAGCCATCGCGTCAAATATACATGGACCTTATTGCCAGTGGCATAAAGGTGTATAGATATTTTTTAAATCTTGGGAACGTATATATATTTATATACGTTCCCAAGATTGACTGTACCTACTGAAATGCGTAATTGCTCATAAGTCGTAACTGGGGCTTGACTTTAGGCTCATATAATAGAACCAATCGCCATTTGAGTACAAGGCTTCGGATTAGGAACTATGTAAGTATAGGAAGGTGCAATGTTGGTTGGTACCTATATCTCATAAGGTGTGAGTGATGGAGTCACAGGAAACTGTTGGATACGATGCGAGTAGCAGAGTTATAGGGAAGGCCTATGTCCAGCAGCAGAGGCAAATTTACTAAATAAATATTTTGAACTTTGAATTTTGTTGACGTGTTTCGGCTGCATTATGTGTGAAGACGATGTGTGTTGTTTCTGAAGTTCAACATTTAACTACCTACTAAACATGTATCATCACATCATAGCATCCTCGCCCTAATTAATTTTAAAATGTTTTCCGCATTTGCTGATTCGCGTGCGTATTGCAAAACAAAATAATACATGCATTTAGTTTTTTCATCCTGTGCAAATAGGAAATGATTAAGACTAAGTATGTACCTAAACCTTGAAGACGTGAAGTATGCACTAAATAACTGATATTATGACTAAGATAGGTACTACGTTTACTACATGTAGATATATTTCAATAAGTAAAGTTTTGAAATATACAAACACGTTCGGGTACACTGACTTTAATTTAATTGTAGTCAATTATCATAGAACCCTGTCGCATTAATTTTGAGCCTTAATTTACTTTTTATCATATTTATTTTGTGGTTTATTATGACATTTATGACAAAGTTCTATGTTGGCCAAAAGTAGTTAAACTACGTGATGGTACACGCTCCTTCCATTTATGAGGTAGTTTTAATATTATAAGGATAGGACTTTGATCTTGTACGTCTAATGCCACATCAACGTCACACAACTCAATATGTGACGTCATTTAAGGTTAGGTATACAAAGCCCATATACATAAAAAAGACACAATGGAAATTAAATTTCACAAAAACAGCGAGCAGCGGCTTGCCATTGCAAATCTCCTCCACCTTGAAATTCGATTTGCAGATCTGCACGACCTCGTCCAGGGTGTCGATGGCGTGCTGAACGAACGCCAAAAGCTCGTTTACTATGACTCTTCGCGAACTTATAGTAACAACAGCGCGCACCGGCAAAAGCCGCCCAATTCGCAATTATAACAATATTTAACTCTTATTGCGAATGCTATGAGGTACACAGAGGTACCATGACAATGTAAAATAGCCCAATGACTTACCTACAACGCAGCAAAATTTCCGGAGTCAGTTTGAACTGTAATGGTATTGGATTAGTTTAGTGTTAACTACCAATTTTAATTGGGTTGTATAGATACTATCTTTGGTAAGGGAATGACGGCCTCTATTCGACATTGCCTTAACGATATCTAACAATATACTTTATATTTTGATAATAATATGGTCGTCAAATTATTAAGAGTTATCAATTATTTAGACGTAATGAATTGAAATTGCATATTTGTGTTAACGCGTTGCAGCTTGGTTGCAGCGCAGCGCAGTGCAGGGTGCGTCCCCGTCAAAGAATTCCTTCTAATCCAAGATGTGTGATAATGGCAGAAGCTACTAGCCATGCAGTTTGTAAGATGGAAAGCAGTTGCTTCTGTCTTAGACGGATTTGGGCAGAGTCGCCATTTCCTATAATATGAGCTCAAGACACTAAGGTCACTAGTGAGCATATCTTCCCCCTCCCGGAACTTAGCACGCCAAGGCAAGGTCGTCGGCATACGAGTACATAAACTTTTCTGCCCTCGTGGTAGGCACATCGCTCGTATACGCATTGAAAAGCAGTGGAGCCAGTACAGAGCCCTGTGGCAGTCCGTCTTTGACCATTTTGAAGCTACTTTCGTTTGAGCCGATTCGAGCATCACCTTTATTAGACGGGGGCCTAGCATACTTTTCAGTAGCTAAGTAACCTCTTGCATGGAACTATGTCCATCAACTTGTGCAGTGTTAAAATGAATTAGGTGTTAGGTAGTCCATTTATGTGACGCAACTGTTACCTACCTTTCAACGAAACGGCTCTAGGTTCAACAATAGATGTCATCACTCAGCCGGTTACACAACACATCTGCTGAAGAGGTTTAATTCCGAACAATACGCTTTTCCTTTCAAGTTTTGGCCCCGTGTCCGACGTGGATCGAGTCACGGTGTGGCGCAATAGGATGTTTGGAGCTAGGTAGATTGGTTTTGAGTCAGTTGACATTTCAAGAATTTAGAATAAAATACACAAGCTTTAAAGGCATGGAATTAAACTTTTTTGACAAAAAAAAAAATAACCCAGCATATATACGTCCCACTGCTGGGCACAGGCCTCCACCCACAACGAGAGGGTTTGGGCTATAGTTCCCACGCGGGCCCAGTGCGGATTGGGAACTTCGCACACACCGTCAAATTGCTTTGCAGGTGTGAGCAGGTTTCCTTACGATGTATTCCTTCACCAAAAAGCTCATGGTAAATTTACAAACTATATTTCGCACATAAATTCCGAAAAACTTAGAGGTGCGAGCCCGGGTTCGAACCCACGACCCTCTGCTTAAGAGTCTGCAGGTCAAACCATTAGGCTACCATGGCTTTTTGACAAAAAATATGCGATTTTATGTGTGTTAATTCAGATCATCTTAACAATTACAGAGCTGGCCGTTAAAAGCAGGTATAGGTACTAGGAAGGCCATAATCCACTGAACCATGAAGTAGCTCTCCAAGTTTCCCACAATTCTCGTTGTCTGGGAGCGGCCTGCTTTCGTCCACAGTAGGCCAGTATGTGCCACCTACTGCCCTTTAACGACGACGTATCAAGGCCGCTTTGGGCAGCAAAAACTGCAGCACCCGACTGCCGCCGACATTCAGGTTACCTACTCACGCGCGTTATGTTCTCAGAACCAAAGAGTTGTCGTTTAACTTTCCCACAAGGATTATTAGGTCTACGTCGATTTGGGTCAAAAAAATTTATTAGGAACTATCTCACAAATTAATCATAAACCCAAAACCAAGGTAAGCATAAGCTTGTACTATATGGGTACTATGTAGACTAAACAGCGATATACCCACGTGTAGATAAAAAAATACCTAAATACTTACAACACATCCAAGACTCAGGAACTAATATAGTCTAGGGACATAAAACATTTGAAACAAAGAGTGATAACTTGAAGAACGACATTTTGTGTAACCACTTTAACACACTATTTACATTGAACAACGACCAACATAAATGTCATAGGTGAAACACGATTATACTGGGTGTTTTTTTATTCGTCTACAAAATGTTGGGGCTTAAATCAGTAAGTCATACTGACCAACTTTCACTATGGGACCAACCCCGAAATCGCGAAAAAAAATTTGACCCTCCCATACAAAACATCGTCAGCTGACTAGCCAAAATGTATGGGATGGTCAATTTTTCGGGGTTGGTCCCATAATGAAAGTTGATCAGTATGACTTACTGATTTAACCCCCAAAATTTTGTAGACGAATAAAAAAACACCCAGTATATTGGTATGGTGTACCGTTTCAGACAGAACATTACCTATCTACTGCAAAGTCATGCCATACCTAACTATACCAACCTACTATAAAGCGCAGAGAAGAAAGTCATAATCATTTCGTGTGAGAAAATGCACCGTGCACGTAAATAATTTTACAAATGCCCATGAAAATAATTATGTAGTTTGGCGTTTACGTTCTCAAATAGACAGAACTCGTAATTTAAATAGAGAATGTTGCTGTGATAAAAACAGACGGTAATTTCCACTGTATAACTGCTGTTATTGCGTAAAGTAACTAGATTATAAATCGAATACCTACTTATATACATATAAAGTACTCATCTATTGTTAAAGTTGGGTGTCCATTCAAACACGAACCTGTTCGCGCCGCGCTACATTATGGCGGCTCCATAGGGGTCCAGGAAGCTATCCTCCTCTCACCTCAGTCAGTGATGCGGCGGATCAAAGCCAGGGGACGCGCGGGAGCTTTGTGTCCTTAACAGATGAAGGAGCTGAAAGGTGGCAACACTTTTGTATGCCAGTTACTGGTGAAGTGTGTGAAACTCATAATGTTAAGACCATCTTTTGTAGCACATTTTTCGCAAAATAAATATATTTGTATGTTTTTAAATAATTAAGTTTCTAATTTCTCTATTTAAGTATGTGTATCGTTGCCTTGTACCCATAGTACCTACAAGCCTAGAGCTTAGTTTGGGACTAGGTCAGTTTGTGAGATTGTCGATCCTCTGATATTTTTGCCTAATTTTCCCTTTGCAGTGTCACTCAATTCAATTCAATCATTTATTGATAAAATATAAATTGCCTTTGTTTACCCAGTCAGGTTTTTAAAAGCCGATTGTTTCAAGGTTGATATAGTACCTAATTAGAATAGATCCATGTGGTTTCGTCCATCCGACAGTCTGTACGCATCACATTTGCTTTTTCTGAGAAGCTATAAAAGTCACAAAGCTGAGAGTTTGACTACGGAATCCTTAAATATGGGAGCAATACAGAAATTTACATTCTATTTATAGTTTTGAATGGTAAACCCTTTTAAATAGCGAAATGTTTGTTAATGAATCGTTCTGTTTAGATGCTGAGCTGGAGTCATGGCACAGCGCCGGGCGGCTGGCGACGGCGGCGCGCGAGGCCGAGGATGAGCGCCGCGACGCGGAGCTGCTGGCGGCCGTCAGGGCCTCCATGACACAGTGGGAGCAGAAGAGAGCCCGCACCAGGTGAGACGGCGTTACGTAAGAAGTGGTCCAGAAAAAAAGTAGCACGTCATATTAGTGTGTATATTAATGAAAGTACAACAGTTGTTTTTTTGTTTTTCTGGGGTTCTGTCTGTCTGATACTTTTTGAACCTTGTATGACTTCAGTCCAGCACTCTCTTTAATCCGATGGACCGTAGACTTGCTACAACCCATACTTATCGGCGTGCTTTCGTTCGGACAAGTTAGGGTTGGTCCTGTATGCAGTTGTATGTATTTGCTAGTTTTTTGTCCTGAAACCCTTTTCTCCGACCGGAGCCTGCTTTTTTATCAACAGTTGACCTCTGTCTGTAAGTCCGTAAAATCTTACCTACTGTGGATCTGGGTATAGTTACATGTTTGGCGACCTAAACTTGACTCCAGTCGGCGTTTTCTAGGTAGGTGTATATAATTAACTTACGACGAGTAACTTCAGATGGCGAAATTTTTTTTATTTTTAAATAAATCGAATAATTGCTCCTCCATAAAATAACTTCTCGGTAGACGTGTAGACGGTAACGTGATAGATGTGAAACAAACAGTTTTTTAAATTTTTCGTGAATTGATCAAAATTCAAAAAAGGGTCTTGCTACTTTTTTTCTGGACCACTTCTTATTAAAAACATTTGCAGTTCATTGTAGGTAGTTCAGTTGCGGCATAGCCGAATTAGTGTAAAAAAAACAAATAATTCCGCTTTCCGCGACAAATAAGCAGCAAATAAAAGTTGCCTATTTAGTATACTGATGATGATTGAATGGATGATGGGATGATTCAATTCACCCAATATTGTAAAAATAATTAAAACGCAAATATAAGCATTATACTTTCACCATTCGTTTCACTGAGTTGGAACTTTCTATTGCGCAAATTCATTAATTTCGCAAGAATGCGATATGCACTTACGATTACGGTTGACAATTCTCACGTCACGGAAATTATATTTACTTCGCGTTCACATGAGTAGCGTTATCTTAACAATGAAAGGTTTTATGATACCTATCTTATTAGAGAACCAACAAAAGATTTTCTCGCTAACAATGTCTGGTTCATAAAACCTATATTATTAATTTAATTTTGAAGTAGCCACATCCAATTTGTGTTTGTGAAACAGAAAACTAAATAAAACAGGAAACAGGCAGGGGCTCGACTCTACCTTTTTTAACCAACTTTGCTTTAATATCGTTACTTTTTTTGGCTCTTACTTAGCACGAGGATTCGATATATCAAAGTGGAACAGACGCCGCAATAGCCATATTTTTGGAACTGTAGTAACTAAATTGCTATAACAGGAGTCTGATGAGAGCTATGAAAATGAAATGAAAATGAAAATGAAAAAGTTTGAAAAAAAAATGAAAAGCTATAGAAGCTAACTTGACAAGACAACCCAGGAAGACACTATTTCAAACCCTAAAGTATACATTCAGTCAACAAAGTATCGGGAATAGATGATTTGTTTATGGTTCCAAATCCAAATTTTTGTTTTTTTTGTTGTTGTTAGATTGGCACAACTGTTTTCTATTTTGGCGCGGAGTTTGAGTTGCATCTGTTATTTATATTAAATACAGTGCTGTTTTTAGTTATATCATATCTAGTGTGTATTGCGAATTTCATAATGGACAAAAACATTGAACAAAGAGTTTGTCTTAAATTTTGCATCGCCAATGGAATTTCGTGTTCGGAGTCACTGAAAATGTTACAGAAGGCTTACGGTGATTCGACTTTATCAAAAACACGTGTTTATGAGTGGTACAAAGCGTTCAAAAGCGGTCGAGATGTGATGGAAGATTTGCCTCGCTCTGGTAGGCCATCAACGTCTGCAACTGAAGTTAACATCGCAAAAGTGAAGGAAATAGTGACTGAAAATCCTCATTCAACTTTGAGAGAGATAGCCGCCGAACTTTCTGTATCTCACGAGTCGATCCGTACTATTTTAACTAATCATTTGGGTATGAAACATGTTACCGCTCGGCTAGTCCCAAAAGACCTGAATTTTCTCCAAAAACTCAATCGCATGAGAGTCGCTGAGGACATGCTAGAACGAGTCAATTCCGACCCAACATTCATGAAACGCATTGTTACTGGTGACGAGACGTGGGTTTACGAGTTTGACATGCAAACTAGTCAACAAGCTTCGGAGTGGCGCCTTCCAACTGAACCGAAACCGAAGAAACCACGCCAAAGTCGATCAAAAGTCAAAGTCATGTTGACTGTTTTCTTTGACTATCGCGGTGTTGTGCACTCGGAATTCTTGCCGGAAGGTCAAACGGTAAATAAAGAATATTATTTGAGCGTTATGCGGCATTTAAGAGAGCAAATTCGACGAAAAAGGCCAGATTTGTGGAATGAAAATTCTTGGATTTTGCACCACGATAATGCGCCTTCGCACAAGGCCATCATTGTGAAAGAATTTTTGACCAAACACTCAACAAATACCATCGGGCAACCACCATATTCACCAGATATGGCTCCTGCCGACTTCTTTCTTTTTCCTAAACTCAAATTACCACTTCGTGGCACCCGTTTTCAATCGGTAGAAGACATAAAGGAGAATTCGCGCCGAGAACTGAATTCAATTCCGGAAACAGCGTTTAAAAAATGTTTTGATGATTGGATTATTCGTTGGCGTAAGTGTATCGTTTCTGAAGGAGCATACTTTGAAGGTGATAAAATAAATTTGGATGATTAACAAACAGTTTGTGTATTATTGATCTTTTCCCGGTACTTTCTTGACAGAGTAGTATTTCGATATTAGACTGCCAAAAGTAAGATAATCAAATTAATAAACCACACTTACTTATACATATTTACTTTCTTTTTAAGCATAACTACCAACCTTATTTAGCGTCGCAAATATCTCAGAATAGGAGTAAAACCCCGACCTCCAAGCCAGACAATTGACGCAAATGAATATTCAAAAACATAAAATGACGAAACTCGAATAGGTACAACTGCATGGATACCTATTAACATACCGAACAGGTGAACATAAATAACATAAGCGAACAAATATAAATTCCGAATGATGTTCAGTCAAGGAAATATAATGTATCCGCATACCACCGTAGAACCCTGTCACAATGAGGAGGAGACGTAGTAAAGTACTTACACTACATCATTACATTAAACTCCGATTGGAGGCGTCATTGCGACAAGGTTCTACGGTGGTACGCGAGTACATTTTCTCTACTGTTCAGTAAAATTTTAGGTCTTGCTTTGTTAGGCTAGGGGCCATGCAAAAGACCCCATACTTGTAAATATATCTACCTACATACTCGTACTTAGTATTGTTTTCAGGTAAGTTATATTATAACCAAAATTAACCAAAACCAAAATAACCAAAATCAAAATTATAACCAAAATTTATACGACGCTTTTTTAAATACCTCTATCACGTTATTAATACTTAATACTTACTTAATTAATACTTATCAGACAGTTTAAGGTAGTAAGGTAGTACATACCCGAGCACAAGGAGCTTGTCTTTTCAAACAGTTCATCGGGAAAAGAAAAACAAGCGGTTTTTTCCATTCTTGATTTCATAACAAAATACCACCATTATGAGTACGAGTATGAGCTCAAGTTAAGCGGGTATACAATATATGCTAGCGGACGTCTAATAGCTATCAGCTATCTATTGATCAGATAATATGTTCATCACTGTAAAGAGTTTGAGAAATGTGATGTGAGGTCACAAAGTAAAAAAGGTTCTCGGTCAGTTGGGTGTTGCACTCTAAATTAAAACCTTGTCGATTTTCAGCTTCAGTGATCTGTTATTATTGTAATAGGACATTAACATTTAATTTGACGGCCTAAAAAAATTGAGCGTCACCTCGCCTTTGGCTTCAGCATTATTTTTGTTGTTGAGCTAGAGAGCCTGACCAGTGACCACGAACTTGAGGGAGGCGTTTCAGGCATGCGTCTAGTCTAGAGCAGGCGGTTAATATGAGGTAGACGTAAATACGACGCTTTTGGTGGCTCAAACAAACAAACGTGGCGAGGGCGACATATTTGAGCCTGCCTGACAAGAGCGCCTTTTAATAACTGCAGGTGTGACAGTTTGGCGGAGTTTGGCCCCTTACATAGTAGGTATCTTAGCTTATATCTACGGAATTTACTGGGATTGATAGTGACTAGATCTAGTGCAACTATCTCTCTCTCTCCCAATTTTGTCGTTTATCGCTATTTTCCGTGCAATACTTAATTATCAAAAAAGTAAAGTCAATAAGTACCGTAATGATGACCTTCATAATCAGACCTTAAAATACCACTGTCAAATATCCATTTTACCAGATCATAGCGTCAAAGGGCGAATACAGTTTAAACAAACTTGTTATTCACGTTTATTTTACATGTTCTTTTTATGCAAATTTTCCAAGTAGGTATGCACCTATGTAAATAAACAGTAAGTAGGTATACTTTTTTATTTTCTGATGTCGACTATCTACCTAATAACTTGTGTTTTATGACAGGAGCAAAAGGTCACAAGGCAGCGTATGTTACGGAGACTTCGGCTGTTTCGAGGATTCAGGCCCGTTTGCGTATCTCGAAACACTACCAAGTCCGCCTCATGAAGTCGGTACGCAGTTTCTGCTCTACTCTACGGTTAGCAGGTAAAATAGTAGCTATCTATAATGGGGTCCTAGTGAAAATGGGTATAAGTCAACTTAACTTTTAGTAAAAGAAAGCTATAAATCATATACTGCTGGCTTAGCATAGATGTATTCATTTCCCTAGCACCTGTCAAATTTTATCTCGTGCATGCATGTTAAACCCGCTGAGTACACTAGACTTAAACCCTTTTTCACGTACATTTTAGAAGACTTATTTTTTAGTAGGATCCAGTATATACTCGTAAGTCGACTAACAATTTGCGAGTCCTTGCGTACAGAAAGGGTAAAAATAAATATCCGCGCGAAGTTGCAAAAATATTAGGGTAAACTCATCGAATTCCGTGACGCGCTCAATTCCGTGGTAGCAGTTCTATAATCCGCTATAGAACCCTGCTAATTTCTATTAGATTCTTCTAAGATATGAAATTCAATGAGTTTACTATATAGCTTTCTAAGCCGTATTTAATAAACTGATCTTGGGTGAGATGTCCGTCACAAGATGTGTCAAAAATGACAGTTTTCTATGGATTGACGTTTACTTTGACGTATCTTGAAGCGGGGATCACAGTTGAGATGAGTTTATTAATACGGCCCTAAATTTGTTATGAAATGAAAATAGTTTACATTGAAATCATATTTAATACCTTGAATATAGGTGCCTATATACCTAAAACAGTAAACAAACTATCTTCTGAATTGACTTTTCTTTCAACCCGCTTAATTATGCACCGTAACTCATATTTACCATACCTAATTAATCTCACGTATCGCAAAATATTCACAACATTATTATAAATAATTAAATAAACCCGCGTAGCCCACCCACAAACAGTGAAATTTGACATTTCGGAGACTTCACGCTACACTAGCGCCAATGTCTACGAAGTCTCACCATAAGGGTTCTTTTTTTACCATTTTGCTACGGAAGCCTAAAAATTAGTTGACACAGCCAGCATAAGTGTTATTTTTTGTTTACCTTTTCTATAATTGTTGGTTGTTGCCAGAGGCGACCAGCCGCTGCTAGCCGTGTCTGCCGGCAACATGTCGGCGGCGTGGGGCTGGGCGGCGCGCGCGTTCGACGCGGCGCGGCCCACGCGCGTCATCGTCCACGGATTCGGCTCCAACTGCGACAACGTCTGGGTGTACGAAATGCGCTCGGCACTGATGGCTGTCGTGAGTCACATCCACGTTACACTACCTCTCTTTCCTTTCTTATACGCACTCGAGAGACACCCTGAGACTCTGGCTGGCAAAAGGCTTTTTCAAGACTAAACTTTTTTCCTAGTACTTAGTTTCCACCCTATTTTCCATTATCTGTTGGAAAATTTAGGATCAATCCAAATCTTTCTCCAACTATGAAAGAGACTATACCTAGTGCGTTTTGATATAAGTGATAAAATTTTATTGTAATCGTAACGACTTACATTTGTTAATTTCCAGGAGGAATGCAACGTAGTGTGCGTGGACTGGGAAGGAGGAGCCACGATGCCGAACTACTTACGAGCCGCGGCCAACACGCGACTCGTGGGCAAGCAGCTGGCTATGCTGCTGCAAGGTAATGCGGCTCTTCACTTTGTCGTGTTACGTGATCTTCCGAAGGCTCAGAAGATCAGGTAACAGACGTTGAAGAAAACTTTAGAGAAAAAGAAAGTAAGCAAAATAAAAGGAAAAGGAAATTTATTTAACAATTAGTACGTATGTCTATGTTTCACAGAATTACCGGTAAAATATAAACTAAAATAACCTAACACGAGAAAAACACCAGGGTAAAAGATTAGCCGGAAGTAAGAAGGAGAAGGGAGTAGGTAGGTAGGATAAGGTAGTGTCACGTAGGTGGGCGAGTGTCCGTAGGGGTGCTCAGGATGAACACCAATGAAGCAGCACGAATATAGGAGCCCGCGACTTGGAGCTCAGTCAGGCACAAGAGTAGGCAGGAGTGGAGTCTTCCAGAGATGCCAACCGAAGTGCGAGTACACGTAGAATGACTAGGAGTAGGTACGGAGCGTAGAGATACTTTTTCGAAGAGCAGGACGTAGAGACTTCTTGACGTAGGGCTTCTTAGGGTGCGGGGCCTTACTTGGCCCCGCACAAGGCCAATTTCAAACTTCCTTTTCAGGAACCGAAGAGAGAACTGATCGCTCTAGTCAGAGCCAGCGTTTATATACCCTGGTGATCTAGCTTTTTTTAATTACTAATTCTAAATTCATAAAATTACAAAATTACAGATGCCAGGTAGCATTTCTATAGCAAAACAATAATATTTACTCCATGGTATAGCATGAAAACTAATATATTGTCTCTGCCCGCTGTCTTGACAACGAAAATAACAATATTGTCAAATGTATGAAAATAAACAAAAAGTGCAAAATATCAGATGTAAACGAGGAAATAATATTATAATAACAAGAATCCAAGAGGAAAAAGTACGTAAGTAATCTAGAAGCCTGCTTCATCGCGCAATTTTATTTCTTAAGAGAAATAGAAGCTCCCGAAGTCGGTCGGTTTTATTTAGTATGTTATATTTACCATTTACGGTTTAATGTAAAGACCCAATTTTAGGAATAAATTGACTACGAGCTGAATCTAAATAACCGTTAATAAGAAAAATCATGCGCGGCGGCTGAAGATCGCGCCCGCAAGATGATCAGGACATACGTAAAAAGATGAAAATAAGCTACAAATCAAAAGAAAAGGAACACGGAACCAAGTATCGGAGGTACAATATTACAACTTATGTAATATTTACCAAATTATAATGGTCGATTACTATAATACGAAAAGCACTAACAGCCAAAGATCAAAGATTCCGATGCCCCAGCTCTTCCACACGTTATTTGTGACTTACTAAATATATTATGTAATATTATTTGTATGTCCTTTTCATAAATATCTTACTATACACATCATGCAGGCAGGCTTGTGGATCGTATACTTATGTCGAGACCTTAATGCACGAGAGAATACATCTTGCTTCTGATTAAATAAGTTCTTGTACTTAAAAACAAAAACACACACCTCCAGCATGTATAGACAAGGCATAGTTAGTATTTTATATTTTATAAAATAAGGACGACATGATGACTCATGCCGTAGACCGAAAATATTTCTGATATATTCGTTTTTGTATTAATAATACCTTTTCATTATTGTATTAACAGCATTTCCCCAAATAACAATGCCATATCGGAATGTGGAGTCTACGTAACTATTGTATGCAGTCATAGCTGCTTCAATCGATACAACTTGGCTAACTCTTCTCAAAGCAAAGATAAATTTATTAAATCGCGAACAGACAGATAATACATGTTCGTTCCATTTACAAAAACAATCTATGTTAATTCCCAAGAATTTTTCTAAACAGACTTCCTCTATAGCTTGACCAAGATAATTTATGTTTACTTTCATGGGGCGACTATGAGTACTAAGAATGTGGATGAATTTACTAAGATTATCTTTTAAATTATTAATTGTCAACCATTCAACTGTCTATATACAGCTCTAGCGTATTTATTTCATTACTAAATGTCATCTTATCTTGTTCTTCAATTATTATAGTTGTGTCATCCGCAAACAATATACAATTATAACAAAGGGAGTTTGGTAAGTCATTAATGTAAATTAAAAAGAGTAGGGGGCCAAGAAGTAAGGCCTTTGCTATTGGTGATAATGTCGGGTAAGGTTCGTGAGATTCTAATGGACGATCCAGTCTTTGTAGCAATGCCTTGACGACCCCAATATGTTTGTGTCTAACGGTGGACGTTTTTATACTGACACAATAGTAATAAATGTGTATTTGTTCGCAGGTTTCGAAAAGCACATAGATCTGCGGTTTGAAGACGTTCATCTTATTGGATTCAGCCTGGGCGCACACGTGGCTGGTTTCGCCGGTTCCGAGCTGAGGAACATTAGTAGGATTACAGGTTTGTATCAATTTTTATAATAAAAAAAAACAGTAGTATTTGGCAAGACTACACTACGGTTCTTGGGATTACATTCCACAGACCATTCTGGTAATAGCGGAGCAGACATGGCTTTCCCCAACAACTCGGAAGTACAAATATTAAAAATATTACGCTAGGTAACTATCACTTAAGTATTGGTTGAATTGTGCATCTTTTAGACTACAACTATTCGTTATACGGTCTCAGGTCTAGACCCAGCAGGCCCGCTCTTCGAGTTCCAAGACCCACGCGCACGACTGGATCGAGGAGACGCTAAGTTCGTAGACGTGATACATTCCAACGGAGAGACCCTGATCTTGGGCGGGCTCGGAGCCGCGCAGCCGCTGGGCCACGTGGACTTCTATCCCAACGGTGGCCGGGTGCAGCATGGGTGCTCTAATTTGTAAGTATCCAACTGATAACAAAACTTGAGCTAAAACATTTTAGGAATATTATGTAATCTGAAAGCCTTACCTTGTCATCGACAATATCGACATAGTGTTATGGATTTAAGAAGTGATGACATATAAATGCAACTACGCATTGCGATGCCTTTGCCAGACACAAGATAGACAAAGAATGAAGACTGTCCGTACTAAGTATATCCAATATGCCCTGCCTTACTGCTATTACCCTCCATATCTAATCGCTTCTTTGGTTCAGTGGCTATGGACAGCGCTGAAGAGTTTCTATGTTCAGTTTTTGATTTTCTAAAAACTTTCAGTGTGACCCTCGTAACAGTCAAAGGCTCGAAGTGTTGTTCCTAATAAGATGAGCATCTCTGTTCGGCAGGTTTGTTGGAGCAGTCTCCGACCTGGTGCTGCCGTGGGCGGCGGCGTCGGTAGAGGGCCGCTCACTGTGCAACCACCGACGCGCCTACAAGTTCTTCACCGACTCCGTATCTCCCAAGTGCCACTTTCCCGCCTTCCCTTGTGCCGATTATGACAGTTTTCTTGAGGTGAGTATCTTTTTGTATGGAGTGATAGGTCCTTCAATGTGATTCATGATTTCTAATAGACATTTTGTGTGAAGCATCTATTGCTGGAGAAGTTTGATGATCCAAAGTTTCCGTAACTTACAATTTTGTAAAATGTACACTTCTTTGTGACAAAATTGTTTGTGTTTTACCCTCAGGGACGCTGTTTCCCGTGCGGGGGCGATCAGCGATGCGGTAACATGGGCTACTACGCCGACAGGTCGCTGGGCCGCGGACAATTGTACCTGCTAACCAGGGAAGAAGAACCCTTCTGTGGTAAGCCTTACTTTTCAACGACATAAGTGATTATTTTATTTACAAATTTGCTTAAAACCAAATGAAAAATGAGAAAGCCATAAAAAAGTTCAATTTGAGTGGGGTGGCGACACAGCTTATTTAAATGTGGTTTGTCTGTAGCACACCAATATCATGTATCGATATGGGGCGAGAGCGAGATTGCCGGCGCGAAGAACTACGGTCGCGTTACGCTCACGCTGCACGGTGACTCGGGACTCAACGAGTCTTTCCCTATGACCAAGTAAGTTAGGCTATAATCATCATCAATCGGATCATAACATAAGTTAACCGTTTGCTTTAGATACGTACCTGATATGCTATATGTCGTAAGGCAAACCTGGAAAGCAAGGCGGCAGTGGCGTGTAACTGTATTGAGAACTTTCAATTACCGAAACTATGAACTACCTACCTAAGTTTCGACACCTGCAATACATTTTGGTTTTTTTCGAATCCTGCAACTAAATACCTATACCTACATAGTAAAACAGTTTCATTCTTGTGGTTTCAAAGTTTGGACCGTAAGTAGATAACGAAGATCAAAATACGTTAATCGCATAGCTACACAGTGGTCCCATCAGGTACTAATAGAGGTTTCGGCGCTGTCTCAAATGTAGCTTTTCGACATATTTTTTTAATAATCTTCAGTTTAGGTAACTTTCGCAATAAATATATTCTAAGTCGGCAATATTCCACCTTAACGCGTCTCTATTGCAGACGTGAGGTGTCTTCGCCGGCGGGGGCGCGGTTCACGCACATGATCGTGCCGCACCCCGCGCTCGGCGTGCCGCTGCGCGCGACGGTGCACTACGCCGCCTACTCGGGCTGGCTCAGCGCGGGCGCCAAGGCCGTGCGTCTCGACAAACTACTCATCGCCGACAGCTTTGGGAAGACGTCAGTACACATTGAAAATGTTTTTTTGATCGCTTCAGTATAGTCCCCAATTTCCAAAGAGTGCGAATTCGCCCTGGTGTCGTGAGTTTTAAGGTTACGTCGATGTTTAGGGTATCAAAAGACGCGTATTGCCAAGGGCTACCCGATGGTGAAAAATTTTTTTTTAATTTCAATAGTTTTTGAGAAAATCGCATAAAAACCGCTAAAAATAGCTGTTTTAGGAGGGTTACAAAGGGACTTTTTGACAAAGTTCTTATTAAAAATTTTAAACTTTTATATTTTTATGTTGTAGATTGGAGGCGTTTTTTTTGAAAAAAAAGTAATATTTTTGGAATCATGATTTTTTTAAATGACGCGTCGCACGCAGGGTTTGAGCGTTATTGAAGAGTGATATGGTTGAACAGCGGTTTTATTTATTTTGTGAACATATTTCATGAAAAAAGCCAGTCAAATGCGAGTCGGACTCACGCACCGAGGGTTCCGCACAAACTTGTAGGAAGGTATGCAAATAGTTCGTAAATCACGGCAATCGAGTCTCGAAGATTTTTCCCTCTTTTTCCGAGTTTTCCCTTGGAGCTGTGAAAATGTCAAAAACTTCTAAGCTTACCTAACGCAATCTAAAGATTGTCTCAAAGCACAAGTAAGGGAATAAATCCGAAAACCGTTAATTTGTAGTTCCATCACATAAAAGAAATGCCCAGAATATGCTGGCACTCACTAAGTATGAGTGTGCATACTTAGTGCGTGTCAGTTTATATTGGACTATTTTTTATGTGATATAACTACTGAGCCTGTTTATTTATGGGTGTAGTCATAAATAAACAGGCTCAGTTCTGCCTTATAATAAACAGTTGTCATAATTATATTGTACTGTCCCACAGGTCTTCTTTCTGCAAGAAAGGGTTACAACTACAATCAGATGAAGCAGTCGAACTGCCACTTTATCCCGGCGACTGTCAAGTACAAGAGGTAATTTTTTCCCAACGTGAACTATTTTACGTATTTGAGATTAATAGAACAGAGGAAGAGTGAGCAATCCAGCACAGAAAACAAATGACAGGTAGTAAAAAAACGGTATAAACATCAAGCGATCTTAATTGTACGTACGTTGTGTTTTGAGCATAGGGGATGCGGCCAAATATTCATTAATATTTTTTGAAGACTGGGAACAACCATTGAAACACCAACTCCAGACGGAAACTTTTATATTTTTATCATAGACACTTTGGATATGGACCATAGATAATATAGTGTTAGTGTTACACGTTGCAACACCGCACATCGCATACACATAGTGCACATTCAGTGAGTGTTATTTTTAACCGACCGAAAAAAGGAGGTTCTGTGTTTGACCCGTATGTATGTATGTATGTATGTTTGTATTTTAGCGATTATTTCAAAAACTACTACTCGGACCGATTTGCAAAATTCGTTCGGGAATATTAGTCCTCGTACTTCTGAGGTGGCTCTTTCGAGATTATGATCTTGACACTTTTGAGATGGTTTTAGACCCTTTAAGTCGCAAAAATAAAAAAAAGTCGGGTGTTCAAACCTCTTTAGATTTTAAAACAGCATAAAAAATAGCAACAAAAAACATAAAAAAGTGAATGTTATGGTATGTATATTGTGATATACATTGCCACTTTTAGGGTTAACAATAAATTATTTATTTCTTGTGGCCCTACTTGCGGCAAACTTAAAACATCCTAGATTCCGCGTGGTTTCGCTTATCTTCGTGATTATGATCACTAAAGAGTATGAAATGAAATATTAAAAAAAAAAACAATGAGCTGACTCCAAAAAAATAAAACAACACCTTTTCAAATCATCCTACGTCAGTCAAACTGACGTCGGGGTCCAACAATATTTAAAATTAAAAGCTGACTTCAGTTTGACTGATCTAGGATGATTTGAAAAAGTGTTATTTTTTACTTTTTTTAGAGTCGGTTCATAGTTTTTTTATCATATTAGGTAATATATAGGTAAACACATTATTTTGTGTCCGTCCATATTATTACTTATGACATTTCGTTCATTACTGCATTAATATTAACAAAATGTTTATTTTTAATTTTTACAGGTCGATCCCAAGTCGAACTCTACAAATGAGCAGGAATTAATAAAAAGGGAGGCGTCTACTAAAGTATCTCTGATCGACTTGCACGACAACGTGATCCGCGACGACACACCGCAGCGGCCCTTCCAGCTCGTCGACAACTCGGAGTGGACCGGCGCAGACTCCGGCCGCGCCTTCGGCGTCACCAACACCAAGACCGCGGCCGGCGGCGCCGTCGAGATCGCCGAGCCGGTGCTGCGGCCGCGCCAGCACAAGACGCCGCGGCAGCGCGCCGACGCCGACAGCCCGCCGGAGATATCCGAGCCCCTGCTCCCCGCGACGCCGCCGCCGCGCTCCACCACCCCGCCCCCCGCGCGAAAAGCCAAAAATTACGACATGTCGACCACCCCTACATACGACGAGCCGCAAGCCGACCAACCGGAAAAGGAAGAGACCAGCTTCGCCGTGCAGTACCTCCCTTCGCGGCTCGCGTCCTTCATCACGAGAGCCGAACGCTACGCGAGGGACACCCTCCTTCCACTCGTCTCGGCGTACGCGCCGCGGCTCCCTATATTCGGATCGCGGGAACTGCCAAAAACGACGCCCCGCCGATACATACCGATGGACCCTACGAACGTTAGCAGTTCCGTGCCGATTCCGACGCCCACTCTGGAGATGAAGATCGAAACGTTGAGGAGTATGGGGCCGCCGGGGGAGAAACGCGAGATCGAGTCGCCAGAGGAGCCTGATATTTCTGCGGGATCGTCGTCGACGCCGACGCCAACGACGACAACGACGATAACATCGACCGCCCCTTCGTCAACGACGAGCGAGCGGGCGGAGGTGCCGCCGGGGGGGTCGGCAGCGCCGGGCACGGCGTTACCGCCGGTGGCATTGCGGAGCGCCGGCGAGAAGATCCTAATAGTGTACCCGAGCAATGCGCGCGACGAGCGCAAGATCCGCTCGCACTCGTACCCCGAGGAGCTGCAGTTCGAGGCGCTGTACCGCCACACGGCGGCGCCTGCGCTGCGCGTGGACCTGCCCACCTTCGAGCCGCCCTTCTCCACGCCCGCGCCCGCCGCGCCCCCCGCTCCGCCCGACCCGCGGTACATCCCGGTCCCGTTCCCTAAACCCTCCCACGACAAAGCTTTAAACAATGCGACGTGAGAATTAGTCATGATGATAAGTAAAATTAGCGTAAATGAATGACGGTGATTGTTAAAGTGATTCGTATTCGCGGGTAGACATGCCAGTTTTGAGTTTTTACAAAATTGAGTTAAACATTTCTAGAGATGTTTCTGGAATGTTGTATAAACTATTACCATATCAATATGATAATATTTTATTTTGTTAAACAAAGAATGCATGGCGCTGCGGATAACGTAGTACTTCGGCAATGAACTTGGTAGAGCAGTATTTAAATTGGATGATTTTCTTATTTATCTTGTTTTAAATTAATATAATTATTAGGATCTCTTTTAAGGTTAAGGATATAAGGACACGATAAGCCAAACTGTTTTACCCAGTCTACTATGAATGTCTGCCTTTAGTAATATTTTATTAAAATTGCCTATTCAAAGAACTGTTGTGTACATAAATTTAGGTAAAACGTGTAGAATAAGAGACGATTTATTTACTTAATAAAAAATCTTATTTATTAAACTTTGTTTTACTTCTACAGTCAGCAATCTTACCGATAGAAAATGACAATCACAAAGAAAACAGAAAACACTCCATGTCTTCCTAACTAAATACCTGCTCCTGATTTAAAACGAAAACACATTCCTACTTATTGCACCAACAATAAAGTGCTAATAAACATCACAATATTCATCGAAGCGCGAGTGAATCCTAGGAATGTAAAAAAATACTACCATGACACACCCGAAATTAAATAATAATAATCGTCAAATACATTAGGTACGTTGTAGGGAGTAATGCGAATTAAATGTCATACGGTAAGTAAAACAATGTACTTTATATAACTTTTCAAATAAGTACTGTCTTTACCCGGGTTTTTGTCGGGAGCGGGCCACACGCACGTCAAGAGAACCATATCGGATCACAGACAAAGAATTGCGGTTAAAATATACTATCGTGTATAAAATGTGCGTATGAGAGTAAGACGCAATAAATCAGCAACACAAAGGTACAACAGAGCTTTTCGAGAGCCAATACCCTCATCGGGGTATAGACAAAGTATAACGGTACACTAAAGTGATACTTCACGCGCTTGTCAGTTGTCAGATACAATAAATCAGCGGCAAAAATAAACGGCCGTACCTATGGGCAGAGTCTGAGGGTACAGTGGGTCACTACTTCATGTACTTGTCGGCGTGCTGCGTGAGGATGCGCGCGGAGGACTTGGCGTCGAGGAAGAGCTCGTGCACGGCGGCCACGTGCGCCGGCGCGATGCGCGCCGCGCCCTCCGCGCGCGCCGACAGCGCCGCCGGCGTCAGCAGCTGCGCCGCGTACCTGCGCAACCACATTCATACATTCTATTTGGGAACTCTTACACGAATTACATTTCAAATTCAAAAGTCGCCAGTACGCCCGCGCCCCGTACAAACGTACAGCCAAACCGGAGTATTAATAGTACTCAGCTGCCTATCACTGTCACTCTCTGGCGTAACAAAGAAATATACTGACACTATCCAACCTCGACACTGACAGAATCATCAAAGCGTTGATGGGGCCAATATTTTCCCAAAAATTTAATTGACTTATACTGGCAGGTGCCAGAGAGTGTGACAGCGATAGACAGCCTCAATAGTCTGGTTGGATTAATACTCTGGTTTAACTATAGTTGGGTATTTCTCAGAAAAACACAAGTTTAAGAAGTTATGAACTGTCACGAAATTTTGTAACGAAAGTGTAAGTTAGACATGAATTAAAAGACACTTAAAAACCTGAGCATAGACTTTTTTAGGAATAACCCAGTAACATATTCAGTTATAAATGGCTTTTCAGATTGATTGAACTATAACTTTGCCAGTGAAAAGATATGAACCAAATCTAGATCAGACTAAAACCAGACTACGAAAAAAAATAGGTAACAGCTATTTTTTTTCGTAGTCTGGTTAACACGTCGCCTCTCATGCTGTTTTCATGTGTTATTAGGTATAAATAAAGTAATGCTACATTTTTGATTTATAGATCATACATTTTCGAAATCGATGCAATAACTGATTTCATTTAACACCAAACTCGACATATTAGTGAAAAAAAAATAGTTTTGCTTTTCATTTTATGCGTCTTAAATCCGCCATGTTGGATTTAATATACGCGGAACACTAAGACGAAACCAACGACAACTCATTTGTTATAATAATAAAAAAATATATATATAATGGATATTATATGAACTACGACGGAACAGATGAACATACTAACTAACAAACTAACTACAGTAAAAGTACAAATTATAATCTCAAAGCCATAAATAGGTTATGAAATGTACTGCAATGACAGGTATCAGGATTGACTTCTTATCTGCCTTTTATTGTAATAAACTTAGACTGCTAAAATTACAACACTCATTTTTGCTTTGCTGTAGTAATGGTAATTAAGTCACATCCAGTCACAACACAAAAAAAAATCCAGCTATTCTACACTTTTCATACAAAACTTTAAATCACGGTATGTTTAACTGTTCCATCCTCTTATCACGGTTGTAACCAGTCAACACTCGTCGTGTGATAGGAATATCGGGCACTCACCGCAGTGTGCTATTAGCGCCGATTTCAGAGAGGGCAGCCAGGGCATCCTCATCAATAGAAATGCCTTCGGTGGTTGCACGCAGTTTTATAATCTGTCAATAGTTAAAATATAATATTTTTAACACCATATTATCATCTAAATACAGTAACTGTACAGATTAATACAAAATATGTGTAGTTTTACACCTTATTCCGATGAAATAAGGTGAAAAGTGTATTCATATCTTTATATGGTAGTTATCTAGTATAAAACTACAGGTTGATTCATGAGCTGGCAAAAATGGAACAAACGAAACTAATGTCGTCTATGACTGTGTGTGTGCTGTTCCTTTAAACGATGTTCGAATTACAAAGCAAAAACCTGTATTTATTATACACATATGTATACTTTCCTTCACTTGTTCGATCCATTTTTGCCAGCTCTTTTGAATCAACCTTTAGTTTCTTTTGAAAATTATTTACCTGCAATAATTCGGCCTTGTTGTATGGTAGAGTGCGAATGATTAACAATCTATCCAACAGATCAAGAGGTATTCCATGGGGAGAAATAATATCCTCAGTTCCTCTGAAACACAAAGTTATTTATTATTATTAAGACAAGACAATACAACACCTATTCTTAAAAAAAACATGTAATAAGTAGACAAGGTTAAAAAATAAATGGTGTTGTATTTTGTATGAATACTGGGTATTATCAATGCTTTTTGTTTATGTTTGAGACTCGAAACAGAAAAAATATATTATTATGATAAAATACCTTATTAGACAGCGCCCTCTGTTTGTAGCGAAGATAACAATAGGCGCAATTGCAGATTCCAATGCACGGTGGAGATAAGTGAATGTTTCTATGTCTAACATGTGAACCTAACAACAAAGAAAATGAAAAATATGATTAAATTACTTTTCATTAAATTCAAAATAATGAACAATAATAAAAACAAATTATAGTTCAGTGTTCCATTACTAACTTCATCAATAAACAAAACTCCAGGGACCAATTCAGCAATTCCTTGATCAATGTATTTGTTCACTACTTTGTTGATCTCCTTTCGTAATTTATCTGAAAGCAATAACAAAGATAACATAACAATACCAAACATAGAAGAGTAAAATACTTATTATTATATTATTTGTTGTTGTGTTGGCTCTGCTGAGCAAGCAGTTTAATTTAAAAATATATATGCTCTCATTGTAAGTTGAGGCCTGTGCCCAGCAGTGGGACGTATATAGGCTGGATTATAATAATAATAATAATCCAGCCTATACACGTCCCACTGCTGGGCACAGGCCTCCACTCACAATGAGAGGGTTTGGGCTATAGTTCCCACGCGAGCCCAGTGCGGATTGGGAACTTCGCACACACCGTCAAATTGCTTTGCAGGTGTGTGCAGGTTTCCTCACGATGTTTTCCTTCACCGAAAAGCTCATGGTAAGTTTACAAATTATATTTCGCACATAAATTCCGAAAAACTTAGAGGTGCGAGCCCGGGTTCGAACCCACGACCCTCCGTTTAAGAGTCGGCAGGTCAAACCATTAGGCTACCACGGCTTTTTCGGCTGGATTATTATTTTATTATAATATGCCAAATATGACCTCTCTTGATATACTGTGCATATGCAATATGAGGGAGTGTAAAGAATGTGCTTTGTGCCTAACATTAGACCTGCAAAGTTATTATCATAAGAGCGTTTGCACACTGCGTCTGATACGAATCCGAGAAATGTCGGTCCGAGTAGAAGTAGTACTATTTGTATGAGAAATCGGATGACGGAACTCTGATCCAGTGCGCAACCTACCATACAAATAACACGGATTCGGATTGGACGCAGTGCGCAAACGTTCTTAATACCAAATTATTATTTTTGTCATACCAGTGATCTCAGTCTTCTTTGGCTTCATGAGCTGACCCATCATGGACATGATGTCGTGGCCTCCCTGAGGCTTGGCATTGGCACAGTCCAGGTCATGTAGGGTTACATCCTGTACTACTTCTTTCTTCTTGTGAACATCTCCTTTTGGGAGAGGCACATACTCTTCTGCCTGTTTTCCATCAAATTTTAGTGAATATATTGAATAATTTGTTACAGGTCACTGAGCATAACAGTCCCAAAAATACCATTATGTAAGGCTGCTACTGTAACTAGGCAAATTATTAAAATTTGGCCTTTTTTCTGGTTAATTACACTATTATTAAGTTTATTATTAAAATACATATTAATGAAGAGGTATAAGAATATTAACATTACAAACTTACTTCAAGATCAAACTCAGTGGCAAAAGTGTCACTTCTTCCTTGTCTCTTAACAGCTCCAGAATTGGCTTCAATGTAGATGACGTCTCCCACTTCTACTTTCTCTTTTTGAAGAGCTTCATATATGGTAGGGTCTAGCTTTAACTGCTTTGTGCCTTTTGCTGTCTTTAGTCCAATGATGACATGAGAGACTGTCTTGCCATACCCTGAATAAAATTGTGTTCATTTAGCATAGTAATAAAAAAAGCAAGTTGAAAAAATTGTAAAACATAGTCTTACCTCCAGCTGGGTTTTCAGTTTCCACTGGAGTAAATTCAGTCACTTCCCCTTCATACACCTCCTTGGTCTCACGGATACGCAGACCAATAGCACGGCGGAAGTTTTCCATCAGTACCTCAGTTTTTTTAATTTCTGTGCTGTATACTTCACTGCCCACCATAGGGCAGAATGGCACCTATGAAATATATATAAAATGTCATTTTTTTTAAACTCAGATTTGCAGTTCAAGTCAAAAGGCATAAGTAATTCTTTCATTCATTAATGGCTACACTCAGAGACATCAATTAACTTTTAAGTTTGATTAAAGTTGCTGTTGTCACTTTCTTTGCTGTAGCAATAGACTTACAGCCACACTCAGAAACATCAATTAACTTTTAAGTTTGATTCAAGTTGCTGCTGTCACTTTCTTTGCTATAGCAATAGAATGAGATGTAGCAACTTTAATCAAACTTTAAAATTAATTAATGTCTCTGAGTGCAGCAGTAAGACTCAGTAACTTTAATCAAAATTAAAAAATAATTGACGTCTCTTGAGTGTGGCAGTAAAATTTATTCTAAAGAATTAAAATTGCAAATTTTGAAGTTGCATAAAAGTGGTATATCCCAACCCCCAAAAGAGGTTGTTTATTAGGCAAGCTTGCTGTATCAGATTTGTATAATACAACAATAATCATCAGGGAATAAAAATAATTACAATGTAATAGCTCTATTAAAAGTGTATCTGGTAAAGTCAGTTAGACTCATCATAGCACATGAGAGTAAGTGAAAGAGAACTAAAGGGTGTTTTAAGAGCTGTTGCACAGTAAATGCTATTTCTAAGCTATTTCTTCAGGGTACTTACTTTGTTACCAAGTTCCTGCGCTATAGCTAAGGCAATGGCTGTTTTGCCCGTGCCTGGTGGACCAGCCAGAAGTAATGCTCGACCTGCCATTTTTTTACTTCTGATCATATCCACAACTATTCCTGCCGCCTATAAGGTGTAAATTAGACATAATTCATATCAAAAGCAGGTGGAAATAACAAGCAAAACTGGTAATATCTCAGTAAAGTTAATTTCTTTCTTTAGGCACTGTAAATCGACTAAAAGTCGATGGCAAAATTGACATAGCTCTCACAAGCCCCATAAAGTAAGCTAGTAGACTACTAGCAGTAGTTGCAACAATGTTTACAGGGTTCCATGGTAACCAATCTAACCTAAAACGTGATTGATCAATATTTGAATAATTCCTTTAATAACCAAATATTAAAATAGTTAATTAATTAATAAGAGATACAGTAAAAGTATTTACAATCTTAAATCAAATTTATTATTTTAAAATACCTCTCTTGCGTTTTCCTGCCCCACGAGACCGGCTGCCATTTGAATTGGAACTCCATTTTCATCTAGTCCCAGGCCCTTTATATGGGTGTGCGCTGATATTCTTTGGGTTTTAGCTGTGCTCTTTACTTCCTCAATCTTCATTTTAAAGCTCTATTTAAAATACACTTTTAAATACACACAATAACAACAAACTAACGACCACCTAGCACGATAAAACTCTGTTAACTCTGTTTGTCTGTCTGTGGTAAAATAAAATCAGATAAAATAAAACGAACGAACCGAACGACTGGAATAGACCAATGAATGAAAACGGAAACAACTTCCACAGACCTCATAGAGAAAGTACAAATGAAAATTACTGACATGACTTAGGCGCGTCACACACGGAGCTATAATATATATAAATATATACTAGCTTTCCGCCCGCGACTTCGTCTGCGGAAAAGTCGTTTATCGGTATCCCACAGGAATTTGTAAAATTATCCCGAGTGAAAAGTGTTGTTACGTACGTGGGGGTAGGTAACTAATAGAATTGCACAATTAAGCCGATAATTAAGAGGACTTTATTGATGCACCACTGATGCAATCACTAAACCATTACAAACAATTATCGCACTATAAACTCGTTGTCGCTTCTAATTCACAGGTGTATCATTCGTATCGCTCTCCAAGTAAGACTAAGCGTGGGTTCACACGGCGTCGTACGGCACGTTTTTTCCATACTAATATTATCGAACAGCGACCGAATACGGAAAGAACTGTATGGAAAAAACGTGCAGTGCAATGTCATGTGAACGGAGGGTGACTTGGCGGCTTGGGCTGGTCGCCTTATATTCCCCAGCCCAAGACAATTCCAGGAAGCCTTTCTAGAATAATCGACGTTCTTCGACCCGCCGTCGGGAATTTTCTAGTAGTCGTTGCTGGGGCATTACTCTGAACTTCGAAATTCGAACTTCGTCTATTGCTATCCTTTTTGCTCTCGACGCGTCGCTAATTCGCAAGAAAGTGACGGGGCGCTCCGAAGTTCGAATTTCGAAGTTCAGAGTAATGCCCTTGGAATGTTCTATAGCTGTCTCTGTCTCGTTTTTGATCGCGATGATTCTGGAAGGTTCTCAGTATTGCTATCTCTTTCTAATAATGCTATCTCTTTCACTCTTTCTGGAAATTTCACCATATTCTCAAATGTACTTCAAAGGAGTCCTGAAAACGCCTGAAAACGGGTTTTCAAGTTATGACGTAATCTGGTAGAGGGTGGCCTGAAACGGCCTGAAAACATGTTTCAGGCGCCTGAAAACAACGGCAACTTGGTTGAAATTTTGATAAACTGGTATGTGATAGAGCTACCTCCGAAACGGCCTGAAAACAACGGCAACTCGGTTGAAATTTTGATAAACTGGTATGTGATAGAGCTACCTCTGAAACGGCCTGAAAACATTTTTCAGGCGCCTGAAAACAAAGGCAACTTGGTTGAAATTTTAATAAACTGGTATGTGATAGAGCTACCTCCGAAACGACCTGAAAACATTTTTCAGGCGCCTGAAAACAACGGCAACTTGGTTGAAATTTTGATAAACTGTTATGTGATAAAGCTACCTCAGAAACGGTCTGAAAACATTTTTCAGGCACCTGAAAACAACGGCAACTTCATCGAAATTTTGATAATTTCTAGAATTTTCTAGAAAATTTTGACAGTTACACGCATTTTGGAACTTTCTAGATCATTCCAGAATATTTTTCTGAAAATTTCCCGAAGTTCTCATGAGTTAGAAAAGGACAGATATATAAGTTCACATGAGTTAGAAAAGGACAGATATATATTTTTTTATATGTTTGCCACCCACAACCGCGCCCTTCCACCCACCGCGACCAAACTCCCTTACTTTCACCAGGAGACCAAGGGGTATTTACCACCCCAACGGCAAGTTGATTGGAGTTGATGGTCATAGAGAAAACCCTGTCTTCACGTACAGCTAACATTAGCATTTTATATAACATATGACAGCAAAACCTATCATTTAATGGATGCCGTTCGCGAACGTTCCAGACTATTTCCAAACATTCCACAACATTCGAGTGTTCTGGAATGTTCCACAATGATTTGGGGTGATCCCAAATGTTCCAGACTATTCCCGAACATTCCAGAACATACCGGAACATTCTGGAATGTTGTGGAATGCTCTCGAATACTTTCGAATGTTCTAGACAGTTCGAAACTTCCAGCCCTTATATCTTCAAAAGCACACCCTTCAAGTAAAAACGGGAACCTTCTTCATGGATGGGGGATAGAGGGCTACCACACCATATAACTCCCTTGATCGCACCGGGACTCGTTTCTGAGTTTTAGCGGCACGCAAATTGTACACTTTCTTTTATAATATATATTGATTATAGCTGCGTGTGTGGAGTCTATCAACTAGTAAGGAAAATATAAAGATAAAGATAAAAAAATATTTATTGCTAAAAACAAGTCAGCATACACAAGATTAAGGAAAAAAAAGATACAAAAAAAACTTATTTCTAGGCAATGGGTGTCGATCTCAGCATGTGCTGGAGCTTGAAAGCCCAGCGCTGGTTTTCAGATCGGCCCCTTAGTGGAGTGGTCGCTGCGCATGCTATGATAACATGATACAAACAAAAAGAAAAACACAATAAATATGGGCTTATGTGTCCGTGTCTGTACGCGTGGAGTATGTTTTTATATGTGTTTCTTTGCTATTGCTATGATTAAATCTATATGTTTACAAATACATAATTATATTATATTATATTAACATATATCTGTAGGTATATACAGGGTGACCTCGAATTGGTAATACAAATTCAAAGTACTACAGAGAGCTTCCCTAAACCAATCGCTTCTACGAGGTCTCACGCTTAATTTTAAAACATAAGTACTTTTTTTTAAGTTTTCTAATTATCCCATTTTTTTTTGCTTAAATTGGTTACCCTACCATTACCTTTAAAATGAAAGAGGTTTAAAGTATTTCAAATGAACACTTTCCTCTTTGGTTCGTTATCTGACACATCATTTATGATAATAGCGTATCTTGATTAGTAAATTGTCACTTGTCTTGTCAAAGAAAGTAAGAATTTTCGTATTTAATTAAGATAGTAATTAAACAAAATGCCCCGAGCTTATCCTTATACGAATATTCAGCGAATGGATATGTTATCTTTTTATTTTACGTCACGAAGTACCGTACGAACTCAAGCATTGTTTCATGAACGACACCCTGACTGCCCAACTCCTACTCGTGTTCTAATAAACTCCATTGTCCAAAACTTAAGAGATTTTGGACAGTTTACTGTCCCAGTGCACGCTCAAGCTCCGGGCCGGCGGCCGCGGTACTCGCAGACGTTTCGGAGACGAGTTCTCGATTATTTTAGCCACCACCCAGAGGCGAGCTCAAGGGACGCTGCCGCAAGATTCAGAACGAGCCAATGGTTTATTTGGCGATTACTGAATGCTGAAGGAAAGTATCCGTTTAAATTCCAAAGGGTGCAGGATATCATATTAGCCGATTATCCTAGAAGAGTGCAATTTTGTCGTTGGCTGCTGCAAAATCTACACTTGAACATTTTATGGACCGACGAGGCAACATTTACAAGAGTAGGCATGTTCAACGTTCACAATGAACACTGGTGGTCTGATCGTGAAGCAAATCCTCACGTAACTCGCAGGGACTCCTACCAGACACGTTTCTCGGTAAATGTTTGGGCAGGAATACTGAACGACTGTTTGATTGGTCCTCATTTCATTGACGGAAATTTAAATGGACCGAAATATGAAGAATTCCTGAGAAATGTGTTACCGGTATTGCTACGAGAGGTGCCGCAGCAAAATTTGGAGGCTCTGTATTACCAGCAGGATGGGGCACCAGCTCATTTTTCCCTGCGTGTGCGAAGCTACTTGGACCAAGAGTTCCCTGGGAGATGGATTGGACGCTGTGGCCCAGTCGCTTGGGCTCCTAGAAGCCCTGATCTCACACCTCTCGACTTGTTTTTGTGGGGCGAAATAAAAAGGAGAGTGTACGCACGGGAAACAGATACTGTGGGTGAACTTCGCCAAAAGATAGTTGAGGCATTTAATAATGTAAAAACCAATGAATTTGTTCTCCACAGATTGAAAGACAATCATAGGCGACGGGCAGAGTTATGTATCCAAGAAGGCGGGGGTCATTTTGAGCACATTTTAAAAGTTGTTTAAGTTTTACAATTTTGTATTTTGTACTGTACGTTATTCAACAATAAATTATTTTTAATAATTCACTCATTATTCAGTTATTCACTTTATCAGATAATTTATTAGGGTACCTACTTAAAACTAAAGGGTTGGATGGATATCAGCACCTAGTTTATTAATAACATCGAGTGATAGATACAGGAATGGAAATTGAGACACATTTTGTTCCTTGTCGCTTTGGGTGGCAGTGCGTCACGTTGAATGTCCACTGTCATTATCTCCGTCGTTGTTGTGACAGAGTACAAAATGGTGCGAGAATCAATTTCCTTGTCTGTACGACAGATATGCATGACGTCATGTAGGTTAACCACACTTGGGATTTTAAATTATTTTTATTATTTTGTTTTGTTAGAAAATTAACGATAAATAAGGAAAGCTAACTTTAACAACTGAGTTAATGCAATACACTATTAGTGATTAACTGAATCATAATCAAGTATTTTGTATTACCAATTCGAGGTCACCCTGTATAGTATATAAAAAATAAACTTTTAAAGTAAGTGCTTATTGTCCGAGTGGGGCTTTTATTGCTTTTGGCACTCGATGATGTGTTTTCGTAGTAATTCCTTGTACCTTAACAGTGCCATAGGTTCCCTAAGTGGTGGTGGCAAGTCGTTCCAAATTTTGGTAGCTGCAAATTTAAAGCCCCCCCTGAATAGTGCCGTGCTGTGTTTAGGAATGACTAGTTCCGTTTGTCTATTTTTTCTCAGCGATTTTTTGTGGGTGTCTTTAGTCCATTTCAGCTTGTCGAATAGATAACGCGGTTTCTGATATTCGATTATTTTACGAACTGTCATAGCCAGGTGTAAACGCCTCCGATTGTTCATATTAAGAATTTGTCTACTATTTAGGAACGGTGTGATGTGCGCTCGGTTCGGAACGTCGTAGCAAAATCGTGTGCATGCATTTTGTACTCGTTGAATTGCTTTTTTTGTCTTATGCAAGAGTCTCGGACCGTATACTATATCTCCATAGTTAAAATAAGACAAAATAAGAGATTCCACGAGCACTTCTCGAACTTTTTCCGACAGATATTTACGGATATTATAGAGAACTTTGAGACGGTAAAAAGCATTTCTTATTTTAAGGTTGACATGTTCCACGTATCTCATTTCTCCATCCATGATGATGCCAAGGTTTTTTGCAGTTTCCACTTGCGAGACGCGTTCAGTGCCGATAATAATTTTGGGATCCTGGTCCTTGATCTTTTTCCGCTGCCATTTGGTTCCCATTATGATAAATTGAGATTTTGACGGGTTCAGGACCAGATTGTTTTTAAACGACCAGTTCGCAATTGTTTCCAAGTCCTCATTAAGGTGATCCACTGATGAGCTTGTCAGTGGCGGCGGGAACGAATGGTACAGTTGTGTGTCGTCTGCGTACAAGTGAACGTTGCAATGTTTTATCGTGTTGACGAGATCAGCTGTATACATTATAAATAGCAAAGGGCTCAGGATAGATCCCTGTGGTGTGCCTCGAAGTTTCATTTGTGTTTTTGATCTGGCTAACGTTCCTTGTGCTGTTACTAGTTCCACGTATTGTTGACGACCATTCAAAAACGATTGAAACCATTTACATGCCTCCCCCGATACACCATAGTAGGCCATTTTTGTAAGTAACAAGGTCTGATTGAGGCGGTCGAAAGCCCGAGAAAAGTCTAGCAAGACAAGAATGGATCCCATCCCCCTATCACTCGCGTCTATGACGTCATCAGTAACCTTTGCCAATGCAGTTGCCGTCCCGTGTTTCCTGCGGAAGCCCGACTGCGTAGGTGGTAAGATTTGATACCTAATATACCTAAACTATACGAAAATATATCGTAAGTTGCCTCGCTATAATATATATTAATATACCAAAATATATATTATAGCCCCGTGTGTGACGCGCTTTATACCTTCCTTCACGATCGGCCATGATGGGCCAATACAGGCGAACACGAAGGTGTGTTACTTTATTACCTTGTAATGTAACTTACTTTGAAGTATTATTGTATTTTATATTGGAAAAAATGTCCTTCTGCTGGAGTTTCTTGCGGCGCTTCTTCTCCGCAATGATGGTCTTGTCCGAAGCGCTGGTAGATTCACTCTATATTACTAACGTGTAAAAGAGCCCGTATGTGGCCAATTTACTGAATAAATATTTGACTTTGACTTTGTGGCGGGCATATTCGTTTCTATTCGCCCATGATTGCCAGTGATCGATCGCGATCGATCGCGATCGCCGCTCTGTCGGTTTTTCACTACACATCATCAAAGGACGTTGACCCAATGATTGCGCGCTTTCCACACATTCGTCCTACATGTTCGCCTGTATTTGCCCATTATGGCTGATCGGAAAGTGGGACCATTAGAATAATAACACATTCGGCCGCACTCAGAGACGTCAATTAAGTTAAGTTTCATTAAAGTAGCTGTTGTCACCTAACATCAGGTGAGACTGAGGTCAAACGCAAACCCATATATGATAAGACGCAGCAATTTTAATGAACAAACCATTTTAATTCTATCCACCACCGCACCGTGTATCGTCACGACGCGGCAACGTGTCTTTCTACGTTTACGATGCCGAGCCGTGGACATGTGGCCAGGCCCTAAATCAATCATTCATTCACTCCCTTGAGAATAATCCTTTATAATCTGTAGTCGCAACAATCGTATATGTTTACTTTGTAATTTTTTTTTAAGCTGATGGCCTAGAAGTCAAAGCTTTAATAAAAAAATCATATATGTCAAAAAGTGTGATAAAAAAAAGATTGTCCCTAACTCCAATATAGTGGCTGCTTGCTTCAGCAGTACATATTATACTATAAAATTGGAACGATCCAGTTCATCCAGTATAGTGGTCTTCGTTGCGCTAACGTGTTTTGTATAAGTCCATTTTTCAAAGCACACAACACTCTTCACACTACTCTTCTCGAGTCCTGTCAAAGCAAAGCAACTATTCCTATCCTAGCAGAAGTTGAGCTTGATTTCAGTCACAAAATTAAATATCAAATTCAAAATCAAAAATTAGGATAATCCTGCCAGTCCTGGATGTTTAGGTACGGGGTCTTTGTCGAGATAGATAATAAGTGATTAATTCGCATCAATATCAATACCTTATAATAATAGTTTGTTTATGAGTAATAAACATCGTTTGAAATGATTTTTTCATATTACACTCACGCAAAAACATTTATGCTGTTATAAAATATTTGTGTGATGATGGTGTGAATACGTTGCATGGATAAATAAATAAGATTTGGGATGGAGTACACGCCGGAAAACTGCGAATATGCGGTGTCGGTGTTTTATAATGGAGAACAGGCCGAGCGTGCGGAAGCTCATGCCTGGCTGACGACAGCTCAACGGTCACCCGAAGCGTGGAAATTTGTGTGGGATCTGCTGCAGCCCAACAAGGTTTGTTAGCAACTTCTTTTTTTTCTCTATCTGATTATTTAAGTTTCAACACACAACTTATTTATATCCTATGAATTGATAATGTTATACAACAGCTATGATGTTTTTGTAGCACCAATCTCTTTATTTATTCTGAGTAGGTATTTTTTGTAGTGTTCAGTTTGTCTTATAAGCCTTTAGTTGATCTTAATTTAATTAAAGTATGACTTCCAGGGGACAGAAATTCAGTTCTATTCCGCCACAACACTACACACCAAGATTCTCCGCTGCTGGAGTGAGCTGCCTCCTGAGAGCCATGAGGAACTGAAGGAGAAAATACTTCAGGCAGTTTATGCCTATAGCAATGGCCCAAAGATTGTCTCCAATAGACTGTGTATCAGTGTGAGTAGTATTCTTAAATGAAACCCGTTTACACACTGACAAGTAGGCAGTGTTAATGAAGTACTTTTTAGGGTTTGATAGTCAAACTACAAACCCTTATAGATTTGATGTGTCTGTCAGTCTGTAGGTCACATTCACTTTTTTTCAGAAACTATTAGTTCCACAAAGCTGAAAATTTGCTGAAAAACACTAAAAACAATAATAAAATTTATAATATGTAAATTTTATAAGGTAAAAATATATTTTTACCTTATAACATCAAATGAGGTATCATTGGATAGCTCTTATAAAATGATAGAACCGAATGTCATTCTATGAAATAATTATACCACATTTATAATAATAGTGCTTCACACATTCACATAACTGGGTTGATCAACTTTTTGTTGTTGTTATTCTGTCCCATAACTCAGGAGACAACAGTGATAGTGTTACTTAGAAAGATGTTTGTAATATATACTACTAACATGCTTAGAAGAAAGCCCACAAAAGAATGGGCTTATAATTGCCACAAAAAATCATGTAATGTAGATTTATATCCTTTAAATTTATAGATTTAAAGAGTAACTCAAGAGATGTAACCGTGGCAATGAGGTACATCAAAAAGTTGATGGGTCAATCACTAAATATTTTTTTTAATAGGAAAACTACCACAGCTGAGTAAACTTCATTGGTTCTTAAATTATAGACAGCTAAAATGTTTATACCTACCTACAGAAAGTCACCTATGATGGTGCTAGATAGAAAATTTGCAAATAATTATGGTTTTTGGAGATAGTTTTTTGTGTTTGTAGTAATGGCGACGGAACCCTACGTGGAGCATTTTTCGACATGCTCTTGTCTGTTTTTTTTTTCTTTTAACCACAGGGCCCAAAAGAGAGCCCAAAGGGCCTAAACTTAGCACATTATGCCAAAGTGACATAACTTTTTAGCTTATTGACACAAGATTATTTTTCGAATTAGTGGAAATGGTTATGTTGTCTGCTTGTGCCCTAAACAATGAAATTCAGTCAGTGAAATCTTTTATTTGACTTGATACATTCCTAGGTAAGTGTGTATGTTTGTCATGTTTTTTTTTTTACTAATGCACCTTTTACATCTGACTGTTTGGTACTGGAAATTGTGTTGTTTCTATCCCATTTTTTACAGCTTGCAGCATTAATTCTGCAACAAGGGACTACAGATTTGGCCTCTATGTTAAGACCACTGTCTACTGCAGAAAATACAACATTATTATTAGAAGTTCTGACTGTAATACCTGAAGAGGTAATTTCGACATAATTTCTATTAATTTTATATCATATTATTGGTGTAATTCCAACAGATTTTAAATATGGTTTGGTTTTAGTATAACAGTATGACAATGGGCTCAGCTCTCCGGACAAAAAACAGAAATGCATTAATACAAGCATCTCCTGCAGTTCTAGATGACCTCCTACGCTATTTGCAGTCAGTCTACAAGTTAGTATTTGATATTTTGGGTTCATGGGTATGTAAGTGTTGTCCAAAAAGAAATTTAGCTTGTGTTATTTGTACTGGTCATTTTTCATGTTGTCTGCAGTGATTACAGCAAGGAAGGCCCCACTGATGAAGTGGTACAACTGTGGCTTGCGGCGGCGACGTGCGCCGGCAGCTGGCTGACGCTGGGCGGCGAGGACTCGCGCGAGGCTAGCGCCGGCGCGCTGCCCGACCGGCTGCCGCTCTGCACCGCGCTACTCACTGCCGTGCACGTGTTGTACACGTGAGTACTGCTGGTGCAGCTGGCTGATGCTGGGCAACGAGAACACGTAACTTTTATAAAGGGATGTTTTGCGAACGGGACCTTATGCATTTTCACTCAAAGTACATCTCGTTAACATTTGGAAGATGTGAAAGCCACATGAAAAAAATTCGCTGTCCTGTATTTCCGACAGGTGTTCCGAGGGTTAATACTTAGTTATTTATGCAACTGGCATATAAAGAAGTCTCTAAGGGTACGAGCGCCGAGGTTAGAGCGCGAGCTTGTGAGCGCTCTTATGACAGGCACTAGTATTTTTAGAGCTAATTATGTACCTGCAACGGTACATAAGTTTTTCTACAAGCTTAAAACGATAATGTCAAAAATAAACAACGGCTAACTTTTCTTTTATACTTTCCTTGATTTTTCTGCTAACAAATTAGGATGCGACCACACCGCTGCTTAAAATACGGCGACGTTACGGAATCGCAGTGAGAGAGAGAGAGATCAGGTGAGGACGGTATGCGTTAGAAACGTAGCGTTTACGTCACGTCACTGCGCCACCGTATTTTGAGCAGCGGTGTGATCGCTCTTTCACTTGTCAGCAAAACCATTTTCATTATTTCGTTTGGCGTTAATAGTTTGTGAATTATATTACTGTTAAATGTTTACAAATTTCATGCAAATTACAATAGTTACTAAAACATTTCTAGCAATTTATCATAAAAAATGGAATGCAAAACGAAACGCCGCCATTGTTAATATCCATATTATCCATAGCGTAACTATGGTAACCAAATAACAAGTCGATGATTGCTGATATGATATCATATTAAGCGTAACTACAGTAACCGATAATAAGTCTGTTAATAATCATCTTTTCTTACCCCCTTACTAATAAACGTTGAGTAACCGCTGAGTAGTTATACCATGCTTTGTCCTTATCTGTCATTGTGACATTTGAATTCGACAAATAAAGACAAAGCATGGTATAACTACTCAGCGGTTACTCAACGTTTATTAGTAAGGGCCTTAGTGATTAAATAAAAATGTAATTTTAAAAATTACTCTCGAAATTAATTTTGTTTTTAATCTACGTCATTTCCATTATTATTAAAATATTTCTAACGATTTAATATACAAATTAGAAAGTCAAGTGTTCACTAGACGCCAAGAATGATATCCGGAATAACCGTAACCATGGTGATAACAATGCTATAATGGTTATAAAATAACAGTTATTACTATGGCAACGCTCATATGGCAACAGTTTTCACGCTTTGGTTACACTATGGCATTCTGATACTGTCAACGATGTATATATAGCGGTTTAAAGTACGCGAGTAGAAAAAACAGTTTAAAGAACTTGTCTTGTCTTAATAGGTGGAACGAGGCAGTGAGTGACACGGCGCTAGACGTGTGCGAGGCGTGCCTGGCGGGCGTGCGCGCGGCGGGAGGCGCGGACGCGGCGCGGCACCCCACGGCCGCGCTGCAGCTGCTCGAACAGCTGGCCGCGCTCGCCGCGCCCGTGCTGGCGAGGGACGACCGCCCCAACTCCATCAACGAGGTCAGTCCAGCCAAGAGGTTCATGGTCAGCTAAATAAAGTTTATATTCAAATTCATTCGATTCAGATTCAATTATTGCAATTATATTAAGTATCTTAACAGTATTTTTATGGGGCACAGGGTATTGGACCCTCAAAACGTTTTCGGTATATTGGCCACATCAGGACTCGAATGGGATGGGATGGAGGAATGAGAAGTTTTGTCACTTTTCGACTCTATTCCCAAAGTCTCAATAATAATAATCTTTCCATAAATCGTCAAAATTTCTCTTGAAACTAACATTCTCTGAGCACGGCCGATGTCTACTCTGACGTTAATAAAAGTCATGTTATGCAAGATGTGAAAGCCAGTAATGAATAAAAATCGTTCCATCCCCAGGAGCTACTGTCAGCTCTGATAACGTGCGCGGTGGCGGTGGGCGAGACGCACGCGGGCGCGCTGGTGCGCGCGGCGGAGACGCCGGCCGGCGGCGGCGCGCGCCGCCTGCTGGAGCTGCTGCTCGCCGCGCAGGCCGCGCCCGGCCACTACCCGGCGCATGAGACGCGGTCCAACCTCATATTCGGCTTCTGGTACACGCTGCAGGTAAAAATCACTGCGCAACAACTAACGAATCCAACAAGATGCAAAAATAATAACTTGTCTTTCATGGCCCTCTACCCTCTTACCTATACTTTATTTATTTAGTTTAGATTTAGCCAGTTGAAGATTACGAGCAACGCAGTTTCGTTAGTGCATGATATAAGTTACACTATCAATATTTTGGGCAATATTGTAGCTAGAATTATGTTACACGAGTGCCTAACTCGTAGACGTGTATTTCTTTCTTTTATCTACACCCATATCGTAAAACCTCTAAAACGCGTTCAGAAACTAGGTTATAACTAACTTAACGTCACTCAGTGGTGTTGCTGTCGTCGTGTCAAATCTTATCTGGGGTTGTAATTTAAAGTTCACTTCACGTGTTCGCTAGCGATACTGCTATGGTTTTCGATTTCGAATTTATTCGAATCACGATACAATTTGATTCGGTGACAATTTCTCATGTCACTCAAGCAAGCATCAATCAAGATGAAATGTCAAAAACATAATTAGGTACCTATATGTCTTTAATTTATTTTTATCATAGATGATTTACAGTATGAGTGTAGATAAAGTATTGTACGAGGCGTAATTGGCATAACAACACTCGTGTGATGATATTATGTAACTCGCCTTGCGACTCGTTTCATAAACCACTCGTGTTGTAATGATTGACATTACGCAGCCGTCACGCAAACTATTATTGGATGCTAAGCAGTGGTTTAACCCGTGACTGCGTACGGTCGTGACTCGTGAGATAGTTTATTATCGTCACATAAGACGTATTTTTTATTTAGGGTCGATAATATCCCGTAAAGTCTTAGTAGTTTTAGTAAAATCATAATCAAGTTCTATTTAGGTATAAAATTTTCGCAGGACGAAATCCTAAACGTAATGGACTCGAGCAAGGTCAGCCCTTACTGGCGTGAGGTGTTCTCGCGGCTGCTTACGGCGCTGGTGGTCAAGTCCGAAGCGCCGCCGGACTCCGCGTTGTCAAGGGACGACTTGGAACTGTTGCGATGCTATCGACAGGACATAGCTGATACTGTGGTAAGACCTGGTTGTTTTTCTTATGCTGTTATTTAATAATTTTGTGTTACGATGCCAATTTTTGTGTAAATAATGTACGCCAAATTCGCGTTTTGTAATTGTTTATAAATGAGTTTATCCACTTTATTAGCTTGCAGCTTGCGTATATCTGCGTTCACATGAGCCGATTGATATCTAAGGCGGCTGAGGCTTCTTTTGTAGCACGATCTACTTCCATCCCCTCTAGATGACCACTAAATATCTGAATATACTTCAGATGTACTGCGTGGGTATCCTGGGCGAATCTTGCTGGTCGACGGTGGAGGCGGAGTTTACTTCTGCCAATAGCGCGGCGCGGCGCGAGGCGGCGCTACACGTGTTCCTGGCGCTGGCGGACTCCGCGCCGGCGCGCCGCGCGCCCGCGCCGCTCACCGCGCTGCTGCACCACGCCGTCGCCATCGCCGACGCCTGCGACGACCGGCGCATGCTCAACACGGCGCTCGACTGCCTCGGTCGGTGCAACATTATTGATAGATCACGCGGCGCGACACGTGTTCCTGGCACTGGCGGGCGCCGTACCGCGCTGCTGCACTACGCCGTGCCAGCCATATTGAACCGACCGATTGCCTTGTTAGGTTCAAATAGTGTAGGGAGCGGCTTTCCTGGGTCTAACGGTCGCTCGACAGTGCAAATGTGTAGGTGAATTAGGTAAATCAATGTAGATTTTAAATTGACGCACATATTATATGGTTGATTTAATGTTAGTGACGATTGTCAATTTTTACATGGTCACACAAGTATGCAAAATTAAATGCAAGACCAAATTACACCTTGCATTTGCTTTCCACGTGTAGCATTGCATATGCTTTTATAAATTTTATTATTTCGTAATGACGGGCTGATGACGAAGAGTGGGTATACTCCATACTATAAGTAGACTGTATTTTTGGCAAAAGATGCATGTCTTCGAGCCTTAGAGTTGATATTGAATGGTCTCAAGTTTAGTGTTTTAAGTGGGTTCACTAGACCCTCGAGTCCAGGTTTGGGTTTTCAAGTTGTAATTGAGTTGCAATGGGTTTAACAAGCGTGTGGTCTGCTCAGGCAGCTACGCGAGCTGGCTGGCGTCGCTGGAGGGCGGGCGCGGCGCGGCGCTGGGCGGCGAGTGCGTGCGCGCGGCGGGCGGCGCGCTGGCCCGCGCCGCGCCCGCCGCCGCGCTCGCGCTGCGCAAGCTCTGCGCCGACTGCGCCGCGCCCGCCGCCGCGCTCGCCGCGCATATCACGCACGCCGCACAAGTAATTATATCTTTCTCAATCTTCCAATAAAATTGTTATTATATTCCCGGAACGTCCGAAGTCTGCTTTACAGAGACAACGCCGTCGTTCAGGTGCAGGTCGCTAGTTGTCGCTAGTTCCGTACCATAAACTTCGACGTCTATGAACTGTTTACTATTGGAATAGATTTTGAATTTTTGAGCGACCTGTCAATTTCTTTGTAGATCGTTATAAAAGTGAACTTCTTATATTGTACGATTCTTATCAATTTAATTAAGAGTATGAATGTCATATCTCTGAAGTTAACTTTAACGAAGCTTATTTAGTGAGAACATTACCCTCCTCTACCCGGCAATAGGGTAATAATAAAATAAATAAGATTTTATTCAATATTGCATTCTGCAAATATTGGTTTTGCAGATTTTGTCACATTATTGCGTCTTGCTCCTAACTTGCCACCAGATGATAACAGACAAACCTCTCTAAAGCGGACCTCGGACGTGAAACGGAACTAATAATAATAACACCATTATTCTACTTTAAGTTAAGCGCGATGAACTCGAACATGAAGCATACTTTCCTAAATCCTTACCAATATTATAAATGTGAAAGTGTGTCTCTTTGACGGTTTGTTGCCTATGGATAAATAACAAATAAAAAAATACCGTGTTTTTCTAAGAGTAACTTCGGCATACTATTTGGTATGTACATTGACAAAACAACGTGGTATTACATGAGTTTTTCGAAATATGCAAAAAAAGATTTCCTTTCATTTTAGAACATAATAATTAAATAAATAAATATCAGGCAGAGACAATCTCACACAAATTGACTAGTCCCAAACTAAGCTCTAGACTTGTACTATGGGTACCAGGCAACGATATAACATACTTATATAGAGAAATACATACTTAAATATATAGAAAACAATGACTCAGGAATAAATACTCGCAGCATCGTAGCAGAGTCACTACCAACTAGGCTAACCACGTAGTCTATTAAATTATCCCGTTTTCTGTTTGCTGTTTCATTTAGGTTTATTACCCTTCAATAAGCTAACTAAGAAAACAAGATAAATACGAAGTTATCCAACAAAATACTCATCATCAAATACAGCTTCTTTTTAAGATGTGTCAAAACGATAGCGTTTGTCTGAAAATTATAAAAAGTACTGAGCTGTCGTTACCAGGTTAGTTTTTGTTGTAAAATACCGCACTCGTTATGAAGGAAAAAGATAATAAAGCTTTTAACATCGATTTAAAATACCCTAGATACACAATCACCTACAAATTCAAGTCGAAAAGGTGTCCGATGCTTAGTTGTAAGTGTGTGCGTGTAATAGATAAATGTAAAACCGCATAATGTACCATATTTTAAAATTTTGAAGTGCAACCTTATCTCACAAGTGTAAAGTTTTATTTCCAATGCAAGCGTTAGGCGGCTATGACATTTCATAATGCAAACATCGCGCAGGTATTCAATATCCAATATTTTGAAACGTAAGTTTGCAAATTTGACACTTGACGTTTAGTACATTGAGTTCTTGTTTGCATGAAAAATTTTTCGCGTTACAAGGTAAAAATTAGCGGTGTTAGCATGTATCTGAATACAATTGTCATTGTCATTTTGAGTCAGTTTAAATAAGATTTTTGGTCGGGATTGTGTATCTAATACATACTACATCAATGCCATGCCAAATGCATTACATTATAAAAAAAAAATCATGAGTACTTTCCGAAAATATGATATGCCATCCTTTTTAATGTAGTTAAAGTATTATTTTTAAAGTTTTTTTACGGATCACTTAGGCATGTTCACACGATGATTGACAGTGCGCGACTACGAGTGCAACTATGCTTAGAGAGATTTTAAGCACAGTTTTTTCAAGACATATTTTAAGCGTTGACGGGGTATCTAAGGTATTTTAAATTCATAATAAAAGGTTAAACATATAATTAAGATTAATAAGATTTAAGATTGAGAGTTTCATACATTTGTTTGCTGCAAGTGGCCCTTAGTGTAGGAGAGTAAAAAACTGGTGGTTGCAGAGCGAGCAGGGGCGGTCGGACGCGTGGGTGCGGCGCCAGCTGCTGAGCGCGGCGGGCTCGGCGCTGGCGGCCGCGGAGCCCGCCGTGGCCGCGCCGCTGCTGCGCGACCTGGCCGCCGGCATCGCCGCCGACCTCGCCGCGCAGGTCGGTACACATACGCCATCCCCAACGATCTCTACCATGCCCGGTTTTGTGCCCCTCGCATCGGTTTCCCGCGACTTCACCAGATCGTCGGTCCGCCTTTTAGCAGGCTTACTATAATAACACTTCGCTTTCCTGCACGCGGTCGTCACTCTAAAAACAGACTTAAGTCTGCCCATAGACATTTGCAATCTTTAAAGATTGCAAATGTCTATGGGCGTCAGATTCCACTTACCATCACATGGCCATCTAGAAGGCAAATACAAAAAAAATCGTACAAGAAATTTATCGGCTCTGTTATCCCAGGCGCAGGACCCGGTACGCGCGGGAGGCGCGGCCCAGTGCGCGGCGGCGTTGGTGTCGGCGCTGGCGGCGCAGCCGACGCTCTGCGCGCCGCTCTGCGCTGCGCTGCTGCCCACGCTGCCCGCCTTCTCGCGCGACCCGCTGCTGGTCGAGGTGAGCTCTACTTGCGATGCATGCACTGTGCCACAGAATATTAATATACAGGGTGATCGGTTATTCGATACATTCCTTTTAGGGGGGCATAGTAGAGCTCATTTGTAGCAAAATAGGTAATGTAGTGCTCTTTACAAATTTTACAACGCGAAGCGATTAGCAGCGCTGCGATTTTGAATCAGCAGTACACGGTAAAACTGCTATATGGGTTTGTGTGTACTGTTATTTTGTTATTATTGTGATGAATTTTTATAAATAAATATCTTATCTTATCTTATCTTTGCCGATTGCTGTTTAGTAAGCACCCGCTGTTTGGGGAAGCCACGATTTGTCCTTTGTTTTACGTTAACACAAGTATTTTGGCAAATCGATTTGCTCTACAATTTCAATTACGTAGCACTACCTATTTAAGGATTGTCTAGTTGTATTATCATTTAATTCCTTTGCCGATGTTATATTTTAATCACCATTTTATCCCTTTGTCGGCAGCCTATGTTCCTGGTACTGAAGCAGATAGTCTCGTCCTTGATGGACGATGTCCTACCGCTGGCGGGGGAATTGGGCCAGCTGACCGCCGCCGGCTTTACGCTTCGGCCCTGCGCTGCCGGCCTCGACGTACTCAAACTGGTAAACATGTTACATGATCATCTCTGTTTATGATTATTGATTGGAATTTCGATTAACTATCATGTATAAAATTAAATTAAATAGTTCGTCTATCGTTGTCCATTGCCGCCCAGAAAATTCCGATCTCTGCACATGACGCTTTAACTTTTCTTATAGCAAGCAGGGGGCGTTATGTTGTGTAGTAATATACGTCTCGTTCTTATAGATAGCTGTGTCCCTCTTGGTTAGCCCAACCGCCCGATCGTGTAGAAGGGGTATTATTCTTACGTTATTAAATGTCAGAATATACTTTTTTGTTATTTTAAAGTATAAGTAAGTATTTCACTTAATAATCTAAGCTTCACTAACTTGTTCGTTTTAACTTCACCTTGTATACATTTTCTGTCTGTAACCCGGCTCACAGGGCCCCAAGATACAGGCGCAGCCTAGTTTGGAGTCCATGGGATATTGTCTGTATGTATTCTTGTGCTTGGTCTATCAATAAAGTTCTATTATCTTATCTTATTATGTTTTATATTGTAGAAAATGACAGTTTAATAACATAACTTGCAGAACCTGAAGATTTCAATGCCTTTTTTACTTGAAAAATCTTTAATCGGATTTTACGTTTTGACGACGCGTTAAGCCTTGATATAAAGCTAGCGGTCCCAGGTTCGATTCCCGGTGAGGGAAAATATTTATGCGGTTAGCGCGAGTATTTGTACACCCCGGTCTTGGATGATTTTTTACGTATCTAAGTATTTATTTCTTTATATAAATAAATATATTTATAGTTTTTTAGTAGCCATAGTACAAGGCTATAGCTTAGGAACTAGGTCAATTTGTGTGAAATTTTCCCTTTTTCAATTTTACATTTCTTACAAGCACCATGCCTTATTTTATTGAAGTAATATTTCACCGTAGTTGGTGCTAGTCCTCGGCAGCGAGTGGCCGGGCGCCGCGGGTCTGTTCCACGCGTGCGTGCGGGCGAGCGCGCGCGGCGTGGCGCTCGACCCCGCCGCGTCCCCCGACCTCACCGAAGCGCTGTTCACACTACTACACGCCGTCACCAAGAAGAAACCGCAGTACATCGACTGGATTGACGACTTGCTTACGGAGCTGGTTGAACTGGGTAAGGATTTGACAAGATGATTTCTTTATGCTGATTGGCCGTAAGTGATTTTTGTATTTTAGTCGCATTTTATATTTATGGGGAATTTGTATCCAATTTATTTTCATTAAGTTGGTTATTTTTATTACCATTTATTTAAGTTATGCCAAAAGACGTTATATTTTAGACTTCAGTCTTGAGGTTTATGGCCAATATGCCAAAAAATAATTGGCGCAGTCGGTAGAATTCATTATCTAGCGCCACACCTCGTAAGATTTCAACCTTAAGATTTATGTTGAAATTATATAAGTGGTAATATTTGCCTTTGTATGTGTGCATCGAAACAAAATAATAAATAAAATAGATAGATAGGTTGTGTTTTTTGTCTGTTTTGCTTGTCTATATAAGGCTAAGGGACCTTTCCCCATACGGCCAAGCAAAGCAGGGCATGATAGGCTGCATGCGAATTTTTATTTCTGTTGTTTCTCTTTTTTTATTATTATTGATTATGGTTTGCTCTTGACTAACTCTTGCCCTTTTTTCGTTTTTGTAATTATGTCTTGTTTTTGCTTTTGTTCCAAAGTTATTTGTGTGTAATCATCCGTGGTTTCACCTGATGGTACCAACGGAAGTCCAGCGCTGACATTAGCCAGCATTACGCTGAGTTGGTACCATTTTGTGACTTCTATTCTTTTTGTGTGTATTTCTCTGCCCTTTGTTTATATTTGTCACGAATAAATGTTTTTCTTTCTTTGTTTCTTTCTGTTCGTACGTACACTTAACCAAACGTAACTATTAAATAGTCCGTCTAGTCATGATTGCTATTAAGTATAGGGAGTTTCAGATGTCATTTGACAATCGTGAGTAGGAATACTAGGAAATAGAATCAGGGGCTCTGTGGAACAGTAGTGTGTGGTTTGCAGGCTGCCAGTGCGTGCGCCTGTGGGAGGCGGGCGCGGCGCGCGCGGCGTGCCTGTGGCTGGGCGCGCTGGCCGGCGTGCGCGCCGCCGCGCTGCAGCCGCACGCGCCGCTGCTCACCGCCGCCGCGCTGCGCTGCATCGGTATGCGGCACATTCCAATTCACTAAACTGTCACACCAGGGCTCTTTTACATATATTTTGTAGAGAATCAACTAGCGCTTCGGACAAGACCATTATTGCTGAGTAAAAGCGACGCAAGAAAGTAGCAATGGTCATTTAATGTCATTTTCTCTCGAGTTAAACGTCCGTTCGCGCTAGACCTTTCAGTAAAATGTAGAAAGTGACGAAGGGATAAATATCGCATGTCATACAGGCCCTGTTTAGTCACTTGTTCAAAAATCTACTAATATATCCACAGAAACATTTTTTTTTACAAAATCTGCAATAATCGTCAAACTACTACTTATTTCTCTAGCGCAACGAGGCTTGTGCGATTCCGCTCCCGCAGGTCCGCGTACACCACATCAGCTTATTAAAAGCCATTAAAGAATATAGAGCAATGTTGTTTGGTGTGTGCAGGCGGCGCGACCCCGCGGAACCAGATCGAGCCGCTGGCCGAGCTGCTGCTGGCGCTGAACCGCGCGGCGTGGCGCGCCGGCGGCGACCTGGCGGCCTGGCTGCGCGCCGCGCTCGCGCAGCCCGGCTTCCCCTCCCCGCACGCCGCCGACCCGCACAAGCACAAGTTCATAGCCGCTGTCATCAAGTAACTCGCGAGACAATTGCTACCACAACTACACCCATACTGACTTCTTCAAAAATAACATAGTCAAGACCCGCCATCCTCCAACTGATATTTAAAGCCTTAACTTATATCCAGGTTTACGACAGTATTTCTTCGATACCTATTATTTGATAATTCCTTTGGATTGAGATTCTTTTGGATGTACGTCAATTAAAAGTTTTTGAAATATGCTAAAAGGTTTGTGCCTCAGATAAAGGATAACATAGATATGACACTCAAATAATAATACCAAGATTGAGGAAGATAGATTTATGACGTTCTCAATAAGAGAGACAGAGAAGGACTAATTTATTTTTGCCTTTCTCTAAGACGCGCTTTTTTTACTGGGAACAAACTTGTTGCAATCTACCTTATTCAATAGGATAGATGCACCACTAACCAAATGAGGTAAAAGCATATAATTCTGATAAATACCTTTCAAAAACTTAGAACCCTTATCAAGAATAAGAAAAGTTTCAGGGAATAATCATGTGAACGCGGTTTAAAAAAAAATGAGTGTGATTGTGTGATTAGATTACGCTCGATATCGTTTAACCAGTGACGTCACAAGTTATGCGGTGTTTAGTATGGAGCGTTTCCACATGGCCTCGCGAGGTAGCTTCACTGTCAATTTTCAGATCATGTTATTTCAAAAACGAGCAGTAATTTAAACGCAGTTTGTTATCTTTTGACAATTTCTATTGATTTTTGAAATAAATAAAAATATGCGTATCTATCAGGAATTTGCTAGTGGGGTAATTTTTTACCACTCGCTGGTAACAGATTATATGTATGTACTCTATCTCCATCCCTTACGGTTGTACGCACTTGTCGCTCTATGTTATCCTTTATCTGACGTTTTTACATTTTTAAACCTTTTCTAATATTATAAATGCGAAAGTGCGTTGTCCGTTCTTTACGGTCCAAAGCCTTAACCGATCGACGTGAAACTTGGTACACCAATAGTTTAACGGACATAGGGTACTTTTTATCCTGGAACAATGCACAGTTCCCGAAGGAATAGCGATAAAATACTTCTACGCGGACGAGCCGCGGGCAAAAGCTAGTTGTTCATAATAGTTTATCTAGATGTTCCATAACTGATCATACTTTGCATAAATAATTACAGAGAAAAGAGCAGCAAGCGGCGGCTTCTGGAGTCGGTTCAGGAATTCTCGCTGGTGTGCCGCGGCCTGGTGGGCACCGAGTACGCGCGGCAGTCGCTCGCTTCCAAGCAGCTCATAGCTTAACGCTCAATCTGTTAACCTACACTTATTTCTAGGGCTGGCGAACGGCACAAAACACTGACGTCTATAGCGTCCTTGAGCTGGCGAAGCTTTGACCTTTGTTGGTAGGTTGCTTTATTCACTAACCTAGTTACCTCCTAATTGAGCTGGCACATTTAGATTCAGTTATGTTTTAAGCTATTTGAATTACGCCTTAAGGTCAGAGTTCACAAACCAATTTAACGGACTGTTAAATCCTAATCGGCTGTTAGTCAATACATTTTGCCAGCCGTCAGACCTCTAATCGCCTGTTTAACTGTTGGTGAACTCCGACCTAAGAGGCTCTACTACCTTAGTGCCTTGATTTAGAGTTCAATAATTGTATGTACGGAAGAATAAATTACTCTTTAATTTAATCGCCTAATTAAAAAGCTATTATAGTGTGTATTCATTATGTAGATACTGGTTATTCTTATAATAAGCGGTTTATTTAAATATTATACATAACTAATATTATGTATATGCATTTTATTTTTCGTTAATATATCTAGATTGATGCGGCCTGTTTGGGTTAATGTACGTAACGCTACTAGGGGTTTCAAAGCGAAACTATGACTTTCGGTGAGCCAGTCAAGGTATGTTTATAGACGTTAGTGATTGTGTTTATGTCGCCTTCGCAATTAATTAGTATTAAGATATATATTCTACAACTGCTATCAAAAAATTCTTGCACTTTTGACATCGTACAATAACATAATCAATATACTAATTCTGACTTAAAACATCGTTTTCTAATTAAATTGTATTATGTACTCTGCATTATATTGTAATAGATCAAACGCATGTTGCTAACGAGATACTTCTCGTAATGCGCGGTCAAGTTGAGCCGTAAGGGCCAGGCCACAACACTGCGGTATGCCGCGCCGTGGTGATGGGTCCGGAGCCTTACACGCTACGATTCGATCTATTATTCTCCGTTAAAGGTGTTTCACTTTTATTACATTTACAAACTCTAACAATCTGCATTGAGTGGCTTTGCTTTAGTTATTTATGCAACTGGCACATAATGAAGTCTCTAAAGGTACGAATGCCGAGGTTATAGCGCGAGCTGGCGAGCGCTCTAATGACAAGCAGTATCTTGAATACTGTTAACGATGTACATATTAGCGATGTGCATATTATAGTACGCGAGTAGAAAATAGTTATTTTTCTGGAAGTTGCTGCGATCTGTTAGACACAGATAAGACTACTGTATTCTACAGCCCCGCTAGTCCGGTTTGAGTCTTATCAAATCAGAATCAATGTTAGAGACATGGATATTTTGTTTTTATGAAATCATATTGTGCTTCCATATCTCTAAAAAGATATCTCTTGCTCGGTGTGTATGAAAATGTTTTATTGAGCAACATTGTATACCTAATATCTGCAGCATTTTATTACCTACTGTTTGTATAACATTAATAAAATAATTTAATTTATTGAAATAATGTTAAATCTTTTTAGGATATTATAGGGTATAGTAAAATTGGTTGATTTTAAATGTGATATAAAAAATTAACCACATACATTGAAGTAGTTGACAGTTTCTTCCATGCAGCAATTGGTAGCAAATGTATATTTGTGTTTGTTATGCTTATAACAGTTTTTAATGATTCACGGTTGATTACATTCGACATAATATCAACTGGATATATCACCTTGTTATTTTATCTACACACATATCATAAGTCCTCTATAATGCGTTCAGAATCCGTTGGCAATGACCAGCATTACAACAATCAATTTTACTATGATAATTTTCTTATCTGTAGCAGTAACATAATGTTCTTATAACGATATAACATTTGATAAAGTTATGAGTTTCAAATTTCGAACATCTTTGAAAAACAAAACAATTTTATTTGACCTCAATTCTAATATCACTCGAGATGACATTTAATTCGAAATGAAATGTCAATTGCATACAATTTTGACAAATCTCGTATGTTACTTGATAATTTGATATCGAACGATATGATAGTAGAGGCCGACTCTAGATTGTCTCTGAATTAAAAAAAAACTACGGTTGCTGTCATTTTTGACGTTCTAATAATTGATCAATGCCGGCTATGCCGGTCGTAACATGCGGTTCCTGAACACATCATAGAGAGCTTATAATATGTATGTAGATAAAATATTGTATGTAACTGTACATAATTAGGCATTAAAACACTCGTGTGATGCTATTATGAAACTCGCCTGTCGGCTCGTTTCATAAACACACACTCGTGTTTTAATGCCTCTCATTATGCAGCAGTCACATAAACTACTATAATGTGCTCCCGATATTTCAACGCAGTTACATGCGACTTGATCACGGGTAGACTGAAGACATTGCGGGTGGGTCCTGTGGAGCTCAGAAATAAAAAGGTAACCACGGTCTATATCCAGTTGATATTATGGCGTTATGCTTATGTCAAGAGTATGAACAAACATTTTTATTTTAAGGCTCTCGTGTAACATACTGTTTGGATTAATGTATTTTGTAGGTACATATTGTACAACAGGATCAATGTACGTACAACCTATGAAAAAGACACCAAAATGATTAAAGTAAATATGTCTGTTTACACTTAAGACTGTAGAAACAAAATCTAGCATAGTCTAGATCTTCGATTCAACACAAAAGCGATTCGACACGTTTCAAGATTTAAACGGTGTAAATTCTTAACACAAAAATGATCTCTATGTATAGAAATTCCTATGTAGATATACTGAAAATACAAGGTGTATTTGACTGTAAATAAATGTTAAACATTGTTGACAGAACTGCCTATACATAAAAACGATGAATTCAGGTCGTTGTTTTAATGTCAATTCATACTAAGTCGAAGCGCAGCGAAGCGTCAATCTAAAAGTTATAGCAAATTCACCCTTATCTCCGCAACGTAATTTAACGTAATTTTTAGATTGACGCTTCGCTGCGCTTCGACTCTACGCTAGTATGAATGAATTGACCCTTAGTAAAAGCTGCGTTTCAATGATTTCCTTGCATATGAAGTTAACTAAAGTTAGTAACAAAGATATCAATTCGTTTTGGACGAATACATATATTATTTATTACAGTAGTTATTAAAAAACAATAATTCGTCTCTGAGTACAGATCACATAATATATATGAGAATATACTATACTTGGGCTGAAGTAGAATAATTAAATGTTTAATTTCATATGAACACAATTACAACGATACAATGCAGCAATAACCCCATGCTGCGGAGTTTACATTTCCAGGCAGCTTGCCCTACGGGCATGAGAGGATCTCCCTAACGAACCAGTTTCACCTAGTTTCGTCAAGTGAAATCGTATCTATATAAAACTAGATTAAGTTCTGGCCGGGAACATTGAGATTGTCTCATCTAATTCGGAAACTTATTGTTTCTTTACATTCTACCGTCCTAAGCGAAAAGGCGATATATCAAATTCAATAGCAATTGCTACAGCAGTTTTGTATGAGATATCGCATTTTAGCTTAGCAGGGCAGCATTGCAGACGTTAATACTCTTGTATCAGAAAGTGTAATAGGTATTTCAAAAGTTTCTAATGGGCCCAAACACTGCGGAGAGAAACATACTATATACAGTGCATAGCTCTTGAAATGACCCTTTGGTTTGCACTTCTCCTTCACTTGCTCCCACAGGCTCTTATGCTAGTTCAACCTACTTCACCCGAACCCGGAACACTTTTTAAGAGCTTTTGCACTGTAGTTATACATTAATATTACTAAGTCTTATTTTTTTCTCTTAAGTACCATATCGAAATAAAATAAATCAACATTCTATTATACCCAGTAAGCCAATAAACAAAATACCTATACGTTATGTACCCTGATTAATCTTAATATAAAAGAAACCAGATTAATAATAAAGAGGGGTTATTAATTATCTTTATACAAGAATGATCTTGACTGACCTGTCCTATACACCATAGAAACATACATTAGGTACAGTCGCCATCATATATATTGCAGCAAACAAGGTGCTCACAAATATCTGAACACGACTCTATTGTCAAGGCGTTAGAGTGCATGTTCAGATATTTTTGACCACTCTGATATGTACAGATATATTTGATGGCGAACTGTACAGTGGCGAAGCTTGCCCTAGACGGGCAACCTCTACCAGACTGCGGCTTTTTGCTTACACACGTTCGGGGCCCGTTGCTTATATACGGCTGATACGGCGGTAGCTAGTGTAGCTACGCCCCTGATTTAGGTATACGCATAATACGGAATATGCATGAATTTTTTTTATCGCATTTCTTAACAAAAAATGAAAATACCGTAAAAGATAGCAAATAGTCAAATTAAAATTAAAACCGCCCAAAAAATACGGATAATATAAGCATTTAAAAACTACTACTTACTCCGGTGGCACACCTCCGCCGCGAAACCGCGAAACTGTAGCGGAATCGTGATATTTAATACGAAATTGAACTTTATTTCGTTGCCAGAGTTTCGCTACTACAGTTCCGCGGCGGAGGTTTGCTACCGGCGTTAGACAGAGACCCGACATAAAGTGTGACGTCAGCGTTCACTACGGCCAAATAAACTCCATGTTAAATTCTGTTTTGCTAGAAAAAGATAGGAACAAAAACCTGTAATGGCTTTATCGTTGTTATTTTTATAGTTATTCGAAAAATATTTTTCTCTACTGTTTGCTACATGAATGACTTTTTATTAAAGCAAAAAAAATCATGCATATTCCGTATTATGTGTATACCTAAATCAGGGGCGTAGCTACACTAAATAGTAATCCAACTTTAATGAACAGTTAGTTATTCATTATCTACTTTTAAACCAGTCGACAAAATGGATTATGGTTCTAATGATTTAAAAAAAACCGGGCAAGTAAGTGTTATTCTATAGGGTTTGATCTATAATCATACCCAATTTGTCGCTTGTATGTTTTACCGTTTTTACGATACAACAACTATAATAATAATAAATTGAAATGCGGCGACGGCACCGTAATGATGTATCATGTAAGTTAGAATTAGTATGACTTGTCATATTATTTACGTTGTTAGCATTTTTCTTGATACATCTTTTTGAAGATTGTTAATTCTGAAATATCATAACATACTAATAATATACAACGCCATCACACAAAAATACGGTGAAACGAACAACGACTGATTACGGAATCATAAATTACGATGAACGTCGTGAAGTTCGGCGAATCAAAAAAAAAAAAAGTTTTTTGTATGGGTACCCCCTTTTTTATTGCACTTTATTATTATTTTTTATTTGTTAGTAAATTCGCCGTAATAACACACATTCTGAAAAAAAATCAACCCGCTATCTATTACGGTTCAAAAGATACAGCTCTTTATAGTATAGGACAGATAGTCAGACGGACGGACAGCGTAGGCATATTAATAGGGTTCCGTTGGGCAACCTTCGGGTACCGAACCCTAAAAAGCTCACCAACATTATTTTCTGTAAAAAAATACTTATTATGTGATGAAAACTGCAATTTGAAGGTGTCAACATAATCTCAGCAAGTAAGTAAATAACACTTATTCGTCTTATTACTCAAACTACTAACAAATATCACAAAACTTATCATAAATAAATGTATATTTGCGTACTTCAGTTAAAAGACAGACTACTCATACACATCGGTACATTCAAACTCTTCACTTATATTTATTTTTTAACATCCGACGCAAAAAGAGGGGTGTTAGTTTGACGTGTGTATCTGTGTATCTGTCTGTGGCATCGTAGCTTCTAAACGGATGGACCGAATTGGATTTGTTTTTTTTTTTTGTTTGAAAGGTGACTTAATATAGTGTTCTTAGCTTGGTTTGATGAAAATCCGTTAAACCATTTAAGAGTTATGAGCTCTGAAGGTTGAGGTCCCGATTTTGTAGCGGGTTTTTAACTCTGTTAGTTATTGTTATTATATTTACTTACTTATTTACTCAGAGACCTCAATTCATTTTTAAGTTTGATTAATGTTGCTGCGTCTTATTCAATTGCTATTGAATTGCTAATAGCAAAGAAAGTGACAGCAGCAACTTTAATGAAACTTTAAATTTAAACGTCTCTGAGTGCGGCCGTTAGGTGGGAAAAATGCTTTACCAAAATTAAGATCATCAATTTTTTAAGACGAAAATAATAAATATAAAATTAGTTCATAGGCGGACTGACACAAACAATAATGTGTGTATATTAGGATAGTTCTTATTATACCTTAACAATTATAAAGTAACTATTCAGCGTTTTCGCTCACAGTACAAAAATCCGAAATACAAGTGTCTTTCTGACTACGCCATTCGTGTCATATCGTTAACAATTTACGCATTAGCGCCACCCGAGTCAGATATTTCTCGCGTTTCTTCATCGAGCTCCGCTTCTTCGGCGATGTTGATGGTACAGTCCAGGGTCTTGTCGGTCTCCGAGTGCTCGTTCTTGAAGCGCAAGAAGTTCAGGGCCTGGTCCAGGGACAAGTGGAAGCAGTCCTGCCGACTCGTGTTCATCGCGGAATTCTCGAGGTCGCTGTGTGTGCTCCGCTTGTAGGTCAGCCGCCGAGAGTTGTGGCGCCCCGATACGGTCACCTGTGATATTTTTACTGATATTACCTATTATATTTAACAATGTATGCAAAATAAGGATTGATGAGATAAAAATACGATTAAAAAGTAATAATCATAAAGGCACTCTGTAACGCACGCATGTTCAACAAACAATTCAATAAAAAGAATCAATTTGTAGTAGAGTAGTTCGACTCGTTGTATGTCTTTGTAATCGAATGACCAACAGCAAGCTACATTTACTCTAATGGCGACTTTATGTTTTGAATAACAAGGTGCACTGTAAAAAAACAGTTATTATGTCATCAACAACATTTTATTCCTAAGTGCAGTAGTGTTGATAAAACGTAGCACGACTAACATAATTTGATACTTGAAAATCAGTCGGCAACAAATACCAACAATATTTTGCACCTTTGTATTTTAATATGTAATGTAATAGCTGTACATTAGCCGAAATAAGTGCGAAGCTTGGATGCATCACTCGTAAGTGTACCGTGTACCTCGTAGGTGTAGTTCTTGGCCTGCTTCTGGGGCCCGACGAAGGCGACGTAGACGACGACGCCCCAGGTGCGCACGTCCACGTCGACGCGCGCGTGGAACAGCTGGCCCAGCGCCGCCACGCACCAGTGCTGGTGCTGCTCGCAGTTCACGCGCAGCGACACGCGCTGCCGGCCGCCGCTGCGGAAGTGCTCCGGGTGCCGCGACTGTTGTCCGCAATTATTACTATTTTACTTGTCATTAAAATAATTTATTCAATAAATTAGTCACGAACCAACTATCGACAGCCGAAAAATGGCCACTGCTGGACATAGGCCATCCGGATTTCTACGACGGTCAGTTTGGTGCTATTCGCATCCAACTATAAAGCCGCAACAATACACTGGCAGCATTTGAGCGAAGGGGCGCGTTCCCAAGCAAAAAACGCTTCTGCCACGATTTGGGCCTCCGCTCTCAGTGCATTTGCGGCTTATAAGTGGGTTAAGATTTAGATTAGTAGTAGTGTGTAGTTACAAGTAAAGAACGAATGGAAAGTTGGTAATAAACGGACCTGGCAGTGCTGCGGCAGCACGGCGAGCGGCATGGGCGGCGTGGCGGAGCAGGCGGGCAGCGGGCAGGCGTAGCGCCGCGACGCGCACGACGCCTCGTGCCGCGCGCGCCGCCCGGGCCGCACCTCGCGCCCGCAGCCGTGCCGGCACGGGTAGCGCAGGATAGCCGCCACCTAACAGTATAATTACATTTGAGGTAGTTTTCCTCCACGTAGCGTGCGTTTTTTCCTCAAGAGTATAGTCCAATAAGTTCGTGCGCCCTGCGGGGTGACAGACATTGGCGGGGCCGAGGCATCTAGGCGTTATAGTTATAACTTATAAGGGAAGTACGGTGTGCCGCATACTAACAGCGGTCCCGCCTCCCCCAGCGTGTAAAACAATTTTTCGAACTATATGCACTGTCACTTAAGTGTTAAGGACTCCCTTTAAAAGTCGGTAAAAACGGCCGTAAACGCATGAATTTATTTTTGTCAAAATAATCAGGTCGGTCGTAAACGTGTTCAGAGATTATCAGATTATGCTAAGTATTATGTGGTGGGTCTTGAACAGGTTAATGAATGAAAGTTATCAGTTACTAGGGTTTTTTAATGGAGTCGCGGCGCGTCGTGCAACGCCACCCGCAGTAAATTCAAACATGGCAAAGTATAAGACCGTTGTTCATGTGAAAACGTAAACATTAATATAGACGCAAAGTATCCATAAATGAGGACTAAGTTCGAAATGGTTGAGTACTCACATCCTCCATAGCGCGGTTTCGCACCGAGGAGAAGTTGGTCCGGCACACGGGGCAGGCGTCGAGCCGCGCGCGGCACGCGCCGCACACGAGGTGGCCGCGCCGGCACTGCGCGATCGGCGGCTCCATCCACTCCATGCACACCGGGCACTCCAGCAGCCGGAGCAGGCTCTGGCGCACGACACCAAAATAACATTAACATTTGTTGGTAGAAAATACAAATGCTGGTTATTTTCAACAGACTTGAATAAGGAGGTTCTCAATTCGACTGGTTTTTTTTTGTGTAAGTAATTGTTACGCAGTTTTCGCCAATTGACCTATTTTAGTGATTCTTTTTTTATTGAGGTTATATTATAATCACGAAATTGCGTCAAGATCTGGTCATGGAATCCATGAACAACCAACGGAACTCGTTAATATTGTGGAAGCGGTTCATTGTTTTTAAACATTTAATTATTTTTATTGTATATATATATATATATATAGGTAGTTTCATCTGCCATTAGTCGCCAGACGGAACAGTTTATGTGAAGAGGAAATATGTACAAGTCTACATTACTATTATTTTACACGAAACGGACGTTATCTCTAATCGAAAAGAAATTGTAGGTATCAATGTAATATAAAACTCACATGGTTTAGTGTCGCGACGGATTCGTGCGTATCTCCTGTAACTAAATAAATAATTTTGATAAGAGAACAGATTAAAATATTTATTTGCGACATAAAAGGACCCACTATATTTTATATTTAATACCTTCTCTTTTTCTTTTCCTTCCTCGGCCTTGTTGATCTGGTTCTTCAGAAACCTCATTAGGAGTTTCCTAAAAAAAAATACCGTAAGTTATTAGTGAAAAGTGAGTTTTTCAATGAACTTCTGGAGATTGGCGTGGGTTCTCACAAACCTCATTAATGGGAGGGTCGGTGGGGGGCTCCTCCGCGCCGGGCGCGCCCGCGGCGGGCGCGGGGTCGGGCTCCACCTGCACCACGTCGTCCTCCAGCGTCATGGCGCCGGCTGACATGTTGATTGGCTCTTCCACTGTACAGGACACGCAAATAAAAATGACTTTCAAAGCCAGCGTCTCAGGTCAGGTGTAGATTATTTCGCTAAAGATTAACCAAGGATTCATGTCAATGCACCCGCCTGTCCCTAGCAGTGGCGCAGGGCCCATATAACCCGATTCCCGCCGGGTTCCCTTGGAAATTCCTATGCATAATTTATTTATTTATTTATTTATTTAATCTTTATTGCACAAAAATACAAATTTGAGTACAAAAGGTGAACTTAATGCCTAATGGCATTCTCTACCAGTTGACCAAAAACCAGTTCATAATGTACTCAAACAAAACGCACAACAATAAGTAACCCGATATACCTACTATAGCCTTACCCCTTAGAGAATTTACCACTGGAGTAAGCATTGACGCAATTTCCCGAGCACTAAAGTCTGTCACTTTTAGGGGGAGGTGAGGTAACACTACATACACAATACTCAACACAAATACGAAATTCGCTCCCATTGCTACACACCTACACCAATAAAAAAACAAAAACACTAGCTTAAAATTACACACACATGCACATTTTTTTTATTACCAACATGTGCTTACACAATTTTAAAATAAAGACGTGTGCGTTATCTTACCGATTATTAAACGATTATTAGAGATTGGGTGCATATCGACATTGTCGATGTCGATTAATTTGAAAGTTGTGATATAGATGGCAGCACTTTACACGAAAATATTACTTATCTTTTGTATACGAGTTTTAACAAATTGTATGTATATTATGCGCCATTTTGTATTAATATTTTTTATATTAAATCATAAGGTAAAGAATACCATTTTAAAGAATAATACTATTAACAGTCTGGTATTACACTACTATGATTACAAACAAATAGATAAACAAGTTTTGTGTTCACCAAAACAAGTCGTGGCTTCGCAACATCCGGAAGTGGACTGGAATTACGAGCGCGTCCGAGCTATTCTGTCTCGCAAAGGATAGCGACAGATTCCAGCAACTGATAGCCAACCTTCACTAGTTGGAGAGGCACTTTAAGAAGAAGAAGAAGAAAACAAATCGGCCGTGAGTTCGACGAAAAGTTATGAACTGACGAGCTTTTGTTTGTCCCGCGATTTCGTCAACATAAGGCTGTGTTAGGTACTCTTCTACGAACAACCTTGCAACCAAAGTCACAAGACACGTATGATAATTACGGCGACCTGCTCCTTGTTAACTTGTCCTCGAGCTCACAAGCAATCTTTTGTGAATTTACTAATAATGATTTATTATTTATTATTATTTATTTATTATTTATTATTTATCATCAATTATTTATTACAAAAACACGAAGATAAAAGATATTTATTCAGTAAGTAGGCCGCACGGGCACTTTTACACGTCAAAAATCTACCAGCGCTTCCCAAGAGGAGACCACTGTCCTATCTTGAAAAAATACTGATTAATAATTACTGGTTTTTAAAATGTATTAATTTAGTATATATATGCCTAATGCATTTTTGTGGATTAGTTTTTTTTGAAAGATATGATAGCCTGGTGTTTGTGTATTTTTCCATTACGACCTCTCCCTCCTCCCTAACCCCCTGTCCAATTCGCCCAGCTCCCCCCTCCCCCTACCCCTTCCCCTTGCTGCTCCATCGGGAACTCTCAAATTTCCGGGATAAAAAGTACCCTAAGTCCTTCCCCGGGACTCAATGTATCTCCATACTAAATTGTATAACCCCACTTAATAAATTATAGATTCCCCATACAAACTTCCACCCCCCTTTTCACCCCCTTAAAGGATTATTTCCGGGATGAAAAGTATCCTATGTCCTTCCCCGGGACTCAAAGTATCTCCATACCAAATTTCATCTAAATCGGTTCAGCGGTTTAAGCGTGAAAAGGTAACAGACAGACAGACAGACAGACAGAGTTACTTTCGCATTATTAATATAAAATTATTAGTACAGATTATAGTATAGATTAGTAGGGGATTTTATCGATATAAACTGTATCACAACACTATTGAATGGGCGACATATTTGAATCAAGTCATCGATTATAGATTTTACGAACACAATTTTAAGGTTCAATATAGTATGAAGTTGATTCGAGTCTCGTGAGGAGTACGTCGAGTCTCGTGGGGAGTGCATCGAGTCTCGTGGGGAGTACGCATTAAGGTAAATGTACGTTTCCCCGAACACTTAAGACGTAGATGTACGTTTATTTTTTTAATAAGGTCTGGAATCTTTATACGATTACGATCAATAGTATAATGGTAATTTTGATGAGTTTATCATCATTTTAATGCACCTGGAAATAAATTACATACTTAGAGATATATTTTAAATATTTTTTTCATATTCATAATATTTTTATTGCTTAATTCACATGCAACTTACAAACTATGTTACAAATAGGAAAGTTAAGCATATGAGACCCTGCTGGGCACAGCACAGCAATAGTAGATAAGGAGAGAGACCGAGGTTTACGTATTTTCATCTTCAAAAACGTCATTTAAGGTGTTAGTATAACATTTTCGTGTTAAAAAACCTTTTAAGTCTCTCTTTTAGATCTCCTAATTTATTGTATATTTTTATAATTTTTATATTTTTTTTGCTGGATGACAGCAGCAGAGGACCGATCGTTGTGGAAAACCTTGGGGAAGGCCATTGTCCAGCAGTGGACGTCTTGCGGCTGATAATGATGATTGCCATTGCGTTGGGGCCTGTGCTGTGCAGTTTTAATTTTGAGGTTGTTTGTACCGCTAAGTTATTTTTGAACCTTGTTTCATACCTTTTTGGTTGGTCAATTTTGTAAACATTATTTTAGTGCCAAAAATTAATAATCGTGACGTAGCTTGGAAACCAATAATATTTGAACAAACAAACTTTATTTATCTCACTCACACCTAGTACGTTAGGAATACGCAGTTATATGGAATAGACAAAGATGGCGAGCTCACCTGTCGTGAAAAGTTCATGTTGCCTACAACATTAAAGTTTCCCCGAAAAATGGAGTAAATTATAATTTTATTTATTTTACGGATAAACGATAATTATTTATGAAAGTTATGAATTAAAATAGGAGAAATTCGGTTGGTGAAAAATGCATTTACCTTAACTAGACGAAATCAACCCACACATACATATTTGAATCAAGCGATCGATTATAGATTTTACAAACACAGTCTTAAGGTTCAATATAGCATGAAGTTAATTCGAGTCTCGCTAGGAAGTACGCATTAATTAGACTAAGGCCATTTTATCTTGCATTACCATACTAATTTCACAAAAGTGAACCTTATGGTGGATTTGTGCTGCTTTTTTGTGCTATCCCTTTCTAAAATGAATATTAGGCTGAACGTTTTATAATCGATTCGAGAATCGATGATCGACTCGTGCCATGTAAATATACACAAAATGCTCAATTACAATCAAAATCAACGGTGAAACATACTTACATGTGAAATGTAATTCCGTCTTTCTGCAAACTTGACGTATTTGATCGGTTTTTACACAAAAATACGGCAGAACATGGCATTTTTCTGGAGCTCTTCACTCTTCGAAAACGACTTTGACAATGTGAGTATCGAATAAACACGGCTGTTTTCATAAACGCACAAGATCATTTGTTCTTATACCTCGGCAGAGGGGAATGTCTGCCTAAGGCGGCTCCAGTGGTAAATTCTCTAAGTTGTTAAAACAACTCGGCCTACTGGACAAAACAGGAGGTGGACGGTAAACCGGCGAAGTTACCCTACGCCGTACGGATTTTTAGGGTTCCGTACCCAAAGGTGACACTCGAACGGGACCCTATTACTACGCTGTCCGTCCGTCCGTGCGTGCGTCTGTCCTAACTTTAAAGAGCTGTATCTTTTGAACCGTAATACAGCGGGTTGATTTTTTTTTCAGAATATGTGTTATTACGGCGAATTTCCTAACAAACAAAAAAAATAAAGACATGTAGTTAAATAATAATCCTCCATACATTTTTTTTAACGTATTTTCATTTTTGTTGTCATCGTAAAAACGGTAAAACATACAAGTGCGCGAGTCCGACTCGCACTTGACCGTTTTTTTTGCTCCGAGTTGCCTAGTGGCGAGGGACCACGCTTCGCCACTGGTCCCTAGCATGGCGACTCTACGATATCCCCTTATGAATTCAGAAATATAAATTTTCATGCTCATCGTATAAATATTTGGCTCTATCGGGGATAGACCCCGGGACCGCTAGCTTCGTAGACAATGTCACTAGCAATAGCAATATTAATTAATAAGACGAGATTAGTCGCGGCCGCAGGTCTTTGTCTCTGTTTCGCACGAGATCACCAATAACCGAATGCTACCTTTACACATTCTTAGACAAATTGTGCCCAGTATAAGTAGTGCTATTGAAACCAATAATTCGAGTGTAGATTCGCGACATCATTATCAGAGAACTGAATTAACAAATTAATATAACATGGAATTACCTTCGATAACCGTTTCCACATAATCATCATCGGTGGCATCCACAGCTTGCGGTGAGGCGACCTGCACTTCCATATCTATAAAACATTGTTTTCCATCAATTGAAAATGCACAGAAACTATGAATACTGTTTACCAACAGCTACTGTGGTCAGGCAGACTGTTATAGAAGTATAAATACCGACCCTTAACCCTTACACACAAAATATTCGTAATTACCTTCATCAGAGACCTGCGTGGCCGCGGTGTTGGTCCCATCGGGCGCTTCGGCCGCGGGCTCGTTGTCCGTGGCCCGCAACAAAATGACCTGTCGCCCACTAGACGAGCCCGCTCCTGTCACCGGGAAAGGAACAGCTTTCGTTGAAAAATGTAACCAAAAAGCCTTAACTAACAGGGCACAACACAAAGATACAAATGAAACAAATAATATTTAAACATTCAAATTTGTTAAATAAGTTCGTACAGTCAGCATCAAATAGATAGAAGCAGCCAAAATTGCCAAATATATCGCAACATAGCCTCCTATAGTAGTAAAGATGTGTTGCGATATATTTGGCTACTTTCGCTGCTCCTATGTATTTGATGCTGACTGTACGTATCTTAGCTTTTTCGTTACCTTTTCGACGGATATTGAAGTTAACTGAGAAAGCAAAATAAATACGAACTTTCCGAAAAAACGCAATGTTTAATGTTGCACCTGACGCTACAGGCTAAACATTAGGTACTTATTTTAATGCCAGTTAAGTAATACCAGTTCTAGTGGAACCCGATTCAACACGCCCCTGTGGAAGCTCGCGGAACAAGTCTCGAAGAGAAGCCGTCTGTTGTGAATAACTGCTGTTAAAAGCTGGAATTAACATAAATAAAACTCAAATAATAATGGATTTCAAAACGATTACTAGTTACACGTTTTAATTATAATAATAAGCGTATTGAAAGTAGAAATATTTCCATCCCATATGGGGAGAATGGAAAATTAAAATAACACGCAACGTTTAGTAAACAAAACAAACAAGAATGAGTTTTAGAGTAAAGATACGCATGTGTTACAGGAATATACAAATCACCTTCAAAAATATAAAAGGCCATGAGACAAAACTACAACAACTACCAATGAGAAGACTTAATACCAGTCGACAGTTATCTACAGCATTCGAGTGAATGAAAGAAACGCGGTGGTTCAAAATGGAATAAATTTCCTATTGTATAACTATTTACGTAGACACGATTTATGTAGGCAAACATATCGAAACTCTTTTATGTGGTTACACGTATAATATGTGTGGATATAATATGTATATATAATGTACCACTCGTCACATACCTACCGATCCGGATTCTGGCCGAACCGGGTCGGTAGGTATGTGACGGGGGTGCCTATCGTTTCGTAGAAAGTCAATACCTCGAATTTCGGTTCTCCGACCACGTTTGACAGAATTTTCAGTTGTTCGAATCACGATAGTTAGAATTTCATTGCTTTGTAATTTCATTTACTCGAAGTCATCTGTTGTCCGAAACTACAGTTCTCCTAATTTCACTTGCTGCTTTTTCAATACATCGAATATTAATAGGCAAGATTTTCTGTTTCTCGAAAACGTTTCACCGAAAACGGTTGATTCTGATAGTTGGAAATCCTAATTAATACTTTTCGAATGGGTTTCGACTTCGAATGTTAGACACACTTTAGGAAGGCGGATTGGGATAGCTAGGCGGAGGGGGGAGTGGGGGGGCGAAGCCCCCCACAATGGGGGCTCGGGGGGCGAAGCCCCCCGCCATAAAAAAAACAAATACCCACCCTCACTAGGTTGGGTTAGGTTAGAACTGTGACTACAACAGCACGCGAGCCGAGCGAGCGAAGCGAGCGTGCCGCGGCAGCGGCCGGCGAAGCGCCCGAAACATAAATAAGAAATCATAAAATCTTTATATTCCGACAAACTTATTCGGGAAATTAAACAATCGTTTAACTGAACAATCGGGGAAAACCTATTCAGTGAAAAGTGCATTCGGGATATTAAAACTTCGTAGATTTGAACATATTTTCAATTAAAAATCGGAAATTTAATAATCGAAGTAATGAAATTCGGAGAAACAAAAATTCGAAGAAGTAAAAATTCGCGTTACTGAGAATCGAAGTATCGTGTTCGGGCAAAAGAAAATCGAGCTATTAATTTTCTACGAAACAATACCTACCCATGTGACGGTATGTTCTACCGAACAGAACAGAATCGGTAGGTGTGGGGCCGGCCTAAAAAGCCATAATGACGCTCGAACTTCATCCACCCGAGCAAAATCTCGTGTTATAATGGCTTACTTTAGTCCCGTGTTGAACAATCTACTATATGTCGATGCAATAAGACCAAAAAAAACGCCGCGCGCGTGCATCGCGACCTGAGCCAAACGGCGGCTTAAGCCGATTACCGTCAGTGGGTGTGAGGAGACCCTAAGACGTCATGCTCTGAAATAGACTACATTCTAAAAAAGTTTTAATTTTATACGAGCCTAACAAGACGTTAGAGAAATCAACAAAAACGCAAGTTAAATTAAAACTGAACTTGCTGTTATTACTGCCTATCAGCTTTCATATAATTATTACTATTATCATAGTTATTTTATTCAATTCATATCAACTAAGAGAAAAACTCTTTTTATGATTATTTGAGCGAAGATTCCAAAACCCAGAACGATTTGCGTAATGAACGACCAAGAATCTAAAAATATTTTTAGTTTCCTTTACATCCATGACCTAGGTAAACATTTGAGGATATTGTATATAGGTAGATCGGAGGCTGATTTCAAAATATGCCTGTTTCTTGCTAATCATAACCTGCATGGGATAAGCACTAAAAACATTGTAGTAGTAGCCTAATTTCCGGTTGTCAGGACACCCTATAAAATCCGAACTGCATCTTATTAATCCTTACTAATATTATAAATGCTAAAGTGAGTTTGTTTATTACACTTTCACGGCTAACCCGAAGAACCAATTTCGATTAAATTTGGTATGGAGATAGTTTGAGTCCCGGCAATGGACATGGGATACTTTTTGTCTCGGAAAATTGGACAGTTCCCGAGGGAGCAGCGATAAACGACTTCTACGCGGACGAAGTCGCGGGCAAAAGCTAATTCAATATTTTTTGTTCAACAGTAGCAAGTTATAGTAGCGACGAACGTACCAAACGAAGGATACCGTCTTGAAACGAGCGGCGAGAATGTGCGGTCCGGCTCCAGTAGATCCGCGAATGTACTCTGCCGCGCGGCGCGCGCCTGGGACGACCCGCTCGCTCTAGATCTGAACAAGGATTTACATTCATGAACGTTTCAACCACAACTGATATTTATGTATACTGGATGTTTCCCAATTTTTACTAGTTATAATTTTTCGAAGCGATTGATTTTTCGATCGTTACATAATGGCAACAGTCAGTTTCATTTAATTACAATTTACCTATGTATATCCCTTTCTTAATTGAGATAGAAAACGAGCTTAATTTAAACTTATTTGTTTTTTAATCTTGTAAAATTATCTGTATTCCGCATTTTAGTCTTCCTTTATCTCTCTATTAAGAATAAAGACAAGTTACCGCGAGTTAGCGAGCCTGCTAGAGCTGCCCATTAGCGTCCAGAAGAGACGGTCGCGGTCGCGCTGCGGGCGGCGCGCGGGCGACGCGGTCGACGACGGCGCGGGCGTCTGCGACCCTGCAAATGAATACATAGTTAACAAAACCAGTTTTAAACTCTGTCTCCCTAACACCTACAGATGAGTAGTGACTTTTACCACAACAGGCATAGCTCTGGCTCTTACGTAACTTCACTTTCGCGGTCTAATTAACTCCATGAAGCTACAAAAATCCAACAACAATGTTCTGGGGCGCCACGCTACTATCGCGCCGCGCCAAGCCGGCTGTTTGACGAAGCCTTTATACCTCCAATATTTCTTAAGTAATGGGCTGTTTACGTAATTAAAATCTGTTTCGACGGAACGTCATTTCAATCGCAAGACGTCCACTGCTGGATATAGGCCTCCCCCAAGGTTTGCCACAAGGACCGGTCCTGCACTCTTGCATCCATCGGTTTCCCGCAACCTTAACCACGTCGTCGGTCCATCTTGTTGGAGGTCGACCCACGCTGCGTCTTCCGGTACGCGGGCGCCACTCGAGAATTCTTCGGCCCCATCGACCACTGTTCTGCGAGCGATGTGCCCCGCCCACTGCCACTTGCTTCAATTGCAATTCTTAGGGCTATGTCGGGACGTAATCTACATACATTTCGCAACGCGCAACAAACATGATCTAGCAGTCTTTTAAAATAACCTTTTAAATTACGATGATAAATAATTTATTTTAAGAATGTGCCTACACATTAAATTAGCTTACATTGAGCTCCGATCTTTATTTAATCTCTTTTAACTATTGTATTGTGTGTACATGACATACACTATAGTCCAAAAAATATAAATCTATTACCACTTGTCCCTGGCATATTAGCGGCGCCAGGCCGAAATCGGCCCACCGGGCGCCCTGGCAACCGGGACAGCACGCGGATATTAGATATTACTGCACTTTCTTCATCTGCAACAAAAACATTTACAAATATGTTCAGAAAGCCATACATTTTTTAATGCGTCAATATCGCACTTAACCGCACTTTTTTAAACTATTTTTAAAAAGTGCGGTTTTTATTCTACCTTTTCTCAAAAGATAAATTGGATCGTCTTCACACAAGGATAGTCTAACCGCACAAGGCGAAACTGAAATTGCTAACAGAGTACAGGCTAGATATTTACATAATTTTATAACCTGTGGTATCTTACGTACTGGATAATATTGTCACCGGTGCACCTTTCTCCTTTTTTTTAACACTATTTACGTGCGTTCTTTCCATCAACCAAAAATAGCAAAACACTGTAATGAACCAAAGGTAGCAAAACATTGTAGTTACATAGGAAAGCTTTTTCACTTTAAAATGTTACATAGAAAAGTTTCGACTTTTACTGCTAATTTATTTTTTATGTATATACATTATTTAATAAAAAGTTACGATTGAAAAAAAAACTACTTGATTCCCTATGGTTTTATCATTATGTCACATAGAATTCCAAAATTTGTAATATACTTTACTTTGACCAGCTAGCCCCAGTTGTTGACAGGATTTCTATCAGTAGTTGCCCAACTTTCAAAACAAGGTGAAACAAACCATATAACGTCACAAAATAATGTTGTTTTTTTATAATCAACTGTATTAAAAATCAAGGCATTTTATTAATGATTGTGGAATGGGGAAGGTTATCCCTACTTCATCATCATCATCATCATTATCAGCCGCAAGACGTCCACTGCTGGACAAAGGCCTTCCCCAAGGTTTTCCACAACGATCGGTCCTCTGCTGCTGTCATCCAGCGGTTTCCCGTGATCTTTATCAGATCGTCGGTCCACCTTGTGGAAAGCCTACAGACACTTCGTCTTCCGGTTCGCGGTCGCCACTCTAGAACCTTTTCGCTCCAACGGCCATCGGTTCTACGAGCAATGTGCCCCGCCCACTGCCACTTAAGGTTTGCTATTCGGTGAGCTATATCAGTTACTTTAGTTCGCCTGCGGATCTCCTCATTTCTGATTCGATCTCGCAAGGATACACCTAGCATAGCTCTTTACATCGCCCTTTGAGTGACCTTGAGCCTTCTTATGAGGCCCTACTTATAATATTATAAATGCGAAAGTAACTGTCTGTCTGTTACATCTTCACGCATAAACCGCTGAACTGATTTAGATGAAATTTGGTATGGAGATAGTTGGGAGTCCCGGGGAAGGACATAGGATAGTTTTTCTTTCGGAAAATTGTATAGTTCCCATGGGATACACGATAAACGACTTCTACGCGGACGGAGTCGCGGGCAAAAGCTAGTAGGCTATAATTTTCGGAACATTAATCCGTGCGAAGCCGGGACGGGGCGCTGGTTTCGGTAATCTAAAACAAGACTAATTTTCAAGGGGCTTGGTCAACCTTAGATTTTTTTGCATGCAGTTCTAATATCAAATCATTGGTCAACAAAAGAAAACAACGCTATTTACACCTATAAATCGTGCAGAGTTGCGAAACATGCCAAAGCTATAAATAAAAATTTTAAAGTAGAAAACAAATAGATTAAGGCCCTTGCCGACCTTGCCGTTGACCAACTGGTCACCCGTAGGAACACACAGACAAATTACACTACCGCTCAAAAGTATGTAGGCACTGCACATTTTTTTAATTAAACTTTGTTATACAGGGTGTCCCAATATCAATAGACCACATTGACACCGGAGGTAAGTCAGCTTAAGAGATACCGAACCAGCCTAACATGACCTCAGTAAAAGTCGCATGGTTTTCGAGATATGCCAGTTTAAAGTTTGTACTGGAAAATAACTTTAAACTGGCAAATCTTGAAAACTGTGCGATATTTACTAAGGTCATGTTAAGCTGGTTCGGTGTGGGGACAATGCGTAACGCATTTCCACTCTGTTAAAAAATAATAAATAAATCAAAAATAAAATTAAAAAAAAAAACAAAAAAAAAGGGTCTGGTTTGGTCCATCTTAGGCTGGTCTACCTCCAGTGTCAACGTGGTCTATTGATATTGGGACACCCTGTACGTTTGAATACAAGTAAAACAACTGATAAAATGTTTATTATAATTAATTTACTCTACACAATGTGTATAATTCATTAAAAAAAAACACTAATTACATAATTTTTGATTCGTCAATACATAAGTCATTATATATTTTATTATATTATATTATATATATGGCTAAAAGCATCAACTAATAATGAGGTAAGTATGATTGAAAAATAATATACAAAAATATAGCCATTAGCATCATTTAAAAATTTGCTTTTTACCAAAATTACCGAGTTTAAAAGGTATTATCATTTACTAAATCTGACATACATTTATTTATCTGACTTATTTCTGATTAATGCAGATTTTTTGTATTCAATATTTAGAGCATATTATTATCTTGAAGTGTAGTTAGAATAAGCACTATTAATAAAATGTTTGTCTGATTTTTCATGAAATTTGAGGGTGCCTAGATACTTTTGAGCGGTAGTGTATCTATGTGCCTTTTGTTAACCAGTAAAAAAATCGAGAAATTACACTTGCACTTCAATTTTCATTAAAATCCTCAAAATAAACATGAAACCATTACCAAAACAACTATCATTACAACGAAATTCATACAAAAGTAGGTAATACAAATTTAAAAAATAACTACTTGCCGAAACACGTTCCTTATATATTCCGCAATGGCGGACGAATGTCAAGTGACTCTAACGAGCGAAAGTAAAACGAAATTGGATGCTGCATTATTTGCCTCCACCTATTGGTAATGTGATTGGTCGATTTGTTTTAGTTGTCACAACGTATAGCCATCATAAAAAGAAACAGATAGTGGCGGGAAATCTTAATACAGGGTGTTTTTTTATTCGTCTTAAACATTTTGGGGGTTAAATCAGTAAGTCATACTGACCAACTTTCACTATGGGACCAACCCCGAAATCGCGAAAAAAAATTTAACCCTCCCATACAAAACATCGTCAGCTGACTTGCCAAAATGTATGGGATGGTCAATTTTTTTTTCGCGATTTCGCATGTATTTAACATGTGCTAAAATGGGTGGATGGATGGTGGTGGAAGGTGGTGGACCTGGAACAAGTCTGTGACCGACATATTGCCACCATTTTATGGACTCTTTCTGCTGAAGATAATATATAATGTACAAATTAACAGATTCCTTCCTTCAGATGAACCTTTTCTTTTTATGGAGGGCAGTGTGGGTGTTATAGTTTGTTTGTGCCACCACACACTTCTTCATCTATTTAACTGTACATCTTTTGGACAGTAAAAAAATAGCCTGTTGATTTTTTTTCGCAAAATATGTGATACATAGGTATCACATATCGCGTATCACGTATCGCGGTATCGGCGGATTTTTTAACAAATAGTAAATATGTCGAAAATTAAAATAATATCCCCATGCAAGAAACTTTTATTTTTCAACGTTTTTTGGTATTTGTTCTATCGTAAAAACGGTAATACATACATACGTCAAATTTGGTATGTTTATGGAACAAACCCTATAGTAGAAAAACAACAAATACTAAAAACGTATAACCCAAGGCGCAAGTCCGACTCGCACTTGACCGGTTTTTTTTTTTTACAAAATATAAACAATTATCTAAAATCTTACAGTAATATCTATTTTTTTTGTAAATTTTGGGCTATACTCGTAAATTATGAAAAATCAATATATAAAATTAGAATATGCAGGTGAGCCCTTTCATATAACATGATATAACACTTCATTTGCTATATCGCTGTAATTTTTTTACCCCCATTTTAGATCCCTTCCATAAAATTATTTACATGATTTTTTTATGATTGGTGCCACCTATGTCAAATTTCAAGTTAATAGTGTCTGTTGTTGCTGGAAAAATCTGCTCTAACATATACACAGACAAACCATAATGTCTCAACATAAAGGTTACATTTTTACTATTTTGGTATGGAACCCTAATTACAGTATCCCTACTAGTATTATAAATGCGAAAGTAACAAAGTCTATATTATCTGTCTGTCTGTTACCTCTTCACACTTAAACTGCTGAATCGATTTAGATGAAATTTGGTATGGAGATAGTTGGAGTCCCGGGGAAGGTCATAGAATCCTTATTATCCCGGAAAATTCGATAGTTTCCGTGGGTTACACGATGAACGAATTTTACACTGACAGAGTCGCAGGCAAAAGCTAGTAAAAAATAAAACAAAACAAATTAACCCTAACATACATGTTGGATGAGTGGAAAGGAACGCAGTAGAACATATGGATAGACAGTAGAGTGAACAAGACAACTGTATTGATGATAGGAACAAGTGTGAAAGAGATAGCGTGGGTGGATTAGGTTAAGTTTTAAATTTTAGGCATTAGGGGTCGAGGCCCACCAAGGTTCAGAACTCAAGATGCAAAGATGTGTTCTGTAAGATATTTCCAAAGTTTTATTCTAATTAAACTTATTCTAGCTATCTGCTCTTTTACTTGCCATCCCACATACACATTTATAAGTTTTGTTAAGCACTAATGAGAAATTGCAATAATATGTAATTGATTAAATGATCAGCATGTGTTTAAAACTATCTTAAATTATCTAATTGATGGTAAAAACCACATCAAAATCTGGTGCATTAGTTTAGGAGTTAGAGGATAAACAAATAGACAGACAGACACAGAAAGCAACTTTATTTTATACTATGTAAGGATTAACTATTATGTGAAAAATGGACTGATGTCTAGATTACAAGTATGTAAACGCTGTATCTTGTCTAGGGGACACGGTTTATGTAGGAAGACATGTCAAAACTGTTTTGTGTGATATATAATATATAAATTTTCTCATAGTTATTCTGACATGTTTTCCTGCAAAACTATGCAGATATTTAATATTATTTTTACAAATTTGTATAATGCTAGAATAAGTAGTGACATTGTTATATTTTTATTAAAAAAAAGACTAACTGTTGAGTTTCTTGCGGTGCTTCTTCTCAGTAGTGGTCTCCTCTTGGGAAGCGCTGGTAGATTTTGACGTGTAAAAGTGCCCGTGCGGCCTACTTACTGAATAAATATCTTTTTTTATCTTTTTTATCTTTATCCAGGAAAGACTCAAAATAAAAAGTTGAGCATCGTATTTTTCAATAATTCCTAAGAGCGGGTAGGGCAAACTAGGCGCCCACGCCGGGACCATGGGTGGTCCAAAGACGACGAGACGTAAGCGCGACGGAGACACGATGTCAACGCGATTACTGTGCGTTGTCCACGCACCGTAAGCAACAAGTAAAGTTTTAAAAGCGGACTGGTTACCTGAGCTGTCCTGGCGTCTGCTTTCGTCTTTAGAAGCACCATTTCTACTGTTCATCACAAAATGTAGCCACCTTTTTATTGACAATTCCGAAACAACTATATACACGTAGCGGCTGTCGAGCCGACAAATTTTGTGAGTGGTGATAGGTTTATAGTCAGTGTCTTTTCTTTTTACCGTATATAGTACAAATACATCAATATGAATGAGTAAGTGACTCCAACCAATATACGATTTTGTCAACCAAATGAAAATATTGTTGAAATACAATAGATACCTACTCGAAGCAAAGACTCGAAGAGTAGTAACTATTTATTTAGATTTTGAACATTTTCTTGCTAACACACACCATAATTCGAGATATAAACGTCAGTCCTCATAATATCTGCTCATATCATGCTCATATCATATCATATCATAGCATAACGTCAATGTCAGTTTGGTTTTGTTTGAAAAATCCACAAAATAACTACTTGCATAGAAACCGGACTATAAGAAATAACAAAAGACGTATGTTTGAACTTTTTCTGTTTACGGCATTCATAACGAGTTAGAAAGAGATACATTATAGCTATTCTTTCATTTTCCTTCATGTTGTCACAAGGTTTGAATTGGTCAACGCCAGTGTTGTTATTGAGTCGACAATAATATCGATATCGATTCGATTTCGCCGTTGTAATTAGTTCTAATGATTTAAGAGCTGATTTTTCTAATTGCCAAATAAAAGCACCTGGCAGTAAAAGTTATAACTTTCCTTTTTTACAAGTTTCCATTTAACTTGCAATGTTCCAATGTTCATAATAATAATTAAGTAACTTTTCCATTTCAAAATTTGCATACCATTTTTCAACGATTTCCCGGTGCTCGATTAAACTCAAATTTGGAATACGTTTGTCAACCCGATAACAATAGGGATGTAGACGATTTTTTTATACATTTTTATTTTATAGATATACATGATATAAAACAAAAAAAAATATTTGAAAAAAATCACTCTCATATTAATTTAAAATGCCTTAAAATAAATTTCGTTTTGAAATTTCCCGCTAAAACACTAACTTCTGTCATGGCATGGCGTCGCTTTGACGTCACGATCCTCTAAACACTAGTATATTTACTCTGTGGGCTCACGCAAATCTTGTTTCACAGAATAAGTACCCTGCATAGAAACGGCAAAAGACATATACTTGACCTTTTTCTATTTATGACATTCATAACGAGTTAGAAAGAGATGTCCTTATAGGTATTCTTTCGTTTTCCTTCGTGTTGCCAAAAGGTTTTAAACGACACATTTGAATGGACCGCTATGGGCCCGCCATTGGACCCCTACATTTTTGACAGCTGCTTTTTGTCACATGAAAGATAAGGAGAGAACTAAAATTTATGACAGAAAGTGTTATCTGAAAATAAAAATAATCAGCCCTAAAACATTATAATTATGGTACCTATGCTAAACTTTAGCAGCTTAAAGTTATTTGAAGTTTTTTGTTCACAGCCGGTCAAGGATATTTCAAATATGTTCAATAATTCAACAATGTTTTATTTAGAATATTGGGGATAGCAACCAACCAATGTGTTTGTTTAGGTCAAATCTTGCAAGTCAATTTTGAACCAGTTCCCATTAATGGAATGGGCTGAAAATTGGAATACGTATGTAAACCCGATATGACAATGCAATATTATGGTGTCATTAAGTTGGTCTGATGATGGAGACGGAATACTGATGTGCCGTTACCGGTAACTTACTCAAAGCGAGTATTTTACCAGTAACGTTACCAGTAACATTCCCAATAAACGGTAATATACGGTAACTTTAAAATTTTGAATATATAAGCATATGTTTATACACATGTTTGAGTTATATGAGCAACAGATGAAACGTTTATGGCCCAAAATAACAATGAAGGTTTTCTCTAAAAGTATATTACCAATATTACTAGTAAAATACTCAATATTACCGGGTATTTTACCAATGTTACCGGGTATTTTACCAATGTTACCGGGAATATTACCCTCATGTATTTGAATGAATCAACTAACCAAAGTAAAACAAACCGTATAATATTAATGTTATTTTACTCATAATATGTAGGTAATACAGGGTGAGTCTTGGTTAAGTGCACATATTCAAATGAGGGACATAAAATTACATTTTATCGACGATTTTTTGTGTTTACATGTGGCACCCAGTTGCGAAATATTATTTTCAAGTCATGAAAATATTAATAGATATATTAGTATCTCATTCTGACAGATAGCTGGTGTAATTTTAGACAGGATGTGTAAAAGAGACATACGATGCAATAATAAGTGAGATAATATTATAGGTAGGTAATAAGCAGTGATCGAAATAGGTACAGCTAATTTACCTAAAGTTTGCTAAAAGACATAATATAACATAATATGACATAACCGGGTAAAATATTAATTTATTTTTATTGAATTCTGGATTTCCGGTATTTTTCTGGTACTAGTCTGTCTAGTCTAGTCGTAATGCTAAATATACGTATATTTACTCACAGTACGGGATATTTTATAATTATAGAGGCGTCTTTAATTTAAAAAACTTATCTCTAAAACCTTATTTTGCTGAGATAAAGAATAGGAAAGTATGAAGTATATTGTAAATATATGAATATACTTAATATATATATATATATTTAATACATTCAACACTTTCGCTAGAAATAAATTAAATAATTTGAGTTCTCTCACTCATTGTTTAGTGCTTCTCAAAGGGACGAGTTAACGTCAAAAAAGTTGCGAACAGCTAGTGCTAGAAAGAGAAGGAAAGAGGTAAAAGGGTCAAGTACTCAGGTATGCGAGTGGATTCACTCGCTTCTGAATGCGTTTTATTCAGGGATAGGAAATTCAAATACAATATTTAATAAAAGTTGGCAAAATACCGTAAAAAATTAAACAAATATGGCGTCGGCTTCTTAAAAATATTAGTTCCGGGATTCCGAGATTCTACAAAACGTTACGAGAGTTTGACCGATTGCTACCAAAATCGATGTCTAGCTGTGTTGTCTCAGAGAGCGAATCCGTTAACAGAATGAGAAGAAGTAGCCGCCATCTTGAACTTTTTAGTTATTCGACCGATTACATCCAAAATCGATATCTAGGGATTTGTGTGGTATCCGAAAGTGAATCCGTAAACAGAATGAGAAAAAGTAGCCGCCATCTTGAACTTTTTAGTTATTCGACCGATTGCTTTCAAAATCGATATCTGGGGATCTATGTGGTCTCCAACAACGAATCCGTTAACAGAATGAAAAAAGTTGCCGCCATATTGAACTTTTTAGTTATTCAACCGATTGCTTCAAAAATTGATATCTGGGGATCTATGCGGTCTCCGACAACGAATCCGTTAACAGATTCAGAAAAATAGCCGACAATGGATTCGCTAGACTACACAGATCCCTAGATATCGATTTTGGATGTAATCGGTCGAATAACTAAAAAGTTCAAGATGGCGGCTACTTTTTCTCAATCTGTTAACGGATTCGTTGTCAAAGACCACATAGATCCCCAGATATCGATTCTGGAAGCAATCGGTCAAATAACTAAAAAGTTCAAGATGGGGGCTGCTGTTGCTCGATCTGTTAACGGATTTGCTGTCGGAGACCACACAGATCCCTAGATGTCGATTTTGGATGCAATCGGTCAAATAACTAAAAAGTTAAAGACGGCGGCTACTTTTTCACAATCTGTAAACGGATTCGCTGTCGGAGACCACATTGATTTCTAGATATCAATTTTGGAAGCAATTGATCGGATAGTTAAAAAGTCCAAGATGGCGGTTATTTTTCATTATAAACACAAGTTGTGCTAGCCAAAATTGTAATATCTTGTAATCGCCTTAAGTAATATCAATAATATTAAGCATTTAATTCAGAAGCGAGTGAGTCCACCCGCCTACCTGAGTACTTGACACATTTACCTCCTTCGTTCTCTTTCTAGCACTAGTTGCTCGCAAATTTTTGGACGCTAACACGTCCCTTTGAGAAACACTAAACAATGAGTGAGACAACACAAATTATTTAATGATTTATTTTATTTCTAGCAAAGTGTTTAAGTGTATTGTAAATGTATTCATATACTTACAATATACTTGATACTTTCGGATTACTTATCTCGGTAAAATAAGGTTTTAGAGAAAAGTTTTTTTTTAAATTTAAGACGCTCCTGTAATCGTATGGCAAAAGATGAAATAAGTAATTTAAAACAGGTGTCAAAATAACACCCTTTCGACAAAAGAAATGAGTTACAGGCCCCTTTTACCACAAATTAACATGAAATATCCCGTTCTGTGAGTAGATATACATATATTTAGCATTACGACTACCACTAGACTAGTACAAGAAAAATACCGGTAATCCGGAATTCAATAAAAATAAATTAATATTTGACCCGGTTGTAACTATTCTATAGTATGTCCTTTCGCAAACTTTAGGTAAATTAGCTCTACCTATTCCGATCACTGGTAATAAGAGTATGTGCGTGTATATTTCCAATATGTTCGACAAGTAAAAATGACAAGAAATGCAAATAACAAACAACAATCTTGATCGCTACGCTTATAACTTCTGGTAATGTTACCGGTAACATTGGAAACTTACTGGTATTTTACCAACTACTGCCGGCACATCACTAAGACGGAAGGAGGTCATACATAGGAACGTAAATACTCAAAGAAATCGCCCCATCCCCAAATCCTTCAATCAGTTCAATTTCTTTTTAACGAACGTACTGAATCTTCTTCTTCTATGATGTCTGAAAAACTCTTTAAGGCTCTTTAAGTAAAGCGCAGGCCTTTTTCCTACGCTAATTAATAAACTTCTCCGTGTCATCCGTAATACTTAGTTCCGGCCCTGGCGACAAGAGACGTGGCACCGCTTTATATGCTAATGCGGTATGCGCACATCAATACCTACACTGCAATACAAATTGAGCTTTGATCGATAGATGTCAAACTTTTTAATTAAAAGCAGATTGATACAACTTTTTGATTTTTTTGTCAAACAACTATCGAGTTGACAGTATGTGGATCGCAATATAATCCTATAGACTTATTATGGACCACAACAAAATAGTTGTTCAACTGAAAGTTGTAAGTATGCGCCTGGCCTAATTAGCGGCTAGCGCGTCTTGTATTTCAGTGCGTCTCTATCGAGCGACAAGCAAGTCACGGACCACTTGTGCTATCAAATTTAAATAGTCAACTGCCTGTATTTTTCAACATATTTCACGGGTATAATAAAATGTATCTATACTTTTTCAGAAGTTCTGATGCACAATTATCTATCTTGTGACTCAAACAGTTCGGCAAAATACTTGTACGGACTTGCTGGAGTTTTTTCGTATACAATACATACCTATACACGTGGTCGTCCAAATCGAAAGAGCCCTAATGCTGGCCGGCATTTACGCTGTTTTAGTTTTCATTGCCTTATCATTAATATAACAGCCTTGTGAAAAAAAGCGTAACCGCCTGCCACGAAAAGGTCCTTTTCGATTTGGACAACTACATTTTCCTCTCTGTGATGCGTTCTATTCTATCTAGTCTTTTCTCTGGGTACAGTTTTTTTGAAGGAGTAGGCCGGGCCGGTAGAGGAAAAGAGTGGCAACTCTATGGTCAAACTTGCATGTATTACAAGTGCTGCCATCTAGAGAGTGGTGGTTGAACTAACACTACACTATATATAAGTACTTAGGCGTGTGTCGTACAGTTTACCACCGAAACATGTACTGTGACTCTCCATAGAACCGTTTCATAATAAAGTGACATCCATTTTGTGCCTCTCAGTATGTCACTTTCTTATGACGCGGTTCTGTGGGGTCACAATAACAAAGTATTCAGCATTACATTTAATGATGAGAGAACTCAGAGAAACGCATTTCCACAAAGACCACGCTTGACTGACTGACATTGTACTGACACATATTTGACAGTTGACCTTTTGTATTTTCAACCAAACTTCAGAGGTCGCTGTCGTCAATGAAAATGGGGACTGTTTTAAGTTTGCCTCCCTGCGGACCCGGTGTCCATTTTTGTTATTGTGTGTTTACAGTAGATTTATTATCCGTTCCGTTGGAAAAAATGGCTGAATTACCGTATCAGGCAGAATACGCTAAGACAGGGAGGGCCGGTTGTAAAGGTTGCAAACAGAAGATTGATCAAGGAACTTTAAGGATTGCGGTTATGGTGCAGGTTCGTCAGGTTTAAGTTATTGTTTATATTAAGCTTGAATTTGCGTTTTTCTCCCAGCATAACTACTTTTGAGATATCGGGTTAAGTCATTGCATTTCCACAGTCCGCATTTCACGATGGAAAACAACCTAACTGGCATCATGAGGAGTGCTTTTTCAAAAAACAACGGCCTCAAACTGCGACTGACATCGGCAATTTTAACAAGCTTAGGCATGAAGATCAGAAGAGAATCAAGGAAGCAATAGGTGAATACAATTTTGTTTCTCTTTTTATTGCATACAAGTGGCTAAGCTACTATAGAGCAAGTTGGGCATAATATTATAACGACGCGTTAAGCCTAGACTACGAAGCTAATGGGCCCGGGTTTCATCCATACGTAAAGTTGGATGTTTCCTGTGTATTTAATTACTTATAAAGTATGTATATGTTTGTCTGGTACCCATAGTAGGTACAAGTATTTGGGACTAATTTATGAGTAAGATAGGTACTCCCATGAAATTTAAAAATCTGTGTATACATGTCAGTTTCAAGGATGATCAAATTGGTGTAGCAACATCTTAACATCCTAACAGGTACTAACCATGGCATTAGCAAGTGTGCATGGGGCAGCCTCGGGCGCTGCGCCTTTGATGCTTACTATTAGAGATGGGCCGAATATTCGGTAAATATTCGGTATTCGGCATATTCGCCAAGTTTTTCAATGTTCGTATTCGGCCGAATAGTTCGGTTACATTGCCAAATATTTACCGAATAAACAAAGTAAATAACGAGCGTAGTTGTTTCGTAATTCGTCGGATTGACATCCTATTTCAGCATTCTAAGCAACTACCAAAAAGAGATAAATATGCGTCTAAATATAAATACAATTATTTTGCAAAAAACCGTAGCTTAAATAAGAAAAACCAGAGTTGTTTTAATTAAGTAAGTTATATTAATCAGTAATCACCTTTCTCAGTTATCCAATAAAGGTCGACAAGTCAAATGGCGCGCGCGAGCGCGAAGGTCCGAAACGCGCGGAGCGCTGAGCGTGGACGTGTCAAAACCTGTTTCTAGCGATTTGGCGCAACCGAATATTCGGTTCGGTAAGAGATGAACCTAATGTTCGGCCGAATATTTGTATTCGGCAAAGTCCGTATTCGGCCCATACCTACTTACTATGTTTCATCACAAACAATTTCAATTCAAAAATTGAAAGCGCTTGTTATAGTTAGTCCCTTAGATGTAATCTATAAATATTTTTCAAATAAGTTGGCCCAAACGGTGATGTTGAGTAGAAAATATAGAATCTTCAGACCCTAGACGGCCCTAGACTAGACTTATGCGAAACACCACCATGTACAGTCTGCCAACAAAATGTAGAAAATTATCTTTGTATGTACTTTTATAAACATCAAATGAGGTATTGTTGGTTAGCTTTTAAAATTAGTCACTCATATGTTATTATTTTGAGGTATGTGGAAACTAAGGAAATACAAAACTCTAAAATTGTGGGATCTAGATTTTCTTTTTTAACATCACTGTATGGGCAACTATAAATAAAAATGAAAATATTAAATAAATTTGCTCACTCAATTTTACTTTATTTATTTTCTATACAGAGAATAGTTCTGGTGTTGTTATGCCAGTAGAAAAAGGCAAAGGAAAAGGTAAAGGCACCAAAAGGGCTAATGGAGATGCTAACCAAGCTGGACTCAGGGACTTTAATATTGAATATTCTAAGTCCAGTAGAGCAACCTGTAAACATTGTGATATTAAAATTTGTAAGGTAATATTAATTATGTATATGTAACTGTTTTCCACTTAAAAAGTAATGTTTTAGAAATATAAATAAGATTATTCACTTTTGATAGGATGAAGTCAGAATCTCTAAAACAGTGTATGACACAGAAATTGGGCAAAAATATGGTGGGCAGCCTTTATGGCACCATGTAAAATGTTTTGCGGAAGCACGAGGCACTCTGTTGTACCTTGCCGGGGGTGCAGACCTCCCTGGCTTTAAGAGCCTGTCTAAAAGTGATCAAGATATGGTGAAAAAAACCATAGTGTAAGTATAATTTACTTATGGTAGTTTCAGTGCTTCAACAAGTTGTCCTGTATTCATATTTAACACATTGCCTACCAAGTTACAAGAATACTCATAGTATTTTCATTTAAAAAATTCTTAACTGGCAGGCAATGTTTAAACAAAAAACTACAGCAAACAATCACTTGGCAATAAAAATACATTACTCTGGCACTTTATCACTTTTCATTATGTAACTAAGACTTGTTTATTTTTATTCCTAGAATTAAATATTCCAAGACAAAAATTAGGTATCTTATTTCCTAATCATGCCACAATTTGTGTGCTAAATTTCATTCAAATCTGTAGAACCATTCATGCATGATTGAGACACAGCACAAACATCAATATATTTCTATTAACATCATCACAAACTTCACAAAAAAAAACAAGTATCTAACCATATTTAAAAAGGAATTGCAAATTGAATAGATTTAACTGAAATTAATCCACTGATTCTGGGTACATAAAAGAGCTTGTTTATAAAGTCAGTTATAATAGCAACATTTACACATTTTGCAGCCCACTGAAAGGTGAAGAGGTGCCATTTAAAAAGTTAAAGGAGGAACCAAAGGATGAGAATGAGTTAAAGGCAGAAAAAGAGCTTGAGAAGAAGCTTGAGAAACAGAACAAACTCTTCTTCAAGTACAGAGATGCGCTGAGCGATTACAGCAAAAATGATATACGTGATCTTCTTGAGGCTAACTCCCAAACTTCCCTGTCATCTGTAGATGAGGTAAAAAAAAATAGTATAAAAACATATTTTGTGTTGCAAAGTTATTACTGTTATTGGTATAGCAATATAAGTTTTATCAAAAAATTCATTTTTACTAACACACATACAGTTAAGTGCAAAACTGACCCAATATTAGCACCGTTGAAACCGTGTAGACAGTGGTTTTAAACCAAATTTCGCATGACCTTAAACGCCCTTGGTAGATGTCAAACAAGTGGGCTTGTTTGAAACCGTCTAGCCGCTCGCATCTACCAAGGTCACTTGGTTTAAAACCGTGGTTTGAAACCGTGTAGCACGCGCATTAGTAAAATTTTAATAAGTTGATGACAATCAATAGTAGATTGTACAACAAGTGCATAAAGCGCACCATTTCACGCGAGACGTTTATCCATCCAAGCGAGCTTGCGAGCGAGGATGGATATAAAGTCGAGTGTAAATGGGTTTTATGGACGAGTTGTACACTATACTTTTCACTTCGATTGCGAGGAAATGAAACAGCAACATGATAAAAAAAAAAAAATGCGACAAAATAAAAATTATAAGTTTATTTCATGAAGCTTTATTGTGTACTTTGGCTGTTGGTATCCTTGCCTTGGTCTTAGAATACAACGAAACGAAATAAATTAAAGAGGTTATTCTATGAAGTTAAAGTTGTTCGTGTGGCTGTTAGACCGATTGCCTAGGTCTTCGACGAAGATTTTACTTTATGCACTAGAGCATAAGAAGCGACTTTATGTCGCCTACGCACGACATAAACACGAACTTTTAGAGCATGAGAAGTGAAAAGGTATTTTTACATGCTTAATACAGAATAGTACTCCTTGAAATTCGCTATAAAACTGCCTTAAAATGTTTTACTTGTCATTTATAGTTTTTATAGTTTCGTACCCGAAAGGCGCCCAACGTGACCCTATTTTAATATGCCTACGCTGTCCGTCCGTCCGTCCGTCCGTCTGTCTGTCTGTCTCTGTCCTAACTATAAAGAGCTGTATATTTATGAACCAAAATAGAGAGCAGGTTGATTTTTTTTTTCAGAAAATGTGTTATTACGGCGGATTTACTAACAAATAAATAAATAATAATAAAGTGAAATAATAAATAATTCCCCATACAAGAAACTTTTTTTTCAACATATTTTTATTTTTGTTGTATTGTAAAAACGGTAAAACATACAAGCGTCCAATTTGGTATGATTATAGAACAAACCTTATAGAATAACAACAAATACTAAAAACCAGCCAAATGTGTACGGAACCCTCAGTGCGCGAGTCGACTCGCACTTACCCGGATTTTTAGTAATTTTGAACCAAAACCTGTCAAATTTAACTTTTTTTATTTTTCCAATAATTTTAGTTTTATCTCAAATAGGGAATTCCACCTTCTTTGAAATGAGGTATCAACTGCTTGAGTCGGGGACCTAGTTTTGTAGTTATTGCAGAATTTTATTTCAAAAGTGAATCAAGGCAAAGAGCCGAACAAACTGGTTGTTAGTTCACTGTCTGTCTGTATGTAACGCTTTCACGGCTAAATTGCTGAACCGATTTCGATGAAATTTGTTATGGAGATAGCCTGAATTCCGGGGAAGGACACAGGCTACTTTTTATCCCGGAAAATTTGTCAGTTTCCGAGGGAGCAACGATAAACGACTTCTACGCGGACAGTCACGGGTAAAAGCTAGTACAAATATACAGGGTGTATGGCAGATCGTGTGCCAAAAGACTAGGGTGGGTAGGTAGGGCCATTTGCAACATAGTTTGCCATAATTGACACTTACCACGCCTACGGATTTTTTTACTTTTATTTTCCAAAAGTTTGCAAATTTGTTTACCTACCTAATTTTTTTTTCAAGCAATTAATGGTTCGTAATTATTTTTATTTATATCTTTAATGTATGTACACATACATTTCCATAAGTCATTTTTATCCAGACATTGAAAAATAAAATAATTACGAGACAAAGTGTCGAGGACAGGAAAAAAACTTTGTTAAGATCAACTTTATGACACAATAAAAAAAGTAGCGGCTCCTCAGATCTTCAGATATCCACATGCCAGAAAAAACTTTCAATTAGTTGGTAAATAAAAAGGTTACTCTCTGAAACAGCTGTTCACATCTCCTACGTTTTCCAAAACTAACTTGAAAAGAAGCATTAAACAATCATGTAAAATAAAAAAGTACCTAATTTTAATGAAAATTTATGTAAGTAGCGCGTAAAGGACACAACCGTTTCATTCAAAAGTCTGCCTTCAACTAGTCACTGTGCACTTGAATTTTTAATTTTGAGCGACCTGATTGGTTTGGGGGCGTGGCTAAGCCGGTGGACAACGATGATTCACTGCATTCTTAACGCGAACGTACTATACCTACCAACCCTGGTCTTTTGGCACACGTTCTGTCATACACCCTGTATTTCTAAAAAAGATGCCGACATATAGATCCATTTATGAAGTCGGCTAAAAATAGATTAGGATAATTATTTCACTCACAATGACCCGCTCCCGCCGCCGCCACCTGGCGCGCGGACTCACTTCTTGTCCAACCATAGACAACGTCTTGACTGTATGGGATATTTGACTTGGTCTTTTCGATTTTGTATGCAATTGACAGCATTATTAAAAAATAAAACTATTTTATTCTTAGAAAAAATTTTGCGTCCTCGTTTTTCAAAAGAAATGCCGTCATTTTGGAGCATGTTTGTGAAAAATGTATTTTTTGCAGTGCCGTGATTTGCTTGCTGATACTATGGCATTCGGAGCCCTACTTCCATGCCCTGAGTGTAAACAAGGCCAGCTGCTGCTTGACACTTATGGGTACAAGTGCACAGGTAGGTGCTAGACAGTGGTTATACGTGGTGGGATAAAGTGTACATATTGAAAGGGATGAAATTTTTGTAAATTTATCGGTATAACTATATAAAAAAAATCTGCCATTGGTTTTTTATTAAAGATTTTTAAACTTGAGAAAAATTGGGTTGTGCACCTACATGTGGCGGTGTAACTTTTGCTCTAATAGCTCAAGAAAGATAAAACAAATAAAAGGTGATGAAAATGGATAGGTAATTAATAATCAATAACAATAATTCAACAATATAAAAAAAATGGAAAGTTGCTGTTTTTGTGGAATATTCCCACCAAGGACCATATATAATAGGACTGACAATCACATACAAAAAAACGTAACTCTGAAATAGCTCAAAATTCGGTATTAAAACTAGATGGCGCTGCTTTGTAGCCTGGAAGTGGCAAAAATGTTATTTTCACCATTATTTTCTCGTGATTTTTTTATTTTTTAAGAACAAACGTCTAAGTTCTTTATTTTAACACCATAATATCACTTCTATACACAACTTTTAAATATTATATTTTTTACTCGTCAACAGCGTGAAACAGGTCGTATTTAATAGATGGCACTACCTCTGGAATCATTGATTGCTCAAGGTTGCTCGCTGGTTTGCCAATTTTTGCTACATAAAATAACTAGATGGCGTTGGTGCACTGGTAAAATGTGGATAAAATTACGCATATATTGACAAATTCGAGATTTTCCACGAACTAAACAGTCACTAACGTAATTTGGTGCTGTTAGAAAAGTTTTATACGTAAGAAGTTTGTTTTTCGTAAAATATGGATGTAATAATCAAGGATGTAGGTAATAGTATACCTAATAAATGAAAACGGATTAGAATAATTATGTACCTACTACCGTTTCCCGCTGCCGCAAATATGGGTCAGATTAAAATGTTTTTATTTTTAGGGTTCCGTAGTCCTACAAGAAACCCTTATACTTACCTAGTTTCGCCATGTCCGTCCGTCCGCTGCCTAGCTTAGAGGCTGTTAGTACTAGAAAGCTGTAATTTTACGTAGGTCAGTAGGTACGTAAACCTACCAGGACCAAATACATATTTTAACCAGGGCTCGAGCCAGGACCAAATATATCGAAGTCGGTGGCAAGAATCATTGTGTCATATATATTTCATGTACCTATCAAACACTAAATAGGCAATTCCTAGAACTCCTAGGAGGCCGGTCTTTATTTCACCCTTTTTAGTGGGTTTTTGAAGACGGTTTTATTTTTTTGTTAATTATAAAGCGTTATTTAAAAATTATCTTCTGTGAAAATTATCTAATAAATCAGCCGCCATCTTGAACTTTTTAGTTATTCGACCGATTGCTTCCAAAATCGATATCTAGGGATTTGTGTGGTCTCCAACAACGAATCCGTTGACAGAGTGAGAAAAAGTAGCCGCCATCTTGAACTGTTTAGTTATTCAACCGATTGTTTTCAAAATTGATATCTGGGGATTTGAGTGGTCTCCAACAACGAATCCGTTGACAGAATAAGAAAAAGAATCCGCCATCTTGAACATTTTAATTATTCGACCGATTGCTTCCAAAATTTATATCAGGGGATTTGAGTGGTCTCCGACAACGAATCCGTTGACAGTATGAGAAAAAGAATCCGCCATCTTTAACTTTTTAGTTTTTTGTTCGATTGCTTCTAAAATCAATATCTGGGGATATGTGTGGTCTCCAACAACGAATCCGGTAACAGAATGAGAAAAAGTAGCTGCCATCTTGAACTTTTTAGTTATTTGACAGATTTCTTCCAAAATCGATATCTGGGGATTTGTATGGTCTCCAACAACGAATCCGTTGACAGAATGAGAAAAAGTACCCGCCATCTTGAACTTATTAGTTATTCGACCGATTGCGTAAGTATGCGTACTAACTTAAGCCCCCATTTCATCCCCTTAGGGGTAGTTTTTCCAAATTCGCCGAAATATTTTTTTTATTTGTTAACAGTAGCCTATATACCAATTCCCACATTTCGAACTTCAAAAATGACCAAACTCCAATACAAATTTTTAACCCCCATTTCAACCCCTTAGGGGTAGTATATCTTAAATCACTGAAAGCATTTTTTATTTATTGACAGTACCCTAAATACACATTTTATACGTTTCTAACTTTAAAACTGACCAGTTTGGTCCCCCGTACAAATTACCACCCTCATTTCATCCCTTAGCCTTTAACAGTAGCCTATATACCAATTTTCACGTTTCTGACTTCAAAATTGACCGAGATCTGATACAAATTTCCACCCCTCATTTCATCAACTTACGGGTAGTTTTTCCAAAATTGCCAAAAATTTTATGATTTTATTTGTTAACATTAGCCTATATCAAGGACCATATATAATAGGACTGACAATCTTCATACTACGCACCGTACTCCGTTAGTTAGTATCTTTCTACGTGGCTAGATGCCGCTAAGAGTACCAATTCATTCAAAAGTCGTAATTTTACAATTTCTATGTGACGCGCAAGCGTGAAGTAACAGCCATCGAGCGTTCAACGACATTCCAATTGATACAGTAAAAAGTGAATAGATGGCGTTAGGTGCGAGGATGATTCATTACTACATTCCGTCCGTTCCGGCTGACTTCACTATTTTTAAACTATTATTTGTACTTACATAATAATTACTTACAAATGAAATATATTTCAAAGTTTGTTTACCTTATTATTTATAATTTAATTTCGGAACCCAAATAATGTCCGCAATTATATTTTAGTTTAAAAAGATTAAAAGAAAGTTTAGATTCTGCGCGAATTGAAATGAAAATTGAAACGCCAAACCTTAAAAAGTTATAAAAGAGAAGCAGTGATGTCACTTTAGGATATTTTCTCAAGATTTAGGGTAAAAACACTAAAAACAGAACTCAATGTAAGGTAATTTTTTCGTTGAATCGTATTTTGTTTTATCGTCATAACATTTATTTATTTACTTAACATAACACTTAGGTTGGTACCTAAGACAATATACTCCTCCCTAATGGCAATATGCATTTTGATGTCATCAGTGGTAATAATATTAAAGGCTTATAAAATTATAATTTATTATTAGTAGCTTAGACGTACCCACGTACTTAAGATATTCACTATCTCAATCTCTATCCATTTAAATAAAACTGGTCGAACTATGTCGAAATTGTCGATAAATACTGAGTAAACTGATATGTACACCTGTTTTAGTGTTCCTTAACGAAAGTGGGAAAACAGGGTCATTGTGCAAAACGTTTATTTTAAACCATAGTTGAAATTTGGGTTTATTTTTCAATAACGCTACAAAAGTGGGATAAAATTTGACAAAGGCTAGGGTAAAGTGAAAAATAGACCTGGCAACACTGCTGCATTGCTTTTAAGGCGCGTCACACACGGAGCTATAATATATATTAATATACCAAAATATATATTATATTATAGCTAAGCACCACACACGACAAAGATACCAAAATATATTCATTTGACTCGTCGCTATCCTAGCGAGCGCACGATTTCAACATGTACAGGATGTTCTAAAAGTGAAATATGGATTTAATATTAAATTATTCAATAATGGGTATTGCTATTCAGATAATATTATATGGTTTCCATAGCAGTGTGTGGGTGTACTGCACACTATTTGAACGAACGATATACGTGTAAACTCTATATATACATAATAGCGACACTGAAGGGACTGCGCATTTTATGGCGTTATTGAGAGTTGCCGTTGAATGGAGAGAAGAAAAATCAATATTATTTTAGCATTATAATATGAATTTTATTTATAATTCTATATATATAAAAGGCAATGTCCGGTTGACTGACTGACTCATCAACGCCCAGCCCAAACCGCTAAAGATAGAACTTTGAAATTTTGAGGGGGGGTTGAGTTTGCATTGTAGGCGTCGTTTAAGAAGGGATTTTTCGAAATTCAACTCCCAAGTGGTAAAAATTGGGGGTGGAAGTTTGTATGGAAGTCATTCATTTTTGAAGTCAAAGACCTGAAAATTGGTACATAGGCTTTTATTTACAAATAAAAAATAGTACTTTCGGCGATTTTGGATAAACTACCTCTAAGGGGTGGAAATGGGGGGTTAAAGTTTGTATGGGAGTTTGGTCGGTTTTCAAGTTAGAAACGTGGAAATTTGAATATAGGCTACTGATAACAAATAAAAAAAACTACTTTCGGTGATTTTGGATAAAATACCCCTAAGAGGTGGAAATGGGGGGTTAAAGTTAGTATGGGAAGTTGGTGGTTTTTCAAGTTATAAACGTGGAAATTGGTATAAGGCTACCGTTAACAAATAAAAAATCCTACTTTCGGCGATTTTGGATAAACTACCCCTAAGGGGATGAAATGGGGGGCGGTAATCTGTATGGGAGTTTGTTCAATTTTAAAGTTAGAAACGTGGAAATTGGTATATATAGGCTAATGTTAACAAATAAAATCATAAAATTTTTGGCAATTTTGGAAAAACTACCCGTAAGTTGATGAAATGAGGGGTGGAAATTTGTATCAGATCTCGGTCAATTTTGAAGTCAGAAACGTGAAAATTGGTATATAGGCTACTGTTAAAGGCTAAGGGATGAAATGAGGGTGGTAATTTGTACGGGGGACCAAACTGGTCAGTTTTAAAGTTAGAAACGTATAAAATGTGTATTTAGGGTACTGTCAATAAATAAAAAATGCTTTCAGTGATTTAAGATATACTACCCCTAAGGGGTTGAAATGGGGGTTAAAAATTTGTATTGGAGTTTGGTCATTTTTGAAGTTCGAAATGTGGGAATTGGTATATAGGCTACTGTTAACAAATAAAAAAAATATTTCGGCGAATTTGGAAAAACTACCCCTAAGGGGATGAAATGGGGGCTTAAGTTAGTACGCATACTTACGCAATCGGTCGAATACCTAATAAGTTCAAGATGGCGGGTACTTTTTCTCATTCTGTCAACGGATTCGTTGTTGGAGACCATACAAATCCCCAGATATCGATTTTGGAAGAAATCTGTCAAATAACTAAAAAGTTCAAGATGGCAGCTACTTTTTCTCATTCTGTTACCGGATTCGTTGTTGGAGACCACACAGATCCCCAGATATTGATTTTAGAAGCAATCGAACAAAAAACTAAAAAGTTAAAGATGGCGGATTCTTTTTCTCATACTGTCAACGGATTCGTTGTCGGAGACCACTCAAATCCCCTGATATAAATTTTGGAAGCAATCGGTCGAATAACTAAAATGTTCAAGATGGCGGATTCTTTTTCTTATTCTGTCAACGGATTCGTTGTTGGAGACCACTCAAATCCCCAGATATCAATTTTGAAAACAATCGGTTGAATAACTAAACAGTTCAAGATGGCGGCTACTTTTTCTCACTCTGTCAACGGATTCGTTGTTGGAGACCACACAAATCCCTAGATATCGATTTTGGAAGCAATCGGTCGAATAACTAAAAAGTTCAAGATGGCGGCTGATTTATTAGATAATTTTCACAGAAGATAATTTTTAAATAACGCTTTATAATTAACAAAAAAATAAAACCGTCTTCAAAAACCCACTAAAAAGGGTGAAATAAAGACCGGCCTCCTAGGAGTTCTAGGAATTGCCTATTTAGTGTTTGATAGGTACATGAAATATATATGACACAATGATTCTTGCCACCGACTTCGATATATTTGGTCCTGGCTCGAGCCCTGGTTAAAATATGTATTTGGTCCTGGTAGGTTTACGTACCTACTGACCTACGTAAAATTACAGCTTTCTAGTACTAACAGCCTCTAAGCTAGGCAGCGGACGGACGGACATGGCGAAACTAGGTAAGTATAAGGGTTTCTTGTAGGACTACGGAACCCTAAAAATAAAAACATTTTAATCTGACCCATATTTGCGGCAGCGGGAAACGGTAGTAGGTACATAATTATTCTAATCCGTTTTCATTTATTAGGTATACTATTACCTACATCCTTGATTATTACATCCATATTTTACGAAAAACAAACTTCTTACGTATAAAACTTTTCTAACAGCACCAAATTACGTTAGTGACTGTTTAGTTCGTGGAAAATCTCGAATTTGTCAATATATGCGTAATTTTATCCACATTTTACCAGTGCACCAACGCCATCTAGTTATTTTATGTAGCAAAAATTGGCAAACCAGCGAGCAACCTTGAGCAATCAATGATTCCAGAGGTAGTGCCATCTATTAAATACGACCTGTTTCACGCTGTTGACGAGTAAAAAATATAATATTTAAAAGTTGTGTATAGAAGTGATATTATGGTGTTAAAATAAAGAACTTAGACGTTTGTTCTTAAAAAATAAAAAAATCACGAGAAAATAATGGTGAAAATAACATTTTTGCCACTTCCAGGCTACAAAGCAGCGCCATCTAGTTATAATACCGAATTTTGAGCTATTTCAGAGTTACGTTTTTTTGTATGTGATTGTCAGTCCTATTATATATGGTCCTTGGCCTATATATACCAATTTCCACGTTTCTAACTTTAAAATTGAACAAACTCCCATACAGATTACCGCCCCCCATTTCATCCCCTTAGGGGTAGTTTATCCAAAATCGCCGAAAGTAGGATTTTTTATTTGTTAACGGTAGCCTTATACCAATTTCCACGTTTATAACTTGAAAAACCACCAACTTCCCATACTAACTTTAACCCCCCATTTCCACCTCTTAGGGGTATTTTATCCAAAATCACCGAAAGTAGTTTTTTTATTTGTTATCAGTAGCCTATATTCAAATTTCCACGTTTCTAACTTGAAAACCGACCAAACTCCCATACAAACTTTAACCCCCCATTTCCACCCCTTAGAGGTAGTTTATCCAAAATCGCCGAAAGTACTATTTTTTATTTGTAAATAAAAGCCTATGTACCAATTTTTAGGTCTTTGACTTCAAAAATGAATGACTTCCATACAAACTTCCACCCCCAATTTTTACCACTTGGGGGTTGAATTTCGAAAAATCCCTTCTTAAACGACGCCTACAATGCAAACTCAACCCCCCCTCAAAATTTCAAAGTTCTATCTTTAGCGGTTTGGGCTGGGCGTTGATGAGTCAGTCAGTCAACCGGACATTGCCTTTTATATATATAAATAATAAATAATAAATAAATGTCAGGGGACAATTTCACACAAATTGACCTAGTCCCAAACTAAGCTCTAGGCTTGTACTATGGGTACTAGACAACGATAAACATACTTATATAGAGAAATACATACTTAAATATATAGACAACATCCATGACTCAGGAACAAATACTCGCGCTCATCACACAAATATTTGTCCATACCGGGATTCGAACCCAGGACCGCTAGCTTCGTAGGCAGGGTCACTACCAACTAGGCTAACTGCGAATAGAATTATAAATAAAATTCATATTATAATGCTAAAATAATATTGATTTTTCTTCTCTCCATTCAACGGCAACTCTCAATAACGCCATAAAATGCGCAGTCCCTTCAGTGTCGCTATTATGTATATATAGAGTTTACACGTATATCGTTCGTTCAAATAGTGTGCAGTACACCCACACACTGCTATGGAAACCATATAATATTATCTGAATAGCAATACCCATTATTGAATAATTTAATATTAAATCCATATTTCACTTTTAGAACATCCTGTACATGTTGAAATCGTGCGCTCGCTAGGATAGCGACGAGTCAAATGAATATATTTTGGTATCTTTGTCGTGTGTGGTGCTTAGCTATAATATAATATATATTTTGGTATATTAATATATATTATAGCTCCGTGTGTGACGCGCCTTAAAAGCAATGCAGCAGTGTTGCCAGGTCTATTTTTCACTTTACCCTAGCCTTTGTCAAATTTTATCCCACTTTTGTAGCGTTATTGAAAAATAAACCCAAATTTCAACTATGGTTTAAAATAAACGTTTTGCACAATGACCCTGTTTTCCCACTTTCGTTAAGGAACACTAAAACAGGTGTACATATCAGTTTACTCAGTATTTATCGACAATTTCGACATAGTTCGACCAGTTTTATTTAAATGGATAGAGATTGAGATAGTGAATAACTTAATTACGTGGGTACGTCTAAGCTACTAATAATAAATTATAATTTTATAAGCCTTTAATATTATTACCACTGATGACATCAAAATGCATATTGCCATTAGGGAGGAGTATATTGTCTTAGGTACCAACCTAAGTGTTATGTTAAGTAAATAAATAAATGTTATGACGATAAAACAAAATACGATTCAACGAAAAAATTACCTTACATTGAGTTCTGTTTTTAGTGTTTTTACCCTAAATCTTGAGAAAATATCCTAAAGTGACATCACTGCTTCTCTTTTATAACTTTTTAAGGTTTGGCGTTTCAATTTTCATTTCAATTCGCGCAGAATCTAAACTTTCTTTTAATCTTTTTAAACTAAAATATAATTGCGGACATTATTTGGGTTCCGAAATTAAATTATAAATAATAAGGTAAACAAACTTTGAAATATATTTCATTTGTAAGTAATAATTATGTAAGTACAAATAATAGTTTAAAAATAGTGAAGTCAGCCGGAACGGACGGAATGTAGTAATGAATCATCCTCGCACCTAACGCCATCTATTCACTTTTTACTGTATCAATTGGAATGTCGTTGAACGCTCGATGGCTGTTACTTCACGCTTGCGCGTCACATAGAAATTGTAAAATTACGACTTTTGAATGAATTGGTACTCTTAGCGGCATCTAGCCACGTAGAAAGATACTAACTAACGGAGTACGGTGCGTAGTATGAAGATTGTCAGTCCTTTATATATGGTCCTTGATTCCCACTAAATGTAGAAAATTACTACAAAAATTAAAAATAATTTTGTTATGGAAATTAGCATTACTCTTTTGCAACAAACTATAAACAACGGCTCCAGTGCCATCATAACAAATTGGCAGTGAATCTGACCATCCCTGATAACCTGAAACGTCTGAAGAGGAAAAGAATAGATGAACTGGATGGTTAGATATAAGAATCCAGTTACCGATGGAGTGGCTCCTAATGGGGAGTAGCTTCAACACGCCTTAAGACACTCAACGCATCTGCTCATAGTATCCCGACTGCTCACAAGATAAACAAGGTTTTTTTTTTATTTGATCAATTATTGTTTATTATTATTATTCTTATTTTTAAACTACCCATGTCTGTTTTCTCTTTTTTGAGCTATTAGATCAAAAGTTATACCGCCTATGGCCACAAGTAGGTGCAATACCCAAAATTGTATAAAAAGTCTAAAAATCTGTAAAAAAACAATGGCTGAAAAAAAAATGGTTTTACCGAGAAATTTAGCTAAAATTTCATCCCTTTCAATATGCACAGTTATAGAGTACCAACCTGTATGATGTGGTGGACGTGTTTGTATTTAGATAACTATATTAATTATTTATCACATAGGCAATGCGAGTGAGTGGACAAAATGTAGCTATGTAACCAGGGAGCCACAGCGTAAAGCCATGAAAATTCCAAAAGAGTACAAGGACGGTTCTGCCTTCAAGAAGTTTAAACCTAAAGTAGGTGTGCGCCTGTTTGAAGCAGCAGCACCGCCTCTAGCTATTGTCAAGAAAGAAGAGATTGTTGATCAGTAAGGCAATTGTTTTAATCCGTTTGTCGAGATTTCACCCATTGTAGATATATGGGCAATAAAATTCATGCAAATAAATGTGTGATAACTTCCTTTTTTGTGATATTTCTCTCATAATATACCATTTGTCATTTGAACAGGATCAAAAAAGACATGCCCATTCCACCATTGAAAAATATTCAGTTTTTCTTACATGGAAAACTCAAGGGATCCAAAGAAGATGTTAAGCATCGCATTCTGAAACTGGGAGGATTAGTTGTAAGCAAACTGACTGACACCACCGCTGCTGTAGTGTCCACGAAAGAGGACCTTGAAAAAATGAGCAGCAAAATGAAGGAAATTAAAGATAATGAGATTGAGGTAAATATTTATGTTTATAATAATAACCTAAACTAAAACCCGACTGGCGACTAGTAAAACGTAAAACGTTTTTGACGAATCATGTGACACTAGAGTGGATCTGTTAACCGCGTTACCCTTCTTTATGCTTCGCGCAGTCGAGTAAAAATGAAATGGTGCTCGTCGGTAAGCACAGTACTTGAGGATGACTGCACAGACTTGGCAATTTTTAATGTTTGAAAAAATCTAAATAAGGACTTTCGAAAAGAAATTGAAAAGTTCCGTGAAAACATATTGGACAGAACAACGACTACCAGCTCAATAATAGTATTATATAATAATTGGCTGCAATACGTTTTATGAAAATGTGTATTAATTAATTACCTATGTATTATTTTTGTCGTAGGTAGTTGAAATATCGTTTCTTGATCTGATTGACCCAGTAAAGGGGTCCGTAGCTAAAACATTAGAACTTATCAAGGAACATAACATTGCCGATTGGGGATCTGATGTAAGTGCTGTTGTCTAATATGTGTTGTTCATTTGTGAACAAATATGTTATGTTTTTTTTTCTTTTTTTATGGTTTAGCCAGCGAAGCGGGTTCCACAAGACGTTATTGATGGCAAATCAATTCCAAAATCGGGAAGTCTTTATGTTAAATCCTCAAAGTCTGGCCCGACTAAATTAAAAGTCAAAGGTATAGTATACCTACTTTAAGTATTCTTTTTCGATATGTGTATCTTATTTCTAACTCAGGATTTCACAAATAGTGGAGCGCGACTCGCTCGGAGGCGTAGTGAGGTCGTAATGCAAGAGTTGGGCGTAATGAAACCCTATGCCAAAAGTAATTATGTTTTTAGGGTTCTGTAACAAACATACTAAAAAGGTCCCAACCTTTATAAGATGACTGTCTGTCAATCTGTCAAGAGCCATTTTCTCTAAAACGGCTAAAAGCTATCAGCTGAAATTCTTCAGACGACATTTGGAATATTAAATTACTTATTAAATAATAAGATGTGTGAAGAAAACAGTCACTAAAAAGAATATTTTGCCTATCATGTGATATCAATTAAAAACTCTCAAGTTGAATAGGATAATTTATCCTCTTAAGTCCCCGCGTACTTGTACAAGTACAAATTAATGATAGTTCAGACCTGACATTTTAACTACATAGCAAGAATAACTGTAACTTTGTAGTTACATAAAAACGATTTTTTTTGTCTCGGTCTGAAGCACTTATTAGTATATGTAAGTACTTGGTATAATAAATGGTATGGTAAAATTAAAATGGTCTAGGCAAACTTTGTATTGTTGGTAAAATAGTAGGGGAAAAAAGGTAAAAGTACGGAAATGGAAGTTCAAAAAATATACACACACACATTATAATAGACTTATGTGCGGAATCCTCGGTGCTCGAGTCCAACTTGCACTTAACCGGTTTTTTTTATTTCAAGGGGGCACAGCAGTGGATCCGGATTCTGGTCTTGCAGACGAAGCGCATGTGTACAAGGATCACATGGGGACTAAATATACAATCGTTCTCGGTAAGACCGATGTGGTTGCTCAAAAGAACTCTTATTACAAGATGCAAGTTCTCGAAGCAGATAACAGGAAAAAGTAAGTTATTGCAATAGTACATTATACTTACATGATTTGTTAAGACTGATATTGTAATATTTAAGTAGTTACAGAACATAATGTTCCACATTCGTAAGTTAAAAAGTGTTATTATTTTTATAGATATTGGTTTTTCCGAGCTTGGGGAAGAATTGGAACTACAATCGGGAAAAATAAACTAGAAGATTGCAGATCTGTTGAAGAAGCTGTAATGAAATTTGAAGACTTATTTATGGAGAAGTCTCAAAACCCTTGGGAGCCCAACCAAAAGCATTTCCAAAAGGTACAATCCTTATTTATCAGGCCACAACGACTGTCGGCTGCGGAACTTCGGCGCGGGCAATACATTTAGAGTTGCTCGCGTGCAATCCGACCAATCTGTGAAGTAGGAGACCATTGTAGTACCTATTTTATAAAAAACGGATGTTGTTAGTTTTATAGAGAAATAAGTATGTTGTATGATTTCTTCCGCGTCGGACGCGGAAGGCTAAGGAGAGGGAAGACTGGAAAAGGATGGAGGAGGCCTTTGCATATAAATGGGAGATTATTATTTTAAAAACTAAATAAATAAATAAATAAATATCAGGGACAATCTCACACAAATTGACCTAGTCCCAAACTAAGCTCTAGGCTTGTACTATGGGTACCAGGCAACGATATACTTACTTATATAAAGAATTACATACTTAAATATATAGAAAACATCCATGACTCAGGAACAAATACTCGCGCTCATCACACAAATATTTGCCCATACCGGGATTCGAACCCGGGACCGCTAGCTTCGTAGGCAGGGTCACTACCAACTAGGCTAACCGCGTCGTCGAAATGAAATAATTTATTATTTTTTTATGAAGTTAACCTTATTAAGTAATAATATTGTTTAGAATTTATATTTTGGAAGTTTTGATAGCTTCGTTCGTAGGAATCGTAGGTAGGTAGGGTCAACTTCACTACAAACCAGCTAACAGCATTTTGTATGCACAATATGCACATACAGATTCAACAACAGAAGTACCCTTTAAGGAGGGCGGAATTTGTGTTACTTGTTCGTTTATTGTTTGTTTGATTTGTGTTTTGTTGTTATTTGTTTGATTTGTGACAGGTACCTGATGCGTACTACCCTATTGATGTGGACTACGGAGACGATTCAGGCACAGCCAAACTGGCGACGGATGATAAATGCAAACTAGCTATGCCTGTTCAAAAGCTAGTCACGTGCATTTTCGACATAACCATCATGAAGAGAACTCTAAAAGAATTCGAAGTAAGATCTATAATGAGCAACTATACGTTTTTTGCTTCTTAAAGACCTGTTTTAAATTTACATGTTCATTTCAGCTTGATACAGATAAGATGCCACTGGGAAAACTTTCAAAGAAACAAATAAAGGCCGGTTACAAGGTTCTTTCAGACTTACTAACTCATTTGACAAAAGGACAAGCCAGTCAAAATAAAATTGTAGACGCCACCAATAGGTACTTTTTGTTTTTTTTACATATTGCAACTATGTAAATTATCAGTTGAATATATGACTGATTTCTTTTAGATTTTACACTCTCGTACCTCACAACTTCGGCGTCGAGAACCCGCCCCTATTGGATAACATAGAAGCTATCAAATCCAAGACTGAGATGTTGGACAACTTACTAGAAATTGAAATAGCATATAGTTTATTGAAATCAGGTAAGATCAAAGCGTTATGTTTCTTATAATATATGTAGTAAAGTCGGTTAGACTTGCATAAGAGCATTTTTTTTAATTATAAGACGCGCTACAGAAATCTGTGAGAGTGGTTGACTTTTAGATTTCGTAAGTTTGGTAGTCTATTTTTAGATCATAAAAATGTTATTTGGATAGCGTTATGTAGAAAATAGCCAACCGATGTGAAGTTGAATGGCAGATGTCTGATTTCTGGATAACGCTATCCATTTTATCGTATTCAAGGATTATTTATTTTGTTGAGTGTGTAAGAAATAAATACAAACACGAAGGCCTTTTTATGACTTACGCACTGTATAAATTGTTAGCATTGCTGTAAAGCATCTTTTTTGCCAATGCCAATGTCAGTCAAATCGCACGCACGGGTATCTAGTGTGTAATAAATAAATAATTATTTCCTAGAACACAATATGATTTCATTTTCATTCAGAGAGTGACGACGATTCTACAAGTCCCATTGAAGCGCATTATCTCAAGCTTAAGGCCGAGATAGTACCGGTAGACAAAGCGTCTCCTGAGTTTAAGATGATCCTCAAGTACACCACTAACACCCACGCAGCTACGCACTCCAATTACACGCTCGAAATTGAAGAGGTTTGTTTAGTATTATACATTTATTTAGTCGTTTTAATTTTTCTAGTGTCGGCGGAAATCCCTTTACTGCCAGTAAAATAAAATTAAAAGTAAAAAAGAATGGTAGCTTGGGCTGCGTAAGAACGCAATCACAATCATTCGAAATATCAATTAATAACAGATAATAGACACGACAAGACTGGTTGACGAATTGGTCACTATCAATCAAGTATCAACGGTTTTTAAACGCATTAAAGAGGTTTTATGATATGATGTAAATGAGAGATGTTAAAGTGCCGTCTCGACAAAGAGCTGGTAAACTGTTAACTTTTCACTGCAATTGTGGGCCAACTATTATTTTCTTGCTCTTACTGCATATTTTAGAGACTAAAGTTGCCGGCTATAGGTACAGTTGACCTTATAAGTAGCTGGACATTAGTGGACATGTTAGTACCTTTTCATAGTAACGTATTAAAGTGAGGATAGTTTCAATTTAGTACATCAATAGCTGCGATAAGGTACTATAATGTTACAGCTTCTTATGAGGTCGACCGTACATATAGCGGTGAAAATGTTGTAGTCTTTTAAGTCTACTCAATAGAATTCTAGTGGTCTAGTTTTCCTACTTCATCAGTCACTGCTCAATTACTTATTACTTCTTTTATTGCGTAATGTTAAAGGTATTCAAAGTAGTTCGTGAAGGTGAAGAGAAACGGTACAAACCTTTCAAGAAACTGCATAATCGCAAGTTGCTGTGGCATGGATCACGTGTCACCAATTTCGCGGGTATTCTTTCGCAAGGTTAGTATTTGAATGTATGATAGAAGTAAAGTCTAGCGAAAGTTAATGTTCATTAGGACTTTTAGACAGCAAACCCGTGAGATATATGCCCATGTCAAGTCATATAAAACTGTCATTTTAGACATGTTTTGAGATACACCTTTTATCTTATTTCTCCCAAGATCAATTTTTTAAAATAAGAGCTCGCCATCTTCGATTCGCAGCTTCCCTACCACGACCTACCAGTACGGCTAGCACAAGTTGTATTTTCTCGCTTGTCGCTCAGCGCATCTCTTTCGTTACAGATTAGGTAAAGAGGGACTACCGAGCGACAAACAAGTCGAGGGCATCTCGTGCTAGACGCCCTGAGATATCTGGGTTTTATACAGTTGTGTTTGATGTTATTCACCTTACTCCAACGCCCCAAGGACGGTTGACGGGACATTCAGTACCTAATGCATCTTTAACGTTTTAAGGTTTGCGCATTGCACCGCCTGAGGCCCCTGTGACCGGCTACATGTTCGGAAAGGGCATATACTTCGCCGACATGGTATCGAAGTCTGCTAACTATTGTTGTACGAGCAAGGCCAATCCGAACGGCGTCATGTTGCTGTGTGAAGTTGCTCTGGGTGATATGTAAGTATAAAAAACAAACAAAATTAAAACTTAAATTTTGTTCTAATACAGCTAAGGAAGTACTATGTAAACAACTGCGCTTACCTGTCCTTATCACTGCGCATTCCGTTCCACCTTAGCCCTCAGAGTTTGCAGTCTTGTAGCTTTTATGGCCGCGATCACTCCGCGCCAAGCCGGCTGTTTGACGAAACCTTTAGGATTGCAAATATCTATGGGTCTCAGATTCCACCGATTGGGTGATCTGTCTACTCGTATGCCTTCTCCATGCCATAAAAAAAAACTGCGCGCAGATCAACAAATACGACCCTCCTAACATACGTATGTAGATGAATAGTCCTAAATAAAATAAATAATCCACGTCTTTTGGCTGTAATCAAAAATAGCAATAATTATTATTTGATGTTATTTTACTCAGTTCATTTCAATATAGTATAGTAGTAATATTCAAATCGTGGCGTAAGTTAAAACCGTCAAACATACAGTTACATGTTTACGCTCTTGGGCAACGACGTGGAAGACTCTTCCTTCCCCCGCTAATAACACCTAGGTGTCTCGGCCCTGCCAACGTCCACCCGCAAGACAGCCGCGCACAAACTTGTTCGTTTATTTATCTGCTTATAGCCTTGCACGGGCAAGATAAGTTTATCACATGACTAATGACGGGTTATGACATCGTCTTGAAATACAGGTTGGAGTGCAGTGGCGCTAAGTACGTAGAGAAACTGCCAGCAGGGAAGCACTCCACGTGGGGCATGGGGCGCACGCAGCCCGACCCGAGCCAGCAGATCGTGATCGACGACGGCACCGCCGTGCCTCTCGGCACGCCCATCACCAGGGACATCTCCAGCTCACTGCTATACAACGAGTATCCTTTTTCAATTTATATAATTTATTTGCTTGAAATATGGCTCAGCTCCTTATGTGTACTATTATATAGCTCGATCGCCGTAAGGGACTTGCTTTATTATTTATAGAAATAAAGCACGTCCTCAAATACATAAGGGAAAAACGCTTGACCTTTACTGACGTGACATTGATTGATTGGTCCGTGTTGACGTCCTACGGATTAGGAGAGCAGGCTAACACTGTCCAGTTTTAAGCGTGCGAAAATATTTCTATTTTTAGGGTTCCGTACCTCAAAAGGAAAAAAGGAACCCTTATAGGATCACTTTGTTGTTCGTCTGTCTGTATGTCTGTCAAGACACTTTTTCTCAGGAACGCGTATAGGTATCAAGTGAAATTCATATCAAATACTCAGGTCTGCAAACTGTAAAAAAATCGGATTATTAAGTCAACGCAATCAAAAGATACGGCCGTTTATGCCGCACATTCAAGGGAATCTCAAGGGAATCAAAACCTGTATGGTACTTCACGTTTAGTTAGAGTCATTAAATTTGGTAAGAATCAATGTCTTATGGCACTATTAAAGGAAAAAATCCGAAAACCGTTAATTTGTAGTTACATCACATAAAAAATGAAGGCCAGTATAAACTGATACTAACCCTTTCAAACCCAGCTTAGTATCAAAGTGATAGATAATATTGAACTTTATTGATTGGTCAATAAAATCCATTTTAAATTTTGTACAATACGCACGATCGTGTTGGCCGGGTCTGAAAGGGCTAAGTACAAGAGTAATAATAATAAATAATAATAAATATCAGGGGACAATTTCACACAAATTGACCTAGTCCCAAACTAAGCTCTAGGCTTGTACTATGGGTACCAGGCAACGTTATACATACTTATATAGAGAAATACATACTTAAATATATAGAAAACATCCATGACTCAGGAACAAATACTCGCGCTCATCACACAAATATTTGCCCATGCCGGGATTCGAACCCGGGACCGCCAGCTTCGTAGGCAGGGTCACTACCAACTATGCTAACTGCATCGTAAGAGTGCATACTTAGTGCGTGTCAGTTTATACTGGGATTTATTTCTATTGTATTCCCGTGATTTATGAACTATTTACATACCTACAAGTTTGTGCGGAACCCTCGGTGCGCGAGTCCTACTCGCACTTGACTAGCTTTTTTTTTACACTAGGTGGTGATTTTATTTTTAACATGCGCCTATTTTGCTCTGGACAAACTGTGCGCATGAACAACTTATTATAGCTTAGATTATAATCTTTGGCAACGTCAATCAATCGTTTCCTTAGTACAATTTCAGATTCATCGTGTATGATGTGGCGCAAGTCAATGTTAAGTACCTGCTGCAGGTGAAATTCGATTACAAATATTGAACACAAGGATTTATTTTGATTTGTCCAGACGACTTATCACAACTATTTACGAGTATAATTGTTACTTACCAATTTTATTGTTATAATAACCAGAGGGTTCAAAATGTTCTAATTAAGATAACTTCTTGGTTTTAATTAATATTGTAATGAATCTTGTTTACTATGTTTAATTTGATTATTGTCATTTGTTACACTCCAACCGACACGTTTTATGCGTGGGTCGTAGGTTTTAGGAGAGTTTCTAATCGTTTGTTTTTAACGTTAAATTTGTTCTCACGGAATCGCATCGCATTTGGTTTGTCGTTGAGTCGCTCTGAATCATTCGCTAGAGCGGGAAGATTAGTTGCGAATACCAATGACCGCAACTAGGGTATGCAATACCGGTATTGATTTGTACGAGAATGTAATTCTGGTACCAGTACCGGTATTGCATATCGCATCTTTGCGACAAAACTTTGACATCTGAAAAATCGCAACTTTGGAGATAAGTAGCACAGTTTTGTCGCAAAGAAGCGATATCCCTAACCCTGGGGCCACACTAACGGGAAACGCCGTTAAAAATCAACGTCAATCGCCTTATGCGTAGTATGCATAAGGCGATAGACGTTGATTTTTATCGTCGTTTCCCGTTAGTGTGGCCCCAGCATAACCGCAACAACTGAGCATCGGCGACGCTCAAAAGATAGTGCAGCTACACAGAGAACCCGTGTTGGTAGATGAGGTGTGAACCCTTTATAAGTGATCGATGATTATTAGTATTTTTTTTACAATTAATCGTAACAATTTTAATTTACTTTCATTCCATTTGCTTGATTTTTAATATTCATAATAAATATTTTGTCAGTAAACTTGTGCGTTTCATTCTGAGGGCCTAGTGCAAGTTTTGCAACGTTTTTTACGTCTCGATCGCATTTGCGTAAAAGTGTCGTCAGTTTGTATGGAACTGTCAAATGTTTCGAATACGCGCCGAAAGGAGCGCTGTCACACTCCATACAAGGATCTTCCATACTAATTGAGACGAAACGCGATCGAGAAGTAAAAACGTTCCAAAACTTACACTAGGCCCTCTGAGGTAGCTTGCATAGTTCGAGAAAACTAATAAAAAGCAGCGGAAATAATTCGTGTAGTTTTGTAAATTGGTACAGTTAAACCAAAATTCGCATGAATTTAAACGGCCTTGGCAGATATCGAATAAATGGGCTTGTTTAAAACCGTGTGGCCGCTCGCTTCTACCAAGGTCACTTGGTTAATCATAGTTTCAAACCGTGTACCGCGCGCATTATTTTCATAATTTACCATATTTAAAAATAAATAAAGCATTTATTTACCGCCATTTTACCTTCTTTAAATTTATATCAATAAATGTATACAGATGTCCCCCGATAAAGTGCACAAACGAATAAGGTTCGTTTGTGCAGCCTGTATAGTAACGGAAGGGAAACAAATATGAGTCCGATTCACATTTAAATTGCTGTATAAATTAAATCTCCCTATATTTTACGAAATTATTGCTACAGCCTGGCAAGAAAGTCGAGCCAGTGTGACAGCTGGAACTACAATATTTTCAAATGGCAACCAGCCCAGGTTAGAGTAAACCTTGGATCATGTTGCCAATTTCATTCCGAACGGCGCCGTAATTTTTTCACGACTTTTTTGCCAGGCTATAAATTAAGATACCTAAGACCACTAAAAATGCTCTAACACCCTTAAAGTTCAACAATTAACAAGATCGATACAACCATCACAAATCTGTTGTACCATTTGTGGCAGGGTTGGTTCAGTAAGACAACAGACAACCATGTAGGTATGTAAACGTCTTTAATAATGAGGCTCTAACTAAACTTAAAAGCACTGACCTACAAGGGAAACTGATTTTATCCCTTTTTAAAATGTAATCAACTAATCAATGAAAACAGTACATTTAAATACAAATAGACTTTATTAATCATAATACATTGCACAACAACTATGTTCTTAAAATCACGTTAATTAAGTGTGAATGTTTGTATTGTTTCGCATTGGCGAGTTTTTAGTGTTAGGTTTAGTTTCACTTATTACTCATGCGGAATAGCTGTATTACTGCTACCTACGTTAGAAACCCCTGCTAATGACATGATATGATTATCAAGAATGGCAACACTAAATTTGGGCTGTGCTGTGTGCGTGTTGAATGAGCTGTCTACGTTTAGAATAGGACCGATTCTTCGATTTTGGATTTTATTTACCGAAGTGGGTTTCGTCACGGAAATAGTGTTGTTCTCATCTGTAATTGCTTTGTAAAATGGCGGATTCAAAAGATATTTTGAACATGAAATCTTGTCGAATATGTCTATCGAGCAGAAAACCATTGTGTCCGTTGTTTCGATATAAATTGTCTGGTAATTACGCTGAAATGCTTACCGCCATTGCAGATGTAAAGGTACGTTGTTCAATCCCTAAACTAGTGATGTACTCTTATTAAAATTGTTTGTTAATGATAAGGATTGACTTATTCATAAATCTGTTTTCATTTCCTGAGTTATTGTTCAAATGCATTGGTGTATTGTATTGTCTCAAAGGTTTCATCGAGCGATGGATTGCCAGATAAAATCTGTAGCAAATGTTGTACTTCCCTGGAAAAGGCATATTTGCTCAGGACAATTGCTGAGAGGTAAATAATGATTAATGTATCTATATTACCTACTATTTTAATTTCTCTATTTAACATGGTTATAAATATCTTACTTATATTCTTTTAGGTCGGATAAAATACTTCGTAAAGCTCTAGTCAAGTTAAAAGACAATGTTCCAACTAAGAAGATAGCATTTGATTCTTTTACTGATATAAAAAGCGAAATTGCTCCACTCACCATCAAAAGTGAACCTAAATGGGAAATGGAAATTGAAGTTCTTGATAACATCAATACTCCAAAACCTATTGACTCAATTGAGGGAAAAGACATAGTTATTGCTAATACTGTAATCAGAAAAGTGGAGCAAAATTCAGATGAACCTAAGAAAGAAGTCTCTGATACTGTTGACTTAACATGGACTAAGAGTAAAGCCAACCCTCAAAGCAACAACTATGATGTAAGTTAATAAATAAATAATAAAATTTAAATATTGGAGGTCAGGGACGGGGAAAGGGGAATGTGGAAGCTAAGGAAAAAACCTAACTTAATCTAACCGATATCTAAGTCATGCATCCCCTTTCCTATACCCTAACCGCTGGCCATAGCCCTTGAGCGTTTTGGGCGCCGGCCCTGACCTTAACCCATTGTCTGACCTATTTTGCTAGCATAAGTTGTTCACAACTATGGAATGAACTTGACAACGTGTTCTCTGATATGTCCTCCTTCAAATGTGACCTAAAATGAGTATGCAAAGGCGCCAACTTGGCTGCTCCCCTGGCATTAATATAATAAATTTCACTGTTTAGGTGTAATAAATTTTTTAAATTCTTATAGGCTGAATATTTAGATGATGATTTCTTCCAAGATGATGATGATGATGACTATGTGCCACCAAAACAGAAAACGAAATTCAAAAAACCAAAATTGTCTGATATCAAAGTTTTTAAAGAAAAGAAGAAAACAGTTGTAAGAAAAATGAAAGTTATAACAAAAGTGAAAGATGAATATGATCCCAAGATTCTAAGCAGTGAAGATGGTAAATCAAAATCTGCAACTACAATTACCTGCTGTAAGTGCCTTCTATTATTAGTTAGTTGGAAAGTAATAACTCTCTTATATAATTTAGTTTTTATGTAGGTACTAGGTATATCAAGTTCTGGAGATAACTGTAGGTTGTATACCTACAGTTATTTATTAATTCAATAGTACATTTTCTTGCGGTACATTAATATTTTAGTTAATTATATGCATTGCTTTTAAGCAAAAGGCAGTTGTCCCACCACCGGCAAGTAAGCGATTAGCTATCGCCTATTTTCCTGCGCAACAAATGAACTAAAAATATAGAACCCGTGTCAATAAAAGAGACGCTAATATTAATAGTTGATTTCTGGCCGTTCACATTGCAGCAGAGTACACTCTCCACTCGCTAGCTGTCTCTACTAACTATGCACTCGCTTCTCCCTGCTCACTAACTCATACCTAGTTTTACTAGCTTCTCGCTCATTGTTGGCGGTGGGACAAGTGCCATTGACAACAGACAAAGTGGTACCTTTTACTTGAAAATGACACATATTTAGTAACATGTTCAACTTATGATGAGATAAATTATTGTTAAATATATGTTTGTTTTTGAGCGAAATTGCTACATTTTTGTGAAATCAATCAAAATAATTAAGTTTTGTTAATCAGAAAGTTATTTCTAGACCCCATCATGAAGAATGGATCCCGTGGGCCACCCATACTGCTCAAGAGACCCAAAGATGCTACAATCCTTAAAGTCCATCCAAATTACAAGTCTAGAACATCATCAGACGTTGCTCGAATAGTGCGCCGCGACAAACCTGTGAGGATGGTGCGGACTGCCAAGCCTGTGGTCAAGCAAAGGGAGAAGATGGTGTGCCCCGTCTGCGGCATACTTACCTACACCCTCGGCAACCACATAGCCACGCATCAAGGTGATTTGTTGTGACAACATTAAATATACCCAACTAATGGTACCAAAAATATTTGGTTGTAGGTAGGGTAGGTATTTTTGTATTACAAGAAATATTTTTAAAAGAAATAAAACGCCAGTATTAAAAAGTATCGCGAGTTGGACTTTAGGTAGCTTTTATAAACAATTGAAGTAAACTACGGGAAATTTAACAAAATTAAAAATAAGATTAAGTGTATTTAAAATAAGATTGTTTTTTCAGAAAAGAAACGATACTCGTGCGCCCAATGTACAAGGTCTTTTGCTCAAAAGGCAAATTTACAAGTGCATCAGAAGCAGCACACTGGAGTAAAGGATCATATCTGCGAGATTTGCGGTGCTGGATTCTATAGCCAGAAATCTTTGGTCAGGTACGGAAAGTGTCTTGTACCTTACTTAATATAAATTATATAAGTACCGGCACTAGAGTTCACGCAAACAACATCAAGTCATGTATTGACAGCAGAATTTTGTTTACATTCACACCTTTGTTCATTCACCTTTGTTGCATGTAGCTGTGTGCGTAATCATTCACTTCAACTCTCGTGCCGACACCATACCTACTGCACAAAACTCTATTAATTTGCCTATACTAGTAGTACAGTTGAGTTCAAAGATAGGTAAACACTTTTGCGCCTTATCCCATTGAAATAAGGTGCAAAAGTGTGTACGTATTTTTGAACTCAACTGTACCTACTTCAATTTATAACTTCCTTTGTCTGTTTCAGGCATAATCTGATTCACAAGGGCGAGAGGCCCTATCCATGTACATTATGTAATAAGAGATTCATTGCTGTAAGTATACATGTTTAGGATACAATTAAAGAAAAATTGTTGACGCTGACACCAAATGGATACCTAATATTGATATTATTTTGACGCGTTTTATTGTGGTGTCAAATTTGCTATTAAATTTAGCTTCCGTTTTCTTTAAATTAAGTCAGTTTCCAAATAGAGCTTTCATTACCAACAACACTACTTTATAATTGAATATATTTTTTATTGTCCTGTGCTGCATACTTGCGATAGAGCTGGTCAAAGTAAAAATGACGCGCCCGTCAACCGCAATTTACAAGCATATAAATCTTTTTGTGGGGTTGGAGGGCGCGTCATTTTAAATCAGACGAATTCTTCATTCTAAAATTTTCAAAGGAATTATGCAGTAAAATATGCAGGATACAAGTAAACTACAACTAAATAAACCTTCAATTTTGTCTAGCTAATAAGATAAAACAAACTTGGCTTGAGTGCATGCTCAGATTACACGAGTAAAAACGGTAAAAATGTCCATAGTCGGGTGCGAACAATAAACGTAACTTAACACTTTCAGCGTTGCGATCTGAACCGTCACCTGCGCATACACTCTGGTTACAAGCCGTTCAAGTGCGCGACTTGCACGATGTCGTTCAACGCGAAGCACCAGTTGCAAAACCACGAGCGCATGCACACCGGCGAGCGGCCCTACACGTGTCAGGTGCGTTACCGCGGCTTGCCTCGCCTTGTTGCAGCGCGCGGGGCTGCGCCGGCACGCGCGCATCCACTCTGGCGACCGGCGCTTTCGCTGCGACATCTGTGGCAAAGGCTTCACGCAGAGCCATCATCTTCAAAACCACACGCTGTCTCACACGGGGGATAAACCTTTCACGTGCGAGGTCAGTTGTAGTTTGACCCTGGGAGTCTCGAGCTTTTTTTGTAACGTTGTTAGCTAAGCTACGCGTTCCGTTTTACACATGTAGTTAGTGTGGCCCTAGGTTTACTGTTACACGACCGAGAGATGAATGTTCAATGAGAGATATACCGTTCTTTAGTAAGTAGATTCTCGAAGATTCTTGAAATGGCACATCTCAATGGATGATGCTTTTTTAACTAACCTGTAGATAGAAGACCAACCATGGTCATGTAAGGTCTAGTGCTTATGCGCGCGTATTACACTACCGTGAGCCTAACCCTAACGAGAGGGACGCCGCCATACCGCCGTTGGAATGAGATGGAGATATCTTGGATTCGAACCCGCTTTGGGACCGCTAGCTTTGTAGGCAGGGTCACTAACTACTAGGCTAACCGCGTCGTCATTATGGCCATGGTAATAACCTAATAACTACCGCACCTCTCGACGACGCTATGTAAACATTTCGTATCGTTTGTGCTTAAGACTACGAATTAGAGAAAAGAGGCATAAATTTTTTAGCGAAACCAAAAGAAACGTAATGATTTTACCAGCTTTTTGTACGTATGTATGCATGTATGTGACCAAACATCGGTAGGCTACATACAAATTGTAAGGGTGTGTCATACTAGTCGCCAGTCGGGTTTTAGTTTGCAACTTTTACCACCTGTTTCACAATCGTCAATTAAAGCATATTTGACAGATAAATTTCGCCCTTTCCCTTTCTTACACTTGCAAGCCAATAGACAAGGAGAGGGCGAACTTTGAATGGCAAATAAATTTACTTGTCGATTGTGAAACAGACCCTTCTATTATTTGCTACTAACTTTTTTATTTAGCGATTGTAGAATCTTGCATGCTTACAAACATGTACAATCACCAGCAATAATATACATATTATCCAACATTGAGCTCAAATATACCTGACACGCTCTTATGCCTCTAGTAATAGAGACCTGTCAGATATTTTTGGGCCCAATGTTAGATAATCTATTATTGCTGGTGACTGTACAGTACACCCATTTCTTTGAAAGCCATCGACTAGTTAACGCTATCACACTCGCATCTTACAGTATATTAACTCTTGTTTCATAAAAAAAACCGATGGCTATTAACGGTACGTTTACGGTACCTACGTTTTAATTAATAAAATGCTATATTTTCATTGAAGTCCATTACAACTTCCACTAATTAAAAATCAACCATAAATTAAAAAGAGACCTAATTCAATTTATGCTGTCTTTCAGGTGTGCAACGTGGCGTTCAGCTACAAGGTGAACCTTAACAACCACGTTTATAAGGTGCATGGCATTAACCTGAAGTTCAAGTCTATCCACACCGTCACCGAGGACGTGTTGCGGCGCGAACTGGGGCTTGCGAGCGAGGCGCGTGTCGCCATCGCACACATCCTGCCGCAGCTGGACGCGGCGCCTGACCGGGCCGGCTCGCACCAGCCCGACTACGCAGTTTAACCTTATCAACACCATAAAAAACAAAAGTATGGAGGTATAACCTCCATCTGTGGTGTCTATAATCTACGGTGTCAACCGTTGCCAATATGTCCCATTGGCGTTGGAAAGGTTACTTTCGCCGAGCCGATTGCGACTATTACGCGAACTCTGATGTGCTCTTTGGGATTGGCCGAGGCAGCCAGCTATTGGGGAATCCTATTGTTACGCGCTTGTCTCTAGTGCGTACGTAGGTCGGGATCATTTAATTGCCAAAAATAGCCTACTTATTAGATGTCATCTGGATTTATTATGTAGGTTATTTGGTCTGTTCTCACTTCAATAATGTTTGCATTGCTGAAGGGTCCCCCTTCAGCAATGCAAACTCAGTGTTACCAAATGGTCAAACTTCTTAACAAGATCTAAGTATAAAATATATTGAGTTAATCTTCCTGGACCCTTAACTATCTAAGAAAAACCAAAATACATTTCATCTTAGATTTTCAGTTTTATGTTACAAGACTTGCTTGTTCTTGAATAACGTACTTATCCTTTTTTTAAACAGCAGAAGTAGTCACAATGACAATTAGTAAAAATAATATATCATACCAATTTTCGAATTTGTAAAAAAGAGCATACCTAATTGAGTTTATTTCGGTCACATTGTTGAATAATGAAGATGTTGTACATGTTTATACTTACGAGTTGTATTAAAGTTGATAGTCATTTATACATATTTGTTTGATTTGTCTTTCAACTTATGTGCCACCGTGGATCCATTTGATTGTTAAGTTATAATAAATACATACCACTTCTATGGTTCTTTCAGGATCTATAGTGGTAAGCAAATAATAATAATTCACTGCACTGATGGCATTTTTATAATTAATTTCAAAGAAACAAACAAAAGATAAGTTGTGTGGTATTACTAATTTTTTAATGATTTTATGTTTGCTCAGTTATAAAAAAGTGGCGCAGTATCGATAAACCCGTAGTACGTTGACAAAAATAGTCAGATCAGTGGTCGGCCGTTTCGAGAGACTTCTAGTTACGGTCTACACAGGCACTCTGTAGTAATAGGTATTGTCTTAGGTTCCCACTTGGGCACCAGTTCACCAGGCATACCTAATTCTTTTTTTAATCGTCTAATCTCAAAGTCGTCTGTGATGCTGCGCGATCGTCTTGTCAGTATTGATATCTGAAACAGGACAGTGCATATTAACGAAAGCTTAAATATAGGTAACATTAAATGTAGGTGTATTTTTTAATCAATAAAGACGCTCTACGCTACTTATTTTGACAGTTTACGATTGCATCAGCGTAAATACACAGTCGGCCAAGCAAGTGGTTTTTACACAACCTTCTGTGAATTGAAACGGTATAGCTTAGGTAATACTTACGTTATAAATGCTTTCTTTACAGGTGAAAGGACTTTTGCAATTACTGCTCTCGCAAGTAATGTTAAGTATGGATTGAGGGTAAACTATGCCCCAAATCTTGCTCAGATTAACATTTACACTCTGAAATCATACATTCATGTAAGATATTGTGAAATTTAGTTAAACCTAGCATCAAGAAGCTGTAATTTGGCATGGTGGCATTATATAGGGTGAGGCACGAAAGTCGCTACAATATAGAACCAACATTAAAGGTTTCAAGCTGTAAAATCAAATCTTGAAAAAAACATTTTTTTCGGGTACATGTAAACCAAAGTTATTTTTTTACATTATAGAATCGAGTGAGGGATCATTGGATAGCTCTTAAAAGTATAGTTAAGTATATATTATAATACATTTTTAGATTTCACCATTTAGGAAATATTGGTCTCGAAGTGTCAATTTCGCTAGAGTTGCGTGTCCCCACCCCCTACAGCCAAAACTACAAGTACTAAAAATCTGAAAATCTTAAATAAAAACACATACGTATAACGAATTTAAAAGGAAAACTATCACGATTAAGTAGACTTAATCGGTTGTTGAGTTACATACGACTAAAATGTTTATACCTACCGAAAATCAGGTAAGATAACTTCGAACAGAAAATTAGCTCATATTTATGGTTTTTGTATTTGTAGTAATGATTTAGATTTATTTATTACACAATACAAATTACAATTATATTTAATATTATACACATGTAAATGGTGACTGAATCCTAGACTGAGCAATGAGCATGGCGCCACATGCTCTTGCCCGGTTTTTATGCCGGCGTATGCGCCGCCCCACTTTTTCGGCGTTTGTATTCCAAGTTGATTGGAAAACGATAGTGGCCCGGAATCCCTGTTCAAATTTGACCCTCCCATACAAAACATCGTCAGCTGACTAGCCAAAATGTATGGGGTGGTCAATTTTTTTTTCGCGATTTCGGGGTTGGTCCCATAGTGAAAGTTGATCAGAGCCCTTAGCCAAGATGCCCATCGCTAACTAGCGTTTCTATTCGTTTAATTTTTAAACCAATCGCGCCACTGGTAGATCACGTGACTCTTCGTATGACGTGATCTACCAGTGACGCGATTGGTTTAAAAACGAAACGGATAGAAACGCTAGTTAGCGATGGGCATCTTGGCTAAGGGCCCAGTATGACTTACTGATTTAAGCCCCAAAATTTTGTAGACGAATAAAAAAACACCCAGTATTATTACGATATTTACAAGTGTGTACCTAAATTAAATTGGTAGTTATAATTGCGTATGACAAAACAAACTGACAAAAAGAGTTACAATATGATTTAATATTGATTCGTCGCTAAGATGGTCATTTTTGTAGTACTTATGTACTTGGTTTTATGTACATTAATGTCATCTTTATGCTCAGTAGAATTGATTTTTCATGCCTTAAAATGTTCGTACACTTTATAAACAACTTGTTTAGTTTGAACCCTATTCGGAGGACTCATCTACGGTAGTAAAATCTCGTTTGCGTTTTGTTCAAAACGGCCTGTCCAAATAACTCGTGTTGAACTGTTGACGACAGCGATGCTGACGCCCGTGTATACATTGGGTACGTTCCACTAAACGCCCGCAACGCCATCGACCACGACCGCTGCATTTGCCGTTCCACTAACGTAAAAACGCCGCGGGCGTTGTAGGCGAATGTTATAGGTTGAACGCACATGTTGAGCGCTGTGTGCTCACTCTGACCCACCAATATTTTGTGGGCGAAGTGGGTGCGATGTGGTCGCGAACAGTGACGTCATCTATGACGTCGAGCGATCGCTCGCGACGACCACGGGCCTTAGGTGGAATTCTCATCTATGGCCCGACAGAAGTCTCGCGTCATTCGACGTAACGAAAACATACCCCTCCCGCACCGCTCCACTACCGCAGGAACCTCCAACTTTAAGCGTAAGACCTACCTATAGTACTTCTTGGGTACTTACTCTATGTTCACAGTAACATGGCACATCATCTAATATTTGCTGAAAAAAAAAGGACAAATATTAGTAAGTACAGTGTTTTTAATCCACGAAGGCTCGCCCCGCCACTCAAACTGACGTTGCACGTTTGCGTGCATTGTACGTAAATGAGGTAGTGAGGCGCGACTTCGTAGCTTGAAAGCACGATGGAATTCAATAAAGATTATTACATAATAAAGGAAAGCAAATGTTCAGAAATCACAGCGTTCTGTTGCAAGTGAAAATTCAGGTTTAGGTGAAAATTTATTACTGCACTACCTATCAGGTTTTAATAATGAAATATCTTTTAAACGCTAAAAGTAGTAAAACCGATTGATTTTTATGACGTTGTAAAAGTGGCTATTTAACGGAGGTAGTTGTTGGTAAAATGTGAACTAGGATAAAAAAACAATGTTGGTTGCACAGCACAAGTAATCTACTTTTTCTTAGCTCAGCGCTATGGATAAGGTTCAAAAAGTTCGGCATGCTAACTCACGCAATTCAATTTTCTATGAAACTTTCCGTTATGCGACGAAAATTAGTCTTAAATTTAATGTTCATAAATTAAAGCCTCCCTCTTTCCCTCCCTCTATTGGTCCCTCTTTCTATTGGTGAAAACCGTATGAACATCCGTACTACTGTACTTTCCGAGATTAGCTCGGACAAACATTTGGGGGACTTTAATTTATAATTATGTAGTGACTACGCTTACCTAACTATTTGCTAATTGGGTCCAACTTTTTGAACCTTACCCTTATCGCAGGTGGACAACTTTACACAACAAGGTACTTACTTATTTTACATAGCATTGTTGCGTAGCAACTAGATGAAATTCCCTAGATTAAACGACTTGCGTCACGTTTAGGTACACAGCGTTAACTGAAGGTAATGACATAGCTACATAACAACAAATATCTGGCGGCTATCTGCCGCACTCAGGCGCCCATTAGACGGTAGGTTTGCTGTTAGTTTTGCTACAGTCACTGCTGTGACTGACGGATAACCTACTGTCTAATGCGATGACTGATGTTTGCATGATCTGATCATTATCCAGTTATTTTGATTTTTGCATCATGCACCATCAGTCGTGACTAATTGAATCGACTGACGCAAAACCTACCGTCTAATGGACGCCTCAGAGACGTTAATTAATTTTTAAGTTTGATTAAAATGACTGCGTCTTAGGTCGGAGTTCACCAACCAATTTAACGGACTGTTAAATCCTAATCGGCTGTTAGTCAATACATTTTGACAGCCGTCAGACCTCTAATCGCTTGTTTAACTGTTGGTGAACTCCGACCTTATTCTATTGCTATAGCAAAGAAAGTGACAACAGCAACTTAATCAAACTTAAAAGTTAATTGACGTCTCTGAGAGCGGCCGTATGACTTAAATCCTAGTTCCGCTACAGCTAGGCTGTAAGTATATACTTACACTATGCTTCTTAACTTTTATGTTGCCGGTTTTCCTAGTTCTGGTCTCGACTGAGTTATCCAGGAGGATGATGTCGTTTCTGATCATGTCGGCGTAGTCTATTATTTGGTCGGTCAGGCCGCCGGGGCCCGGGCGCGCCGGCGGCGGCTCGACCGCGTACTCGGGCCCGATGTTGTCACCATCGTAACTCACATCGTTCTCCAAAGACTTCTGCACTACGTAGTTCTGCCTCATATGCGTCCTCATGTCCTCAACCATGAATTCGTCGACGTCGGAAGTGCGCTTCAACGCCGAAACTTGTGGAAATAATGTCTGGATTATAACAAACAATCCGACATACACCACGAGGAAAACGCATGCCTTGGAAACCTGAAATATGGATGACGTAAGTAGTTAGAAGATGGACGATAGATCGCTCAACACAAACAAATTAATTACTTACATCAAATTTACTACTAATAATAATAATAAATAAATATCAGGGACAATCTCACACAAATTCACCTAGTCCCAAACTAAGCTCTAGGCTTGTACTATGGGTACTAGACAACGATAAACATTACTTATATAGAAAAATACATACTTAAATACATAGAAATCATCCATGACTCAGGTACAAATACTCGCGCTCATCACACAAATATTTGCCCATATCGGGATTCGAACCCGGGACCGCTAGCTTCGTAGGCAGGGTCACTACCAACTAGGCTAAACGCGTCGAGATAGAGAGATATGATTTCAGTTGCAGATAAAAACTTAATTTTGTTTATGGAACAAAGTCGTCCAACAGCTAACTGTGTAGGTAATTTAAGACGAAACAATAATAATGGGGACCTTTGAATATGAGTGTACTAAAATTAAGAATATTCATAATCAAATTTGCCTAATTTGCCATTGAAATTACCTACTTAGCAATTTTATACTAGGTAATTACAGTTGTGATTAACTTGAAATACTTAAAATAAGTTAAGAAATACATTTACAAAAATTTCAGCAAGTGGGTACGGAACTAACTCACCTGTAACCTAACCCCTTTTACTTGACCTAATAATAACACAATCCAAATATAATATTAATAACTTACCATTATGACTTTTTCCTGCGGCGTCCATGGGGTGAATGCGTTGGTTAGCCATCGTCCCCTACTTATATATGGGAAAAATGATTGACAGCCATATGAAAAGATCCATTAGCTTGAAGATAAAATTACGAGTATAATGATATTTCGTACGCCCTCCCATATAACAATAGTCGGTAAGGTAAAAATACATTTTCTGGAAAGTCCTTTAGTTCTTTGCTAGCAACCCCCGCTACCCGACACGTCTTGCCCGTGTGGGATATATTAAACAAAGTATAAATGTCATAAGAAAACTAGATCACCTTAAAACACGGGTACAATAAAAGTATTAATTAGTCACTAGGTATATACTAAGCGAACAAAAATATTAATCTCCCTCACTGACTGTTGAGCCGTCATAGAACCTTGTCGTAGTCTATGATTAATTTGACCGTAATTTATGTCAGTTTTTTGATGTTCGCTCATTACGCCAGGGAGGAAGCTCAACAATCAAAATCTATGATGCGAATTCATGTCCATATGTCCATACCACGGGAAGATATGTTTTGCTCAATCCTTCTAAATTGGGCCATACCCATACAGATACACAACACAATGTTCTTTTTTTCAAGCAACAGCGCTAAATGATTGTTAAGTACCTCACACAAACATATTTTGTATGGAACCAGTAAATATAATTTTGTTTTGAAATTGTTCCATAAGTTAAAAGTTGTTATCTAGATCGATCTTTAGGGCGAACCTGGTACCCAAATACGCCTTTCAGCACTTTCTTTATACAGGGTGTTTTTTTATTCGTCTTAAACATTTTGGGGGTTAAATCAGTAAGTCATACTGACCAACTTTCACTATGGGACCAACCCCGAAATCGCGAAAAAAAATTTGACCCTCCTATACAAAACATCGTCAGCTGACTAGCCAAAATGTATGATATGGTCAATTTTTTTTTTGCGATTTCGGGGTTGGTCCCATAGTGAAAGTTGGTCAGTATGACTTACTGATTTAACCCCCAAAATGTTTAAGACGAATAAAAATACACCCAGTATAAGTACCTACTTGTTTTTTTTTTGTTGTACTAATACGAAGTCCATATTTTTTTTACAGATATTTATTTTTCATTAAGTAAGGTACAGTCGAGGAGAGAAAGATGTATACACTTTTTCACCTTGTTCCATTGTAATAAGGTCCAAAAGTGTATACATTTTTCTATCCTCGACTGTACGTCAAGTTAACCTTTTTTAATTTTTGTGGCATTTAATTTGGCTGCTTTAAACGCAAGTAGGTATATAAAATAAAATGTAATAAAATCAAGTTAACACACTAAAAAAAAAGAACTACCTACATCTAAAAATATCGATGGCTTAGAAGACAGAACAAGGTGTCTAACATCGTTCAAAAATTGGATAATGTGGGAATTTATTTATTTAAGGATTATCAACAGATAATACATCAGTACAGCAAATATAAGAACTATGCTAGTAACATGCTGGTCACATCGGGAATTAGTCTAAATGGGAATTAGTCAATTTGGAAAGAGGATGCTTCGGTCCTTGTTTGTTTAGTAGGATTTAATTTTGGTATTTCAATGTGAAAAATGCAAAATTTTGCACATTTGTCCTCTGCGGGCTTAACATGCATACACGAGATAAAATTTGACAGGTGCTAGTGAAATGAATACATCTATTCCATATTCTAACGTAAGACTTAACGCTTAAGGTTTAAAATAAAAATGTTCCATCTTGATAAAATCGCTAATAACAAAGTGAAAATCGCCATAGTCGCTTAGTAATAAAAGGTAATAAAAACCAGGACGAGACACTTTTATTTTATACCTTAAGCGTATGTAGCGATGTATTAATTTCCCTAGCACCTGTCAGATTTTATCTCGTCCAACATGCATATGTTAAGCCCGCTGGACCATTTATAGTATCCTGATTTGGATATACATAGAAAAATGTGCACTAACAAGGATAGGTACCCAACTGTCCGGCTCCGATTTGATTTATTTTGATATATGTTAGAGAGTAGTCTAAAATAATAGACACGTATTTTTTTTTAGCTGCCTAATCTCAACCTATTGGGAGAAATTAGTCCTCGAAAGTACTGAAAAGTGAGTTACTGCCGCACTCAGAGACGTCAATTAAGTTTTAAGTTTCATTAAAGTAGTTGCTGTCACTGTCTTTGCTATAGCAATAGAATAAGACGAAGCAACTTTAATGAAACTTAAAACTTAATTGACGTTTCTGAGTGCGGCAGTAAACCCTCAACTTCTGTAGAGAGTTTTGTTCAAGCAAATTGCTAGTTAATTACTGGTTTGATTATATGTTTGAGGACATGAAAAAATAATGAGCATGTGTTTTGTTATATCGGCTCAAACTAATTTTCCTAAAAAAACACGAATGAGAAATATAAAACTTTGAAGGGTGTTTTTTTAGCAAAATATGAGTTTCAGCCGATATGACAAAAAATGTACTCATTATTTTTTAATGTACTCAAACATAATATAATCGAACTAGTAATTTAACTAGCAGTTTGCTTGAACAAAACTGTACAGAAGTTGAGGGTTTAGTCACTTGTCAGTACTTTGGAAGACAATTTCTTCCAATAGGTTGAGATTGGGTAGCTAAAAAATACGTGACTTGTCTGTTATTTTAGTAACATATATCATAATAAATCAAATTAGAGCCAGACAGTTGGGTACCTTTCCTTGTAAGTTATGTATTATTATTATTACGTAGGTATGAAAAGACATTGCTTTCCCCCTTCGCCTTAAGTATACCAAATTACCGCGACATCGGTTAGGTACATTCAGAATAAGTTTTTATAACGAAAACGAATCGGGGGAAGAAGCGTGGGATGACTTATTTTCGATCATATACGTCATTAGTTGACGCGTGATTATGACAAGCCTAATCATATGCTAAACGACTATAATTGGTGTAGGCTTGCATGGCTAGCAGATGAATGAAATGCATGAAAGTTTCATTTTCTTTTAGTTAGAACTTGTTGCATACATGACGTGTGAAGGACTCTATTGCAATAGGCTCTAACTGCTAGCCACGCTATTAAACTTGTTAAGTAAATATTAAAAAAAGACGAAAAACAAATTCAACCATTTATTTATAAACAAAAATAAATTAGTCGTATCTTATCAACAATGATAAATGCATACCACTAAAATATGTACTTATTATATAACAAAATATTAGCACTGCAAATATAACAATTAGTTAATAATAATAAAATTAATAAAATAACAAATAATCCTCTATAATAACGCACAATAACGAAAGTATGCTTGAAGTATGCTGTGGCCTTATTTTTCATTGTGACATTTGAATATGACAGGAAAGCATACTTTTACTAAAATAGGTTTGTGCGTTGATGAATAAGGGGGTAATTCTTTCTTTAGGTATTGAGATTGACCCATTAATTAATCAGTTGCCTAACATTAACAATACTTTTTACACACATAATAATTATTATTTTACAATTGTACACTCGAAAGCAATAAATTTGGGTCACTAACATAAACCATAATTATCTCGAAAACGAATTCACCTATTAAAATGAAATAAATTGAACCTTAAAGACAATTTATTGCTCATTAATTATAAAGTACCAAAACTTATCGATTGGTGTAAAGTAATGGCATTAAAGTAGTTATTTATTCAATTGGCACATAGTCTCTAAAGTCAAGAGCGCCGAGGTTAGAGCGCGAGCTTGCGAGCGCTCTAATGACAGGCACGAGTATCTTTAGAGCTAATTATACGTACCGTTGCATAAATACGTTTTTTTTCTTCTGGACCCGCACCATAAGTTTTTTACAAACTTAAAATGATAATGTCAAAAATAAACAATGTAGGTATAATCAATAACAAGTCGATGAATATTAATCATCTTTTCTTAGTGATTTAATAAAAATGTAACTTTAAAAACATTATTAGTCTCGAAATTAATTTTGTTTTTCATCTACGTCATTTCAATTGTTAATAAAACATTTCCAACGTTTTAATATACAAATTAGGAAGTCAAGTGTTCACTAAACGCCAAGACTGATATCCGGAATCACCGTAACCATGGTAACAACAATGCTATAATGGTTATAAAAGAACAGTTATTACTATGGCAACGCTCATTATAAAAAGCAGTTTTCACGCTTTGGTGGTGATGTATATATTAGCGGTTTATAGTACGCGACTAGAAAAAAGATATAAACAAAATGACCGGCTTTTTTTAGAAAATAGAACTGCAAATTCTTCTGTCACAAAATGTATGTATAAGATAAGAAGTGTCCCAGGTATTCATGGCCATTATATCTAAGTATTAATTATGTCACTTACACCCGATGAATGTACGAGAATCCTCTCAATGCTGGAAACCGGGCGAAGTCAGCGCGATACAGTTCAGCGCGTTCTTCAGCAGTTTCTGGAAACTGGTTCGAACCTACGCAGACCGGAACAGGCAGACCCAGGTGTACGACGGCCCGGGAGGACTGATATTTGATCAACAGTATGCTCCGAAATCGTTTTCTTACGGGAACTGCCTTGACACATAACTTTTTACGCCTTGGTGGGAGCAACACTAGTGCATGGACTGAAAGACGGCGATTTGGTGAAGCTAATGACTCACAGATCAGTTCGATATCTGCACATTCCGCGCTTTGGGCTTCGCGAGTGCCGCGGCCGCTGCTGGGGACGGTCGAGTCGCCGGCCTTCTGGCCGAAGGATGTCGTATTCCGGGGGGGTTCCCTCACTTCGAACGCTGTGATGCAACAGTGCCACGCTGTTTTGTCGCCAAAATAATACTTGTGTCGAGTTTATAAATATATGAATTTTAGTCAGTAAGGTCTTTGGCCCTAATAGCCAGAAAATAAATTAATTTGATTTGGTCCTTGCATTAAATTCGCAACTCCTTTCCAAACGGGGCGCGAACCCCAGCATTAACACCGCCAAGCAAGCACCAAGACACACTCATTACCGTTGTCCTCTATTATACGAGTAGCACTATCTGACCCAAACAGTCAGTAAACAGCGGCAAGTTATCCGCGTCTGTGGACGTTATAATAACTTTACGGTTACCCGGCAATTCAGCGCAGACAGCTGCGATGCGTTTCAGTCCACTATTAATGTCAGATTTGTATACAAACTTATTCTCCATATCACTGCTACACTGCCGTATGACCTACCTTTTAGAGGCCCGAGAGATATATCCACAGCTGATTTGGCTCGAGAAATCAAGGTCATCAGGTAAAAGCCATAATACTTGAAGTGTAATTATATCTTTTTTAATTCCTTACTTAACTCCTGTACCTTAGGAAGAGATCACTTATTCCACTAATTAAATGATATTAATGTTGTTCCAGTTTTATCCATTATTTTATATAATTTGATTTCCGGTTTTGATCAGATTTCTTTGACACGGTGCTTTTTAATATATATTTTCTGTATAGGTAAGTTTAATTGAGTGATTTAATCTTCATAAGTTAAACGCATATTAAATTGGTAATAAAAAAAAAAACAAATTAGTGTAAAAAACCAGAACTGCCACATTCCGTCATACCTACCGTACTCACGAGTACTTAATAGAAATAAAATTTTACACAAAATTACCCAGTTTGGCCGGGGAGTAACAAACAACTTTTTACAAGGACAAGCTTCGTTTATTTTACAAAAACGCTCTGAATTAAAACCAATATGCCCTTATTAATAAACGTAGAGTAACAGTGGGTGGAGTAGTTATTCTGTCGAATTCAAATGTCACAACGACAGATAAGGACAAAGCATGGCTTAACTATTCTACGGTTGCTTCACGTTTATTAATAAGGAAGGGCAATAGCGATCAGCCTTGGTAGTACGATATCACGACCGCTGGGGGTTAGGTCAGGAGATGTTGAGCAAGAGAGGGTTTTTCCTGAAAGCGTTGATGGCGTACTCAAATGCCTGCGCCGCGTTGGGTCCGTCGAAGGGTATGAGAGGTTCCCCGGCCACGAGCCCCCGCGCTCTGTTCATCAGCTCCCGCATGACTAACCGCTCGCGAGCTAACACTTCTTCATTCATCACGTATACAGAGCGCCGTTTGAGGAAGATGCCATGCTTCTTTAGGCAATGCCGGTTGAAGTCGTGCTTGTAGCTGTAAGGCTGCGTGCATAACTGAAACAATGGTATATAAAGAATCATCTAATAACTTTCCACTGCTGGACGAGTCTGGCCACTTTGTGCGAGGGCGGCGGCGGCGCCGGCAGGCCGCTAACGTCCCCAAGTGAGCGCTAAACATCCCATGAAATACACAAAATATAAGATTGTCGCGCTGTCGAGCTTTAAGGATCGCTAAACCTTTGTGGATTTACGTAAGCATAAAAAACCGGCCAAGTCCGCGTCGCACACGATGGGGTTTGTACTATCGTACAAGATTTATTTACAAGATGTATTTTTAAATATGGGGTGAGGCACGAATGTTGCTACAACGTTAGAACCAAAAAGGTTCTATATTGTAGCAGCATTCGTGACTCACCCTATACTATACTTTCGTAAAAGAAACAAGAGAGGCGCTATATCAATATGTAAAGATTCGTAAAGTAATTGTCTAATATAATTACATCCGTCAAAACAGCTATTTATTTAGGCTATATTTTAATGATTTGTTGTAGCGACAATAGAAATACACACTCTGTGAAAATTTCAACCGTCTACATACGAGAATTACGAGACTACGAGACTTAATAATAGGGTTCCTAAAAAGTTGATCTAAGCTGTCCTCCTAAATAAAACATCGCATGTGCAGCTTAATTGCTATTTGCAATGGACTTGCATATGTAAAGTAAACGCAACGGTCGCATATGTAAAGAACTCTTATAAGTTTATATGTAAATTAACATAGCAATATCATATAGATTACCTCGCAGTTGAAAGGTCTCTCGCCCGTGTGCACGCGCATGTGGTGGCGCAGGTTGACGGCGCTGAAGAAGGACATGTTGCACAGCTCGCATTTGTGGCACTTGTTCGCGGAGTTGTGCGTGCGCGCGTGCCGCGCCAACTGGTGCCGCTGTATGTAAAGGTACATATAATAATAATCATTATTATTATAATTTAGAAACTCGTCTCTCGTCAGACAACAACGACTTTTTCAAGTAATCTTTAAGTGCTGGAAAGGGTAACTCTAAAACTACGTCGGGTAATTTATTATAAAAATTAATGCACTGATTTACATACTTTACGGACACGAATTTTAATGGGAATTTTATTTTTATTCCTAGTATTGAAACTATTTATATCAGAATTCTTATCATATACATGTAATGTATATACATGTATAATAAGATATTCATCAAATAACATAAATAAAATAGCAATTACCCTCTTGTAAGATTTGTTGCAGATATCACACACGTATTTTCTTACATCTTGATGACATTGTATGTGTCTGGAATAAGGGGTTAAGCATATTAATATTTGCTATAGTGGATGTGTCCGACAAGTCCGCGCGCGACCGTCCCGCCGGGCGGCGGGCGTTGGCGGGGACGAGGCAACTAGTTTTATGCAACATTGACTTTAACCCAGTTAATAATTTTTGACGACGCAGACATTTGCATTAACGTCCAACAAGCTAGCTTGCAAAATACGATTAAGGTACACTCGTATAGGCGTCCATATATTTCTGTTATTATTGTATTACTTAGTTTGTTGTTGATTTCAATTGTGCCGGTCGTCACGTATTGTTAATGAATCACATCTAGGATAAGAATTTTCCATACGTGTTATCTAAATTAGTCATGCATAAGGTTTGTTAATCGTGTATATATACTTCTGCTTTATTGTAATTAAACTAGATTGTAACCGACTGACAAAGTGGTTCCTTTCTCACCCATCAATATGGTAATCTCTTCCGGTAAATCAATAATATATATAGATATTTTAAATTATTATAAATTCTAAATAACTAACTAGGTACATTTTTGCATGTAATTGTTTTAAGTTAGTCTATGTCTTTTTACGCATGAGATACAGGAGCATCCTAGTGCAGGCATGTAATTTATAAGTGTCTTAGGTTTTTGTTTAGTACATAGTTAAACACTGTAGAAAAGTGCTTTGAATAAAGATTTTTTTTCATTTTATCTCGGTGTTAGAGGCACCGCGTACTGCTGTTGCATTGCCTTCCCCAACGTCTCTTACCCCGCGGGACTGCAGCGTATGGATTTGACGGACTAGCCATGTGATCAATACAGTCGCCACAAAATATATCGGCGCATACAAGCTGTTTAGGAATATTTAAACTCAACTGAATTGATAGCGGCGTGCTCTGTGTTTGGGCACGACTGTACGAGTGTAAATAAACTAAGTATGCTACTTTTATTAAGCGGACACTGTTTTTGTTCTTCTTACCCTCTAAGTGAATCTCTGGTGTAAAAGGCTGCAAGACATTGGTCGCATTTAAATTTCTTGATATTAGAATGCTTATTCTTATGCCCTTCTAAAGCGTTTCTTGAATGATATCCCTTGGGGCACATGTCACACTTAAATTTAGGTTCACTATGCACTAACATGTGTGTGTTCAATGACATTGTAAGTTTACCACAGTGTGGGCATATACTTTCCTTTTGTTTACGTTTGTATGTTATTTTCTTTTTTTCTAATGGTTTTCTGGGTTCATAAGTAGGCATCAATCTAAGGTCATTAATAATTATTGGCTTTATAAGAACCTCTTTAAATGGGACTCCTGATGCTTTACCATCATCTTTTTTCGCTACTGAAATATATAAAATGATGAATGAATAGATAAAATTAGGTAGCAGTACTTGTAAAGTTAATTAATTTTAAGTTATGCAATAGCCATCAATTAAGGTATTTAAATGAGTCATGATTTTTTCCTCACATTTGAAAGGTAAAACTAAACGGACTACTACTGTCACTTGTCTTCTTTCCTCACATAGCTTATGATGATGATGACTTAAAATCTCAAAAATCACTAAAGCTACTGCAACAAATGTAAAGTATGAAGTAAATCTATGCATGTAAAAACCCTGAATTTAAATACTGGTTACATATTAGTAAATAATAAGTGACTTATAAATTACTTTGAGTACAGTATTGTCATTTCGGAAGCTGACTGAATCTAATAAAATAAAAAAGATCACTGGGAAATTATAGATACATATTTTTTACCATTATTACCAAGAAAGGATCCTTAGCATTATAGGTCTCACCCCTTAACATTATTGTTTTATAGTCAATGAATGATGTTATTAGAATGCGATTATGCATTAATAACCATCTGTACTTAATGTGTAGAATGCAATTAAGTTAAGATAAATAAATAAATCGCCCTGTATTGTAATATGTATTGGATCCACTTTGTTTGAAAATCGGTAGCCTAATACATATACATTTTTCATGGTAGGTTTATGTATATAATAGTAGCCGGAGCGAAGCTAGGGCGGGTCGCTAGTAATATTAAAAAATATTACATGTCAATATGGATTTTGAAATAATAATTACATGATAAGTGCACAAACATTATTGGTCACAGCAGTTAGTTTCATTATAGCTAAGTTAGTTATTATAAAACTATAATTGTGTGATATTATACTCGTATGTATTTTTGTGGACTAAAGATTAAATAAATAGGTAAATAAATCACACTTACATTTAAGTGTTTTCTTTTTATTCGATTTCTTGCTATACTTTTTTTTTGAATAGGTAGGAAGAAACTCATCTGTATCAGAGTCGTCTTCATGGGGAGCATACTCATCAGCATCACTGTTTTCTCCTTGGGAAATATCACCAAAACCCTGTAATATTCCAGCAAATACATAAAATAAAATCAATATTTGAAGCAATTATTAATTTAGTTGTAATGTTGCAATACTACTCCCACTACACACACAATATTTTAAAGTCTCACTAGTTTTCCGCCCGCGTCATCGTCTGTGGAAAGTTAGTACCTTCGTTAAAAAGTACAGATACAAATTGTGTTAACTTTGAGGGGGTAGAATTTTCCAAAAAAACGCAGAACAAATGACGGAGCCACTTATGGGACGACTTTCCAACAACGCTGAATCTCGTATTTTTTATTTATAAGCAGTAGCATACCAATTTCCACATTTCTTACTACAAAAATAACCAAACTCCCATACAAACATCCACCCCCCATTTTAGAAGTAGTTTTTCCAAAATCGCTGAAAGTGATATTTTTCATTTGTAACTTTGTAAGCCTAAGCATAAGTAGCCTAAATATAAATTTCCACGTTTCTAACTTCAAAAGTCACTTAGCTCCAAAATAAACTTCCATCCCCCATTTTACCACCTTAGAGGTTTATCCAGGATAGCTAAAGGTGATGTTTTTTAGTATCACAGAATAAGTACAGAAGATTCTCTCATTTAATCTTTACAAAAGTCGCCTTTTTATTAGTCTAAGCATTATGTTTCATGGCCCTCGAAAGTCGTAGACTCAAGCGCAACCCAAATGAAACCTTAATGCTGTGTACAAAAGTTGTAAATGCAGTGGTTCACTCGCCGCGTCGCCGATAGCAAGGGTTGTCAACGAGTAGAAATAAAATAATGGCGTATTGTCAATTTATTTCTTGCATTCCCTATATTCTGTGTCTGTATATATTTATACAAGGTGACAGGTAATTAGTATACACAGGAGCAAATGTTTCTCACTCAGTAACCGATGGCAATTACATTTAAATTACGAGTTACATGAAACAAACGAGATTTATAATAGTTATTTGTTATGCAAGGCTGCAAAATTGTTATTTGGCGCGAGAGCCAGTATTCATTCCCGAGGCAGCGAAGGATTGTAACATTTAAACACGAGCGCAGCGAGTGATTCAAAAATAGAATACTGAGCGTAACGAGGGATTTAAGGCCTCGAGACCCAAATAATTTGCTGCCGTGCGAAACACACAAATTTTCACCTCACCGTAGCGAAGAAAACACTTGGTGTTGGAAAAACCATTACACGAGCGCCACATCAGTTGTGGCCATAGATTTTGTGCGCCGAAGAAGGCTTTTTCGAGCTGGTGAGGTGAAAAGTATTTTTTTTAAATTTAGGATTAGAATTTTAACCAAAATGATTGTCACCCTGATTAACTATGTTATGGTGGTCATCTCGTCTTCATCATCAGTTCCACTTTACCAAATGATGCATTTGGAATGCAAATGCTTAAGTTCCTACAGAAAATATGAACATTGCTGTACATTGCCTATAATTTTTGAACAGGTCCTTCGTTTTCCGAAGGATTCTATCATCTGATCCTGACTTGGTGACAATGGGACGACCTCTGAAGTAAATAAATAAATAAATAAATAAATATCAGGGGACAATCTTACAAAAATTGACCTATATAGTCCCAAACTAAGCTCTAGGCTTGAACAGTCAGCATCAAATAGATAGGAGCAGTCCAAATGGCCAAATTTATCCCAACACATTCTTATTCCTATTGTAATAAAGGTGTGTTGCGAAATATTTGGCCACTTTCGCTGCTCCTATCTATTTGAAGCTTTTTTTTGTACTATGGGTACTAGACAACGTAATCGTTATATTTATATAGAGAAATACATACTTAAACACGTAGAAAACATCCATGACTCAGGAACAAATACTCGCGCTCATCAAATAAATATTTGTCCATACCGGGATTCAAACCCGGGACCGCTAGCTTCGTAGGCAGGGTCACCACCAAGTAGGCCCCAGGTCGGCAAATTTTTAAGACAAAGAGCCAGGTGCCGGAAAAATATCGATTTTCGGAAGCTCATAGAGCCGCAGATTGCTGTTTCAGGTTTGTCACTGTATACCAAAATTAATTAGGACCAAAACTGCAGCAACTGACCCTTCAAAAAGCCGCATGCGGCTCGCGAGCCGCAGTTTGCCGACCCCTGAACTAGGCTAACCGTGTCGTCAAAAAACCTTTACTCTTACCCTAAGTAAGTTTACCCTTTGAAACAAAAAAAAAAACTTTTCAAAATTGGTTCACAATTGGCGAAGATGTCAGGTAACATAAACACAAAAAAAAAAAAAGAACCAGGCCCTGCCTGTTTCATATAAAGTATCAGTTTATAAATAAGGACTAATAATTTGCTAGCAATTTTTTTTTTATTCTGATTATTAGAAAACATTCTTGTTTTGACTGAGTTATGAGTAACCATCTAATATTATCAACTGATATTTTATAAGACAACATTACATTATGTCAATATGTTCACCAATCCTACTCAACTCACATTATCATAATTGTCATCAAGATCCGCTTTGAATGTCTTCAAGAAATCAATAACAGACATGGGTTCCTTTTCAAGTTCTGCATCCATGGTGTTGGGTTCAAGCTTCTTGATGGTTGTATCGTTGTAGCAGACAGAGTCTTTCGTGTCGAGAAGTCTGACTTTTACATCTTCAAATTCTTTAACTAAATATTTGTTATCTACAGGACTCGTATCTATCTCAAATTTTATTTCAGTTATGTCATTGAAATGAATTGTCTTCATATGTGAATTAACCTTTTGATGCAATGATGTATTGGACCTACAAAAAAAATGTTTTTAGATGTGAAAGTTGGTAATGCTCTGTTTTGATATTTTTTTTTATTTAAATTTTATGAAAAAATATGCAGACAAATGAAACAATAAAATTATGATATTGTCTATTTTAATGCACTTACTTATATAAAATTCACTAGTAACTATGTATGTAACAAAATCTAGAAATCAATAAAACAACTTCAAGTCATCGGATTAACTTGAAATTTTTGCAGACTTATGTGATTTCATTGACAATAAATAATATGACAATTTAATTTCGTCAGTGACACTAAACAAATACAAATATCATTTAAATAGTGACATTGTAGCAATTATAAAAAGAATTAGCCTTTTAATGTTTTATTTTTTTGTTTACTGTCATTAACAGAATGGTACTACTGAGCTGGCTGATGATGGAGGCAGAATACAGCCAAAGAAACTCTTAAATGGATAATAGTTTATTGTTGAGTTTGAACTACTTTGACTCGCTTTCATTATAGCAATAAAGGGAGATATTCAAAAAGCAATAAAAAAAATTACTTACTTTTGTATTAGAAGTTTGAAGTCATATAGATCTTTGAGTTTTCTGCGACATGCTAAGCATATTTGGTCAGTGATTCCATTGTCTCTTATCATCTGAAACAAAATAATATAGTTATCAGATATTGTTACCTACAAAACCAATTTAATGGTCCATTCATAGTCAGTCCAAATAGACCTGGTCCAATCGTAGTCAATGAAATGAAATTTCGTTGAATATGCTTAAACCGTCCATTTCTAGTGGTTTTGACTGATCTAGGGATGGAGTGTAGCAAAGGGGGAACAAAAAACTTACAGTCCGTAAGCACTCAGAATAACACGAGTTTCGGGTAAAATCGGACGTAATCATGTAATAGAAAAATGACAATGTTACGGATTTAGTTGCAGTCCAACACTCAAAGAGTGCAGTCGTCTTTTTGGCCTTGAACTATGTAGAGTAGTTAATAACACCATAACTATTAGGTAATATTTCATTTCATATTTTTCGACAATCGATTTTAATGGTGACACATCTCATAAAAGGTATTTCTGTAAATAGTCAATCACGGGATATTATATATAATGTATATAAATATTTTTCAAAAGCGGAAACTTTTAAGGAAAGTGATAATTGTAAATATTTTAATAAACTTCAAGACCGGTTGATAGAAGCAACAGGAATTTCAAAAAACACATTAGGAAAAATATTAATCAGAGCCGACCTAAAACCTCCATCTATGTCCAATTGAAACGCCAAAGAGCTTTCTTTTTGGCGTTTCAATCCTTCCACAAAATCCTTTTTCGGTCTCTTTAGCCCGAAAAAAGATTTTGTGTAAAATCTGTGGATAGTTTTGATTATGATGTAATCAGGAGGATGGTATATGATTTTATGTTAAATTCAAAAAACTCCCGAATTTGAAAAAATTACGAAATCATCTTGCAAAACAAACAAGAACATACACAATATTCCATAGATAAAATACTGGCTGAACATGGTCATTCTGTTCTGCGTTTACTACCCAGACTTTAATCCTATTGAGAATTTAAGGGCCCAATTAAAACAATACATAGCCCAGTGTAATGTTGACATGAATATGACAAGCATAAATAATCTACTGCAAGAGAGGGTCAACACGCAATTAAATGTGAAGAAGATTTCTGTATATAAGAAAATAAAATAGACAATTACAGTGACCAATTTATAATTAATACATATGATTCTGATTTTGAGTGTGAGCCTACTCACACTATAGTATTAAACATTACAATAATAACACAACTTTCCAATCATATAATTTTACATTATGAATATGTGTCAGGTATTACAGCTCTATATAATTTCTGCCAGAAGTAGTAAATAAAGATGTGACATTCTGTTTTCAAATTACCTGTGGACGAATTTCAAATTCTGATTCTGTTTTATTTAGATTATAACAAAGTCAAATTGCAATATAGTAATCAACCAAATATTAAGCATAATGCCATTCAATTATGGTTTATTATACATTGATGTCCGTAGAGCAGTCTCTCACTCGCCGCTGCACCGCGCTCTGACACTGCTAAACAATATTCTATACAGCAACAATACACTAGATATTTTCCATGACTCAGAGGCCAAATTAATTGCATCAGCTAGTCGATATTTGGAAACTCTTGTCACCACAAGCTCAGTGCAGGATATTGGCTAATTTTCATGTTAAATCTAGATTAGAGCCCTATATGCCTGATAATGTTCTTATTTTTAACTATATCTGTTGTCATTTTACGATTGTATTTTATATTTATAATTTAACATTTATCTCTTGTAACAGTGTGTTACCGATTAACATGTTTGGCTAGACTGTAAGTGTTAATTGTACAAAATAAATAAATAAATAAATAAATTGTCTCCTTAACTTTTTACAGTACGTTTAAAAAGTATTGTGAGTTAATAAGAAAACAGAACAGCAGTAGGTATCACTTTTGCGTGTTACCGCTGATACCCGAAGTATCTTTCTAAAATCCGAATGTTATTCTAAGTGCTCACGGACTGTACAATGTTTTTAAGGCAAATACACCGGTTAACGTTACCTTAACACTCGCTACAAAAGTTATCATATCTGCATATGTAATACTACTCCGACCAGACGGCTCAAATATGCTTTGAGTATTCTTACGGACTGCTAAACAAATTCTACATTCAGACATCGTTGTAAAACTTATCACGATCCCGATCACACTTAAAATAATTCCGATTATGAACTTTATTCGTTTTACACAAAACTCTGTCCCGAAAGACAATTACGATTTTTCTTACAAGAACGGTTAAATTGTTTCATTTTTAGTATAATTTGTTTTAAATTTAAAAGTTCGCTAATCGAAAAACAGACCATCAGAATTAGAGTACAATGTATTGTATACCGTGCAAATGTCAATGTCAGTTATACTTCAAATGAAAGTCGACAGACTACACTGTTCAAGACACTGTTAAACAATCGTCGCCTTCCGAAAACAGAGTTCTATTCATACATTTTGTAGAATTTGTTCATTAGGTATTTAGTAACACTGCGTTTGTCAGTATTTTAGTTTATTTTTTAGTTACATTTTTATAAATCCATTCTAATCCATTTTTGGAAATCAGAAATCAGAAATCCAATTTCATTCCGAACAGCGCCCTCATTTTTTTGCTCGACTTTTTTGCCAGGCTACCTATACTTGGCCCTGGAGTAACGTTGTCCACCCTTAAAACTCATATTTTTTTTATCGTTGTCTTAACTATTTATTAAAACAAAGAAACGTTTGTAAAAACAAACGTTGCTTTTGCGCGTAATAATATTTGATTAAGAAAAAGTGTTTATTCACGGGTGGGCAATGTTACCCTCAATTTTTTTATATGTTGGGGATGCATTTACGCATACCACCTTGGTCCGGGGGCCCAAGGTGATTATGTGGGACTCGCCGACCGAGAGCGGTCGGAATACCCACTAAAAACCCAGCGATTCTCCCTCCACGCTGTTATTGGCGAAGGTCGTTGGTTCTGCTTGCGCATTCCACTACGACCCTCACCGGGCAACATTAATGTGGGGCTAAAGTAACCCTGGTTTACTATTCGCGAATGATGAGTATAAGGCCCGGGCGGCACTGATCGGTCGATGGGCGACGCGACGGTGATATCAGTAAAAATGATCGCCCAACTCTCGTGATGTTGTACTTTCTGTCGCGTCGCCGTCGTCCTAAGGTTGCTTTTCCACCGAGATGTGTGAGGTAGCTGACGGTGAGCGAGGTCAAAGCTTCCCGTTTCCACCAGTGCTAATCTAAGCTAAGCTATGAAAATAAACGATCCCAATTGGTAGATATCAACACATCCTTAGCTTCGCACATTACTTAGCACATCTCTGGTGGAAAAGCAGCAGAGACCGTATCGGACATTTGGTGTTTATGTAAGTAGCGTTTTACCTATCAATTAAACATTGTTCTATCTGCTAACGTTGAGCAACAAAAACAACAAAGGTTCGATACCCAATTCTGAATCCATGATATAAAATAAAATCGGTTAATAGCCTGAGAGCCATCCGATTTCTCTCTATGATGATTCAACAATATATACCTAGATGTCAGTAATTTTTTTAAATCAAAATATAGATAGTTTATATTAGTATTCCTAATCCACCTACATTAATGACCGCGATGGTAAAATAAATTAAATTAAAACTATTTAAATTCCGTAAAAATCAGGCAAAAATGCTATAAGTATTAATTACTTCACAATTAACAACCTTTATTAATGTTTTTTCGTATAAATATGAAACCCATTTATTTTTGTTTATGCAACACAATTATCTCTGAGAAGTCTTTAAGAAAAATGCAATATTGTGTTAAATGAAGGGAAAATATGCTAACACTTCAGTTTTGATATAGTTATGTTTCCGTTACCTTTCTTATCATATTTTATACTGAATAAAATAAATAAATAAATCGTCACGGAAAATTATACAAATATCGTTTTGAAATGTGCAGATTGAGCCCTTTCATATACACCCCACTTACTATAATCAAATCACTTTCATTTTTAAACCCCCCATTCTAGTCCCCTTTTTAATTATTTATAAAATTTTTTTTTTTTTTTTTACTAAAAACAGATGCGGGCAAGCTTGTTATACAACTATGCCAAATTTCAAGTTGATAGCTTGTGTCGTTGCTGAGAAAACTGCTGTGACATACAGACAGACAGACAACGAAGTCTTACCATAAGGGTTCCTTTTTTATCATTTTGGTATGGAACCCTAAAAATGAAATACACGTAGCTAATGCGCAACAAATCTTGAAACCGTCATAATATTTATTCTTTCTCATTCGTTTTATACTGAACAGTCTACTGTTGCCTAAACAAATAGTTTGTTAATCTAAACACGTAATTCTGCATTTTAATTATATGGATACTGGTGGAGATTTATCCGGAGCTCTACTTTGGATGAAGCAATCTGCACAATCTCTCTTTAATGTTCTTACGAGATTTAAGAAGTATATTTACCTAGTGTTTCTCCTCTTGCCATTTGAATAAACATTTACATATAAGTAGATTATTACGCGAACCGTTCATTTTACCAAAATATCGATTGATTGAAAATTTATTTACGCAAAATCGTATCGAGAATGTCATTCTGAATCCTAGGTACTTATATTTTTAGGGTTCCGTAGTCAAACTAGGAACCCTTATAGTTTCGCCATGTCCGTCCGTCTGTCCGTCCGCAGCTTAGCTCAGAGACTCTTAGTACTAGAAAGCTGTTATTTGACATGAATATACATATTAGTCACGCCGACAAAGAGGTAAAATAAAATCTTGAAACATTTTTTTAGGGTACCTTCTTTGTGGGAATTGTTGTTTTTGTTTGTAAGAATTTTTGTTTGTTTGTTTGATAAGGTGTAATATTGTACCTGCGATACTTGGTTCCGTGTTCTTTTTCTTTTGATTTGTAGCATATTTTCAACTTTTTACGCATTTCCTGATCATCTTGTGGGCGCGACCTTCAGCCGCCGCCCATGATTTTTCTTACTAGCGGTTATTTGGATTCATTTCGTAGTCAATTTATTCCTAAAATTGGGTGTTTACATTAAACCGTTTGGTAAATATAACATACTAAATAAAACCGACCGACTTCGGAGGCTTCTATTTCTCTTAAGAAATAAAATTGCGCGATGAAGCAGGCTTCTAGAATACTTACGTACTTTTTCCTCTTGGATTCTTGTTATTATAATATTATTTCCTCATTTACGTCTGATATTTTGCACTTTTTTTTTATTTTCATACATTTGACAATATTGTTATTTTCGTTGTCAAGACAGCGGGCAGAGACAATATATTAGTTTTCATGCTGTACCATGGAGTAAATATTATTGTTTTGCTATAGAAATGCTACCTGGCATCTGTAATTTTGTAATTTTATGAATTTAGAATTAGTAATTAAAAAAAGCTAGATCACCAGGGTATATAAACGCTGGCTCTGACTAGAGCGATCAGTTCTCTCTTCGGTTCCTGAAAAGGAAGTTTGAAATCGGCCTTGTGCGGGGCCAAGTAAGGCCCCGCACCCTAAGAAGCCCTACGTCAAGAAGGCTCTACGTCCTGCTCTTCGAAAAAGTATCTCTACGCTCCGTACCTACTCCTAGTCATTCTACGTGTACTCGCACTTCGGTTGGCATCTCTGGAAGACTCCACTCCTGCCTACTCCTGTGCCTGAGGTCCAAGTCGCGGGCTCCTCCTATCTTCGTGCTGCTTCATTGGTGTTCATCCTGGGCACCCCTACGGACACTCGCCCACCTACGTGACACTACCTTATTCTACCTACCTACTCCCTTCTCCTTCTTACTTCCGGCTAATCTTTTACCCTGGTGATTTTCTCGTGTTAGGTTATTTTAGTTTATATTTTACCGGTAATTCTGTGAAACATAGACATACGTACTAAGTGTTAAATAAATTTCCTTTTCCTATTATTTTGCTTACTTTCTTTTGCTCTAAAGTTTTCTTCAACGTCTGTTACCTGATCTTCTGAGCCGTCGGAAGATCACGTAACACGACAATGGCCGGACATGCTCTTGCCCAGTTTCTTGAATTATCGTTCATTTCAAAAGTACGGTGTAAGTAGTTGTGACTCCCAAGATGTTTCTTCAAACTTTTTTTAATAACTCGAAAACTTTTAACTTTGTTTTTACTCCCAAGTGTAGATAATAATCCAGCTTATATACGTCCCACTGCTGGGCACAGGCCTCCACTCACAATGAGAGGGTTTGGGCTATAGTTGCCACGCGGGCCCAGTGCGGATTGGGAACTTCGCACACACCGTCAAATTTCTTTGCAGGTGTGTGCAGGTGTCACGATGTTTTCCTTCACCGAAAAGCACATGGTAAAATTTACAAATTATATTTCGCACATAAATTCCGAAAAACTACCTAACTATTTGCGAGCCCGGGTTCGAACCCACGACCCTTTGCTTAAGAGTCGGCAGGTCAAACCATTAGGCTACCACGGCTTTTTTTTTACCACGGCTTTAGGGTTTTAAAGGCTTGAAGGTGAAAGTTATCTTACAACAATACTGAAAAGTTGTATTGTACAGCAGAAAATTGCTTTAATAATAAATAATTTAATCCATTCAGTTAATATTTTGCAAAGTTCTAGCGCGTTGATGTCTTTTGTATGAAAAAGACGTTAAAGTATTAAGTCAAATAATGAAAATACGAATAACTGGTGACAAAAATTATATAAATATAAGACAGTTTGATCGTGGGTCATTCCTGGAAATGGTTCTTGAATTGACTTCCTATACATATAGGTAGACGTTGGAAAATAAAAAAAGAACATTTACATCCCAAAAGCACCACCAAGCAGCACAGACGTGACCATCGGAACTCCTTAATACTAAGTAACAACACGCTAATTGTACCCATCCCAATAAATGTGGTGAAATGGAAGTTTCGCCAAGTACCAGGAGAACTCTTTAACGATTAATGTCCCAGCATATTGGATAGCCCCATTTTGTCAAGAGTGATGAAGAATTGGCAATAAGCATTAATGGCATTAATGGTCCACAAGGTGGACCGACGATCTGATAAAGGTCGCGAGAAACCGCTGGATGACAGCAGCAGAGGACCGGTCGTTGTGGAAAACCTTGGGGAAGGCCTTTGTCCAGCAGTGGACGTCTTGCGGCTGATGATGATGATGATGATTAATGGCGTTAATGTAGTGTATATGTGTTGCATATAATAATTAAAAAACACTAAAAAATTAAAAAATGTTTGGAAACATTAGTATTTTTTGGAAAGTTTATCCCTTTATGATACGTCATGAAAACTTTATTTGTACCTACCGGGTTTTAAATTTTGTGCAGGTAAACTTGTCCGAACCTAAAAAAGCCAAGCCAGTAATTTAATAAAGGTTACACCATTAGAGGCGAATTAAAAAAAAAACTTAGTTAAGGACAGTGAAGCCCTTAATTAAAAGTCCGTACATTTTTTGTGTAACGTACTTAACCATATGATTTGTATGCATTGATTTAGTGTTTGTAGGACTTATTTTAAATAAGCCATTAACTATGTAGGTAATTTTTTTTTTAAGTTTACCCTTAAGGAACAGGCACCGCCCCACCTCAGCAGATTTTTATTATTTGTTGTTTTTTAGATTTTGTACTAGGTAGGTAATCAATGACATCAAATTTGACGCTTGTATTATTCACCGTTTGTACTATAGAACAAAAACAAAAAAAAAGTTGAAAAAAACGTTTCTTAGACCCTAGTTTTTAATGCAAACATGAACTAATTTAATCAATTGTGCGCATTCCAATGAATTCATTTATTTTTTCCAGGTAAAAATATTGTCCAAAAATCGAACGCGTTGATGTCTTTTGTATGAAATAAACCTAAAGTACATTAAAATCAACAAAAAGTTACATTTTAAAGTTGAGGACCGTTAGTAAGTTTCTCCTCAGTATAGAACACGTCATGTACCCACATGTTGTATTTTGAAAGCAGTTATCATATTTATTTTATAGCTTCTGGTGACTTTGATTTACTTAGTCCGTAATTCAAGTAAACTAAAGCTGGCCATACACACTAGGGTATGCCTGCGCAGTTTTGCCTGTACATTTGAACTGCACAGGTAAACCGGAGCGTGTATATGACAAGTTGCCTGTACAGGCGTGGAAACCTGCACAGTTGTGTCACATACACGCTCTGGTTTACCTGTGCAGTTCAACTGTACAGGCAAAACTGCGCAGGCTTACCCTAGTGTGTATGGCCTGCTTAACGTGTTTAATGGTATGCAGATAAGTACAAGTCTTAAGCAGGCCATACACACTAGTTAGACCAACTTATGTACCACCAGTTGAGCTACACGGGACAAGGGGGCCTGTCTGTAGTGGAGAAATTTAAATACCTTGGTCACATTTTAACACCTGACCTAAATGATGACCTTGATATTGAACGTGAGCGCAGGGCGTTGGCTGTAAGGTCGAACATGCTTGCCCGCAGTTTTGCTCGTTGCTCCACAGATGTTAAAATCACTTTATTCGAGGCATATTGGCAGTCGTTCAATACCAACAATGTATTCAGGATGCTTTTGGGACTGCCAAGGTGTTGTAGCGCTTCGCTCGTTTTCGCGGAAGCCCGACCGGACGGTTTTCAAGCGCTTATGCGTAAGAAAATCGTCTCGTTAATGAACAGGCTTAGAGCGAGTCCCAACAGCATCATGGGTGTCATTGCTGACAGATTTGACTGCCCCATACTAGCATATTGGGTCAGTCAAACGAAGGGGGTAGCGCAATTTAGATTTAAGTAGCTTAAGAAATACTAACATAGGATAAGACAAACTAACACTATTATGGACACCATATAGTCTAAAATAAAGTTTCATTTATTTATTTAGTATTTAAAAGATAAAAAAGATGATAGATATTTAATCAGCCGCACGCGGGCACTTTTACACGTCAAAATTTACCAGCGCTTCCCAAGAGGAGACCATTGCTATCTTTTTTCGACATGGTTTTTCCGATCCAAACGTTTACTTATCTACCTACCTACTATGTTTTAATAAACAATGAACCGATAAAAAAAGGAAGTATTTAAATTTAATTGATCATAATACGCTGTTATATAAGCGTAACACTGCTGATAAATAAGAAACTCTAGGATATTTAAAGCTCAACGCAAGCAACCCCGCGGGAAAGTCATTGTACATGTATATATTAAAACCATCTCAGAAATATGTAAGTGATATTTTTGAAAGAATCATTCAATTAATTGATGTAATCGCGAATGTAAGCGAAACAACGCGGAATCTATAAGATGTTTATATGTAGTTTGCCGCAAGCGACGCCGCAAGCGACGCCGCATGAAGTCTATAGTTTTTTTGCTGACTAAAACGATCACAAAAGTATCAAAATTGTACCGTCGAATAATAATTAATTCAAATTGGAACGTAGGTACTTATTGAGATAATCACGAAGATAAGTAGAATAATGCAGACTCTTGGATGTATACATACAAGCTATAGCTTGCCACAATCAAGGCCGCGTGGTAGTCGTAGTTTATTATATGAGAGAACTCGAAAGAATTTCGAAAATCGGTGTAGTAGTTTTTGAGATAATAGTGAAGATACAAACATAAAAATATATGTATATACGTACTTACACTACATATGGGTCAAAAACTCCTTTTTTGTACAGTCTGATAAAAAGTCCCGCGCTCGTCACACAAATATTTGCCCTTACCGGGAATCAACCATGTGACCGCGCGTACCGTAAATACCGTATTAATCACTTAAAAGTGCTGATATTGATACACTTCTAATTTCGTGGTAATTATGAAATTTTAGGAAACACCCCGCGCGAATGCAAATAAAAATAAGGGCGGGCGGCTAGACAGGGCGCGCTTTCGGATGAGAGGCGCGGCTAGCGGGCGCGGGAGGCGGTGGCGAGGCGGGCGGCGGCGCGCGCGCCTCGGGTGCAGTGTCGCACGCGCTCGCGCCGCCCGCGGCCGCTCCTAGCTCTCCGCGCCACGCCGCCGCCTCCCCGCTCTGCCGCACCACGCGTCCGCTGGGCGCGTCGCGCGGGCCGCGGGCCAGGCCCGCGAGCCTGCTGCTGCTGGCCACGTGGCTAGCGGCTGCCGTCACCGCCGAGCCGGCCTGCCAGGAGCCGCCCCAGCCGGCGCAGACCTCGTGCGCCTCCTGCCGTTCAATCGAAAGCGCGCGCGAGCACAGTCTGCGCGTTATCCGCGAGAGCCTGCTAGCCAAGCTCGGCTTCACGCAGGCACCCAACACCACGGGCCGCGAGCTGCCGCACGTGCCGCCCGACCTCATGCAGCGCTTCGAGTGGCGCGCGCCCGCCGGCCTGCAGGCCGACGCGCCCGCGCCGCCGCGCACCTTCGTCACGCGCACAGAACAGGACGACTTCCTCGCCCGCACCGACAATGTTCTCGTTTTCGCCCGTTAGTATATCACAATCGTAATCAGTTAAACAGTGTCTATCATTATAAAGCTAAGTTCAATGCCCCTAGGACGAGCTTGTATATGGATGGACGTAACAGTTGCTATCCAAATCCAGCTTCTTTTCTTAATTTTGCATTGTTAACTTCCCGTCTCTCTGATTGTATCTGTGAGCCGGCCGCCCCGGGGCACCAGTGCAGGCGAGGATCGGGTGGACCGGCGGCCTCCACGTGCGCTCGTCTGCTCGCATGGTCTTCAGAGTTCAATGACAGGCACGTCTGCACCTTGTGAGTGGGTACGGCGTCCGCGATCGCCTCACGCACCGCAAATTTTAATTAGCCGATGATTGCTTCGACGCATACGATTGTTCATGTGTAGGTAGGTATGTAACCACGTTAAGGTTACTATCGCACTTGTCTGTTGAAGACTGTACCTGAATAATAATCCGAAACGGTTAGTGTCCGCGGTATGTTAAACAGCCTAGTTGACAAAGCACGCATATTTAGTCAGAGAAGTTACACACAATCTCTATACGTCATGGTACTCGTATCACTGGTAATAATACGGTAATAAAGCCAAGCGATCATACGAAAAAACCGCGTCTATTTTATATTGAGAAAAGTAGAGTTGCAAAAATTGAGCTCAAACTTAGCTTAATTAGGTACACAGCAATTCTGATTAAACAGAATCGACGACTATAAATAAAGATGACTTGTGCACTCGTTAACGCTGTGCTTACTCCAAGGGTTCAGTCACAAAAGTTTGAGGAATCGATACTTAGATTGCAACAGCTTGCTTTTAAATTGTTTCTCTTACAGCCTGTCGGACACTTTAGTTGACATTGAGCCTCGCCGTAAATGAATTTGATTAGTTTTCCGATGTATAGTGTGAAATGAGTATCGGTGATTCTATACATATATCCTGAAAAGAATAAGTTTTCAGCAGAAATTAGCTTTCGATGAAATGAAATTCGGTGAAACGACACATTCGATGAAATGAGTGTCTGCAAAACAAGGAGACACGAAATATATGTATATGCTTATAAGTATACCTATAATTAACAAAGAGAACCAACAATAGTCCTAGGAGACAGGATACACACCAAAGAGAGCCAAGAGGGAGTAGATAGAAGAGTTAGCAGAGTCAAAATAACGGAACCCTAAAGCGGGGCTATCAAAGTTCAGGCATGACTGTAATCTGGTATCGTGAGCTAGGGGCTTCGACCGTTGATAATAACAACAACTCTATAAATGCGCCAACGCGAACAACGGCTCAGTCATTAGACAATGTCAGCATAAAAAATAGTTAGCAATTAGTCTCGTTTGGCCGCTAAACTCGGAGTAGGCACGAGACCCGGCAGCCGCTATCTAGCCGCGGCTATCTGGTTCAACAATCACTACGTACCTATCTGGGTGTTTCTGATTCGGATTTGGGATGCGCCCCGCGTGGTTCCCTAATTGTAAGATAACGAAACAAGTCGTCGTGGTTGGTGTAAGATAACACGGTTAATTGCCCGCGTTAAAAATTTAAGATTCACGCGCGCTGACGCCTCTGACCAATCGATTGTGTCAGATATTATTTGTTAATACATAATCTGCAAATAGAAAAAGTTCTGTTAAACCTATGAAAGATTTCATACAGTTGCCAGATTCTTGACTTCTGTTTACCTGGCTACCAATCTGATTGTACTTAATTAGTTTCTAATTTCATAAACATTGAAATGAAATCAAACAAACCGTCACTCGAGTTTGATAATGCTAAAAATACGACTCGATAACAACGTAGGCGTAGGTAACTATTCATGGGAATTTCTATTACTTACCCGTAAGATTATGATTCTGAGGAAAACACTGTAAATGTTTTCCTCAGAACCTTAATCGTGCGGGTAAGTAAGCAGACATTCCCACGAATAGGTACGTTGTTATCGAGTCGTATTTTTAGCATTATCAAAGTCGATAGTGTAATATTCACTTGTTCACTTGTCGAGGCGTAATAAGAAGGTGTACGCAGATATCAGCTGCGCTCGTTAACTTTGTCGTGCCACTCGCACTGACAATGTTACTGTTTGTTCATTATGAGTCTGAACTATACTTAAGAAGTTAATACATTCTATGTTCAATCTTTCGTGCCTAGTTAAGCGAGTTTAACTAAGTTAATAATGTAATAGTTAGTTTATTCTGCATCGGGATCGGTAAATATGTGATAACCTATTTCACTAGCGTACTCACTGGTTTAAGATATACCTAAGTAAGTATTTAACGAATGGAACAAGTTTTGTTAGCAAAGAACCTCCTCGTTTTTGAAGTCGGTTAAAAAGAGTTGTATCGGGTTTAGTGTCAGTTGCTCGCGTGTTTTATTTATAAATTTACATTACTTATTTTTCTGGAGTATAATTTAGGTTTAGTAATCAAGGCTTTCTAATAAGATTTCAAAGTTTGGTAAGGTTGGCTATTTCAAGAAAAAACGTTTTAGTGTAAATTGTACCTACGTTCACAGAGTTGAACAAGTTAACAAAGCTAAATTTTAAGCAGCTTACTAGCAACTGTTACTGTACATTATATACTTGCTTTTTAAAAGGCGACTATTATCCGCTGCAGTTATTTATCAACGAGACACCGAATCGTAAGGGTCAAGAGCTCCTTAACAATTGGGATAAACAATAAAATCGCACGAACTGCCCCTAACTCGTTCACAGTGGGTATAGTATCGTTTATACGATGACACTCGCAAGAATATGGGCCAAAATTGTTGCGTTTTTTCGTACGGCAAAGAATTTCCGGTTAAATAATTACATTAGAAAGAGGAAGAATGCCATTTCTGATTAAAAGCTGTTTGATGCACGTAATGGAAGGTAATTATTTTGTGTTCAATTAAATAGTTAAGTTTGTGTTTGTGTAAATGTTTTCCCGATAAATCAGCGAATGTGGAAATGTAGAGTACAATTTTATCAGTCCGGCTGAAGGGTGCGTGGCCGCCACCACAATACTCTTTGCTTTGCTGTTTATAAAATTGTTCATTTGTTAGATACGATTGAATAAATGTTTTCGAATCAAGTAAATAGTTTCCTATTAGAACTATATACCTAGTAAGTTTTTCGGGAGTATCCTTGCTATTAGACCTATAAGTCATTTAAAAACCGGATGTATTATATATTTACGTCAAAATTAAATTATTGTTTTCTTGTTCATTTCAAATGAAATTAGGTAAAAATGGCGAATTTAGTACACATTAAATGACGTGGTATTGTTTATGTCAGGTCGGACGAGGCGAAGCACAGCGCGGGGGATAGACAGTTGCTACGCACGTTAAAATTGAAGCCATGACCTAGAGATCTACTTCGGTTGGGAGTAATCTGAGCGAAAATCTGTTAAGTGTGTCTTCCGTGTATGTGTAGATGTAGTAAAGTCCGGACACGGACAAGGATATCATCAAGGTAGCGCGAGCGGCTCGGGCTGCGCGCAGAGTAGGCGGCCGCGGCGCTGTACTACCAGACTCCTAGTTCGAAGTTACGGTAGGTATCTATCTCACAATTAGGTACTTACTCGAAAGCGCAAGGGATGCAAACATAAAACTAAGAATTTGTTATTTTGAAGTAGCCCGGCGGACTCTCCGTCTGCGCGGAGCCCTGTCCTCGTGTAATCGGCGAACAAGTGCGTTCCGCCTCCGTGTCACTGAGTGACCTAATTCCAGACACATTACCTAATACTTACGCTACGTAGATTTCGTGCCATATTCGTTAAGTTTCGGACACTTCGCAAAAAGAGGATTAGGCCTACCGGGGAGACCTCTAAAAAAAAAACGCACCTTCGGTTCTTACCTCTGAGGTGGTGTGGAAAAGGGACCGATTTCGATGTTTATAAGTGGTTTACATAGTTTGTTTTCGCTATACGTGCAGTCTCATATTTCGTTTTGAGACCTAATATATAAAGACAAAATCGCGTCTTATCAACTTAATTAATCTATCGTGTGATTATTATTAATGAAGTTTTCATACAGAATGGATTTTACGATATAATCAAAATATCACTGAGTGCACCCCAAACCAGTCATTTATTTCAATTATTTCACCACCGATCCCGACCCGTCCTCTGATAACGATACACGCGTATTTAATTATTGTATCGATATGTTCCCACAGCTGTTAGGAACTGTGTTGAGACCGGTTTAGAAAAGCTTCCAGCCAAAATATTAACTTAAATTGGATAATGAGTTATCGCGCTATTTCATCTAGACATTTTATTTAATTAAGATATATTGTAGGGTAACCACTACCCACCGCCATTTCACCATTATTTCTAATTTTATTCAATTTATTGGTAATTGAATACCCGTATATCATTTACCAAATATAATCGTTGTGCCGTTAGTTAAAATTATGTTAAGCGTTTACAAAAAAAATAGCAGTACCTATTGTTATATCTATTGCGGTTTTCCAAGTTTGGCAACACGAAACATTAGACTGCATAGTAAATGTTACCTACGTATGTCATGGCAACCTCCAGGCAAACTTTACACAGAGTTTGATTAAGTAGGAACATTGTAAATTGTATCATGTACTTAGGTATTTGATTCGATCAATTGACAAAACAAGTCATAAAAAGCGTCAAAAAGCATCGATTAGGGCTTTCATACAAACACTTTTGTGTTTAACAGCTGAGTTAATTAGGTACATTGTTGTTCTTAGCAACACGCAAGTATGTCACAAGGAATGGCTCTTACACCCGTAGGTACCTACTTAAAGAACCAATACAGATGATATGGTAATTAAATTAATATATGTAAGAAGATTATTTTATTTCAAAACAAGCGCATATCGTAATGAAATTAATAACGAAGCAAGGACGCGCATAGTGATAATGATAACATGACACACGGGCGACCTCCTTAACAACAGATAATTTTGATTTTATTCCTTGTTTTTGCTGATTGGGACACAACCCACGACCATCGGCTTGTTAAATGCTCAAGTTACCTACATATAAAATTAAATACGCTACATGCATCTTGAAATGACACGTTTATTGTATATATTAACTTATTTATTATGGAATAAAAGGAAAGCAATGCAATAGTTCAAAAGTTACAATAATTATTTGTGACGAACACAGGCGCACGCGCGCGTTGTGTGCGTGGACCAACGAGACGGCCATTTGCAGCGATCGATTGTTTTGGCTGCTCGCAGTCACCTTAATTGTTCATGAATCAAGAAGTCTCGGGCACTTCTGCATGGGCTGACTGGTGCCAGACATCGTTATTAACCTTCCGAAACCGTAAAGCCACAATGCTTCCTTTCGCTCAGAAGTTAATAAATGAGATTTTGAAACTTTTTCACCCAAATAGCAAGCTCATTTTCTTTGGAGGGTTCATTATTAGGGGTCAGTCACTTTTCCATTTGCGGCAAGATGCAGTCGATTGAATGAGACAGGTTAACGAAGTTTGAAGTTAATAATGGCCCTTTATATAGTAAGGCTGCGGATATGTCGAGTGCGGAAAGAATATCCGCATGGCGAATATCTGCGCAGCTGAGCCCGCATGCGACCACCCTCGCGATCCCATCGCAAACCGACCCATTCTCTCTGACGCCCCACGCCTCGCTAACCCACCAACGGCTATTTTTGTAACGTTTATACTTACTCCGTGTAAAAGAAAAAATAATTCGTTTAGCGATAGATAAACAGATATAATTGGTAAAATTAAATAAACAACGAATAATTTAAAGTTCGGTCCAGAGTTCTGTTCAATAATAACAAAGAGTCTTAAATGAGATATTTGGAGGTCAAGATTAGGGACTTCTCCAGGATGTTTGACCGTTTTCATGTAAAATACTAAACAGGTTTTGAATATTCGTACTTGTAAGGGTATCATCCCAGATCAGCGTAATAGTAGCATTAGTAGCGCACGAAAGCCTCTCTGTAACACCTAAATATGCACAACAGCTTAGCTTTCTGTTTCATATTTCAACATTTATTTATTTTCAAACAACAATGATTAATTTTATAATACCTATAGGTATTGATAAATAAATTACGCTAAAATAACATTAAAGTTACACAAACACGAAAATTATTAATAAGTATTAACATTCAATAAAACTAGAATCACTACCTAGGTAACTACTTATTAATCTTATTATATTATTATTTTCAATAACGTTTTTTGGGTGCCTTGGCGGAAAATAATTTAATAATTAGCGATTTTAAAAATTATGATACGTGATCCTCAGTACATTACCTACACCTAAAGGATGATTTTCCTCAAATGGCTCGCATCGCATCGGATCGGAACGGATTTTACAATCTTTAAACGATATTAAATCATGTACACAGTATTTAAATTCTATATTACCAAGCCGCGCACAGCAGCTTGACCGCGGGCGTCTTCCGCGACACGCGATCGTAGCCGAAAGTATGCTGCGACGCGCGATCGGCTCCGTTCGCCTGTCGTCGTATCCGATCGGATCCTTTCGGCTGTCGTCGCGTGCGCTCGAAGCCGCGGCCGGGCGACACCGCGACACGCGATTGCTGCGACGCGCGAATATGTCGTATCGTAATGCAATAGCCAACAATACTACGTCCAATTCAACCATTTTCAAAAATTAGAACACGCCAACACGGTATGAATGAAACTATTTGACTAGACGCAGAAACGGATACGTTCGCAAGCGACGGTACGGAGCCGATCGTATGCGTCGACTCGATCGGCTGTCGCTGCATCATCGGGGAAATCATCTCTAATGGTGTAGGTAAGAGATGATTTCCACCAAACGGTTCGCATCGCATCGGATCGGAAAGGACGAAGGTCGCGACAACTCGCCACGAACGCTGCAGGTATGGGCGCAGCGTTAGCGTAAGTAAGTAATGCATTTTTTCAGTTATGAAAGTCAACGTTGTTGAATCGAACACAAATAAAACAGATAGGTACCTAATTAGTAATACTCGAGTGGCTTTGGATTAATGGTGTAGTGTAACCCAATAAATGACCTACCTACAATGTTTTTTATCATCACATATCAAGTTTAGGAATTATAAGGTACAGGATTTACAGCCAATGGAACCATTAAACGAAAGGTAATATTTTTAAAAGTGAGACGTATTGAAAAGTTAAACACTTATTTTAAACCATTAGGGGTTCTCGTGCAGTAATTTTTTCATTAGTACGTGTGATATAATTCTCTAACTTAAACTAGATTTTTTTTACCCGACTACCCGAAAAGGAGAGTAATATTTTTCGAGTGTAGGTATGTATATATGTATGTATCCATCGAAGTTTCTTTGTGATCTCCTGCGGTCTTAGCATGCATGCACGAGATAATCTTTGACAGGTGCTAGGGAAATTAACACATCTATTCTATGTATACGGAACCCTAAAAATGGAAACGTCCGGACCGCTACCACAATCTTATCCTTTAATTAACCTACCGCTATGAGCAAGTGTTGACATTGCTGTGCTCCGGTCCGGTGTTTCTTATTGATAACCGGATGAAATGACTAGCATAGTGGCATTTCACCTTAATGTTCAGGGTTGGCTACGCATTTGCAGTGTTAGGATTGCAGTCTAGAGATTGTTGTCTTGAGATTGCAAAGCCTCCATAGATCCCACTTAGGCAATTACCAGCAGGTGGCCGTGTGTTTGTTTGTCTTCTCTATGCCAAAAAACAATGCAGTACTCCAAAGATAGTTTAAAAGCTCTCAAACTCCGCAACGAAACAAGATAGCCGCGCGCCGAGTTGGGGCTCGTCGATTTGTCTTGAAAAGCAGATGATGGTGACGCAGCAAAAAAGTATAGTCAGCAACAAACAAAAGCTTGTCCCAAAAATGAAATTTTTGACAAAAACTTATTTTCATGACTGCTCAAGAAGGAGAGTAATGTTTTAGACCTGTATGTTTGTTTGTGTGTTTTTGACCTGTAGATATGTATCCTTCATGCGCTCGTTGGGGCTGAATGGATGGCTTGATTTTGACCAATGACGGGTTCGTCAGATTCGTCTTAAGGGCAACACATACTAACAGTTGGCCGGCTGACCTACACCTGTCAGTTGATCGTATTAGGACACAGACAGTAAGTATTAGGTCATATAAATTGAAAAAAAAAATCAAGACGGTTTTATTTCTTGTTAATTTTTTTTTTATCTGATTTCACAAGTGAGTTAAAAATCCATTACGTGTATGTTATCAATTTTTAGCTACGTGTCCTTTACAGACAAAACTACAAATACTAAAAATCAGGGAAATATCTTAAATGAAAGCACATAAACTAATTTAAAAGGAACACTATCACGACTGTAGAATTCATTGGTTCTTGCGTTACAAGCTTTTACCTTATTAGCCTAGTTAAAAAGAAGGTCTATGTGAAATAAAGACGTCGATCTGTTGTACAGTCAAGGTCGTAAATATGTATACATTTTAGTACCTTGTCTTTTTACTGTCATGTTTAAACTGCCATATATTAATGTCACAGCGATTAAAGTGCCAAGGTACATGTATACATATTTTGACCTTGACTGTACTATGACGCAAATAATAATAATAATAAATATCAGGGGACAATCTCACACAAATTGACCTAGTCCCAAACTAAGCTCTAGGCTTGTACTATGGGTACTAGACAACGATAAACATACTTATATAGAGAAATACATACTTAAATATATAGAAAACATCCATGACTCAGGAACAAATACTCGCGCTCATCACACAAATATTTGTCCATACCGGGATTCGAACCCAGGACCGCTAGCTTCGTAGGCAGGGTCACTACCAACTAGGCTAACTGCGTCGTCAAACAAACAGTTGGTATTTCTAGCAAGGGTTTGTCTAACCGAGTGTTTCTCAGGGAATCAATGAACACTACTTTGACCAGTTTTAATGCGGCATTCATAACATAATGTAGTGTCAATATCTCTTAACGCCAAGTAAAAAAGTCAGGGACTGCGGCACGTGTCTGGTGCTATGGTAATGAATGTTATCAACTCACTTATTCCTCAAGCGTAGCAAAGCTCAAGGCATTGTTCTTATTTTGTAGTCTAAGTTCTATTACTGTGCAGTCTGTGCAAGAGATAAAAAACTCAAATTAATAAACGAACCCAAAGAGATAATTAATAAAAAGCAATGCTTGTTGTCTTCTCTTGTAGCATATAAGTAGACTCATTTCAGATAAAATCATGATGTTTGCCATAAAAAAGTTCCATTAACTACTCTGACATCGGCCTCTCTAGAAATATGAAAGAGAGCTATTGTGCCCGATCGATATGTAAGTATATTTTGGTTAACTGCATTAAGTATAAATTGTATGTTTAGCAGTTATGTATTAGTGCTTGGAGGATACTAGGAAATCGACTACGTTTGATAAAGCTTAGAGACCGCACAGAATCGTTGACCGTATCGGCAAGATAAGTGCAGCAGGTGTCACTATAATATTGTGAGCAATGTCAAGGTTACCTTCGGCGAACTGACCTACGGAACCTAAATTGCTCTTGAACACGCGCACTCACGGCCTCAATTGTGCTCCGCCTAATGCACCGGTTAACAACCTCTTGACCGAAGTCAAGGTGCCTGCCAATGTCCAATATTCCATAGAGAGCGGAAATTAACTAACAACTCATTAAGCATGCTCAGTTATTGGCGCAGAGGTCATCTGAGGTGGGCAGCTCGCAACATGTGCTAACTGTAGGTAATGGGCTTTTTTTAGTGTCTCAATATCAAACAATCATTTACAAGAAGTTAGTTTTAATTGTATGCCTTTTTTAGGGTTTCGTGTATACAAATTTAAAAAGGATGTCGTAATTGTTTGTCTCCCCTCCTGACCTGTGGTACAACTGCTATGTTTAACTGACCAATGATTTCTATTTGAATATCAAATTTAACAGAGTCAACGGAGCTCCTTTCTGCGAGTATTGGCTCTTCGGGCCAGCTGAAGGGCTAACGTAGCCTAAACCTACCTCATATTCAGTCAGTTGAACATAAATAGCAGGTCGGGAGGGGCGACACCCTTACTTTTTTAATTTATACACACGAAATCTTAAAAAGGCATAAAATTAAAACAAGGTAATACTTTTTGAAAATGATTGTTTGATATTGAGACACATTCCTTCTTCCCTCGTAAAATTTAATGTTCAACTTTAGTCTGAACACTAAATGATAATAATTCTATAGGGACGGAGTTTTTTAAACCCTTTGAGTACATACCTACCTACTTAATGCAGGATTAATTACACCGATGGCTACTAAAAATATATTTTTTAGTTTTTAAGAAAATTTAAAAATATCCTATACTTACCTAACTGGATTTCAACAATTAAAGCACTACAACTAGTGACTCTGTGAGCTGTAGACTTCGCGGCAGACTTAACTTTGCCGTTGGATAATGGTTATCCCCATACACCGGCAAGGTCGCGGTCAGTTCACCAACACCGCAAATAAGGTGGTAATTGCAAAAAACCCCATATCTCCGCCATTTGAAAAATTACGAAAAACTGGATTGACAAAAAATTCCATTTAATTTAAACCTGTAGAGGAGAACAGCCGAACAGCCGGACATACGCAAACATTTTTGCCCGAGCTGGACCGGAGACGCTTCGCTCCCTCGGTCAAAAATAAAATTTCAATATAAGCATTTGTTTGATAAATTGTCCTTATGACATGTTTGTATATTTTTTGGGTTTTTATGTAATCCTACATAACAAATATTAAACTAACTTACCTCAACTACTAGGTATCACCAGACGAAAACAACCATTACAACCAAGCAGACTGTAAACTAGTTAATTCTGCAGACACTAAGGGCAAAGGCCTTACAGATTTCCAGGCATTTATGCTTGTTACTGTAAAACCAGAACTTCTTCGTAACCTGAAATTTACCGAGAAGTACTGTAGTTAAGTAAAACATGCAAATTTAACGACATGGACTTAATTAAGGCAAAGTGCAGTACATAATTGTGTATAACGGTAGAAAATAGATAAGAGACCAAACATAACCGGGCGGGCACAGACAGCTTGGGTGCCAAACCGCATTGCTAGGCTATCATGGGTTACGTGGAAATGCCCATATTAACTATGCTTCATCCCTGAAGTTTAGCACTTTTTTGGAGCCGGATTAGCCATTAAATTGAAGTAAGCAGATTCTTAGGGAATCACGAGCCACGGCGCACTACAGGGGGCACCATAAGATCAAAAAAATAGTCATAACAAATTTTACAAACAGACACCCCTGTGTCCCCTGTGTCATGGAGGCTTAAACCGGCCGCTTCGGTTGCTTGGTCAGTTTAGCAAGAGTCCGCGGACCGAATGAGTAGTGCTTACAGGCCGTTCTTGACCCACGGGCCGTAATTTGGGAACAAAGGGAATCAATCTAGAGCGGGCAGAGTAATTTTCAAATTCAACTCCTTATTTACCTTTACTTCCCTCTTTTAGGGCTTTTACCTGGAGAAATGTTCAAGTCAGGCCGGCTTTCTGATTCAGGGCTTGTACGGTAACACATTCATTAAACAGTAGGCGGCTGGACTTTACAAGAGTATAATTTATGAGTGCAAACACCAGTCGCTCGCGATTGTGGGCCATAACTTTGTTAAGTGCCCTCAACTCCTTTCACGAGCCGTAGTGGTTGAAAATAGAACGTTTGCGACTCGTCGCGACGTATTTCCAAGAGACGGGAGGGCAGACATAAAAGTGGTTGGCACATTAACACGTTGACCGCCCATGACGCACGCGGAGAGTCGTAAATCTGTACAAATGACGATATGGGCACCAAGTGTGCATGGCCGGAGGCGGGTTCACGTCGATGTCCTTATTATTGCCCGCGTGTCCTGCTTTCGTTCAGGGCTGTTTCAGTTTTATTGCCACCGGTTTATTACTCTTCCTACATCGGATTTCTTTGTCTCGTCCAGCCGTTCCTCTTAATAACGGTAACTAAGGGCCGCACTCAGAGACGTCAATTAAATTTAACGCTTGTCAAAGTGACGTTTTGTCTTATTCTATTCCTATATATAGCAAAGAAAGGGACAGGAGCTTTAATCAAACTTAAATATGAATAGACGTTTCTGAGTGCGTTGTAAGCAATATCATTTAATGCGCGTACCAACCTGTGCAATACAGTGCCACCAGATTTTTTAATAAATAAGAACCTACCTACTAATATGCACCCCCGTATGCAGTGGCATCAGGACTATCTGTGTGCAAAATTTTATACATTTTTCAATCGTTGTACATTTTGTTTTTTTTTTTTAAATACGCTCTACTTAATATCCTTATTTTTTTTTATTACACTAATCGGTGTTTTTGACGGAAACGCCTTAAATCGTAAAATTGATACATGTTTTGTACATGTACATAACTTTACCGCGGCGCGTGAGCACACGTTCGGAGTTTTTATTTGACAAATTGGAAAGCTCATATAGCAGGTTTTTTTTGGATAATCTAGTGTTTTTCTTTTTATAATTGTTTATAAACCCAGCCCGTCATGCCCATAAAATATTGCCACTGTTTAAAAAAACACCCTGTATTGGCTTATACTATTACACAAAAACTCACTAACTTCTATTATAATACCGTCACATGTAGCATCAATTAACGTAACCGCCGAATGAACCTTTGGAGATTACGATCCTACAGGTGACGATAGTATACTACCACTAGCGGCCCGCCAGCGGCTTCACCCCCGCTGCAAATTTCTGACTTTCCAATTTTTTTTTCGGCGGTTGTCAATTTTTTTTCATACAAACCTTGTTACAATTACAAACACAACCAAAAAAGAATTAGCCAAATAGGTGCAGCCGTTCTGAAGTTATGCGCGAACATACATTAATTTATTCAATTAAATTTTATTTATAAAGATTTTCTTATTAGCCATCGCCGTATATTTTGCCACTCGTGTTTAATAAAAAAACGAAAAAAATATACCGAGAAGAATAAAATTCAGACCCTACAGGAGCTCGATTCATATAGCTGATAACTTCTTAATTGGCTTATCCGATTTTCATTTAGTTAGCTAAGAACGAAATAAAATTTTACTAATTTAAACACCCCTAATTTTTATGTATAGGGGGTTAAAAATAACAATAAAGATAAAATTTTTGCCCCAGCCCTGTTCCACTCTGATCAAGAAAAAGGATGTCACGATAATGCGTGATTGTTGATTGCAATATGCACTTACTTTGCATCAATTTAGCCACGACGTCGATTTCAATTTCCCTGCATCCTGTAAAGTGACAATCTTTTCATTATCTCCATTTTTACTAAATCATCACCTACTTGTGTACTTTATACTTACCACCTTCAAAGAGGTTCGTCGCACCCAGATCGGTTCCGAACGATCACCTACCCACAACTGTGCAATGTGGACCTGCTTACTTTTGACTCTAGTTGATAGTGACCCTACCTACGAAGCTAGCAATCCTGGGTTCGAATCCCGGTATGGCCAGATAATTGTGTGTTGAGCGCGAGTATTTGTTCCTGAGACTTAGATGTTTTCTGTGTGTTTTGTGTGTGTAATTATTATTTATTTACTTACTGGACAGCCAGTAGGTAAGTAAGCCGGCACTTATCAAATGTTATTTATTAGATACTGTTTGTTTGATTTCTTGAGTTTACTCGTATTAGATAAGTATCAAGACCCGTATTAATAAACTTATCTTGACTGAGGTATTCGTCTCACAAAAATTACAGTTTTTTTTGGCTTGACAATCATTTTGACGTGTCTTGCGACGTGCATTTAAGTCGTGTTAAGTTTATTAATACCTAATAAATATGAGTACCTAATGTCACGGTAGAAATCGCTCGTGAACGCTCTTTTATAATGTAGGTACCTACTTAAGTAAGTACAGTCAAAGGCATAGGTAAATTTCTATACAGTCATCGCGTTCAAATATATACATGACCTTATTGTTGTGCTGGACACACACGGTCAGTTAAACTGATCAGTTAACTGACGTACATCCAAAAGCTGATCTTGAGCTCGTATAATTTCAACTTACGATTTCACACTCACGGTCAGCTTTTGGATGTACGTCAGTTAACTGTCTACTTACCTCAGTGAAATGGTTGTTGTAAACAATACGCAGTCTGTTGGCGCTGCAGTTAAAAATTGGGTGTGCCTCAGGGCTCTATATTAAGTCCTTTCTTATTTTTCGTTTATACAAATTACTTACCACCCATAGTAGATAAACCTTGTGATATTGTGCTATTTGCTATACATCATTAATTAATTATTAATTAATTTTCAAGGTAGACCGAAAATCCGCCGACTATTAGGATAAATGCTAAACTTGTTAAAGTAGGATTGGTTTACTAGTAACAATTACTAGTACCTACTCAGTGCTAAGAAAACACTTGTTAAAGTAGGATTGGTTTACTAGTAACAATTACTAGTACCTACTCAGTGCTAAGAAAACACTTGTTAAAGTAGGATTGGTTTACTAGTAATAATTACTAGTACTCAATACTAAAAAAAACTAAATGTGTTAGGTTTATTTTGCCTAATGTAACCGGTAAATTCAAGTATTTTTCATAATGGTGAGTGTTTAGAAATGTTAGGTAAGGCACTTATCTTAGGCATAACTATAGACAAGAATTTGCAATGGAGTCCCCATATAGCAAGCAGTACTAGGGTAAATTAAGTTCGGCAGCTTAAGCCGTTTTAGGAAAATTAGACAACTCACCAATGTTGAGACAGCTCGCTTAGTTTATCATAGTTATTTTCATAGTAATATGTCGTACTGTATTCTGGTTTGGGGTAAAGCAGCTGACATACATGCTATAATTTCTGTTATAAAAAAGGGCCATCCGCTTTAAGTATATGTATATACCTACTTAAATTCCCGTGATTCCTTAAGATAACTTTTTAAACAAATTAATATTTTAACAGTAGCGTCACAATATACTTATGAAAACATTATGTACTCTTTCATTAAGATTTCTGATATACATAATTTCAATACTAGAAATAAAAATAAAATTGCCATAAGAAAGTTTCGTATCTGTAAAATAGTTATATAAATAATTTGTAGGTCAATGCATTCATTTTTAGGGTTCCGTACCCGAAGGGTGCCAAACGGGACCCTATTACTAAGCCTCCGCTGTCCGTCCGTCTGTCTGTCGCCGGGCTGTATCTCATGAACCGAAATAGGTATACAGTTCAAACTTTCACAGAATGTGTATGTCTATTGCCGCTATAGCAACAAATAATAAAAATAAAATAAAATTAAAAATTAATGAGGGGCCCGGGCAAGAAGACAACAAGAAACGTGTTTTTTTTGTTAAATCCGGCTATATCTCATGAACCGTAACAGGTAGACAGTTGAAATTTTCACAGAGTGTTTATTTTAATTGCAGCTATAACAGCAAACAATAAAAATAGTAAAAAAATTATTAAAGGGTGCTTCCATACAAAAAGCGTGATTATCTCTCGTATCTCATGAACCGTAATAGATAGACTGTTGAACTTTTCACAGAGTATGTATCTCAGTTGCCACTATGACAACAAGTAATAATAATTGAATTAAATTAAAAATTAATTTACGATGGTACTTCGGGTGCTAGTCAGACTCGCACTTGGCCGGTTTTTATAATAAATTACTCCACGTAGTTTTAGAGTTAGGTACCCCTTCCAGCACTTATAATTACTTCAAAAAAGTCGTTGATGTCTAAAGCGTAACTATAGGGTCGATAGGTATATATAATATAGTCTTTGTTGTATTGTACGGCAATGACAATGGGTGCACCATTTCTTACAATCGCTCGCCTCGGCTAAAATCGTATAAAGGTGTCAGTTGGTAGCCGACTGCACGCAGCAGCAGCAGACGACTTGTCGCCGCGACACTACTGGTTTTTATGTGTTTCTATGAAAGCGACGTGTCGCTGACTACGGAGGGAATTTCGAGTACAAAGGTGTATGTTTCGAACCATTAATTACGAACGCCTTAGTTATTGAAAATACTTTTATGTTAACCTACACCAGTGAGATAATTCGGCCAATGTCAAGGTTGAAAGCTACGGGTAATTAGTGAAACGGTTGTTAGGGTTCCGTACCCGAGGGGTGCCTAACGGGGACCCTATTAGTAAGCCTAGGCTGTCTGTCCGTCCTAACTTTAAAGAGAAGACCTTTTGAACCGTAAAAGATAGCCCGTTGATTTTTTTTTGCAGAATATGTGATATACTTAGAGTGTACAATCAAGATCATAAATATGTGTACATTTTAGTACCTTGTCTATTTAATGTACTGTTTAAACTGCCATATGAATGTCACAGCGATTAAAGTGACAAGGTACTAAACGTGTACACATATTTATGACCTTGACAGTATTATTTTTGTTACAATTTTACACCAAGTGGTGAAATACTCACGTTTTATCAAATAGCTCCAACTGCTTTTAGATCAGTCCGAATTGCATTCCTGACACTGCAATCCTCGTGTAAACCTCTAAGACTACGAAGTATAGATGACATAAAGCGTCATAAGTTTTATATATTACATAAATATAAAAAAAGTTAAAATTAAAATAGTACATCTGCAAGATGAAGATTACCAGTAATTGTATCAAAGTTTTAGAGTAAGCAATTAGGACTTCATTTTTGACAGCCAAACCAGCTGATATGTGACACTGACAATTCTCTTCGCGAGTAATTGCGTTTGCGTCATGTACTTTTAATTGAGGAAAATAGAGAATAAAGTATGTTTATTGTGAATTCATATAGCTTATCAATATACATTCTATATCAGTAAATTATGGCACATACAATCGAAAAGATGACTGTTCGACTATAATGTCGTCATTCACGTCATTGTGTGCCAGGGAGATCCAAAGATACAAATCTATACCTTATATAATATGATAGTGTTTTCCTCATACCAGTCAGGCAGATGACCAAGGCAACTATGTTTAAAGGTGTATTTGTTTCTACTATTAAGCATCAGTGGAAACATTGCAGTCAATGTGTGAGGTTATTGTCTACTGAAGCTTGCGAGCAGGAGGCGCGGGGCGAGGGCCCGTGGGGCACGTACACGCGGCGTGTGGAGAGCGGCGCACTGAGCCGGGACGCCCACCAGGAAGCGGTGGTGCGCCAGCTGCAGCAACTCTACCAGGATGTTGCTGCATTCCACCGACCCACACCGCAAAATCAAAGTTCAATTTTCAGCTTCTTTAAAAGAAATGAACCCGAAAAGATTATTGCACCACAAGGCTTGTACATATTTGGCAGCGTTGGGGGAGGCAAGACCATGCTAATGGACTTATTTTATGAAACTGTGCCTGTAAGACTTGTTTCAATATACCATTTGATAGAGTCAGTTCTATATTTGTGTATCATTAATCATCATCATCGCTTCCGTCATTCATCTGGACTGATCCAGTAAGTTCTAGATTATGTCCTGTGTCTTGTTTGTTCCCTGGATTGATTGTATTTGTGGGTGCTAGTTTATGTATCCTGTATCTAGAACATACATTTATATTTAAATTTTTTTAATTCATATATAAAACTGAAAGCCAAAAGCTATTGCATTAATCCTTGTTAATTTTAATTATATTTTTAGAATGACAAACAATATACTTAATATACTTAAATTTGATTTAATTTAGATACAAGAAAAGCTACGTGTACATTTCAACTCATTTATGTTAAATGTCCATGCAAGAATACATGAGTTGAAGATTCGGTCAGGAAAAGGGGCAAGTTCTTTTCGAGATGAGGGATCCAAACCTTTTGACCCAATTCCACCTGTGGCAGCAGACATCACACAGGAGTCCTGGCTTATATGTTTTGATGAATTTCAAGTAAGTTTTGTTTCAATTATTGCCTTGCATTAAACACCACATCCACATCTGACAAAAAAATTATACCCCCCACATTACATCTGACAGGATGTTATATTATGCTGACCCCAAATTTACAGTGTACAAAAAACATATCTATGTTTTAAATTTAATCCACCACATGAAAACTCGATGATGAAGAGGATGTGCTGGCCAACACAGGCATTCTTAAGTTTAATTAAGGTTGGAGGTTTAACTTGCTGTATGTTCATGTTTATCAGTCTTTTTTTCCAGGTTACAGATATAGGTGATGCAATGATTTTAAAAAGATTGTTTACGCAATTATTTGACAATGGTTGTGTGGTGGTTGCAACAAGTAATAGGAAACCTGATGATTTGTACAAAAATGGTCTGCAGAGGTCCAATTTCTTACCATTTATACCAGTTTTGAAGGCACACTGCAATATCGCGCAGCTGGACTCTGGTATTGATTACAGGCTGCAAGGAATTGGTAACAAATATAGCAAATATTTTTTGTAAGTATTTCTACTTTTATGGCTATTTTTTGGTCACCCTTTGACATATAGAGTTTCTGTTTGGGTGTTTTTATATTTTTTTTATTTTTATTAATTATTCATAAACAATACAATTATTGTGTTTGTAATAAAAAAAGGGAACAAGTAGTCTTAAACTAAAGATATGAACTAAAGACATGAAAATATTATATAGGACAAGATGAGTACAATTTCTAAAAACTACAAGTAACTTAAAATCTAGGTTTCCTCATGTGTGAAAAATAAAACAATACAATATTCTTTATTGGACACCACAAAAACAAAAATTAAAAGTATGGGCAGGTGGTCTTACTGCTGAATATTCCGCGATCTCTTCTACTTTACTTTTTTTATACCAATCTATAATTGACAGATGTTCGCACAGAAATTGACTTCACATTTTTACAATTTGTATTCTTTTGGCTCCATCTAGTCAGGTGTCCAGTCAGACTGCCCAACCCATTTAAATACTGGTGTTCAATTAACTTGTGTCAAATGTATTTTCAGAAATAGTGATCTTACACCTGATAACAATCCAGTAGACAATCTCTTCAAATTTCTCGTGTCGGAAGAAACTGATACAGTGAGGCCTAGAGTGATTAACATAATGGGAAGGAATGTCAAGTTCGCTAAGTCTTGTGGCCGTGTCTTGGATTCTACTTTTGAAGAGTTGTGTGATAGAGTGAGTACTAGTATTATTTTATTCTTTAAGTACCTCCGAACCTGCGTGGCGGTTTATGGGCTATTATATAGTTCCTAAAAGTATAATCTGCTTGTTTTTTTTCCAGCCGATTGGCGCAAGCGATTACATCATTATATCAAAAACTTTCCATACAGTGTTTATACGAAATCTGCCTCAACTATCAATAACGAGTCATCGTTCGCAACTGCGGAGGTTCATAACTCTCATAGACACATTGTATGACAACAAAGTCCGGGTATGTACCATTGTTATTACTTATTAGAAATATGAAATGTTTAAATTATTACGAGTTAGTGTTATGTATGACACATTGTTTTCTCTGTTTAATATTGTTTATGTTTATCTAGTACATTCCACGATAAATATGCGACTGAATTGTAGAATAAAAGAAACTTTGACTTTTAGGTGGTTATAGCTGCAGATTGTGAGCCGAAGGACCTTTTGAAAGCCGATAATAGTTCTGACCTTGGTGATGCGGACAGAGCTCTTATGGACGATTTAAAGATTACTAAAGATTCCGTAAGTTTTTAATGTAAAACACGCAACAAGTGTACTCAGATAATAGAATCGTTAAGTTTTCTACTCAATTAATAACAAGACCTACCTAATGCTAATTAGATTTAATCATAATACTTTATTCAATTGACGTATTCACTCCCATTTGCTTGTAATTTGGACACGTCGTTGGTAGAGGGTATAATAAAAAAGATAAAAAAGAAAAGATATTTATTCAGTAAGTAGGCCGCGCGGGCACGTCAAAATCTACCAGCGCTTCCCAAGAGGAGACCATTGCTGAGAAGAAGCGCCGCAAGAAACTTAACAGTTAGTAATTTTTTGGGTTCCGTACCTTATATGAAAAAAAAACGGAACCCTTATAGGATCACTTTCCGTCCCGTCCGTCCGGATCCGTCTGTGTGTCTGTCAAGACCCTTTTCCTCAGGAACGCGTGGAGGTATCAAGTTGAAATTTACGTCAAATACCTAACCTACCCTGCCCTGCTAAGCAAAATGGCACTATCTCAGACAAAACTCCTGTAGCAATTGCAACCTCATTATCAACAGGGGAGGACTGAATCTGCTTTGGCTATTGTTTTTGAGATACTGCTTTTTAGCTTAGGAGGGCAGTACCTAGGTCTGCAATCCCTTGGGTCAGTGAAAAATCAAACATCTAAGTCAAGTTTTTTTCCCTGATCGATATATAATATAAAATATAATTATATTAAAAGTGTGGTTTAATGACACTGGTGTGTACCAATTGCCGCCCGGTCACGACTTTCGGCTTACAGTTTTTCCAACACAAAGTGCTTTCTTCGCTACGGTGAGGTGAAAAATTGTGTTTCGCACGGCAGCAAAGTTATTTGGGTCTCGAGGCTTTGAATCCCTCATTACGCTCAGGATTCTATTTTTGGAACACTCGCTAAGCTCGTGGTTCAATTTTAGAATCCTCGCTAACTCGGGATTCAATACTGGCTCTCACGCCAAATAACAACTTTGCAGCCTTGCATAACAAATAACTATTGCCTGTTTAATGGCAAAATATAATCAAAACAATTATTACATTTTTGAAGGCGTTTTCGCGTTTTCACCTGGCCCCGACGTCAGGATTATGTATGTATGCCGATGTCAAAGCCATGACGCGTAGAACAACTGACTGACGATAGGGCGTCCACGGCACGCAAATCCACTGCATGACGTAAGAAGATAAAAAAAATATGCTGCGTCATTTTACAACTGTTACTGGTTTGCAGGAAGACGCGAAGGCAGCCATTTTCACGGGCGAAGAGGAACTGTTCGCGTGCGACCGCTGCCTGTCGCGCATCATGGAGATGCAGACCGAGGACTATTGGGACAAGTGGAGCAGGCAGATAGATTAATTTATACAACAGTGATACTTTAATAGGGCCAATCTACAGTTCAGTATTTCAAGTGTTCATGTTTATCAACGTTTTCTACACACTTATGAAGCACTAGTACTCTAAAGGCTAATGAGAATTGAAAACATGAATTATTAGAGATCTAGCTTACAGTTACAAAACTAAATAGGTACCTGGGCGTTTTTCAAAAAAAGTGTACATGGTTAAGGAAAACTTAAGAAATTTTTACTTTTTCCGGTTCGTTACGAAAATTAACGATACTAAATGTATGACTAATTTTCGTGACGCACTGGAAAAAATTAATATTTCTTAATTTTTCCTTAACCATGTACACTTTTTTTGAAAAACGCCCACCTACTGAGAGTGACAAATAACTGTTATGATTCAGACATCTATCGCCTTAGCAATTTTGGATATAAGCAATCTAACTTTTAAACACTTGTCTACTAATATCCTTTAGATATCTTATCAATGTATACATTACATACATGTGTTTGTCCTGTTTAATTTATTTTTGCGCGTTTATTGTGAAGTCGACAAGTTCAGTATTAGACGACATTCAGCCATGATTGTAGCATAATTGTACTTAATTGTATGGACGCAGTTTTTATGAAATGTTATTTATTGTGTTAGTTATATTTTGACATAAACAAGTTGCCTTGAATACAGACTAATATTTTGCATTTATATCCTGCACGTACACATACAACACTATTCTATAAGTACCTTTACCTCAGTACAAAACATAATGTTTACTACTATACCTTTCCCTTTTCGCCTAAAATTTGACCAGAATGATAAACAGATTAGGTACCAGTCACCTAATTATACGTCCGAAAAACGTGGTTAAAAAAAACCCGACTGCCAAGAAGGGTTATGTAGGCATTTACTATGAAGATTTTCTGATTGTCACAGATACAATGTATTTACGCTTTGATTCTCTGCAAGTATGTCCCGAGCAGGGCCGGATTAGCCATTAAACAAAGTAAGTAGCTGCTCCGGGCATCACAGGCCAGGAGGCACTATAGAGGGCACAATAGGGATGGCATGCCCATTATCCCTATTGTGCCCCTCTATAGTCATGTTGAATTTTACTATGTACTAGTTATTTGAATTTAATAAAGCTACAAACTATAATAACAAAGAGAAAATAAAAAAAATATTAACGTTATTTAAAAATGCAAGACCTCAAAGTTTCGAAGTTATTTTTGAAACTTTTTTCATCCAATTATGAAATTAAAGGTGTTATCAGGGCCCTTATCTTAAAACTAAAAATAAATTGTATGACAACTGTGTTAAGCACATACGCGGTACGCAGTTTTTTACGAGCAAAATTACAAATTACTGGTTTTGTCCATATATTTAGTACATTTACTAAGGCGTGACGTCATACTTGAGTGTCAATTTGTATGGGGCGTTTTCAACGCTTAGAAGTAATGTCGGCCTCTCATTTCCGACTGTTGCAGTGCTCTAATTGTAATTGGTCCCATACTTACATTTGATCCTTACAAAATACCGGATCGATTGGCAAATTAAAAAAATGTTTTCATCACGCCTTTTGTTACAACAAATCGACAAACAGTCGCAGGGGCCTACAAATGTAAACGGTTAGGGCACCGTGAGCGCTTAATCCGGCACTGCTGGTCCCGAGGCTGAACTTGGTGATTGTTTTCCTCGGTAGCAGTTCCTAGCCTCAACATAATTTGTAACGCATATATCGTATATACATACAGTTTATCCTCCTGACGACCAGACGTCAAATAAGTTTAGTTATAATTGCTTATATTGATTGGTTTTTGTGTACTTTGTCAAGTACAGGGGTCGTCACGAGGATATAATACTCCAAGCGGCTTGAGCTGCGCCACCTCCATAACATAAAAAAACAAGTACATAAAACCGTTTATTGTCACTAATCGTAGATGTGGCTGTAGTACTCCTGGTAGACCTGGATGTAGGCCTCCTTCTCGGCGGGCGTCATCTGCGCGATGACGTCATCGTCGACCGCCGTCAGCGGCACGGGCCGCCCGTTCACCAGCACGCTCGGCGCGTTGTCGTCGCTCTCCGAGTCCTCGCTCTCCATCTCGGCTGGAATAACGCATCACTCGTGATTATGTCGAAAGAAGTGAAGGGGGTTATGATCGTAAGCCCAATCCATGACCATAATGTAGAGAAGAGGGAAGAAACGGGGGCTTTTGTTCAGCTGTAGGACACTAAATATTTCATTTACATTAGATTAGAAATATTATGTTTGTCGAACATGACAAAATAATCATCAGAAATAAAACACCACAGTTGAAAAGTAATTAGGTTATGGACAATTCCACACATTAAGTTTTGTAATACTCTGATTTCCCGGGTGAAATGGCATTTATAACCCAGACAACATATTTATAAGTAGGTAGTACATTCCTAATTATTTGTACTCACGTTCTCGATAACGGCTCTAACGATTTCGATGAAACTTGCATTGTGGGGGTTTACGGGGGTGAAAAATCGATCTAGGTAGGTCTCATACCAGGGAAAATTCGTTATCCCCGTATTTTCCACCGCCGCCGCCGCCTGATTAGACTAATGGTTAGAGCGTTGGCCTATTACGCCAAGACTGCGGATTCGAACCCCAGCTATGAACCGGTTTCTTTTTGTTTTCTGTTTGTTCTTTTTTTGGGTAAAATTATTGCTATCGTTTTTTATTAGTTTTTGTATAGAAATCGATGTAAATTCGGTTTTGACCCGAACGACGGCGCTCAGTCTCCCAGGTACTACATATTAACATTTTTTTTTTTAAAGGGCTAAATGTTATTAAGGGCCGTATTAATAAACTGATCTGGCTGAGATGCCCGTCACAAGATGCGTTAAAAATGACAGTTTTCTACGGATTGACGTTTACTTTGACGTGTCTTGAGACGGTGTCACACTCGAGATGAGTTTATTAAAGGGCCCTGAATCACGTAGAGCATTCGAACTCACCGACAGCAGCTAACTCGTTCCTGAGCTTGAAGGGATCCTTCGACTCGTTGTCGCTGGAATCTGAACTGTCTGGTTCTGCGCCCTTCAAAGCGCTCGCAGCTGTGTTTCCTGTCATACAAATGATTATTGCTATTTTAAGATTTAGTGCAGCCCGATCTTTCGCAGTGTTGTAATGTCACGGAGTTAGTGTGTTGTCAATCCGCAGAGATGTAATGTCCGATTGTCGTACCCTCAACACCCCAACACGCAAGAAAACTATACTTTTTGCTCTACCCAATAGCATATTTAAATAAAATAAATAAATATCAGGGGACAATCTCACACAAATTGACCTAGTCCCAAATTAAGCTCTAGGCTTGTACTATGGGTACTAGACAACGATAAATATACTTATATAGATTAATACATACTTAAATACATAGAAAACATCCATGACTCAGAAACAAATACTCGCGCTCATCACACAAATATTTGTCCATACCGGGATTCGAACCCGGGACCGCTAGCTTCGTAGGCAGGGTCACTACCAACTAGGCTAAACGCGTCGTCAAAAATAATTTATAAACATTGTAGCAGAAAACAAATAATATCTATTTTTATCGTGAACATTGCCCTTGTCCCCACCTCCAGGCTATGTTAAGAATACATTAAAAATTTACCGTTAAGGGGTGGGAACGAACTGCGCAAAGAAAACTAATATTCAAATAAGTACACAAACACACTGCAACTTGACTTCTGTACGGGAAACAGTCCTTGTTGTACCCGGGCGATTATTGGCACCGACATTTTCTTTCAAGTCGATAGAGGTGATAATCTTATAATAGCTACGTGGTAGTAACTGGTATTTTAGATGCTTTTTAGGGTTCCGTACCCGAAGGGACTATGCCTAACGGGACTATTACTAAGCCTACGTTGTCCGTCCGTCCTTTCGTCCAACCGTCCATCCAAACTTTAAAGAGCTGTATCTTTTGAACAGTAAAAGATAGCCATTTGATTTTTTGCAGAATATGATATATAACTGCGCATTGCCTAACAAATAATAAAAAAGTCAAAAAGTAAAATAACTAGTGGCTCTGTGACCTGTAGACTTTGCGACAAACATATCTTTACCGTTGGAAAACTGTTATCCCCATACATCGACATAAATCGCAATCAGTTTACCAACACCGCAAATAAGTTTGTAATCGCGAAATCCCCCATATCTCCGCCAATTTGAAAAATTTCGAAAAACTGAATCCATTAAAAAATTCCATATCACTATCGAATCTGCTCACAAAATTTCACGAGAATCGGTTGAAAAATGCGACCTGTAGAGGAGAACAGCCGGACACACGAAAGTATTTTTGCTCAAGCTTAAACGGAGACTCTTCGCTCGCGCTTCGCGTTCGGTCAATTTTACAACCCTATAGAAAAAAAAACAAATACTTAAAACCGGCTAAATGTATACGGAACCCTCAGTGTGCGAGTCCGACTCGCCTGTGACCGGTTTTTTAATAGCTTGTGATAGTTTCCCCCAGCTGGGCGAAAGCCGAGTTGCACTTCTGTTAACTACCTATCTTGAAATAACATTGTCACCTGTGTTTTGTTTCTCGTGTGCGAGTAGAACGGACATGATGTCGTCGTTCTTCTCTTTGCCTGTGGTTTTTGTGGTTGTCGCGTTACTGGCCGCCTTCTCGAGGGCTGCTTCAGTTGAATGTGTATTGTCGCTCTAAAAAGGAACACACACGTATAAGTATAGTTTTCAAGCGGAAACGTTACACATGTACAGTCGAACTCATAAGTACTGTACATTTTATACCTTGTCGCACTATTGACATACTAAATTCAAACTATTGACACTTATAACTTACAATACGTAGCTACGAGATGGTACTAAAATATAAAGCTAGTTCGACTGTACATAACACGATTTTTTACACAATATACTTAATAAACCAGGAACTACACGACCTCATCCCACCCACCAGTTTCTCTAATCGGTCTTCCAGACGCAGGGAGGGCTTCCATCCTCATGTAGTTGAATTTCCATCAGTTCGGACGAAGCGGTTTGCTACGTCATTTCTTATTCGCACTGCCAAAGAGTGGAATGCTCTCCCTGCGTCTGTATTCCCGGAATCCTATAACCTTGGTGTTTTCAAGGCAAGAGTGAATAGACATTTTCTGGGTAAGCGTGTACCATCTTCGTCGTCTTCACTTAACTTCAGGTGAGACGGAGGTCAAACGCAAACCCATATATGATAAAAATAAATAAATAATAATAATAATAAGTCGGGTTCGGTTTGTGCGTGGTGAGTTGGTCGCTCGGTCACCTGTTCGCCGGTGGTGATGGTGCTCTCGGTCATCCAGACGGGGCGCTCCTTGCGCAGCGCGGCGGCGTCGCCGGCGTGGTCGCTCTCGCCGATGGTGATGTCCACGCGCGTCTCCTCGACGGCGAGCCCCTGGTTGCGCGTCGCCTCGCCCGACCACTCGGCGCCCGGCGGGCGCATGCCGATTTGTTTCGTGTTCAATCTGCAAATTCAGCAGTAAGTTAACTAAATGCAGTTACTAGCTTGAATTTGCAAGATTCAATGTTAACCGAGAAAGATGATACGATGATGCAGTTCCTGAGAAACAACCCTCCAAAAATTCGAGGAAAAAGGTTTCTTGGGGACTTTGAAGGGTGTTTCTCAGCAGCTAGAGGTGTGCGATGACCTAAAATTTGCCAAATATAAAACCTATTTACTTTTTAAAAGTTTCATTTTGAAAAATGGGTCGTTTTAAAAAAAAAATTGTACATAGTTAAGAGCTTTAATTAAAACAAAACAACTTTCGTTACACAAAAGACGCGATCGTGATTTTGTTTTCATTAAGCCTTTTGGGTACGTTGTACTCACGTACCGCTCCGATTACCTACCTATATTTTTAGCAGAACTATAAATAAAATGAATGAACTGGCAACGGGCTCAGGTCTAGGACGTTAGAGCGGCTAGCTGCTCGTTGTACTGACCCTCTGATAGTGTTGATGTCGACGGGCTCGGGCTCCAGGATCTCGGGCGCCAGCTTGATGCCCTCGACCTCTCGCAGCAGGATGTAGAGCGGCTCCAGCTGCTCGTTGTACTTGGCCAACAGCAGCCGCGAGTCCTTCTTCGGCAGCGCCGACTGGTCCTCCTCGACCACTTGGTTGCAGAACGTGCATCTGAATTCCTGAGTCATCATGTCGTAGAGTTGGTCTGCCTGCAATTTTCAATGTTACTTTTTAATAATTTGAATGAATTTTACTGTTAAATAGTTATTGCTATACGTGCGATGGCATAAAGCATTGGAAATCCGTATCATATTGTTTCGAAGACCAGATCTATCCCTGGGGTAGAGTAGAAAGGGACGGGAGGCGCTCTACGCGCCAGGTGGCAAGGGGCGCCAAAATGCGAATGATAATGAAAGAAAAAAAAATGACAACCTTACGGCGCCAAAAGACAATCTCGCTTTGAGAAATTTTAAAGTTAGAGCCCGGCATTAGTTTCAAAGGACAAATAGTAAATTTGGAACATTTACGGAATTAATTAAATACAAAGTATTGGGCTTATTAGACCACGCGATATTAACGCGGCATTAACTCCCCTCTCCAGATAGACTGTCTGAATATGGTCTAATAGGCCCTTAAGACAAGGTTTGAGGTTAGGTGTATTTCTGAATCATTGTCAGTCATGAACCAAAGTAAATTGGACCTAACTTGTTGAGTGGATTTTTTGCACAAGGTATTCTTAATTTGTTTGAGTTATGTACCTCGAGATCTGTGAAGGTTTTCATGCAGGAGGGGCACTTGAAGCTAGCGCGGCTGGTGGCGTCGCGTTCCTCCGTCTCCATGCGCTTGCGCATCAGGTCCAGTTTGTACTTTACCACGTTTACGAACGTCTTGTAGTTTATGAAGTAGTAATTCACCTTTTGAGCCTTGCCGTCTAAGCCTGTAACATTTATTGGCAACCTTAATCATTGATACGTAAAATTTTGGTGGCATTAACGGCTCCATAATACCTACCACGAAGCTTAGTTTGAGATAATTATTACTTATTCTTCGTAAGATTAAGATTATAGTCCAACAAATACGTTCGTGACCGTCTCGCGGGGTGACAGACGTTTGGAAGCAACTGCAAATATTGACGGACGACGCGGTTAGCCAAGTTGGTAGTGACCCTGCCTACGAAGCTAGCGGTCCCGGGTTCGAATCCCGTTAAGGGCACATATTTGTGTGATGAGCGCGAGTATTTGTTCCTGATTCATGGATGTTTTCTATTAATTTAAGTAGGTATATTTCTATATATAAGTATGTTTATCGTTGTCTAGTACCCACAGTACAAGTCTAGAGCATATAGGTAGTTTGGGACTAAGTCAATTTGTGTGAGATTGTCCTGCTGATATTTATTTATTTATTTGGCGCACGTTTGCGCGCGCTTCCCTTCCCCGCTGCGCTGCCCCGCCCCTGCGTGTTGCCACCCTACGTGACGGTTGCGCACGAACTTGTTCGACTACATTATACTCTGTCAATACGACTTCTAGTAATAAGGTAGGTACACAAACAGATTCTTTACCTGTTTCCATTTTAAGACGCACTTGAATAAACTTGTCGTTTTTGAGAGTAGCTATCCTTGCTCTTAACATTTTTCTTTCGAATTTTAAAAGTTCACAAATGTCATCTTCTTTCATACCTGCAAAAATATATCAATAAGTAGATAATCCTAATAATACAGAGCGAATATCTGCTAATTCGAAGCGACTTGCGATTACGAGATTTACGAATTTAAAGTGCGATTATTGTAACGGTATAGTAAATGCGTTATGTAAGTCTAGCTCTTAATTATCGATTTAATTGTGCATTTCTGTCAGTTACCTACCCCATGTGACATACGTAACAGTAAGTACTTACAGGGATTTCTGACGAGCATGTCGACGATGAGAGCGTCCTCTATCGTATAGAAACCTCTTACTACTAGGCGAGCCAGCTGCTTGAGGCTGCTGGGTACCTCGGTCACGAGGCGCTCTTCTGTCATACCTGGAAAAGGTAATAAAATAACTAAAAAAATTGAGACCCCTATAATAAAAACTTAGCATTAGGTTTGAAAAGCCTAATTCAAATGTAAATATATAAAACAAAGTCGGTTTAGTTACACTCAAGAACGGGTCGACCGATTTTTATTTGTTTTTTTTTGGCGTGACGCCATTACAAATGGGCACAAACGCCTGAGTACGATCTTGCCCCGCAAACGGAATTACCCACATTGACTATACCTACTATTGCAAAGTTTTCAATAAAAATATAATGTTATTTTTCATCACTAGAGCATTTGTCCACAATAGGTGCTTGTACGGTCAACAACTTTAATTGTCGAGCCACTTTAGAACCATGTCATAATGACAATGTCAAGTCGAGAAAGAAATTACATCAAAATTAATCATTAGCTCTCTGCCGCTAGGGCCTCACTAACGGGAAACTCCGTTAATTTTCAACGTCTATCGCCTTATGTTGCTACATGCTCGTATTATTGCTGCTGCTGCTGCTGTATCATCGTCATTATCAACGGCGTTTCTCCGTTAGTGTGGCCCTAGCATGCGACGGTTTTATAATGGATCAAAAACTTTTCACTGTACGAACCTTTTGACATCACAGTGTGGCATCTCTATCAACACTGAGCGCTGATTCGACTACCTACTTTCGTAGAATACCGCGATAAAAGCGATGAATGAGTGCATAAATAGGTAATTAAGTAATTATAAATTGCGATGATGGCGGACATACTTGCGCCACTTTGTCGATGCGTTCTTTTACTATAATTAAATTACCTAGGGTGCGTGTCAAACCATATCATCAATGTTATCTTTTTCTTTTCGCGCTCGAGTTCTCGTTTTACGTAGAAGTGGGTGGGCAAGTTTTAATTTCAAATAAAACGATTGAAGTGTTAATTGCTAACGGTAACTCGGTAACAACTAATTACATGTTAATGACTGAGATCTAGGGATGGAGAAGAAAAACAAGCTCACGGCCGCCTGGTGGACGGTATGCCGGCTCTGAGGCCCATAGACATTATTCTTTAAATGCTTATTACGAGTATAAGTACCTTCCTAAATTAGTCACTGACGAGAGGGACGCCGCAATGCGTTAGATGCGTATGGAGATATCTCTATCTCCATCTCATTCCAACGTATTGCGTGCGGCGACTCTCTCTTTAGTTAGTCACAGTATTTAGGAAGGTGGTAATAGTAATAAGCCTTTAAGTGAGGAGTTAGGTATATATTATTTATACAATCAGCATCAAATAGGTAGATAGGAGCAGCGAAAATGACCAAATATATCGCAACTCATTTTTATTACTATACCCATAGGAATAAGTGTTGCGATATATTTGGCCATTTTGACTGCTCCTATCCATATTTTTGTTTTATTTAGAGTAATTTCGGCATATGACTTTGTACAGTCGCCATCATATATATTGCAGCAAACAAGGTGCTCACAAATATCTGAACACGACACTACTGTCAAGGCGTTAGAGTGCATGTTCAGATATTTTTGACCACTCTGATATGTACAGATATATTTGATGGCGAACTGAAAAAAAAAAGATAAAAGATATTTATTCAGTAAGTAGGCCGCACGGGCACTTTTACACAAAAACAAAGACAAAAACAAAGTGGCAGATTAGATTTTCAAAATATGCAATTTTTTTTTTCTTTTCGGAACAATACTTAATTGAATGTTGCGTCAACGGCATTGTAAAAGTATATTGTAAAAGGGCCTTTAAAAAACCGTGTATAGGCGCGAAGTTATGTAGGTACAAGTAGGGGCTTGTATCAGTTCACTGGGGGTGTGATGTGTGTGGGCTGGGTAGCGTGCGAATAAATATAAATTATGCGATAGAAAGTAAAGCACAGGGTAGGCACGTTCGACCTACCTAAACGCTGTTTTGTTAGGAAGAGCGCCTTCCGTATCATGTACATACTATTATAATATATTCTGAGACAATATTCGATAAGGCATAAAGCGCGTCACACGAAGATACTATAATATTTTATCTTAAGATAAAATATCGCTCACTACATAATCCAAATGAACCATCACACAAGGCGAAAATATATATATTTTCATCTTGTATGGCGAACGAGAACGATCTTTGTCTTAAGATAAAATATTACTTCGCCGTGTGTGACGCCCTTAAATACTATATGAGAGGTAGATGGCTAAATATAAAGTACCCAAATAATTAAAATTACATTTATTCCATTGTAACAACGAAATTATTTTATAATAATTAAAAAGGAATAGCCCTGTAAAGTGTACACTGGACCAAAAGTAAGTACATAATAAAATTGAATCATAAAAATAATTTGTAGTCTTGGTTAATTTGGCAGTATTCTTTCAATAATTTTATTCTTACTCATAAAACCAATCTTAATTTAAATGTCCTGCCAACTTAGTTAATCACTATGAAAATATCATATTATAGCCGACTTCAAATGGAATATGCAAGATTATTTTTTTGCTTCAATAAAAATTAATTCATGTAACAAACACTAGAGAAAAAATATTTTTGAATAACTATATAAAAATAACCGAGATTGATTGATCACTTATATCAATGATTTGTTTCTATCTCTTTCTAGCAAAACAGAATCTAACATGGAGTTTATATGGCCATAGTGGTTGCTGACGTCACATTCCATGTCAAAATGCTTATAACATCCGTATTTTTTGGCCGATTTTAATTTTAATTTCACTTTGTTATCTTTTTTACAGTATCTTCATATTTTGTTAAGAAATGTGATAAAAAAAATCATGCATATCTGTTATTAATTAGATTCACCGCTTTTGTGAAATTACAAAAAAAATGGAAAAATGTATTTATGGATCTGCAACAGATGCTACAACAATAACTTTAGCAAGTTTGAGAATTCTTAAGCGAGGATTAGACTAGCAAAAAAAAAATTGCAGAAGTCAATTGCTATCTTACTCTAACTATTAATCTAAAAAGAAACAGCAAAATGAGGCTTCTCGTTCTGGCTCAAAGGTAGAGTAAGACAGCAATCAAATTTCTGCAATTTTTATTGCTAGTCTAATCCTCGCTTTTGGAGGCAGACTATCTACCTACCTAGATAGGTAGTAGTTGGTTTATGAAACCCAAAAATTTATACAAATTCGATATAATTTATTCTACAAATCATACATTAAGGTACATAGACAATAGCTTAACCTTAACCTCCAGGAAAACTTTCGAGTAAATGCAAATATCACAATTACTACTTATAATAGAAATTGACGTAAACAATAAATAGCTGCTTAATTAAAATTACTTAATATTGACATACATAAAATACAAATAGGTACTACATCTAGGGGCAAGAACATTTTTACAAAACATTAAATTGGTAAATAATCAAATTACAAACTTAGTCCTTAGATTTCAAAATTGATATATCATACTTCTTACAAATCACTGAAATTAATCAAAATGAGTTCGTTCAAGAATCATTTGTATGTTATCTATTGTCTGGTAAATGACCCTAAAGTTGGGGCGGTCGCTGGGGTGAGTGTTCCAGCACTGCTTCATGAGGTCGTACACACAGCGTGGTGTGTTGTCGGGGCACGCCAGCACGTTCCCATCTTTGAGAAACCTAACTACTTCTTCATGTGTCATACCAAAATATGGCTGCAGAGCAAATGAAAAAATCTCCCATAGGCAAACACCGTAAGCCCACACATCAGACTCCAATGTATATTTATTGTACAATATACTTTCTAAAGGCATCCATCTCACTGGAATGGCATCATGCTCATCTCCTTTGTAATAATCTTGTAAATAAATTTTATGTGAAAGACCAAAGTCTGCAATTTTCACCACCATATCATCGTTAATCAGGCAGTTTCTAGTTGCTAGATCACGATGAACAAACTTTCGATCTGAAAGGTATGTCATGCCTGAGGCAATCTGCCTCGCAATGTGAAGCAAATCTAAGTGGCCTAGGGGTGTCGCAAGCAGTCTTAAATCCTCTCTATGTTCTGCAACTGGTGGATAGTTAGCAGCAGTGCTGCAAGCCCTCAAGTATTCATTCAAGTCACCTTTACCCATAAACTCAAAAAGTAAACACATGGGCCGGCCAATAGCACAAACACCTAATAACTTCACAATGTTAGGGTGATCAAAATCTGCTAGCAAACAAGCTTCTCTTTCGAAATCTAATTGTAAGTCATGAGAAGCTTCATCTTTGAGCATTTTAACAGCAACCAAAGTGAACTCCTCTTCTGGGACCAGCCCTGGCGCTTTAGCTTGAAACACTCGGCCGAATGCACCTTGACCCAAATCACGGATGTAAATAATGTTGTTTCTTGGAAATTCCAACTTCTCTAATTTTGGGTTTAACTGGGCTCCAGTTGTATGATAAGCCAGATTGCTGGGCAGTTTGTCCAAGTCAATATTCATATTTGGAACATTTCTGCGATTTGACATGTTACACTTAGAATAATGATTTTTAAAAAAGTAATGACACAAGAGGGCAACTGATGCTATTCCTAAAATGCAGCCAAGGCCAGCAACTGACAACAAAAACACAAAAGTAGGTGTAAAATAGTTTTCCATCTCTAAATTTGGTCCAACAGTATTGTCTTCTTCAAAGCTTGAATTGGCACAAAGTGGTATGTCGCAGAGTTCCCATCGCACCAGTGGGTCCATAGTATAGCACCAGGGCTGGTGTTCCTCACCACCAGCGTTTCTGCAGTAATTTGAGGAATTCTGAACTTCTGGGAACACTAAAGGTGGTCTAGTATGCTGGTGTGGAGACTGAGATTCCCAAGCTTGACATGCCCGTCCACTTTCAGTCACATTCATAGTTCCTTGGTAGTATCGTCCATTACCCCTTACACATTTAGTTGTCACTTCATTGTAGTCCATGTTAGTGATACCTACATTATAGCATGTCACTTGAGAACCTTTTCCGGAAAATCGAGGAAGTTTCTCACATTCAGGAAATCGGAAATGACCTCGTGATTCTAAGAACACTCCTCGGCGTTTTTGCTCTTCAAAAACAATCCAGTCATTGTAACAAAATTGCATCTTAACAGCCATACAGTCTTCATAACAAAGAGGTAATCCAAAAAACCCCACTTCGTCTTTGTCGACACACTTCGGGAACGCGTAAGCGCAAATTAATTTCTCAGCTCTGCTTCTACACGGCTCTTTAAGAGTTGATATCATTTCTTTCCAAAGACCTTCAGTGATTTTCTCATTTTCCAGTCCACCAGTTTGATTGTACCATACGTATTCAGGTGAATAATTCTTACATATTTTCCCATTGTATGGTCCACAATAAGGATGCACGGAGTTTATTAACAGGAGCACGGTAATCACAGTAGAAAAGATATCCATGGCGATTATTGGACAGCAAGTAATTCGATGTACGTAATGCCGGGTTTTGGCATTTTATTCAATAACTTTAAAATACACTACTGAAAAATATGACAATGACTGTACTGTACAATGGCGGACGCATTATTATTGATTTTAGTTGTTTCGTCGTTCATTACAACCAACCAAGCCACTAGCTAGGCAAAGCAAACCAACCAAAACGACATGAACATTTTGACAGTTCAGTTGACAATGTTAACATTTCACAATTAACGACAGCGAACAGTGAATCGAGCTAACTCGATAGTCCTGGCCTGGCCTGACCAAAAAGTCGAGCGCGTGGAGCTGGATAAACTGCAATATTTTCAAATGGCAACCAGCACAAATTAGAGTAAACCTTGGATCATATTGCCAATTTCATTCGGAACAGCGCCCTTTTTTGCCAGGCTATACCGATATTATCATTAGACATGCAAAACTAAGTGTTAGTTAGTTATACATGCAAAACTAAACTACTGAACTGATTTTGATAAATTTTGTGAGGAAATAAGATTGAGCCGCGGGGAACCCGGGAACGGCATGGGATATTGTTCATTCCAGACTTTTTCTTATAGGGAAGGGAATAATCCAACGCAATATCGTAAACACGCAGAAAACGAAGAATAAATACAATACAATATGAATGCTCTTTATTGCACGCCATAATAAATATCTATGTGTATTCGGAAATGTGTCTGTACAGTTTACATTTTGACCTCAGTAAATAAATAATTTACAAATAAATTGTGGTGGCTGCGATTGTAATGACTAATGACGCCTGACGTGGTGACAGGAGGAACTACAATATTTAACCACTACTCCACACCACCACTAGTGGCAACCACATAAATACCAGATTTATAGTACAAATTGGAATTTTTCCCAATTTCATTCTTAACAGCGCTCTTCTGTTTTTCCAAACTAAGCTTTTCCAATATTATATACTGCTGAGACTTCATAATTTTGTCAAACTTTCTTTAATGATGTTTATTACAAACCAAACAAGTGTAATGTAATGTAAAACTATACGGAGTAAAATTGAATGTAAGTACCCGAATGCGAAAGTGTACAAAAAATAAATATTATTTTCTAGCATATTTCTTAACAGCTCGTTAATGCACGGTGGCACTGGTTTAATTGCACAAATTAAGAAAAACCTTACTGCTGAAGAATAAAATTAATTAATTTAAGTAAGAATATAAAAGTAGTAATCCCAATTTGACGATTGCGGCTACGAACAGGTTAATCGATTCCTATGTTTATTTATGGCAACTATTCGATGGACATTTATTATTTGTAGTGTTGGTATCTTTGTATCTGTATTGTATACTCTAAACGTCAAACAAAAGTGGTCAAAATAGTGAGAACTTACTGCTTAATATCTTGAAATGGCTGCAATTGAGAAAGTAAAAGTTGTCGTTCTTGGCGATTCCGGTAATTTACTCACTTATATTTAGTAGTCTAACAAATAACACCACTTTGTTCAGTTTATTCGTAGTACATTAAATAAACACTTATCAATAACCTTCCCACTTGCTTTTCGTCGACTTAAGCGTGATGACATCTTTGAAGGTTAGGCAACCGCAACACACTAATGTCAACTTTCGTTTGGCGCCAAGCTAAGTTAAAATTTGAGAGAAGTTTAGTGTAAAAGTGATCTTAGTCTTACTGTGGTTTAAGTTGATAATAAAAGGATTGGTTTTGCCATGGTTAGGTATAGATTTATTATATTTATTAAAAATAAATTGATTGTATTTGAAATGGCATATACATGCACTAAGGAGCAATAGAGATAAATTGATGGACTAACATCATGGATCAAGTGAGATGGCAATATGTCTCGCAATAACGGCGGTATGACAACGTGCTCTGTTAAGTTTGGCAACGTTGCATGCGTAAACCGATTGCTGTGGCATTTTAACTTTGGCGCATTATCATATAATGCGGCAAAGTTAAAAAGTCAAACATATAACGCGCCAAAGTTAAAAAGCCAAAGCAATCGGTTCACTCATACGACGTTGCCAAACTTAACAGCACGGCTTTTACTCGCGTAGACATTATACTTAGGACCTGTTTCTCAATCGACAAGTAAATTCATCTGTCAAATAAAGATAGCCCTCTCTTTGTTTATTTTCAAGTACAAGAAAGGGTAAGGGCTAAATTTATTTGACAGATATGCTTTTCTTGACGATTGTGAAACAGGCGGTCATTCTTATTACGCTATCTCGCTCGCTCAAACATGGAGGCCCAAATTTGGTTATGATTGCGTATTTTACATAAAAAAAATGTTTTATTTTTGTTTAATTGTACTTACTAACGAATGAATTGTGATTCCATGTGATTTATTTTCATGTTTTGTACTATTGAAGCATTTCAAAAACGCGCAACACGGCATGTTTTTAGCCGTACCTATTCTATATTAATTACATAGATTGTAACTATGTTGACAAGATGTTGCCTTTTCAGTGACAGCCGGATAACTCACTTGCAGGGCTGCCAGCTGCAACGTTTTGATTCTACCGATAAGATTGCTAAAATTATACAAAATCCACTAGCATTATACAAAAAAGAAAATGTATCTCTCCCACTCAAAAGATTTATATTTATATGTATGTATGTATGTATGTATGAAATGTATGTATGTATGTTCATCTGTTCCCTCATAACTTCTAAACTACTTATCATAATCTGACAAATTAGCTATGTCTACACCTGTGCGCTTTCATGTTCAACTTGCGCTTTCCTCTGACGCATTCCTCTGCAACCACAGCGAATGCAATATCGCATGCGCTCAAACTGGTTTGATATCAGCGCATACCCGTAGCGCACGCTGATCCGACACCGTTGGGTCGACGTGCAACATTTTGCAAATAAAATGGCGGAAGATAAAATCAAAACATTGGATTTTATTAAAGATTCAGTGTCACCCTCGTATTGCACGTGCTTGACGCAAGACGAATTGAAATCTTGAAAGCGCAAGTTTAACATGAAAGCGCACAGGTGTGGACATAGCTATTGGGTATCATTAGAAGCGTTTTGATGGTCCGCTGGAGGCTATGTGACGTCACATTAAATTGAATATAGCGCCCTCTAGAGGACATAGTCATGAACTAAAAATCTATCGATCGAGGATGACGATCCTCCTGCTAGGAATCTATTCAAAATATTGTTCGTAGTCGAAGGCCAGGAATTATTATAGCAACGTGCATCGCAATTTGGCCTTCGACTACGAACACTATTTTGAAAAGCTTCTTAGCAGGAAGGATGACGATCGCAATGGATGGAGTTCCACTCACAGGTGATGCCTGCTGCCAATGTCTTGGATTTTCCTAAATTTGGACTCTAGGTCATCAAACGTGGACTAGGAGTGGTTCTATTGTAAATCAGATAGCGAATACCATATGGTGGTATGTGTAAAGGTCCAAACTTGTTTCGTTCTTTTCGCAGTCTCAGTCACGTAAAACTCAGCGCAAGGATAGAAATTAAAGTTCATGGATAGAACAACAAGTGTGAAGTTGAGTTACTTAATGATTTTTTGTTAAATTATTTTATTTGGTTGGTACATTAGTTTTATGAGTTTTCGTTATATTGCTATATTATGCACTTTATAATCTATTCCTTGTTAAAGGTGTTGGTAAAACATCACTCACTCACCTAATCGCGCACAACAAGCCGCTCCTGTCCCCTGGGTGGACAGTAGGCTGTTCCGTGGAGGTCAAGTTACATCGTTACAAAGAAGGAACACAGGCCCAAAACACATTCTTTGTTGAGTTTTGGGATGTTGGTGGTTCAAATGGACACAGAAATACTAGGAACGTATTTTACCAACCCACTCATGGTAAGAGTAAATTGAAAAAAATAATGTGGTTCTCAACTCAATATAGTCAATGTGGGTAATTCCGTCTACGGGGCAATACCCTACACAGGCGTTTGTGCCCATTATAACCCTAGCTAGGGTACGGCACACCGTTGTTAACTCTGTCGATAAAGCAGGGGAAATATTTAGTTCAATGTTTTTAAAAGAGATGGCCATTCGTAATGGCGTCACGCCGCCATGTGTGCCGCACACACGCCTGTGTTACCTGAGTACGTTATTGCCCTGCAGACGGAATTGCCCACATTTACTATAAATATAATAAAATGGAAATAGGTATTTACTTTTAAAATATTTTGCTAAAAATAAATCTTTCCCTATAATTTCAGGGATCATTCTAGTACATGATCTGACAAATAGAAAAAGTCAAGTTAATTTACAAAAATGGCTTTCGGAGATATTGAATTCCGACAACCCTGCACTGCAGCATGTTGACGTTGATCCAGAACAGTTCCTCGGCTCTACTCAGGTTGTTTGTTGGGTTTTGCATTATATTTTTGCTGTTTGGCCTATATTCAACATTGCCTTTACAGTATTGAGCTATGATATGACATAATAACGTCCATTGAAGTTTAATACAAAATTCGTAGTTTTATGGAACAAATAGGAATCACCGAGGGTTGGGAAAAATACTGGCTTCATTGTATTTCAAATACAAATGACAAAATACATTTAAAAATGTATTTGGAATACAAAATACAAACTACTTTGGTGACAGGTATTTGAAATACAAAATACAGTGTTCGAAATAATGTATTTCAAATACAAAATACATTTTGTGAACTTCTTTGAAACTTATCTGACAATACTTTTACAGGTTTTTATGAATTGAGGACGGCATTTCCGTTCATAAAAACGAAATTCCTAAAAGTATTGCCAGGAAACAGTCTATAAACTGGACCGGAAGCCGAAAGAGCACAGGCTCGTATTAAATTCTATGAATACTCTCCTAATATTTGGGTAGCGTTCAAAAACGCTTAGTTCTTTCCCTTTATTATTTAAAAAGCTGACTAATTCTAATTCCATGACGACAACTAAATCAAATTCTCAGTACATAACAGAAAAACCGCGTAACGAACTAAACTGGCTGAATTTAATGTGGATTGACACTTGACGTTAACACTTACACTCAGTGTTGCCACAATGCCCTGACTATATTAAAAAAATCGGTCAAGTGCGAGTCGAACTCGCACACTGAACCGTACAGTCCACACTTTCGTAAGTACTTCAAAAATATACCTTAGTACATGTAAATATACCTTACCGTATGCAATAAGGTCTATTTTGAGTTGCCTAAATTTAACTCAAATTTTCAAAGTTTTATTTTTCTCATAAAATATATAAATAATTAGCTAAACGTCAGGAATTTTTCAGATTTTTTGGTTCATAAACTGACGGTAATCTTTTGTTCATTTTTGGCTATAAATCAAAAAGTATGTCGTGGAAAATTATAAAAAAATGTTTTCAAATGTGCAGATTAAGCCCTTTCGCGTGACAACCATTTGCTATAATCAAATCACTTTCATTTTTCAACCACCCCATTCTAGACCCCTTTTCAATTATTTATACAATTAATTTCATTTTTTTTTACTAAAAATAGATGCGGGCAAGCATGTTATAAAATAAATTTCAAGTTGATAGCTTATGTAGTTGCTGAGATAAACTGCTGTGACATATAGACGGACGGACGGACGGACAGACAGACAGACAGACAGATAGACAATGAAGTATCACCATAAGCCATAAGGGTTCCTTTTTTACCATCATCATCATTGCGTATGGCAATCATCCTGCATGGATGAAACTTCAATGTCCAGGTATTTCAGCCAGTTTACTGCGGCAGCCGTAAATTTATGAAGCTCCTCCATGCCACCATGCGAAGTGGGCAATCATTTACCACGTGGGAGAGGGTCTGGTCTGGGTTTACTTTTGTTACGGAAAACGTTCCATTATACTATTATAGAATTTAATAAAATGTACTTTTGTGAAAATGTATTTTTAACTTAAAGTATTTGAAATACAAAATAAATGTGAGGGTATTTGAACTAAATACAAACTGCTTCTCCAAGTAGTCTTTTAAATACAAATACAAAATACGTATTTGTATTCCAAATACATGTAATTGAAATACTGCCCAACCCTGGAACCATCCTATGTCTTACCTCACTCAGCTAGGGGTAAAAGCATCTTCCTAAAGCAAAGCATATTTGTTGTTTCTAGATTCCTATATTGGTGATTGGGACAAAATTTGACCTGGCGGAGGAGAAACAGAGGAAGAATCAGTACAGAAGACTGGCTAGCAGCATAGCAGAGCAGTGCGGTGCTGACGAAATATTTGTGAACTGCCACCAGACGAGGTTTGTTCTGCTGACAGCTTGAACTTTTTAATAATAATAATTTACATTGACGCGATTTCACGATTTACAACAATGTAAGTTTCGCTAGATGTATTTTAGGAAATCTGTAAGACGCTTTATCCACTGCTTCTGTTTCGGTAAGTAATTTTGGTTTGGCGTTAGATAATGTTTGCTATTTATTTTCAGATCACTAGGACCTGGTACAAGTAACTCCGTGAAATTGACAAGATTTTTCGATAAGGTAAAGAACTGTTAAGTTGGCGTCATACGGTTTTTGATTTTAATGGCCGTGCCACTCCAGCTATTCTTAGGGAAGCCCGTGACATCAAAGGCCTTCGGGCCCTTAACTTTAATTACGTAAAGGTTTTTTTTATACTTAATTCATTAAAGCGTTTAAATGCTGGTAGCATGATACCACACTAAGTAACTTCTTATGAACAAAGAGGTATACCTATGTATAAAAATAATATACGTAATCAATTCGAATAATATGATACAAAGAGTAGCAGCGTAGGTAGGGGAAATGCGTGCATAATGATCCCATTAAGGGAAAAACTTTACTGCGCTCAAAGTTCAAGACAAAAACGCGAGATTTAAATAGTTAAGAATAGTGAATTTACTTATCTTTGTAACTGCATATTTATTATTATTATTATTTTTATATTTATATTTTGGTTTCTAAAACCTTAGTAAGGGATCGTTTTATACACATGTATGTATAAAACGATCCCCAGGGAAGGGTTTAGGGTTTTTTATGTGATCAATAAGTTCCTTTTCCTGTTCTTGGCTAAAAACTGTTCGTTTGCCACCTATTTTAGCGGCTCCCAAAGCTATTTTATTTGTTCCTTTGCCTCTTCTTTTTAATGCCATCCAAGGCACAGAAAACGTTTTATAAGGCATACCATCTTTGAGTGTATTTAGAGCCTTTAGCATTTGTTCCACAGGCCAATTTGGCAAATAGTTTTACGTGTATAAACTTGCGACATGATCTGTAAAAATGAAAAATACTAATATGATGAGAGTAATATGATTCCAGGGATCGTTTTATACGCACGAAGAGGGATGATTTCACCTCAAACCAAATTTTAAGATGTCGATCAAAATATAACCTTCAAATACGACGTGCGGTATTCAAATATTGCTTAAATATATGCTGTATGTTATTGTAATCCGCCAATAAAAAAAACATTTCAATAAATCTTAACACGCAGAAAGTAAAGTAAAGTAAAGTAGTGAAATTCGAAAAATAGTCTTAGCATAGATTAGAAGCACATTTTTAGACTTTTTCCAATAAAACCACGCTAAGCGATCACACCGCCATGACACTCGGAGAGGCAACTGGTGGGGTTGCGGGGATGACGTTTGATGCGTATTTGGAGAGATGTCGCTAGAGTAGTCACTCGTATACAGCGAGGAATCATTTTACGTCGAGGGATCATGTTACACGCATCTCCCCCTACGTTCGACCTTCCTAAACGCTGTTTATTTAAGGATGAGCGCCTGTACATGTAAGTACTGTTATAATATTTTGTGGCGCAGGTGATAGAGCGGCGGTACTACTTGCGCAGCAGCCCGTTCTCGGACCGGCGCCGCCTGCCGCCGTACATGACGACGTCGACGCCGCTCTCCGCCAAGGCGCCGGCGCAGTACCTCAGTCCGCGCTTCTACCGCATGGATTAAACGGGGAATCTACTTATTTTTTTGTACACTTTTTCATCCTGGTTGTTGGCATTTTATACATAGAATCAAGCAAAACTCGAAACCTATTTGTGTTCATGAAAGATATTATTTGAAACTAGTTAAGGATATAATTTTGATTTTGTTTTGCAAATCCCCTGTGTGAAATGAATGCGGAATAAAATAAATGTGTTAAATAAATAGCGTCCTTACTGATTAAACTGACCTAAATTACATTTGATGAATCAAATCAAATCTTCCTTTTGTATAACAGCACCAGAGATACCTAATATAGATCCTACGTATGAAAATCAATATAAATTAAGTTTCACTTTGAATTTAGTTTTATAACTTTATAGCGCCCAAATTAGTATTAAACGCGTAATTTATTCAGTTATTGTGGTACCTACGTCGATAAAGCGACTTTGTATTTTATTATGTAGGTAACTATTTTACGAATATCTTTATTTAAGTATCTATGTAAAGATGTATGATTTTGTAAAGGGTATATCAATATTAAATTATTAATCATTCCTACTATCGTGTTTACGTCTTTTTGGCTTTTATTCTGCACCTTAGTTCCGTAGTCAAACCGGGGAGGTATCCCCTTCACGTAAAGTGGGGATGGTTTTTAACCCCATAGTGTAGGGTGTCGTTGGATAGGTTTTAGGTTTAAAATATTGCGGGTTTGTGAAAACGATTTTTCGATTAAGGGATCGATAAGGGATTAGAGGAAACGATTTTAGGTGTGTCAGATACGTTTAAGTCTTGTGTAAAAGTTTAATAAAGCTATTGCCACAAAATTATACACGGAAACTGTGACGTGTGAGCATTATTTCGATAATTGGATAGCGTTATGCAGAAAACAGCCAAACTTATATGAAATTCAAAGGCAGATGGCATGGCTGTTTTCTGCATAACGCTATCTAATATCTAAAGGCAGTGTAATTATTAAAATATTGTATTAATTTAACAAAATTTATTGTTTATTCATGTTAATTTCACAGGTTTTCCAATGAAAATACGTACATAGAACGGAATTACAATTAATTCCGTTTTATGTACGTATTTTGGATAGTGTCGGCGTGAGTTTGATTGATTACAGAGCCCAGACGCGCACGTAGTCGACTTGCAAGGAGGCGTCTTGGCCGTCGTTCGCGTTCAGATTCCAGGTCGGCAGCCAGGCGGCCTGCGCGTTCCAGAAATCAGTCGCAGCCTGCGAAGCCAAATAACATTTCGTTAAAATCCCCCATTAATCATACCCCGTTATCAGTAGAGCGGATTCGTTGAAACCAAGTCGTAGGGTTGCCGGTTGTCGCGCTATGTAGTTATTTCGTGTACTTAAATGTAAAATAATGTGACATATTGACTAAGTGTGCGCGTGTGCGCGTGTGCGCGTGTGCGCGTGTGCGCGTGTGCGCGTGTGCGCGCGTGTGTGTGTGTGTGTGTGCAATGCAGATATATCGTGTCAGATGAGGTTGTTTGCCCCGGACGGGCTCGTGGGGCGCCGCCGGCGGCCGGGGCTGCTGGTGGTGCCGCGCGCGCGCACCGGCGTGCTGCACGAGGCGCCGGCGCCGCGGACGCGCGCGCTCCGCACCCTAAGGGCCTGGCCACGACTTTGCGCAACCGGCTGAGCGGCGAGCGAATTTTCTAATACATTGCATGTAACATGTAACTAATTGAGCTGCGCGGTGAGCGTCGAGCGGGCAATGAAGAGAGAATTCGCTCGCTGCCGCCGCCGCCGCTTACAAGTCAGGCCAGGCCGTAAACCTCATAGCCACCGAAGCTGATATAGTTTTTTGTGCTATGAGTGAATTCACTAAAATAGCATTGTATAAAATCTGTAATGCTAAATAATACCTACTTGATGTTTTTCTATTTATTACAATATCATTGGGCTGTGGCCTGTAATGACAGTTGTAATTGGACGTAGTTTAGGGAAAAGGATCCAATTCAACCATTTCAGACTTGTAGAATTTAACATAATATTGACAGCAATAAAGTTCAAATTTAAATACATTTTGCTTGTGGATTGGATCCTTTTCCCTAAACTACGTCCAATTGTGGATAATAAATAAATAAATGTTTGGGCCTTTGTGATAGGTACTTTTTCTCAATTGGTTATATTTCTTAAATCATGTTTTTAGACGAGTTATAATGATACCCCATTTATTTATCATATTGTTTTAATCGTTAAAAGAAAATGAAAATGTGGAAAATCCAATGTTTGATTACATACTTATATAGACTCTCAAACGCATCACCTACCCTCCTTTTAGTTTCGCTTAGTCGGGTTTAAAGACACTAACACGACACTGGAGATAGGCATTTTTTATAGATTTGAAGTCAAAAAACCCAATGCTGGTTCGGATATCAGTTGTTTTTTGTTAAGCTTTCCGTAGTGGGTTTTAAAGGCTGTCTAGGCGAATGATTCATCTAATAAATAACATATTATTTTTTAATTAGGACTTACCGACGGAGAGCCGTTCCACCAGGGCTTGGGGGATGGATTGGAGACGCCGTCAGGGAAGAACCCGTTAGTGCCCCCCACAGCGAGGTTCATGATGATGTAGAACTGGAATATTACATTGATTAGTCAAATGAATAGTCAAATGTTATTCACACGCATATATATTATGTATGAAGTGCACAAACCTACTGATTACGACTAGGTAGGTATGTAAAATTGGTTTTTTCTTCACAATGGAAGTAATGATTATTCGAATCGTTGTAAAGGAAAAAAAATCTGTTGTTTATCTTCGGATGCAGCATAAAACCAGTCTTTGTTTAAAATTAACGAACAAACAAGTGAAGTTAAAAAAAAGGTCAAAGGAAGATGAAACGGCCAGCTGCAGTTGTCGTATAAGGTTCCTTATTTTAGGGTATGCACACCTAATACTTGAAATAAATATTGGGAGAGCGTCTACATTTAATCTCAAATAAAAGTCTCGTATAATAGACTTCAACGGGTCATAAGACCGGTACCTTCTGGTCGAAGGGCGCCATCTTGGAGCCGTAGCGCCAGGGATTGGACAGGCCAGGGTGGTTGTTGAACCCGCCGTGCTGCCAGAACCCGTTGGTGCCCGGGGTCACGCGTCCCATCTCCACGTCGTCAATGCTGAACCTCAAGTAATCTGCAATTCGTCATGCCTAATTTAGAACAAGGCTATGGAGGGTATTAAATGAACATATTATGGCAATCCTTATCGAGAGGTCTGTGTCTGGCACCGGTCGTCGTTTAGCTGGCAAGATGATGATGCTCAAGTCAGTGAGGTCATTTACAAAAACCGGGCAAGAACATGTGGGACCATGCTCAGTGTAGGGTTCCGTCGCTATTACTACAAACAAACACAAACGACAATCTAAAAAAAAAAACATATATATTAGTACTTAGCTAATTTTCTATTTAAAGTTATCATAGGTGATTTTCAGTGGGTATAAACATTTTAGTCGCATGCAACTCAAGAACCAATGATGTCTACTTATCTGCTTGTGATAGCTTTCCTATTAAATTCGTTATATGCCCTGGGGCCTTAGCAAGCTAGAGCCAGATAAAATTTGACAGGTGTTAGAGAAATTAATACATCTCTTCCATATTCTAACGTAAGACTTAACGCTTAAGGTTTAGATAAAAGTGTCCCGTTCTGACTTTTGTTACCTTTTATTACTAAGCGGTTTTATCCGGTGTGGCTAGAGTAATGAAATAAATCGTTCAAATCTATTAAGCTGTTCGGAGAAGATCACGCAACCATAGAGAGTAAACACATGGCCATTATAAGCCTTAATACAAAATAAGAATAAGTACCCTGCATAGAAACCGGACTATAAGAAACAGCAAAAGACATATATTTGACCTTTTTCTATTTATGGCATTCATAACGAGTTAGAAAGAGATGTCCTAATAGGTATTCATTCGTTTTCCTTCATGTTGTCACGAGGATCTGTCGACACTAGTGTTATTGCTGAGTCAACAATATTATCGATATCGATTCAATTTCGCAGTTGTAATTTGTTCTAAAGGCAAATTTTTCTAATTGCCAAATCACTCTTTTGTACCACGTTTTTTGCAAAATAAAGATATTTGTATTTGTAAGCATGTGGCAGTACAAATTACCTACTTTCCTTTTTTACAAGTGTTCATTTAACTTGCAATGTTCCAATGTAAATAATAATAAGTAACTTGTCCATTTCAAAATTTGCAGACCATTTTTCATCTACTTCCCTGTGTTTAATTGAACTGAAGTTTGGAACACTTATGTAAAATCGATGACAATGTAATATTATTGTGTCAATGAACAGATCTGATGGTAGAACCGGATGGTGGCAACATGATCCTCAGCTGTACTTAACGTAGACCCACCGAGTCGGGGCTCTTTAGTTTGGTCTTGATAATTTGATAATTCCATTGAAAAAAAATACAGTCATCAATAAAAACTTGGATCATTGTATATTCATTTGCTGACGTAGTTTGTAAATTATGTATAAAAAACGCAAGTGTAGAATCAAGTTCAATTCTTTGTTTACTTTCTCCGTTTCTCGAGGAACAATAAACTGACAGTGACATTAGTTCTCTATGGTTATTTGCTCACTTAATGTGCGTCACACACGGAGCTATAATTTATATTTTGGTATATTAATATATATTATAGCCAGGCATCTTAAGATATATTTTCGTATAGTTTAGGTGTATTTTCTGTACTAGTTGACAGAATTATAGCTGCGTGTGTGGACTCTGTCAACTAGTACGGAAAATACATCGTAATATACCGACCTATAACATATATTATAGCTCCGTGTGTGACGCGCTTTACGCGATCCGCTTGATCGTCTCCAAACATCATAATAAGTTGAAAAAAAATTATTTAATTACTCTAGCAACGTTTTATTCGTGCTGTCATTTTATCTGTGACCAAGCCTGCTACGGCCCCTGCAATGACTGAAACTGCATGATTTGCATGTAATAAGTGTTAGTTGTTAGTTTTAATATTTTAGTAACATATAACCCAAAAAATTGCGCTGTGCGTAAATTACATACCGCAATCGTTTGTTCCACCAAAGATGGAATACATAAGTATGAGTGATATGTAAAATATTTAATTTCAGTAGGCACCTACTCATTACATTTAAAAGTTTTTACAAGATAATAACATTAATAACTTAACTAGAAATAGGACGGTGCGGAACCCTCGCTCGGAGCTCGAGTCCGACTCGCAGTACTCCCACTTGACCAGTTTTTTAGGGTTCCGTAGTCAAACTAGGAAGTAGGAACCCTTATAGTTTCGCCATGTCCGTCCGTCTGTCCGTCCGTCCGCAGCGTAGCTCAGAGATTTTTAGTACTAGAAAGCTGTTATTTGGCATGGATAGTTAAAAATTTTTTTTTTTTAGGCTACATACATTATAGCATCGAGTGAGGTATCATTGGATTGCTCTTAAAAAGATTATGGATTTGACATTAATAATTTTTAGATTTGGGGGACCGTTTAGGAAATATTGAACTCGAAAAGTGTTACTTTTTGCTAGAGTTGCGCGTCTTCCCTTCCCTACAGCCAAAACTACAAGTAATAAAAAACTGAAAAAAAATCATAAATGAAAACACATCGAATTTAAAAGGAAAACTATCTCGACTAAGTAGACTTGATTGTTTCTTGAATCGACGGTTAAAAGATTTATACCTATCGAAAATCAGCTAAGATAACTTTAACTAGAAAATTTGCTAAATATTTGTATTTTTTTGGAGATTGTTGTTTGTGTTTGTAAGAATGGCAACGGAACCCTACACTGAGCATGGCCCGACATGCTCTTGCCCGGTGATTGTAAAGTAGGTATGATAATTTTGCACTATAGCCCTAAAAATAATAACTACCTGGTGTCCATTCAAGTTGGTACCGGTGGAAAGCGTTGTTGTACCCGTTTGCGTTCCTCCTGATCCAGTGGGCGCGTTCCCAGCCGTTGAGGCCGGGGTAGGGTCCGTAGTGCAGCGTGCAGCCAGCCTCCTGGGTCCCGATGGGTACGCCGTTGTTGAACATGTCGCGGTTGCCGCGGGACTCCACCAGGTCGATCTCGCCTGACGCCGGCCATGTGCCGTACACGTTATGGGCAGGCATCAGCCAGATAGCTAGTTGGAAATTTACTTTGATTAATAAAGTTCCAGAATTATGAATTATGAATAAGTACCAGAACTTTTCAAGTAAGTAGGTACACATTATTTGCCAATAAAAACAAGTTGTAAAACTACCTATTTACTTAAATACTCAAGTTATGATTTTGTGGAAGGTGATTCTTAATTGTCTCTTAATTCGGACATATCTCCCGCGGCTTTATAAAGTTCATAAAACTAATATCGTTGTACAATATTCCCTGTTTCGTACGCTAACAGTGTCCCAAGTGCTTCTTTCTTTAAATTTTCCTTTCTTCATTAAAAGCCGCACTGTAAATAAAACGCACTGTTTTTTAGGCCCCTAATATCATCAACTTGTTATGTATAACAGGCGACTGGTAACAATTCAATGTTGATGACGTAGCTCATATGAAGCCCTTAGCCCAGTGACCAAAGAGCTGGTCGACTGTCACGTAGGTAAAATAGGGGTCTGGTATCATGGATGAGCACAGGCAGCGGTGCGTGCGTGTGTTAGCTTATCACTCTTTCACGCCGCAACGGCTGGACGGATTTGAATGAAATTTGGAATGGAGATAGCTTATACCCTCGATTAACACATAGGCTACTTTTCATCCCGGATAAATTTATTCAATAGTAGGTAGGTATTGAAAAATCCGAATGTGCTGGACCTTACCAGGCCAAAGCCAGTCTCCGGCGGGCATCTTGGCGCGCACCTCGAGTCGGCCGTAGCGGAAGCTGAAGGACTCGACGGTGCGCACGCGCGCGCTCTTGATCGGGTTTATGATGTGGGTGGGAGTGCCGGTGCGCTCGCAGCCCCACCATTGCGGGTTCGTGCACCTGGGATACAAATAGTTCGAAGTTCCAGTATTTTATAGTTGCCCTTAATTACATAAAAATAAAAAAAGTCGTTTGTTCAAACCCTTTTTTATTTTGAATCAGCATAAAAAAATTGTAATAAAAAAAAAAGTGTACATTATGTTATGATGGAAATTTCCATCGCCATATTCGCCATGCAAAGAAGGGCTACTTATAATTATGTATCTCTAACTGCCGCACTCAGAGACGTCAAATAAGTTTTAAGTTTCATTAAAGTTGCTGCGTCTTATTCAATTGCTATAGCAAAGAAAATGACAGCAGCTACTTTAATTAAACTTAAATCTTAATTGACGTCTCTGAGTGCGGCAGTAAGCCGTATCTTTATAGATAGTAGGTATTTACTCCCTTTTTCATTCAGTTAGAAGGTAGATTTGATTAGTTTAGTTCAGCGCAGGAAACTTTGAACTTTGATGAAAAATGTTTGAACGACATGACATGGCAATATTCAAAATTTTACGGAATCCTGCTATTTTATGGAAATATTTTTGATCAAATTCCAAATTAGCAACAATGACATGAATTAATTAGCGATAATGAGCGTAGCGAGGAGTGTTAGGTTGATTTGTGACCAAATTCGTCTTTTATATTATAAGTATATGTAAATATATAACTGTATTCTAATTTATATTTTCTGCACAACGAAAATAACGATGCAAATCTTTTGCCATATTGCATTTATTTTGGGTGTTGTATGTTTTGCTAACAGAATTCAATCGCCTAAATTATAATTGGTTAATTGCGTTCATTAACCAAATAAGTTAACGTCGAAACATGCATTTGCAAAATGGAAAAAAAAAAAAAAATCGGGGAAAAATATAAGCGAGTTGTTTTTTTGCTAAGTGATCATTTACCGTAATGAAATGTTGCGATAAATTGTTATGGATAATGAAAATCGGTGAAAAAAATTTCGGCGATTCATCAGTAACCCGACATTAACATATCTGATGACATTAATAATCGTCACGACAATTTCAGAGTTATTTTTATGCTGGTTCTGAATTGGTTCGGACTGTCTGAGAAAAACTTGCCGTTTACTACTTTTCGTCGCTTTTATGTTGTTCCTGTTTCAACACAGTGATTTACTTTGTACGTTTATTGTTTAATGCTTCGTCGGTAAAAATGTAACCACGCAAAAACAAGTGATCCACGTAACATCGATTAACCTATCATCATTAAGATATTATCGGCGAATACCTATCGGCCGGGGCGCCCCCTTCGACGTTTAAAGTGGAGCTGGTCAGGAAGGCCTGGCCGAACTGATCCGACGTCAGCGAGGGTCTGATGAACAGAGTGCCGCTGTGTGCGAACGAATTCGTTCGGTTGTTGTTGTAGTACTGGAACTCCCAGTTCTGAAATTGCATGGAGGAAACATGAAAAGAGCTACTTACTGTATTTTTGGAACTGCGCTTATCTAATGCATGCGTTGTTTCTATACGAGCTAGAAAATGTTAAGTCAGCTTTGCTGCCGTGCGAAACACACAATTTTTCACCTCACCGTGCAAGGAAAACACTTGGTGTTGGAAAAACAATTACACGAGCTTCACATCAGTTGTCGCCGTTATCGCACAGCGCATGTTAGCGGTTAAAGTGGACTTTTGCGGGCAGATTTTGTACGGCAAAGAAAGCTTTTTCAAGCTGGTGAGGTGAAAAAATATTTACCATACTAGGTACTCGATTTTGTAAAAAGTATGACGCGTCCCGACTGACCTTAATTTAATCGGATCAGAATACTCACACCACCGCCAGCGAGTGTGTTCTCATGCTGCCACTTCTCCAGGTCGAACTCGTTGAACTCGTCGGAGAAGATGAGTTCTCCCGAGCACACGGTGGCGGGCGCGTGGCTGCCGCTCACTGTAGTCACGCTGGGCGTGCAGGCCGAGCCCAGCGGTGTCGCCGCTGCCACCACTAACAGAAACCCCCACATTCTGCTACGGAAATACATTGGCACTTACTTACTAATACACACATGTCCGTCTAGCCTATTAAAAGTTTTCGGTTTTCTACGAGTTTGACGCTAACGGACATTATAATGACAAAATAGCGTAAATTGCGAGAGCGAGTGTGATATCGATATACATATCTATCGACTTACTAAAGAACTCTTGATAAACGTTCGAGTGGCCGAATTTAAAGCTTTATTTTTTAAGAATTTTAATTTAGATGCCAGTTGGGCCCTATATGATGCCTCCTAGGTGGCTTCTTTCCAATTAAGCGTCAATGTCCGGGAATTAGATTTTTTTAAGCCAGCATATAAGGAACCTAATCACAAGAAGTCAATGATTCATTAGGAAAAAAATAGTTTTTATCGATTCGATGCGGCTATAATATATTTCACCGAGCTTGTATAATTACAAAATAATAAGAAGATACCTAGGTTTTTGCCTGATTTTCTCAATTTAGTAATAGGATAATAGGCAGCCCCCTATTATCCTATTACTAAATTGAGACCAGGCAGCTCCCCCCCCCCATGTTTTGATTTTAACTAATATGGTTGTTAAATGGGTTTCATGGTAATACTTATGTAATAATTACTCGATTCTAGATAGAGTTCTTTATACATTACTGTATTTAAATAAATAAATCAAAGCTCTTAATGGTTCATGCATACACTTGTATAACACTGGATGAAGACGAACTTACCAGTTCAATCGCCTGATACAAACTGCTGCTAAATTTGCAGTCTTATGATAATTATTATAAATCTATATCAATGATTGATTGGCTTATAAAAATACAATTAGCAACGAAACTGAACATATCGGATTTTGTTGATTGATTAAAATTTGTTACGAGTAGATAGGAACTTACTCGTATCAGGTCGATGGAAATATTAATTATTACTGTCTCGACAGCGCAAGCATGAATGCACACGAGCAGACAGACTATATAGTACACTTTAGCACGCTTTGCATGCGTCAGTCAGCAGACAGGATACTCTATGAAACTCGCTGCCTGTATTCCCACTACGTCGATGGCAGGTTTTCCTATTGAAATAATTATTCACCCAATGACTGGGTAATACATAATCATCAAAATAACGTAATTGAATTGTCTGACGTGTGGTCACTATTGTTTTGGTTAGGTTTTCTTAATAATATTCTAAATGCGCAATCCGATAGCCCGGAGACATAGGGCGCTTTTATAATTTACCGTCGAGGGTGAATTTCAGGGCGTTTCAACCGCCGTCATTAGTGTCACCAAATATATTGACGAAATCAATGACACTACAGCAACTCCTGATGTAATGTAAGCAGAAGCAGAACTGGGGATGTAGTTTCTACCAGCATCAGAAGTTGCTGTACCATCACCACTTTTCGCCTGCATCGTCAAACCAGCTCCATGGTACCATAGTATTGCATCGTCACCGAAGTTAAGTAGGCAAACCAAATTTCAGATCAATCGGACACCGGGAAGTGGTTCTAATTCAGCTTGCAAGCTTCGACCTAAACACACTAACTGACTCTAATAGATAATGTGTTTTCAAATTTCCAATGTGAAGCTGAAACGTACATCTCGCTCTTTAGTTATCACCGTATTATATGGGTCCGATTTTAATGCGTCGTCTAAAACGGAGGCCGCATAAAAGCAAATAGTTATCGAACATTGCCAAATTAATAAAGTTCTACTGTATATAGGTAGGTACCAGCTTTTATGTTTGTTGTAAGCTACGGAACCCTACAACCAAATGCTCACATGGCCCGACATGGTCTTGGCTAGTTTTAGTTTTTTATCAATATAAAAGTTTGTTTTTAAAATACTTTTTTTTTAAAGTTTTTATTAATTAAATTGTATAGCGAGTGAGGCTGAGAGTAGGCTCCCTCTCAGGGTGACCAGGGGTAACGTCCCGGCCCGTTTCCGTTAACAGTCCTTCTTGTCACCCTGACATCTCTCTCTCTCTACTTCCGTCCTACGCCGCGCCGCACGCTATCACGGCGTCAGCTAGGCTTTCTTTGATCTTTTGTGACAATTTGTAAACTTTGATTGTAAACCTGTGACTGTAATAACTAGCAACTATTAAAATAACGTGAACCCCAAGAGTGAAGCCCATTATTCCATCATTGCCCTGCTCACCCTCTACAATTGCTAACAAACATATAAACCTCCTTTTGGCATTCGCCGCCGTCGGGTAAAAAGTGTAAAAGGTACTTTTTTTATTACCAGCAAAGCAGAAAACCCAAAAAATGTGATGACGAGCATAAGATAGCGAAAGGCGATTTCTCTCTATCCATAAATAACAAATACCTATCCACAAAAAGCAATTATTGGAACTCTTTTAAATATGTACCTAATTTTGTTTGGACCCTGCCGCGGACCACTCCCTAGGCTCTCGCGGGCCACGCGTGGTCCTGTGCATTTTGGTTTTTTTCCCGACAACTCTTTATGCAACTATAAACAGTGGTATTAATACCGCAAAATGTGCGATGGTCTATTGCGTAATACTAATACCACTGCTTACACTTTTTCATGTTTCCTCTCGAAACCGTTCTCCGAACCGTATATAGTGCCTAGTTTACACCGTAGTTTAGTATTCGAAACCGTACATTTATTTAGCGACAAACGCCGCTCACGACGAATACAGAAATAAATGGACAAAACTATTTTCTTAAACCTTAAAATACCCATCGAACTAGTCAAACATCATCTTAATTGTCAAGGTTTGTCATATTTGGAAATGGCTATTTACTAAATTATGGGTATATATTTATAAAATAAAAAAGCTGAACAAATGTTTTTATTAATTTAATGTTTATCAGTTATCTCAAACGGGTAATGCAATGGGGATGCTGTGGTAAGTTTTGGATTCCTCATTAAATTATTGTGTTCATAGCTTTTTTAGAATTTGTAATATCTTGATTGTTTTTATTTCATATTTTCAGATGGCAAGTGTAATAAATTTAGGAAAATGTATTTTTCTAAACACGCACTTGAAGAGTTTCGTCTCCCGTCGCAGCTTCGCGGCGGCGCGCTGCGCGGCGCTCACCCCATCGCAAACCCTATTCACCCCTCAAATATCTTCTAGTATTTTTTCTGCCTCTCCTACTGCCTCGATACAATTTCGTGCTCTCGAACCTCTCAAACCAGAGAAAACTGCCAGTAAAATATCGCATTTGTCGAAACTATCTAAATTCAACCTCGTCAATGGCTTTCCGAGGACATTTTTCTTTAGAAAAAAACCCGATAAAGATAGCAAACCAAAGAAAAGAATCCCTAAATTGATATTATTACAAAATCCCTTGACTTGGTTGATGATCAAAATAGACTTCAGCGTGCTTAGGAATATTTGGGATCCATCTTTTGCAGAAAATGAATTTAAATTTGGCACTAAACAGGTGTGTAAAATAAAAGTATTTTAATAACTTAGGTACAGCGTACTACAACAAAAAAATCAGTTTCGCATGTCACTTATTGATTAAGGTTTATTTATGCATCAGCATATCGACTATACTTAGTTCAAAACTCGAATCTTAAAACCGAGATGTTTTCCAGGTACAAGGTTTGGCAAAGTACCAGAAAATACCTTTTTGCAATGTACCTACCGAGCTAGTCCCCAACATTTCTACCTGTCCTAATAGACCTCCCGACTCAGACCGAGGCGTCTCGGAGAAGAGGTTCGCCCGGATATAACAACACGAGCTTCCGTGTGTTCTCGTTCTCAGTTAGCCTGCTCGGTTAGCACACGTGCGCAAGGGCATAGCTCGCGGTGCGAGAGTACCTTGTCGCGGCTGTGGAATCTCTCTCTGCTATGCACCATTTCCCGCAGGCCATATCCCGCGTGACGAACGTGATCAGCGACGGGCAGTACTCGGAGCTGAACGGGCTGCTGACGAAGGCGGCGCGCGTGAGCCTGATGCGGGAGCTCGACCGCAACTGGAGCGAGCAGCAGCGGTCCCTACTAGCGCTCAAGAAGGAGGACATTCAGATCTCTTCCCCTAGGAAGGTCTACTTCATCAGGATAGCTGGTGAGAATCCGAAATTTGTGTACAGAGCGTTGATCATCGTTAACACTTCGCTCGTCGACAAATTATCAATCTGAGTGAGCTTAAATTGTTCTCGCTCGGTAATCCTTCTCAACCTAGTCTATAACGAAAGAGACGCACTCAGCGACAAGTGAGAAAATACATCTTGTGCTTGCTAGCCGTGCAGGTGGCCTAGCCAAGATGCATAACGCTAACATTAGTTTTTTCTAAAATTGTTGAAATGTATATTACTTATACGATCAGTCGCGTCAGCGTTGTATGTCAATTGCATACGTTTTGTCTATTACTAATGCATCCTGGTTAGGGCCCCAGGTTCGGCGAGTTGTTTTAGTAGATAATCAACGCTTAGTGTTTTTAGTTAACTGTTAATCGACTGTTAGTTCATACATTTTGAAAGCTGTTAACACTCTAAACATCTGTTAAGTTGGTGGTGAAATTCGACATTAAGCTATTGATAGTTCTCGGAAATTTTATGTTTTTGTGTTTTGACGACGCGGTTAGCCTAGTTGGTAGTGACTCTGCCTACGAAGCTAGCGGTCACGGGTTCGAATCCCGGTACGGGCAAATATTTGTGTGATGAGCGCGAGTATTTGTTCCTGAGTCGTGGTGGTTTTCTATGTATTTAAGTAGGTATGTATTTTTCTATATAAGTGGGTTTAAGAAGAAAAGAAAGAATAAGAAACATTTATTGCCACACATGAAAATATTACATAGAAAAAAAACATGGAGCTCTTAACTTAATTACCTAGATTACATACACAAGATTTACACGGAGCAAACACAGAAGTAAAAATGTGGCAAAGGATCGGAAGGATCGGTTTATCGTTGTCTAGTACCCATAGTACAAACCTAGAGCTTAGTTTGGGACTAGATTAGGCAATTTGTGTGAGATTGTCCGTTACTATTTCATTAATTTATTTTAATATTTATTTAAATATTTATGAAACACGATTGACAGTAAAATGCAGGTACCTACTGTCAGGTGCGAGTGTGATAGAGATAGCCAAAAACTATCAATAGCTTGAAAGTAGTTAGGTATGTATGAAATCTATATGTTTACTTCAGTAAAAGTTGCCTAGGCTTATGTCGGATTTCACCAACCATTTAATAAACGATTAGAGTGTTAACATCTGTCAAAATGTATGAACCAGTCGATTAACATTAAACACCGTATGGTGAAATTTTTACTTAGAATAATAACTGCCTAGGTATGTTTTATGTTAAGTTCATCCTTGGCCTGAAGTGTATCGAGTTTGAACGTCTGTTTCCAAATCTTTTTGATTTGAAAATTATATTTTTATCAACGAGATATACTTTTACGCGGGATTGTTAGGGTTCCGTACCCGAAGGGTGCCTAACGGGACCCTATTAATATGCCTACGCTGTCCGTCCGTCCGCCGTCTGTCTGTCTGTCTGTCTGTCTGTCTGTCTGTCTCTCTGTCCTAACTATAAAGAGCTGTATCTTTTGAACCGTAATAGATAGCGGGTTGATTTTTTTTTCAGTATATGTGTTATTTATTACGGCGGATTTACTAACAAATAATAAAAAAGTGAAATAATAAAGGGAGTCCCCATACAAGAAAAGTTTTTTTTCAACGAATTTTTATTTTTGTTGTATCGTAAAAACGATAAAACATACAAGCGTCAAATTTGGTATGATTATAGAACAAGCCCTATAGAATAACAACAAATACTAAAAACCAGCCAAATGTGTACGGAACCCTCAGTGCGCGAGTCCGAGTCGCACTTGCCTTGTTTTTTTGTATAACATAAGGCGTATAATTTTATTTGGTTTCATCAGTAAACGATTACGGTTTCAGATAAGAAGTTTTGCGATGTCGATATGGCATTTCTGGCGCTGAAATGGGCTCCCATCAACAGTATTGAGGCGCTGATCTTCACGGAGATATTCGCGAGATTCCACCGTGAGTACACGCCGCATTGCATCCCGGAATGGACGATCGCGTATTTTAAGGTGACCCGTTTCGAAGTTTTAAGGCGACAATAAATTTGTTCCCTAAGCTTGTTATCATGTTTTTGTCATGTCAAAGTAACAAAAAAATAGTAAAAACAATTTTAGTTTTCAAAGATATGGTATCCTGTGATAAATATACTATTGCGGAGTACCCACTTAAATCTAATGTCAAATCGCTACTTGACCAAATTAATGTTCCCGCACAAAATGTTGCTAATCACATAAGGGTACCTCGTCACAGGGAGCGCTTGCGAAGACTGGTTATGCAATGTGTTTTATTAGAATATAATAAAATGCTGGAGTTCAAAAATAACAATTTAATAAAATGTATAAAACACAACTTGTTTCTTATTACTTTGCGGCAGTGAATTCGTGTGAATAATTTAAGTCTAGAAAAATAAAGGGTATTATAAATCTAAAAGCAGTGAGTAGGGATTCTCTAGATATTGCTTCATGCAGTTTGAGAACCGTGCGACGGTGGCCCCATCCACCACTCGGTGGTCTGCTGCCCAGCTGACAGTCAGGATGTGAGCTTTCACCACGCTGCCTGCTGCATCGAAGCGTGGCAATACCTGCAATTCAAAACGTTATTATCTGTCTGAAACTGGGTTTTCCTCTACAATTAGCACTAACAATAACTGTAACCAATCAATTAGGCGACCGTATCGTAAACAATAAGGAAAAGACAAAGTGCAATAAAGGCTCAGATAATGTTAGTCACATCTTAATTTCAAGAAAACCAATGGGGAAATAAAATTAAAAAAACAAGTATAGCTGCTCTTTATTCTATATTCCAACAACAAAAAAACATTGAACTACGCGAAACCCATTTGTGTACCTAGTTTTAATTGTTTAAACTAATGTGGCAAATACAAACCAGCTGATTTGATGTGGTTTGGTTTGGTACTCGGTGATTGTAAAAACAATAGTTACCTGTATTTTTCCTAGTGCGCCGATTGACACTTGCGGTGAGAAAATTATTGGACTGGCGTATGTTCCACCAACCTGGAATTTAGACGAAATAGGGTGGTCCATAAATAAAGTTGTGTTTTCTGAATAATGGAAAAATGTCTCAGCATTCAAAAAAAATCTGGTCAAGTGCGATTCGGACTCGCGCACTGAGGGTTCCGTACACATTTGGCCGGTTTTTAGTATTTGTTGTTTTTCTATAGGGTTTGTTCTATAATCATACCAATTTTGACGATTGTATGTATTACCATTTTTACAACATTATAAAATACAAAAAATTCAAAAAAAAAGTTTTTTGTATGGGGACTCGCCTATTTTAATTTTATATTATTTGTTAGGAAATCCGCCGTTATATCACATATTTTGCAAATAAATCAATGGGGTATCTTTTACGGTTCAAAAGATACAGCTCTTTGAAGTTAGGACAAACAGACGGACGGACGGACAGCGTACGCTTAGTAATAGGGGTCCCGTTAGGCACCCTTTGCATACGGAACCCTAAAAATGTGGCTAGCCAGTCTTACTATTGTTTTATCTTAGTTTAGATTCATGTTGATTCAAATAAATAGTTTTGTATCTTGTTGTAACTTGAAATATTTATAATGTCATATTTTTGAAATATTACATTGCTGAGGCACTTACGACGCCTACGTTGGATAACGTGAAGGTTCCGTGGGAGAGATCGTTTAACCCAAGTTGTCCTTTAATTCCTTTTTCTTGCAAGGCATTCAGTTCTCGTGCTATTTCCAAAATTGTTTTATTTTCTACATTCTGAAAATAATTGAAATACGAGTATATTATGTGTAGATTTTGACATTTTATTTGGTCGAATATATTCTCAATGTAAAATTATTTATTATCAGCACCTTAATAACTGGCACAACTAGTCCGTTGGGAGTGTCCATAGCTAAGCCAATGTTATGGCTCGATTTGTAAGTGAGTTTTTCACAAGAACTATCAGGAGTGCTGTTCATTACGGGATACGCGCTGAGACTCAGGGATGCAGCTTTTATTATAATTGGCATATATGATAACTTGACACCATGCTGCTCTGACAATGATTTGATATTTTGTCTCGCTTCAAATAGTTTTGTTACGTTGTATTCATCGCTCAAGACTAGGTGAGGTATTTTCTGCGAAATAATTGGTGCATTAGATAACATAACAATCAAGGGCGCATCATCGTGTTGTGCGTTTGAGTAATAAATAGCCTTACCATTGATTCAGTCATTGATTTCACCATAGCTCTCATAAACCCGGTGATTGGTACTGTCCTATCCCCCAGCAACACTTCCGTTTTCGCTTGGGCCTGCGTGACTGGTATTTGGACGGCTTGTACTTGCGTGGGATCCGGGAGCTCGTTGGATTTCTCTGCACTAATTCCTAGATGGTTTAACACGTCTTCCTTCAAAACTCTTCCATTTCGTCCTGTAGCTTTGACGGTACTCAAGTCTACCTGCAAATAAATACAGAGATTTCTGGTTTTCAATCTTACTAGACATTGTTATTGTTTACCTTGTTTATTTTCCCACAGGACTAATAGCTAATAAATAAATAAATCTTTATTCAAATCACTGTTTTACAATGTTTAACTATATACTACACAAAAACATAAGACACTTATAAATTTCATGCCTGAACTAGGATGCTCCTGTATCTCAGGCGTAAAAGGACTTAGAATAACTTAAAACAATTACATGCAAAATGTAGTTAGTTATTTAGAATTTATAATAATTTAAAATATCTATATATACTTATGTATTATTGAAATCATCAACAAAATAAGTAATACAATAATAACAGAAATATATAATCGTATTTTGCAAGCTAGCTTGTTGGACATTTAATGCAAATGTCTGCGTCGTCAAAAATTATTAACTGTGTTAAAGTCAATGTTGCATAAAATTAAATATTGTTCATGATTACTTAGGTACTGATTTGTTTTAGAAATATTTATGTGCTTGCTAAAATTATGTAAATTGCGGTTTAAGGTCAGTAGGGCAACATTGTGATCGGTATCGGCGAGGTTGTAACTAATGACTTAAAATAATAAAAGGAATAAAACAAAAATAGTTTAGTAGGTAGTTAGGGGCGGCGCACTTTTAGCCACCTCATACAAGTGCTGCTCAGGCGCCTTCATAATCTACAGAATTGATATACCGTTTTTCTGCCATTATTCTAGCGGGGCACTCAGCATCCCCCGTCTTGTGATTGCGCGGTTTCTGGAAGTGCAGGCATGTAGCACATTTTGGTGGCTCGGCTTTCTTTCTGCAATCCTTTTGTATGTGCCCTGTCTCTCCGCAGTGTCCGCAGGTGGCGGCTTCCTCTCGGCACGTCGTGGCGGCAATGGCGGCGGCGTAATGAAGGGAAGTAGTCGGAGGGTGGTAGTCGAGTTTACGGAATATAATATTTATCGAGGCAAAGAAATTGGGGTTTTAATTATCAGTATCATATTATAAATTAAAGTCCCCCGCCGTCGGGCTAATCGCAGAAACTATTGTACGGATTTTCATACGGTTTTCAACAATAGAGAGAGGGATATAGGAAGGTTATAGGCAAAAAATTGTGAACTTAATGATCATTAATGCTACCCGTGCAAGGGCGGGATGGGCCGCCTGTAATCTATATAAATAAAAATCTATTCCCGCATGTATGGCGGATCATCACTTGAGAAAGAACGGTTACACCAATTTGGCTGATGTTTTTTGTTTTATTCGTATAACGGTCACAACAAGGTGAGTGTTGTGTGAAGTGTGAGATTTTTTTTGGAAAATCGCATCCGTGCGAAAGCGGGGTAGGTCACTATTAAAAATATTTTTACTCACTTTAAATTGAGAAGCGATCCTTCTAACAGATGGCGTTGTTAATACTCTTATTCTTTGACTATCAACTGACACTGGCGTTGTAGCTTCCTTCTGTACCGGTGTAGATTCGGTGACTGCTGAGGAACCTGTGTATTTATAGAGATATTTGAACTAAAGATTTTGAACAATAAGTTCTACAAAAGGATTCTCGGAGGGCTGCCTACCTTCTTCGCCTTCATCCTCAACCTCTATGTCTATCAGCGGTTGGCCGACCAGCGCCATTTGATCAACTTGGCAGTAGAGCTTCGTAATAATCCCATCATACCGACTAGTGATCGTCACTGCTGCCTTGTCACTTTGTACTTCACAAATATTATCAAACTGTTGTACTTTGTCGCCAACGTTAACAAACCTAAAATAGAAGATATTATTATTATTCCTGTAAGTTAAACATAAATGCTTGAGTATAAAATTGAAACTTACCATTCTTTAACTACTACTTCGCGTATTCCCTCGCCGATGTCGGATAGCTTAAAAGCAACAACCTTGTCTAGAACACTACTTGTATGAAATGGTTTGTTCATCTGTTGTTTTCCAATACAAAATTTAAATCTGTTTGCGGCATTGCTGTTTTGTTGTAATCTATCCTGATGACAAATATCAAACGTTTAATTAATACATTTTTGGTACTTACTCGGTTACTTAACATAATTTAATTCGTTATCACCTAAAATGAAAACAATCTTAACGTATATGAGTACTTATCATGCTGTGATTACTCTTGTTTTTTAGTTTGATTGATAAAATCATGAACAACAGGGTTCTTATCATCTCACTTTGTTATCTTGTTGTGATAGGTAATCACCTTAAATTATGCCTAATGCTGAATTTGTCACTATGCATATATCCTACCGCTGATATGTACTTGAGTATTGCACGGTATTTTTTATTAAAATTATAAAACTTCTCTAAGTGACTATTATTGTGGAAATCATAATACAGTAAGTTGATGGACATAACTGGGTTTATTATAGTATATAACTTAAAAATTCTAGTGTAGGTAACTAAAAGTTATATGTTATTATAAATGAGTGAATTGTTAGTATAGTGTTTTCAATCCACGTCAATTTAGTGGGTTGGAAAACGTTATTAAAAACGTACTAGCGAACTGAGTCGGTCTTTGTTTTGCTATTCACAGAGTACCTAATTCTATGTAAATTTAAATACAAATTTATGCATAAGACATTTTACAGATTTTAATTATTATTTTATGGCTTGTTTTTCGTAGGGTCAGAATCCGGTTCTATTTTGTAAGCATACGGAGCAGTGTGCACAATAAAAAAAAAATTAGGTATTGCTTGCAGCTAACATTAATATGCTAATGTTAACAGCGGTTGAGATCAACGGTGTACTTACATTTTGCACCAACACACATGACACACGGCACTGGTTTATATTTCTTAAGTTCGCGACACACGTTCTGAGGATTGACATCGTGGCAAATATATTGTTGGATGGCTGTTATGTTATTGTGAGCGGAGCATGGCGGGGCCGGCGGCGCGCGCGGCGGGCTCGTCCTACTAGCTTATCGCTATCACCCGCGTTGTTGCCAGCGAGTAAGGCGCCGACGTCATGCGAGCCACGACCTCAAGGTCAAGGTTTGAATTTATAATGACTCTTTACATTTCTTTTCCATTCAATGTTTATTCAGCATTCTTACTCACCCGTTATACAACCATAAGTTATAAATTCAAAGTGATATTAGTGTCAAATGGATTCGTGAATAAAACATAAGTATATAAGCAATTCTTTTTATTAAAGACGTAATAAACATGGTAATAAAGTGAATAAATACAATAATATATCTAATAAATAACTGTAATGTAATGTATCATGAGATGCAGGGCAACTCAGAATGACGGCGTCTGACTGCGAGTGTTGGCGCACAGGCTGAATAAACAGTAATTAGTACAACCGACGGTCCCTATTCTACTAAATAGCTAACGTATATCACAGAGGCGCTCCGCTAAGTTATACTACGGCATTTCGAAGTTCGAACCGGTGCACATGCCTTCAACTCTACTTTGTTACTTGTCTCATAAAAAGGCTCGTAGGTACTTGAGTATAGAACCTTCCAACACTTGTGAGAACTAGCGTTTGGTTCAAAAAGTATAGACAAGACGATGGTAGTTAGTAGTAGGGTTAATTCGTTGATTCGTGCATCTCCGGTCGCTGGCGAGGATCGGGCATTCATTCAGGGTTTATAATCGACATTGTCTTAACAATAGTGAGTAGAAAACGATCGGGTTTTCAACCTCGATGTTTTGTCCTTACCTCGTTAAGTAGGTACTTATACCAAAATATGGACAGAGTAAACAATATTTTTTATAAGCAATGTCAAGTATAGCCCTGCTGATTAAACGTAGGCCGCCAGCCAGATCCCACAGCCTCCTATTCGTGAGTAGCAATGCATTAATGTTAATAAAAAGATCCTCGGACTATGTTGCTGGTAAATATGGCTCCACAATGTTTTCAGTCGTCTGTGAATACGAGTAACCTTAGAATCTTATCAAACCACAAATGTTTGAGTTTACTAGGATAAGATATCTTAATTATTGATCAAAACGTAGTCCTCTCTGTAGAATGTGTCGCCGTACAAATATTTTTTTAAAATACTTGGACTTTTTTGTATGCGTTTTGAAGAATTCTGAATATTTTTCAAGCAAACACTTTACTGGTTATATCGATGGCTTAATAGCTAACTTAGTAGTAAAATAATCAGTATAAAGCATTTAATCAGTTTGCTCCCGATTTTGTACAAATATTTAATGATCTTAGCGTGCCAATTTTATTGCTGTCTTAAAATTTCAGGGCTTAGTCGGTGATATAAATTTACTTAGTTATTAATATATATACACTCCGAAGCAGGTTATACTTATTATTTTTGAAATAGGTGATGTAACCTGATTCGGGTTGTTTTGTGGTAGAATTACAACATAAAATTCACAATACAGTTTATATAGAAACAGTGCAGACAGTTAATATAATGTTTTAGCAATTCCTTCGACAACATTAACTACCTCATTACTCTGGTAATTTAACACGGCTTAGGTATGTACATAATAAATTATATTAAAGAAACTTGGTTTTGTTCTGAATAAATAACGATAACAAGCATTATATAACTCTGGAAGACTATTACACATGGGAAAACATGCCACAATGACAAATTAAGTATTAATAACAATAATAAACTCTCATAAAATTGACACTAACCCAAATAGGGATACACTAATTAAACATAACAAAAGGAGTTAAATATTTTCGCAATGAAACCTTCCTGAACCAATTAGTTAATCTTTAATTATTAACCGTGATATATATAAAACATATACTTCCTATACCTCTACATACATGTCCAGCTTTATTGTTTTAGGTTATTTCATTTCAATTGCCAAAACTATAATGAACTGCTATAAACCCCCAGGCGCGAATTCAAAAGAAAACATCTGATTAATTAATTACCTACTAGTAAAGTAACCCTGTATAAAGTCGATAACTTCAAGATCAGATTGAAAATATATGACCCCCGGTGCGTCACCATAAGCGTCACTACCTACATAGTATAAAACAAAAGTCGCTTCCCGCCGTCCGTCCCTCTGTATGTACGCTTAAATCTTTAAAACTACGCAACGGATTTTAATGCGGTTTTCACCATCAGTAAGATCAATTTTCACGAAAGGTTTACGTATATAATTGTACCCAGAGCGAAGCGAGGGCGGGCCGCTAGTCTGTTTTAAACCTTTTATAGCAACAATTGCGCAACGAAAATTAGTTGCAGTGTAACATGTTAACTCCGCGTTAAATATGCTTGCGTGACATGGGGATTTAAATTCATCTGGTGTCAAACAACGAGAGATTTAAAATTAAAATATACGTAAGCCTTTTTATGAAAAGTGCGTGTAAAGTGTTAAATGTGTTACACCTTAAACATTTATAATTTCAAGTCTAGTTGTTATTCATTTATCAAAAATTCACTAGCCTTTTACAATGTTACGTTATTACACCATAAGAGCAAGGCCAATAGGTTTGTAGATTTGCAAAAGACGATTTTGAGAAACATACAAAATTACACCCTCTTTCACCGCGAAGAAGTTTTTGGATCTATCATATCCATCGGCATTAAATAATATCTCCAAAGATACGTCATAGGGTTACTTGTCGATTGTCGATCGCGTAATCTACTTCATTCACGCCGAAGAATGGCGTCCGTCGCGTCGGTAATATTTTGGTACTACTTCGTTAGAGAACTACTTACAAGACAAGACATATACCGATATGTATTCTCGAGAGATGACGCACGATCACGCCTAAATTGCAATAGCGTGTCTTCGGAATAACAGTCGTTACCGTCGTTAAGTAGTTCGATTCATTTTGTACAACTCAAAGCAGGTCGGCTCTAGCACCGGTCTGGTACAGACATTACGAACACTACGCGCTCTATTACTCCACACGATACAGTAAAGAAGCGACAACATCAACTAAACACCGACACGCGAAGTATTACTTTATCAACTATCACTTGCTCTGCCTTGACGCCTAAATACGAATACAAGGAAGATCTAATGCCTGGGCCACACCGGATGCATTGCGTAGACGTGCACGTGCGCGTTCGCGTTCCACTGCGTTGTATAGTATGAATCCTCACATGAGGACGCAGCTATACAACGCAGTGGAACGCGAACGCGCACGTGCACGTCTACGCAACGCATCCGGTGTGGCCCAGGCTTAACGCCGCCGCCTGCCGCCTCGGCCGGGTGACGAGTAGGATCAAAGCACAGCGCTTATCATTACAGAGTTCGATTGAAAATATTTGAATGTGTAAATATTTCCGTACGTGCACAAAATGTTTGAAACAATTTATTGTATTACTTTACACCCTAATTTTATTTAAACTTAGCTGCGTTCTGTTTACATGAGTGTTTATGCTTCTTAAGGCAGTAAGAAAATTAATATATATCAATAGAAAATGGAAGGTACAGTCGAGTACAAAGATATGTAGGTATCTATACACTTTTGCATCTTATCCCATTACATTGAAATAAGAAGCAAAAGAGTATATTATCTTTGTACTCGACTGTACGTCTCTGCATTGTACACAAATAATGATTATTCTTTGAATGAGTTACATGAAAGATAAACTGACAGAGAAAATATTACCGATTAAATTATACCCAATAATAACATAATTCTTGAATATGGGGCTCTATTCCTTTCTTTCAGCCTTCTTACTTCTATACCATGATCATTTTGTTGATGTTATAAGTAGTTTGCTTTACGGTCAAGTAAAAAAGAGCTACCATACCATACCAATGTCAACAACTTGATTATGATGTACGCAAGCAGGGTGGGCTGAAACAACTTGGAATAAAGGCTCATGACATTTCTAGTATTAATGTATCTAATATGGTATCTATTTTTTTGACAAACGAATTACTCCCATAATTTCAAAACTCGTTGGTATTTGAATTTCTTATTACAGCGAGTTCTCATGCGTTATAAATTTTTTGTTCGAAATATTATTTATATAAGTCTACTTTGTAAATAAAATGGAAGGACTGTACAATATGTGACGTCGAGTTGAGAGTTCATATTTTTTTTATAGATAGTACTCATTAATTGAAGCCTCCTCGTAAAATTTCAAGTTGCGGAAACGCACGGTTCGCGAGAAAAAAAATATTAAAGTTTCCGTATAAACTGGTAAATTAACACTAAATTTGGACGCCATGACACCTGATTCCCATTACAAAAATCTAATCTGACAGAGTCGACGGAGCTCCGCTTCGCGGAGCTCCTATTTCTGAATTGTTTTGGCCCTTCGGGCCTGATCTAAAAACGAACCTAACCTAACCTACCTACGTACCTATTGGGAAAAATTGGGAACGGAAAATATGCGAAAATTAAAAATCACTAACATTAATAAAAAATCACAACATGACGAAAGAAACACAAATAATAAAATTAGTGATTATGAAAGATCGCGATAGGTATGAAAATTCGCTACAATGCGTTTGTGAAAATGATCTTACAAACCTATTTACTTACATTACAAACTGCGTTTCGTTTCACGCATTTTTTTTAAATTGTAATATCATATTTTAAGTATAAAACGTACTAAACGGCAGTTTTATTAATAACTTTAATTATAACAACCGATTCTCAACAAATAATTCGTGATTTCGTAATTAATTCTATTATAATTGCATAAAATTACGCAAAATAATGTCACTATGGTATAATCAAAATCAACACAAAAAACGGAAAGAACCAGAATCTCGTCTGTGACGTTTGAATCAGGTGTCATGGCGTCCAAATTTAGTGTTAATTTACCAGTTTATATGGAAACTTTAATTTTTTTTTCCGCGAACCGTGCGTTTCCGCAACTTGAAATTCTACGAGGAGGCTTCTATTAATGAGTACTATCTATAAAAAAAATATGAACTCTCAACTCGGCGTCACATATTGTACATATGAGTCAATAAAATAAACCTTATGGGAAACACTGACTAGCAAAATAAATGAAATAAATGTTATTTAATGGATATTGACTATTGAGTAGGCAGATGCACACATCACGGAGCTCCCTTGGGTTCAGCCAAAGCTGCTGTTTGCAAGCTTATGTTTTAGTTTAGTTTTGTCTAGAAGACGAAGCTCTTAGTAAAAGGGGCAAGAAAATATTTGAATCCTTGCTAAAAAAGTAGTCTTATCTATTTATGTACTTTTGAATATAAATCCTTGTATTAACTTTTTAAGTTTATCACGATTTAACGTCTTAATACTAATAAACAATGACTTTCTTAATAATACTTTTAGAATTCCACTTGAATCATTCCCATCTCTATAAAATAATAATTATATTTTTACATCATTACGCTATTGGTGTGAACGTGTTGTTTTAATCGCAAACACAGCGATAGCGAGAGCAGGCAATGACAGATTTTCGTGATTTGTTAGATGTATTTTTAGATATTTTTATTTTCTTGTATTAAAATTTCCGATTGCCTTCTTTACTGGTATATTTATATTCTTGTATAAAAATTTCCGAAAGCCTTCTTTCCCTACATACATATTTACTGTTATATTTATTTTCTTGTATAAACATTTCCGATCGCTTTTCTTCCCTATACACATATTTACTGTCATATTTTGGCTTGTTAGTAGATTCATTTATTAGTAGCACTTTTTTCCCATTCCAAAAATCATTTGTTTTGGCCCTTCGGGCCTGATATAAAAACGAACCTAACCTAACCTGCCTACGTATTACTATTGGGAAAATTAACGATTGGAAAAAATTGGGAAAAAAGAAAAGAACAAGAATTAGAAAAGAAGGCGTTCGAAAATTTTTATACAAGAAAATATATTATATCAGTAAATATGTCTATATGAAAAGAGGGCGGTCGGAAAATTTTATACAAGAAAAAATGAAAATATCAGAAAATACGTCTAACAAAGCGTTTTCGTACCTACGCAGGTTGCGATAACACGACAGCACGACATCTGTCGCACCGGATGTATTGTTACCTAAAATTCGTTCGTTCAACTTTCAGTTCGGTGGCTATCGTAATTTGATCCGTCTGCCCGTAAGCATTGCAGACCGTTACGTATCCAGGTAAATATAATCAACTTATGATTGCCTTCGAGCTGACGTGACCGTGTCGAGCGAGAAAACTATAGGAACTTCTCCCAACGAAAGTCTCTGTCGGCGACAGCGACTGTCGCTGTCCCTGTGTTCGGATTGTTACCTTTATTTTTCTATATTTAGCTTGTTGAGTGGGGGTGCACGATCGGTCGCGTCGCATTGCAACGTAACATACAGACAAACACGTCACGATTAGGCTAGTCTACGTTATATTCACACAGTTCAATCCGCTCACTTGTAAAAACTAACAAACACAAAGGAGGGTATGTTCACTAAACATTGCGTGACATTTCACACTTGGAGTCGCCGAGCGAACGAGAAAGCTTTATTAACTATCTAACAATATCTAGGTAGGTACTTACAGTCATGTTATGCAACAGGAAGCTCTTTTATGAATAATGAAATAGATATTTGCATCTAGGTATATAGTCTTCATAAAGGGAACAGCTAGTATCTCGAAAAATTTAATTCCGAACATCAAGATTCCCAATGTTCTAATTAGGATTTTCTAAATTAGATAAGTAACATGAATATTAGTTGGTGAACCGATACGAGGAAAAGCGTAAGGTAAGTAACAACAAGTAGATTAAACGTATACTGCTTTGATAAAAAATAAAATTTTTGCTGCTAACATATCGACTGTGGAAATTTCAAATGTCGTAAGGGACTGGTAAGCCTTTGTGCCTTAAGACATTTGAAATTTCCACCGTCGATATGCATAAACAAATCTCTACAGATTTAGACATATTTGGAAATAAAAAATTATCTTGTTGGAGTGATGATATTCTGGATAGTATTTTTTGGATTTCGATAGGTCGGTGGTAAAAAGAAATTCGAATTACAATTGTTGGAAGTTTTAACAATAGACATTTTGAGATTCGCGGTTATTATTCGGTTATATTCAGAGATTATTTAGGGCGGGTATTATTGTAACTAATGGTTAAATCTCAGCAAATTGTGTCACATTTTCAATTTGATTTTTTTGTTTTAAGTTTGCGACTAAAGCTGGGTACGGTTTTTTTACTAACGTTGGTTGCAGTTTTTAACCTTTAGTTGTCTTTAGTGTTCCCCTTCATTAACTTTCGTTGAAGTGTCTTCAATTATACATTTAACACTTACGTCTTAAGGCAGGCTCTCGGCATTGTTTAAATCCTCTAGGATCGAAGAACAATTTTCGGCTATCAACATATAATTAAGGGCTTTCTATAAAAAATACTCGTGTAATAAAAAGTCGTCTTATTATATCAATTCTCTTCAAGTCTTCCTTTAGTCTTTTAACGGAATACTTTAATATTCGGATGTTCAAAAATAAACAGTTCGTCAGTTTCCCACTTCTTTTTCGTCTGATTCCTCTTTTGATAAAAAAAACTTCAACTTCCTTTACAAATTACAGCGACGTGTTAGAAGTCCGTAGTTCGCATCGTTCGCTCGCGGCGCGGTCAGGGGCGCGGGGGCGAGGGGGGCGGCATGAGCGGCTCCAGCTCAAGCTGGGGCCGCGGCCCGCGTCACACGGGCTCTTGCGCCGCCACCTCGGCGAATTTGACCTCGCGCCCACGCCGGAAGGACGCGGCCCTCCGCGGGGGGCTCGGCCTCCGCGCCGGCGGCTGCAGGCTCGCCGACGACGCCTGCGTCAACAGCCGCGGCGGCTGTGACACCGTGCGACCGAACGGCGATTGCCGAAGGAACTGCCGTGCTACCATCGGCTGCCAGTACGAATTACCTGCGGAATCGTATCTTGACTTATTCATATTCTGATAGATATTAAATTAATTAACAATAGGTTACATTTTTACAAAAAGTGTTTAAATATAAAAATAAAATTGCAATACAAACAATATAAAACTGGCTACAGAGAGAGAATTCTTTCAGTGATAATCCTCCGCCGAAACAACTTTTGGGGCAAATGGCTGTCGTCGATTCTCGTCATAAGTAATGATTTTGAATTAAGGCAATAGGAATAAGTATCGCGAAACTGTTCGAAGACAAGCAGTGTTGACACCCTGCGCGTGTCTGTTAAGGCCTGAATCACATCTATTAGCACCGATTCGCATTTTGTCTATAGAAAATAGCTACTTTGTATGAAGATGCGTATACCCATCAAAACACAAAATAACAAAATGCGAATCGGTGCTGATATTTAGATGTGATTCTACTAAAACTTTTGTCTTCGAAGGTTGCCTGTTTACCAGTGTATTGAAGGTATAATTCCGATGTCAGCGACCGCGCGACCGATTCGCTTACGTTGGACAGCGCTCCTTAATATAAGTACTTAGGTACTAAACAGCGGTGCCCGGTTGCGGTCGCCAACATTGAAATCGTGTCTTCAGTTGTAATTTTTAGCGTACCCTTAATTGTGGTAGTCCTGGCGCGCCAGGCGAGGCTGCGCAGGCGGCCGCGCGTGCCCTCGTGCACGGCGTCGACGCTGGCGCTGCGCGTGAGCTGTGCATTCGTGCTGTCTCGCTCTACCGCGCCGCCCGCGCCGAGCCCCTCGCTCACCGAGTATAGCTTGTGGGTTATATCCTTCCCTGGAATCATTAGTTAAGAGGTTAACATTGTGTTTTGCAAGATTTTCACAATTTCGGCCAGGTTGTGGCTATAGAATTTCGAAGCTCCTACATCTATTTTAGACCAGCCTTAATTCAGGTCTCCAGTCGTTTTCTTTTTGGTTTTGGAGCAGCCACTGAATTCGCTTATTGTATCGCGTATCCCCCGCTTGCGGCCCTACATGATTTACACAAGGATAATTTGTCCCTATGTGAGTTTCTATTTTATTTACTAGTGTCAAGCAAGGGATGCGCTTTAAGCTAACTTAAACTTGTGTCAGCCATGTTAGAATCACTAGCGGTATAGCTTGTTACACACGCAGCATCGGTATCTTACCACACGGCAATGTGTCAAAGCCAAGTTCGGAAAACCAAAAAAGAACTCTAATATCCCTTAACCCTAAATTTCATAAATTATGCTTAAATAAATAGTGTTTGAGATATTGATTTCCAACAATCACTCTTTCCATCACTTTCTGAATTATGCCGTTACCAATATTCTTAATACAGCCCCTGTTATACATTATACAGTCGTGTCATGACGTATGTAGGTGATACTATCGTACTTTTTTTCCTCAAATTATAAAATGTATTCAATATACCCACGTAATAATCAAGGAAAAGTTTATGGACTGGATAAAATTGAAGTCAAGTAGAGCCGACAAACATCGCGGGCCAGCAGGTAGCTCCCAAGAATCAATAGTAGAAATTCTTAATCAAAATGGAACATCTGTTTCCCTACTCGAGTCCCTGTTTTGTGAATAACATGGCAGGTAAACACGGAATGGTATAAATCGAGTCATGTAGATATTTAAACTTTGGTTGTACTCATGGATATTTTTATTAATTTTTGTGACTAGCTTTTGCCTGCGACTTCATCTGCGAGGAAGTAGTTTATTGCTTTTCCCTCAGGTTCTGTCAAATTTTCCGGAATAAGATGTATCCTATGTGTCAATCAGGATAAGGACTAGCTGTGTGCTAATTCTGCTTCGTCCAAATTCGTTCAACCGTTTAGTTTAGTAGTTTATTGAAATACCTAGAACGTTGGAAGCTACTGTATATTGGTTAACAAAAAATAAGTTAAGGGCAAATATAGTTAAAACTAAGTATATTCAGTGTCGTCCGTTACGAGGTAATACACAAAATCTGAATGTTGCTTTTCAAGGCGATACCGTCGAAGAAATTGAGCATATAAAACTTTCAGGAATACTGAGATTGATTGTCACTGTAATTGGGTAGAACATGTCGACAACCTGTGTTCTAGGTTAAATGAATTTGTGTTTCCCTTAAGAAGAATTCGTCAGACAGTGTCGGTTAAAGCTGCAGTGACTTCCTATAATGGCTATGTGGATTCGACATTACTCTATGGAATTGTTATCTGGGGAAATTCCACAGCAAAAGATAAGGCACTTTTAATTCCAAAGCGTTGCATAAGAGCGATATTTGGTCTCCATAGATTTGACTAGTGCCGTCTATACTTTAAAGAATATTGCATTTTGACTGTACCATGTGTTTATATATTTGAAACCTGTACATTCGTGCATAAATAGAAATATCTGTCCCAAAATGTTCAGTCTAATGCGCTCGAGAACGGTTAGACAACAGTACACACATAAATTACACCACCCTCTGGCTAACCTAGCATTGTCGTCAAAAAAGTGCTATATGATGTGTATTAATATTTATAATAAGTTGCCACTTATTAGTTGACACTTCACTATCACTTCAAAGACTGCAATAAAAAATGTTTAAAAATAGCTTGAAGTCATGGCTTGCACTAAAATGTTATTATAGTATTAAGGAGTACTTAGAAAATTAATGTGCTTTGGACATTTCGAAATTATATAATATTTTTTATTATATGAGACATTCTGAATTTTTACCCGACTGCCCGAAGGAGCTTAGGGTTATCTACTATTTCATTGATACTAGACATTTTTATTAGTTTTATTATGATATGTTATGGTACCTATTTATACTATATTATCGATTATGTTTATTAATTTTGAATGAGGTCCCACTTTCAGAAAGGTTAATAACGTTTAAAGCTAGTCAATATCTGAAATTGTAAAACGCGTATATACGCTTGTAAAGGCAGGGTTTGGTGAGACTGTATATCTCTCCGGCAAATGTATCTGCATGATTTTTAACCCAAATTCCATATGCAATAAATTTAATTTAATTTAATTTCAACCTTTAAATATCTTAATGAAAAAAAAAAACTTGGTATTGCTTTTATCGCTTTATAAATATAATCCGGGGGAAATTCAAAAGAAAATTCTAAAAATGACGTAATTAAACTTACTTGGTCCATATTGTGTGCAATCAGAGCCTTGGCAACGGGTACCTACTTACTTAGATTTAATCTATTTGAATGGCTTTATTGCGGTTCCATTATCGGCGGCGCCGGGGCGCGGACGGAACTGCCACGTCACCCGCGCGCAATCATCTGAACAAGTGCCCGAATCCATCACGCATTTCCACTTTCAAGGGAAAATTATAGGCGCGTTTAGGTTTGAATCCATGCATTTATATCAATAATAACTTCCTATTTATTGCTTATTTAACGTAGTGTCGGCATGCATGAGGAAAAATTTTTGTAGCTCTAATGGTAATTTAGGGGAATAGTGTCGGAAAATTTTCATATAGACGTCCAAATAAGCACTTACCTGTAATGGGTTATAATAAGGCGTGGTATTGTAATGCCAAGCGTAACTTAGCGTAGTATTCCATACCATTCGTTCTCTAAGTACCGATCATAACCACAAAATACCAGATTGTGAATTATCTAGTTTTTTAGCCCCGCAATCCCAAAAATATCACTGGTATTATATATATCGACAGTGGAAAAGTAAAAATGCTTAAGCGCCATATGTCAATATGGCATTTTTGCTAAAAACACGTTAAACAACGTGTAAAAACACGTTCATAATTAAAGAACCGAGTCGAACCGGGGTGGCTGTAAGGCAATTCGTTTTTGCCTGATCGAGCGCTTTTGGACTTATGTATTTACGTAGAAGAAAACAATATGTGACGTTCTCAATATAAAGGGACCTTATGGAGGCAGGCGGTTACGCCGTTTTTAGAACTGTTACTATAGTATTCGTATAGTTACAAGAACAAAAAGAGCGTAACTGCCTTACTCCATAAGGTCCCTTTATATTGAGAACGTCACATATGGACTTCATTATGGGTATTGGACTTGCTGGGTGATCTTCATTTGACAGTGTTTCCCACCAATCCCTATTCAATAAATACCTGTATGTAGGGAAATGTATAATTATCTATCGTTTTCTTTTACATTTTGTCAGTGATAACTTGACCACTAACTTCGCCTATATGCCCTGTCTTTGCATGCAGGTATTTAAATAGGGATTAGTGGAAAACACTACCCAATGAAGATAACACAGAAAGTCCAATATGCATAACGAAGTCCATCAAGTCCATAATGTTTTCTTCTACGTAAATACCGATAGAGTAACTGTACTGACCTATAAGGCAGTCAAGGACGACCTTGAGCGCCGGGCGATGTCGCAGCACGCGTTCGAGGCGCATGCGCGGCCAGCACACGCACGTGCACACCTCCTCCGCCACCACCGACACCTGCGCACACACATCCGCTGTTAGGACACTACTGCACCCATGTCAGCCAATGACACTAGTAGGTACTAGCCTTACCTATCTTTATAAAACTTATAGCTTATTAATACGAGTAGTTATCGGCTTTCTTCGCGATTTTAAAGGGCAACACAGGTCAACAGTCATACGCCGACTATCGGTTTCTCGTATTACGATTTCATACATTTCATTCAAGTATTTTGGTCGATAGGCCGCCGGATAGACTTGGGACTGCCGGCGGATTGTTAGTCTGTGTCTTAGATGAAAACAAAAAGAGGAAGATACGTGACCGGCGCGCGGGCTTGAGCACCTAAATATAGGCGCTGAGCGTCTATGTTTGAGTCAGTTGTCCGCCCGTTACCGATCTGTCAACACGTGGGACGTCGTCATTATTGTGAGACATATGGCTGTCTCACTTACGCGCACGACGTTAGTCCATCAATTTATCTCTATTGCTCCTTAGTGCAAGTTTACTGCTGTGTGTGTGAAATTTGCGAATGTAGGTGTCGCGGCACGCATTATGTCAGTGTCTTGTACGGCGATAACGTGTCTTCCCCTTTTGCTTTAGTCTAAGGTCTGTGTTGCCTTTATGAAACACACATGATAAAATGTACTGTCAGGTACGAGAGCAAGTATGATAGTGGAAGGCAGCCGATTGCTTTTAAATAAATAGATACCTACATAAACGTAGATAAGTAGGATTAGAGAAATTTGATTTAATGATTTGAATGAGAAAACCAAAATAGCTGCCACTTAAATTAGAACATGAAAAAAAAAACATATTTCAAAAGGCTTTCATGGGATAGATAACTAAATAGCACAATTTTTTTAATTTAAATGCTGTTTAAGAAGAAAAAAACAAACTTTAAATTACCTAAATCAAATCCTTAAATTTATTACATTATACAATTGCCTATGCATCACGATCTACACGTGCTGCTGAAGACATGCTAGATGTCCTGCTTGTTAAGGCGAGTCTGCTGTAGACGAGCCATGTGTCTGCAGCGCTTTCGCTGAAGCTAAGCTTCATACCTATCATGTTCAAGTTACTTAGAATAAATGATGAAATTATGAAATATAATTTATATGATATAAAAGCTTATCGCGAGATTTACCTACACAGGTAAAGATATTTATAAGGGGAAGATAAGAAGTTTATTCCTTCATATGTAATTAGTAGGCAGTAGTCACTTGCTGCTCAATTGACAAATATTGAGGTTTAAATAAAGGAACGCCTAAGGAAGTCTTAATTGCTAATTGGTCTAACTTATCACACTTATCTACCCGAAGGGGCGGGTTAAAACGTTCCCTTCTCTTGGGCTCTATTATATGTGTAAGTCCCAGTTCAAATGTCAACCCTCGTTCACAATAACCTTCAGGTGAACATCTTCTCCTTTTAAAATTTGGGTAAGACCTGATTTTTAACTGATTAACCCCCGTTTCAATTAATTACGTACTTTCAAATGTTTAGTGATTTGTTGGTTTGTATTTCTGTTGTTGTTGCAATATGTAGTAATCGGAACTTATGTTTCCAATTAATTCCCTTCAACCTGGCAGATTTATTGCACCATAAATATCAAACCGGAACTCGGAAGCCGTCTGTTGAATTCAATACAACGCTGTTAAATCACCGGAAAACCAACAACAGTGTCTACTGTCTGTATATTGTGTATGTTTTCTCTATGACAGACTTTGTAATTAAGAAAAACAAGTGAAGTGCTTTGCTTTCACGTGGTAGGCTAATTTAATTTTAACAAATATACTTGATTTTTTTTCTTGAAGATCGAAATGGAAATCAGTATCAAACTATTATCAAGTCACTTTAAAATACAAACCTTGAAGCAACGAAGCCCTGCTAGTTAGTACCTCTTAATTTCGTTGTACAGAAAAGTTTTAAAGATTCTTCTTTACAAGATGCCTCTAAAGTAGGTTCTGCCTGATTCTTGGTATTGTTTACCTTCGGACTGCTAAGAAATATACTCGTATATATACGTAATCTAGTAATAGATCTTAATTATTTTTAAAGTTGCAGTGATGTGATGTACGGACTAACCAAAGAACTGATAGCAGCTGTGAAACTTTAACGGTTCCTAGTTGGCATAGTACGTAGTATATAATATTTTATAAAAAATAGGTATTTTACCTATTTTTAATCAGTAGCCTCTAAAAATGTTGCCGCATCAAACGCAATGCACAAAGTGCACTTGTTTAATTGCTCGCAGTTTCTCTTCAGATAAATTCGTCCCTGTAGTTAACGCTCTTATTTTATTTCGATGGCATTAGTTCAGCCCTCAGTCCACTTGAAATTAATTAAGTATTTGCAAATTGAATTATGCATCCGATGTTTTTAGCCTAAAATACCTCCCAAGGTACAACGAATTGGAAATCAAAACGAATAACGTAAATGGTATTTCGAGAAATTGGAATTCGTCCAAGTGCGCCTACCATTTGTCATAAGATGTACCTTTTAATATAGATTTACTAACTTGGGACCGGAAACTGGTTATTTACATAAAACATTGGCTACGTAATGGCTCTGTTTGTGTAACCTATCCCGTGTAATAACACGGGAAACGTAAGTTTCTGGTTACTAAATTAAAACAAGTTATAAGAGAGAGACAAGATTCCATTTAATCTAGTTAAGTTCCAAAAATAAAGCTCAGGGTTGGCGAATAAGTAACGTTATATAGAAATTCTTTTGATTATCTTTTAAATATCTGGTCCGCCCGTGGTGCAAAGTTTTTATACTCCTGCCAACTTTTCTTTTCTGTGCACATTTTTTTTATGCGCATAGAAGCTTTTCTCTAAAATAAATTGATAACCTAAAAATAAAATGGATAAATAATAATAAGCTTTTGTGGTCAACTTACTTGGAAGACATCATCAGACTGCTCGCGGTTGGCCTCCCACTCAGGCGAATCTATGAACTGGTAAGGCTGTATGAAGTGCAGATGTGTCTCGTCGCAGCTGACTCGCATCCTGAAAATAACAATGTTCCACAATCCAACCAATAACAAATCATAAATGTATACTCTTGTTGAAGCTCCTTCGTGTGTTTTGATTAATCTTACTGCGTTCTACTTATTAGCTGAATTGAATATTTACGTCATAGTAAATGTTTTCTCGTGATGTGCGTTATTATGACGGGGTGCTATCGTGGCTAAGTAAATAGAGTTTTGAACATATTTAGTATTCCAAGGATATAGAAAAAATAATTAAGCTTTTCTTTAAATATATGCGCCTATGTAGTTGGGTTCATCGGCCATAAGTAAATAATCTAGCTAATGGCTTTCAAAGGAATTGCTCAGTGTAGACACAACACAGTGTTACCACGTATTACGTTCGTTACGTGACGTGGGTGGCCACGCCTAGATAGTTGTTTGTCTATAGTCAAGAGCAATGAAAACGTGTCACTTTATATAGAAGTTCCATTGAAAGTGACCCATTTTCATTACGCCTGAGCGTAGTACAAACGAAACTAATTAAACGCTAATTTATTAAAGTGTACACGACGACGAACGAGAATAGATACTTGATAATTAACACTATAAAATACATCATTTTCAATATGCATGGCTAAAATAAAAAAACCTTTTCATTTTTAAGTACTTATACCTATTTGTCTTTTGGAAGTCTGCTTGAGCTTTTCGCTTATTAGAAGTGCACACTTGGATGGTATTCCAAGAGCCCATTCAGACTCAAACGCACTCTACAATAATTGATCCTAATGAATATGGATTCGTGAAGGCCAAATGGGGTAAGATAACGGGGGTATTTACGTAGTACCTTGGGATTTTAATAAATATCAGAGACAATCTCACACAAATTGACCTAGTCCCAAATTAAGCTCTAGGCTTGTGCTATGGGTACCAGGCAAAGGTATACATACTTATATAGAGAAATACATACTTAAATATATAGAAATCATCCATGACTCACGAACAAATACTCGTGCTCATCACACAAATATTTGCCCATATCGGGATTCGAACCCGGAACCGCTAGCTTCCTAGGCGTATACTCGTATTTATAATAAAATACTGGTAGAGTACATATATAATATGTTTTCATTTCAAAGTAATTGTTGTGACCCCGAACTTCCTCCTCCCCTCCACATTAAATGCTGCGTATGCTGCGCAAAAGAAAGGCGTTGTAGATAACACAACTCGCATCTTCTGTTTTCCTGATTATTATTGGTGTTATTTTCACGACGACGACGACGCAGACCCGAACGTATGGTAATAAGTGACGAGTAAGTTGTAGTCAGAGACGGTATTATTCGAATATATTTTTTATTAACTTATTCTCCGAATAAAAAATCATTCGTCACGAAATTAATCGCGACTAATTGAATCTATTGTAACCGATAAAATTTTCGTATATAATTTCAAACTGAAAAAAAAAGTGAACCAATGAAGAAAAAATTTCACTAGGTTGATATAAATTGAATAAAATATACATAATAAAATATAAATAAAATGTAACATCAAACAAAGCTGGTAGTCACAACAGCAAGGTATTTTGCGATTCAACTTACATCTTAGTTCCTGTTCATTGCGGTATTGCGGATGGTAGGTAAGTAAGAGATTGCAAAAGTAGATAACAATCGGGTAGGTAATCCATGTCTAGTATTGTTATACATTTTTGAGATGTTCCCGTGAAAAGAAATACCTATCTAACTTGTTCATAATATTATTCGTGAAAATTAATCTGATCATTCGAATAAAAATTGATTCGCTGTCCATTTAGTCGAGGATTCAGAACTAGCACGAAATCGTGCTGATATTGAAATAGGTACATATGCCAATATGTTCCGGTAAAACTTTCGGTCCGGCCTAATGTGTAATTAATCGTCTTTTTTTTTAATCGTAATTCGTGATTAAGTATGTTATTCTTAACGTTATTCGTAGTCGATTACATTTTGGCCATCTCTGGTTGTAGTAGCCTCGACACAAGGACCTATTAAAACTTAACTTACTTTCCTTTGAGGAGTATGGATAGACGCTCGTCCGCAGGAGTGACGTCTTCCACGGCGTACGCTTCGCCAGGGTCGAGCCGCAACACCCGAGCCTCGCGGGTCAGTTCTTGGAAGTGCTTCTTGTTCACCTTCAACGGCTTGAACAGCTTCAAGTACAGCTCTGTCAGCTCCAGCGACAGCGCTGGTGGAAGAAACCTGACCGGAAAGCAAACGTTGAGTTTGCTCATAAAAATGCAGTCGTTTGGTTAGAAACTAGATTTTTGGGAACATAAGGTATCCATTTTAATTTTTACATTTAAAGTATTTTCTTTAGTAAGTAAAGTATCGATTTGACAGCAAAATTGAGAATCTTTTGCGTATATTTTTCTAACTCTATGCACTAAAGTGGAAGCTCCAGCGAACAATTGATAGGAGTAACCTGGCGACATTCCCTAAGGTGTACGGGGGATTTCGTTTAGACGGTATTATACAGGATGTCCCTAAAACCAAAGCCAAAACTAAGGGGCTGACAGAGCAGCTCTCATAAGCTATAAGATTAAGTGAATTTGACTTTAATTAAAATTTCATAGTTTTCGAGATACACTGCACTTTTATAAAACTCGTGATTATCGTCGTGACTCCTGATACCTTGAAGCAGTTTTTCGGGGGCTATGGCAGCAATTATATAAATACTATATTTTGTAAATATGTTTTTTGCAGGATGTTACCAAAAAAATGTGCTCTCCACATTTTTACTATCATAACAGCGGTAAAAAAAAGTGCAATTTTTAGATTTTTGAAAATTTTACCGGAAATTTCGATCACATTTTATAAAAAAAAATTACTAAATTAACATGGCACACAATTTAAAAAAAAATTGCAAATTTATTGTTGTTTTAAAAATGGTAGCATTTACTTATCACGCAGCAAAATATTTTACTTTGTGTATCCTGGACTCGTGTTTGCCTAGTGATTTGGATTTTGACTTGAATAATGAACTTTGCTTTAGTGCCTCTTGGACTCGTGTTCTGCCTAGTGATTTTTATTTTAATTAAATATAGACTTGGGTTTGTGTATTAAGATCCATATCCAGTAATATAATGATGATTTGATAATACCTATGCTGGTCAGGCCACGTGTGATGGTTAGAATTTCAGACGCTGAATGTCTAGCCGTAGACATATTTTCGGCTTCGATTATGTAAGCACCTTATGATTAAGAAGACTGTATGCACGGAGTTGACGAGCACCAGTGCGAGGCTCCAGGCCAGTACGTCGGGCGCGCAGACCTCGGCGCCGGCCCACATGCTCATCAGCACCGCGCCCGCCGCCGCCAGCGCGCGCAGAACTAGGATCGACTGCTTGAAGCTCTTCGGAGCGAGGAACGCGATCGCGAAGCAGAGGTTGGCTGCCTGTTGGGAAGTTAAACAGATTACCTAAAACAGTGATGAAAACCCTTAAACTTTCCTTCTTCTGCTTCTATTTTCAACCTTCTTCCAATATATCTCTTTGAATATTTGGCCCGGTGCCCATACGGTAAAAATAGAATAGAATAACGCTTATTGTTTAACCGTGTACAGAGATGTTAACGAGGGCATAATTAGAACCAACAGTTTATCCTACAAGGACGTACAATATAACAGTCACTTATTACTAAACAAAATGAATACCTATATGCACGATTTATTATTGTACAACTCATTCATATTGTAGAAGACTATCAATGAGTCAACCTTTTAAGGTAGTTTTAAATTGTTTACCTTCAAGTGATTTGATCTCAACAGTAGGTTATTGAAGACTCGCATTGCGGCAGTGAAAGCACTCTTATATACATAAGTTTATTGTGGACCTTGGGAATACGATAATTATATTTATACTGAGTGAGTGCGCAAATTGTGACTAAGCGATGTCATTTTTGTGAAGTAAATCCCAGTTACTGTCAGGAGCCTCTTTTCCTTGAAGACATTTCTGTGTGAATGACGGCAGTGCCAGTGATACGTATGATGCGTAGGCATCTTTTTTGCAACCTGTATGTAGTTAGGACATCAATGGAGTCACCCCAATAGATAAAACCATACGTGAGTAGTGAATGTACATTTCCGTAGTCTTGATGATGTTCTCAGAACATGTCTCGGAAAGTAAGGATAGATAAGGGCTAACACGCCTCTGCAAATGTATTGTTTAAATCTGCAATGTGAGACTTCCAATTAAGATGCGTACTTATCTATTTTAATACCTAAAAACTTAACGCTGTCAACTTGGTCAATAGTCACTGCTCCTTCTGTTACGGTTTGAAACCAGCCATCCAGAAAGAAACCATTTTGTCATCATATGGGTCATGAATAGGTTTTGCAATCCCGGAATTTTCGGGGCTGATTTTGTATGGGCTAGTATCTAAAATCCAGTCGTGAATAAAGCATGTGATTATTTACACAAGTGTACTAGATACGTTAAACTCGAAATTCGATTCTTGGTTTAAAATAAATAATAGGCTGAGAAACAGTTATGCGCAGTAGTTGCGGTACCCATACAACGGCCGAAAAAGATATGTAAAAGGCTCTCGTTCAACGGACAATAAAGATTCCATCTGGCACTACGTCAAACATTTGTTTGCTCTTTGTACACAAATGTGCCTTACCTCCTACGCTGACCCACAATGGATTATACCCAACCGCAGCCAGCGTCGTTTTGGGATTTAATCTAAGCAACATAAAATTGAATAAGTAGATTAGTTTGACGGGATCTAAATTGGAATTGATTTTCTCTTACTAAAATCCATCAACGAGATCTTTCGAATAAAAGCAAAATGTTAACTTTATGGATGCAATTTAGAGCCAGCTAGGGCGATAATAGAATATCGCCTCCCGCGCTGATGTGAGCCTCATAATAAGGAAAATTGTAATAAATTTTGAACGATATTACACAGATAGTACTTATGTACTATCATCATTGACTACAGTAGGTACTATCTTTGACTACGGTGACGCATAGGTACAAGAGGAAGTTAATGGTTTAAAGATGGTTTGATACCGTTTAAGAATACATATATCCACCCAGGGATCAAATCGGCTCTGAATTACAATGAAACTACGATGTTTCCCTCATCGTAAGAGCATCGGTTACCGTGCAGGTAATGTACATAAGTTAGAAAAACTCATTGGTACCTACATGGCGACCGCTTGGGGATTCGAACTCGGTAGAACCTGACAAACACGAGTCGACACTGCTAGCCACTAGGCCACTGACGCTCTTACAATGAAATTACAATGAAACTAAACTTGATGAATTTACAGTTTTCTACATTTTTCCGGTGTCAGTGTTTACCTGAAACAAGTCCTGCTGCGCGTTGGTCCACTTGGCGCAGAACCAGTGGTGGTCGGGGTCGTCGGTGGCGTTGGCGCTTAGCAGTTCGTAGTCCGTGTCGAAGGAGGCGTTGTAGCGTGACGCGTTGTACGCGAGCGAGGCGTTGTAGCCGAGCGTGGCGTCGAGCCAGGGCGCGGGCTCGCGAGGCGCGGGCGCGGGGGCCATGCTGCGCCGGCGCCCCGCCCGCGCGCCGCCCTCCCCCTCCCCCGCCTCTCCCCCCTCCCCGCCTCCCCCCCTCCCGCTCGCGCGCTTCTCACCCGACACGAGACGATTCAGTTGGGCTCGAGCTTTCAGTATTACCAACTCCATCACCACACCCTGCGACCCACTTCACCAACGAGCTGCGAGCTCCCCCTATCTGAAACGATTGATTATTATTGATGCTAACTTATAAGTGAAGGCGTTCATGGCTACGCGGCGGTGGTCTATGCTTATACCTTGTAGATTTTGATATTATGGTTTAGATTTTGTATCAGCTGGGCTCAATTATTAAAGTTAAAGTTAATTATTAAAGTATAAGTTATTAGGTTAAATGACTACTTATCTACTCGAAAAATATGTTTATCTATAAACAGGTTAACGAGGGAATGCGGGTTGGGCGGAAGAGTTCCCGAGTGACAGCCGCGTTTCGGAAAGACGCAGTGTGGGCAAGCTCTCTGCAAAATGGACCTATAATTTAGAGAAAGTCGCAGGAGCAAGAACCCGCTGACTGCGGGTCGGATCGATTGTAGCGACTTTCAGCGAAGTCACACGAGCAACTAACAGATTGATTGTGTGATAGGTTGACCCGTCGTATAGTAATTTTCATGTGTAATGAGTAGGTGCGGTATAAAGTAAAGAAATAATAGCATCACAGAATGTCCGCTGGCCCTCGTAGCCAGTAAATATTACGACAGCTATTCATTTTATGACTTAATGATTCTACCTTTATTACCTCTTGAGTACTGGCCCTAACCACCAAAGTCGTAACAAGTACATAACATGTAGTCGCCAGACAAAATATCTTAGTAAATATTGGGCTCAAAGTATCTGCCATATTCCGTATTACCCTGTATTTCAGTAGGTGAACCTCTAGTCACATAAATTGCGCGGTTCTAGACAAGATAACGATAAAGAAGACGATGTTCGAAAACTAGGATAGAAAAAAGTATAGCATTAACGTAAGCTGCCAATCTATCGCGTCGGCCGCTAATCTCAATTCCATACATTTTTCTAACGTAACGTAAACTGTAACGTTCAGCGAATGCAACTTAAGAAAGGCATTAAAGGCATTACATTTAAGGCCACAATATTTTTCCAAGTGAGGTACAACGTTAATCAATAATTCGGTACCTACATAACTAAAATATTCGATCGAATACAGACCTTGAACCGGGTTATGGCCATTTCCCGTAAAAACGAATATAATAACATTCGTTTAGTGAAGTTTTATGGCCTTACTTCAATTCACGCCGCCAGAAGGTATGTTCAGTGCTCAGTTGTCTGATGGGATGTTTAAGACGTCACGAAATAAATATACCCAGCAAAATTATAAAATGAATATTGAACTTTCTTAAGGTTATAAATCAGTATACCTAAATAATAATTTAAATAATAATTTACCTATTAAACGAACTCGTTTGTTATCGGTGTCTGACTGAATGTTAGCATTTTATATACCCCGTACAAAAACAAAACTTTATTCGTTGCCTGTGTGACGAATAGGACAGGTGGAGGTTTGTTTAGCGTCAGTTTATGAAGCCATCTGCCCCGCTTGACAGATGGGCGGGCAGTAGTTCGTTAGAAGACGCACGTTCGCCGTATGTATCTATAGCTTTACCAACGTATTACTCCTGTTTCTCACGCGCACGCCGTAGGTACATCGCCTTATTACTTTTCTTCGCTCAGAACTTTTCGGAAATCTTCAATATAAAGTCTTCATCTTGTTCGTGCATACACTTTTGTATATAACTACATAAACCAGTACTTTAGTAAGTTTGTTGTTTCAATGTTATTCTCTATTTTACTTAGGTATGCACTGCTAGAGCAATTTTTACAGCAATTTATAGCCGGCAATTTATGGACGTCTCATCATACAAAATTATAAAAATACCTAATCATACCTACTCATTCACGCTCAAAGCGGAACAAAGCACTGCTTACATTTGCGCCTGTGGAACTTGTGATAACTTTATTTAATGTCTTCCCTCATACTTCGTAATTACCTACTATGTTAATATACTGGTTCACTAATGTTTTACCAAAAAACGTTTCACAAACTGATTCATTTCACAAACATATCATTTGGCAAACCGCTTTTTTTTTCTGAAACTGTAAATGTTTCTGGATTTTTATAAAACTAACCTAACCTAATCTATAGGGTTGTACACGAGTGCCCTCAAAATAAATCCTGAAGTATTTACAGTTTCAGAAAATAAAGCGGTTTGCAAAATGATATATTTTTGTAATGAATTAGTTCGTGAAACATTCTTTGGTAAAATGACAGGATACCTAATATACATTCAGTCAACAAAGTATCGGGAATGGATGATTTGTTTATGGTTCCAAATTCAAATTTTTGTTTTTTTTGTTGTTGTTAGATTGGCACAACTGTTTTCTATTTTGGCGCGGAGTTTGAGTTGCATCTGTTATTTATATTAAATACAGTGCTGTTTTTAGTTATATCATATCTAGTGTGTATTGCGAATTTCATAATGGACAAAAACATTGAACAAAGAGTTTGTCTTAAATTTTGCATCGCCAATGGAATTTCGTGTTCGGAGTCACTGAAAATGTTACAGAAGGCTTACGGTGATTCGACTTTATCAAAAACACGTGTTTATGAGTGGTACAAAGCGTTCAAAAGCGGTCGAGATGTGATGGAAGATTTGCCTCGCTCTGGTAGGCCATCAACGTCTGCAACTGAAGTTAACATCGCAAAAGTGAAGGAAATAGTGACTGAAAATCCTCATTCAACTTTGAGAGAGATAGCCGCCGAACTTTCTGTATCTCACGAGTCGATCCGTACTATTTTAACTAATCATTTGGGTATGAAACATGTTACCGCTCGGCTAGTCCCAAAAGACCTGAATTTTCTCCAAAAACTCAATCGCATGAGAGTCGCTGAGGACATGCTAGAACGAGTCAATTCCGACCCAACATTCATGAAACGCATTGTTACTGGTGACGAGACGTGGGTTTACGAGTTTGACATGCAAACTAGTCAACAAGCTTCGGAGTGGCGCCTTCCAACTGAACCGAAACCGAAGAAACCACGCCAAAGTCGATCAAAAGTCAAAGTCATGTTGACTGTTTTCTTTGACTATCGCGGTGTTGTGCACTCGGAATTCTTGCCGGAAGGTCAAACGGTAAATAAAGAATATTATTTGAGCGTTATGCGGCATTTAAGAGAGCAAATTCGACGAAAAAGGCCAGATTTGTGGAATGAAAATTCTTGGATTTTGCACCACGATAATGCGCCTTCGCACAAGGCCATCATTGTGAAAGAATTTTTGACCAAACACTCAACAAATACCATCGAGCAACCACCATATTCACCAGATATGGCTCCTGCCGACTTCTTTCTTTTTCCTAAACTCAAATTACCACTTCGTGGCACCCGTTTTCAATCGGTAGAAGACATAAAGGAGAATTCGCGCCGAGAACTGAATTCAATTCCGGAAACAGCGTTTAAAAAATGTTTTGATGATTGGATTATTCGTTGGCGTAAGTGTATCGTTTCTGAAGGAGCATACTTTGAAGGTGATAAAATAAATTTGGATGATTAACAAACAGTTTGTGTATTATTGATCTTTTCCCGGTACTTTCTTGACAGAGTAGTACTCGTATACCGCCGTTTGTCTTTATTTAATATTACCTGCTCGTACCTGCCCTCACCTCATAGGTACTGTACGACTCCTACCTATTACGCAACTCCAAAAAAAAGCAACATACAGACGAATTGAGAACCTCCTCCTTTTTTGAAGTCTGTTAAAAAGTTACACTTCACCAACACAACGAAACAACGAAATACAACATACGTACGTGACAGTTACAGAGGTCTAAAAACTTGGTCAACGAGGTCATTCCGTTCTGCGCACTAAACGTTTGAGGCAAAAGAGACGCAACATAATCCCTTAAGACGGCTAGTCACCACCACAATCCGCAGGACTAGTAGGGATTTACCCTCGCAGAATGCAATTAACAGATCGGTGTAGTAAGATTACTAATGCTAGACGTTAAGGCGTGATATACACTGCTAATTATACCGCACCCTCGTAATTCGTACCTACTTGTACATACATGTACAAACTTCGTGCATGTCAAGATTTAATTTGTATTGTAATCTTATGTCCGTAACCTGGAAAAGCGTCGCTCGAATCAAAACCATATTTTCCCGAAGATGACACCTCTACTCGATTTCTTGACCCAAAAAACCTCTATTCCACGATTTTCATCAAAATCGTTAGTTACGGTCTTTATGTACAAATATTGCTCGTAGGTATAATAGTATAAATAGAGTTATAATTAAATGATTGGTTTGTATAATGAGGCAACGATGACCTGTTGCTATAATGCGATATCCAATTTATCCCAAAAGTATTAAGGCCCCTATACATGTAGAGGCCGATCGGTTCAGGCCGAACTGCGTCAGTTCCGTCCGCCTAACCAGATCGAATAGCCATACATGTAGGGGCCGATCGGTTCAGGCCGAACTGTGTCAGTTCCGCCTGACCGGATCATGTATGTAGGTCTGTTCGGTCAGGCAAATATGGTTCAGGCGGACTGATGCGATTTCTCTTCAGGCCAAATTAATTACACACACACGATGTTATTTTGCATTCGCTCAGTTAGAACTGAAGGCAAAACTGATCATGTATGGGGGCATTTATTAACATACTTACCTATGTCAACTAGTTTATACCTAAACACTAAAATAAAAAAGTTATGCAAATCTAAGGCGGAACTAGCAGCGGAAAACTTTATAGCGACGAAATAGCGTCTTGCCGGAATATTCCCGAATGGTTGTATAATTTAAATGAGGGACAATAAATAGTGCATGTTTATGTGGGTATTGCAGCGGGCGTGTAATCCGCGACGTTTCCGCCCACATTAAGTCATCGCGGCGCCGGCGGACGGGGCTTGGCCTAAATACGGCGTGACCGACGGAATATGCCTCGTAGGAAATGCAAGTTAAATGCCGTTGCAACGGTGACTCACCCTTATCAGACTTTTTTTAATATTGAAAGCCGGTTAAATATATGGTTGGTAGTAGTAGTAGTATCTGACACGACAATGCTTGTTCACAGAGACTTCAGACAGCAATTTTATGCACCGGCGGAGAGTAAATATTTTTTTATAAATTATTTCATTCGACCTTATCCGATAAGATAAAAAAAAATGTTAATATCCTCAAAATTGCCCGACCATTTCCAAAAAAATCACGATGACAATCCAATATTATGGTTCTCAATATTTTCTTTAGTGTACCTGCTGATACTTCAAAAAATAAGCAAAGCTAGTTCTAGATTATAAAGCCCCGACGGCGGCGGTTAACCTTAAAAAAATTGAGGAAAAAGAAATTAGGAAAAAGTTCGCCATTGTACCGAGATACAGAGAGACTTCAACGAATGGTCGAAAACAACTAGAAATTTTATCATGTGCCCATTGGGTACAGCTGGAAAAAAATCCTATTTTGTGTTACAAAACATTCTCAGGACGTGGCCGATGTCTACGACTGACCTTCGCAAAATAGAACTTGGCGGATAGGAAACCCATATAAAAAACAGGTCAAGTGCGAGTCGGACTCGCGCACCGAAGTTTCCGTGTTTAAGATAATATGACTGGTAAATATAGAATTGCGTTTTCTTAACGTGTTAAAATATATTTGTTTAGAGTTTTTAGATTTTACGCTATATTCGAATGCAAAGCAGGCAGTACCATTCTATCCAATGCTCGGCTTATGAATTTTATTACACAAAGTAACTATATTTTTTGTACTTTAAATGTATGCAATAAGGTCCATTTTGACTTGCCTAAATTTTAGTACAGAAAACTTTAAAGATTTAAAGTTTTTTGTCAATTTCTCGAAAACAATAAATTTTGAACACTTCGTTTTATTTTTCCCGTAAAATATAAGTAACTATCTATAAGTTACGAATTTTTCAGATTTTTCGGTTCATAAACTTCGGAGATAAGGGTGGGGGAAAGGTAATTTTTTGAAAATTTTTGGTTATAAATCAAAAAATACATCACGGAAAATTAAAAAAAATAATTAAATATGCAGATTAAGCCCTTTTATGACACCCCATTTGCTATAATCAAATCACTTTCATTTTTCAACCCCCCATTCTAGACCCCTTATACAACTATGCCAAATTACAAGTTAATAGCTTGTGTAGTTGCTAAAAAAACTGCTGTGACATACAGACAGACGGACAGATAGACAACGAAGTCTCACCATAAGGGTTTCTTTTTACCATTGTGGTACGGAACCCTAAAAAGTATTCCTATTTTTTATTTTGACATTTATTCTTATTACAAACATCCAGTCAGTGCCTAAAAATGTTGGAACATTTGTCAATAAAAACTGGGGTATATTTCTTAGGTGTACGTCAACTGGAAAAGTTCGTAACTAGTTATTTAAAATGTTTTGGACACGTTTGGTGTCGTGGTTACTTGTTGACCGCGGCGCGCACTGCATAGGCGATTATCTGCCATCAGTGCATTTGCATTAAACTGCATTACTTCCCGCCGCCACGGCTCATTATGCCGGTTTGACGACCACCCTCGAATACTGCCGTATTTTATTAGCCACTGTCGGCACACCGGTTTTATAACAGTCGGGTTGCCCGGTGAACTGCCGTGTTTGTTTCACGGTTTAAGACGTCAAGTCAATTTTTAAAACAATTCATCACAGCCAGTTGTATTTTAAGTAATTTTTTTTTGTAAGTAATCGTTCGCATCCATTGCTTGCAAATGAATAAAAGCCTTAAACATTTGCTCGCCAGTAAAATATAATCCTATTTCCTACTTATATTATAAATGAGACAGTTTGTGAGGAGTTTTTGTTGGTCGTATGTTTGTCATTTAATCATGCATAGGCTAAATGGATTTAGATGAAATTCGGCACGTCTGATAGTACTTGTGGGATTTAACTTAATGGGAGTTCTACGTAGACGAAGTCAGGGGCAATGGCTAGTCAAAATAATTAATGAATGATAGTCACAATTAACAATTAGTTTTAATAGTTAGTGCATAGAATGAAAACCGCGAACATGTGGTTTACATTTAATCGTTAATCGGTACACTTATAATAACAAGATAAAACCCATTTCGTATGAATGCATTTCACACATAATAAAATCTCTCGCAAAACTCGGAAGAAAATCCTTTTTTGAAATTGAAGAAAATTGTGCCATTTTATTTATAATGGCATCATGTCTACGAAATGGCTACGAGTAAGCTACGACCGCCGTAGCAGGTGAAAGCCGTTGATAAAATCTCCTTCGTAGGTAGTTGCCTGACCGAGTTTCTAATTGAGGATCGTGCGATTGGAGCCCCGACGTACCTACCTCGTACTCAAATATGCTCATTTCAAACTTCTTATTGGCTTTCAAAGCCCCATTATAAACACTAACATTCATGCTCCTTAACATATTCAGTGCCAACAACCCGATAGTCGGGTCTACTATTTTGTATATTTTGGTTATATAGCGGAAAAATGCTGCTACAGGTTACACATGTGGTCTGCAATTCGTAATAGGGTGCATCGTTTTAAAATCATTAAAAAATATCACTTGTAAATATAGTATATACCAATATTTTTTATTTAAAAAAATATTAAAATTTGCCAATAGATTTGGGCGGCAGTTTAAACACCATATTTTAGCGCGCTTTCTGTGACGCCTAAAATACTTTGTTCACGCAAAGACACACCTATACAAACTTATCAGCTTCAAACTCGTTAGTCACTTGCACTAAGGGCCGGTTTCACAATAGAAAGGTAAATTCATCTGTCAGTTAAAGATAGACCTCTCCTGGTCTATTTTCAAGTGTAAGAAAGGGAAAGGGCTATATTTATTTGACAGATATGGTTTTCATGACGATTGTGAAACGGGTGCTAAGAATAATAATTAATAACTTACATCGAAGGATTCGTAAAATAAAAAGCGACATTTAAGTAGATAGCTAAACTCTTTACTCTTTTTAAAACAGGATAGAAAAGATAACGCACCAAACAGTGACGACTAGAGTTTCTAAATATATTAATTAACACATATCCTAAGAATCTATGGCAAAGAGTATACTATCACTATCACTACGTTTAAATCTATGGTTGACATAGTTAAAAACAAAAACACTCAATGTATAATGCAGGAAAAGCAATAATACGTTTACAGGTGCTAGGTAGTAGGTTTTGGTACCTAAGTGTAAAAACACTTCCAAATAAAGTTTATTTCCCAGTCCCGTGGGATACTGAAATTAACAGGTAAAGCCATGGAAAGAGACGAAGTATCTCCATCTTCTTGGTTATAAGTACTTTTGTGAATATCAGTTAAAGTTAGGTAATAGACTAAATAGTTAAGTATATATTTTCTCTTTGACCAAACTATTATCAAGACCAAGGTAGCAAACCTAACCTGATCTTATGTATGATTCCCCCAAGATTTTCTATATTACATACTGTACCTACTCGTACCTAGCATGACAACATGTACTTTGACGCCACGATGTAACTTTGCGTTGATATAAAAACAGGAAAAATACACAAAGAAGAATTGGTTGTATAATCTTTGATTCTTGCCTAGGTATCTCAAATGGGATGAATCGAAAAAAAAATGATTGCGGCAAAAAAATAGATCATTAGACATTCATTAGATCATTCATATTTGAGAGGTCTATTAGAGTAAGTAAATCATCGTCTTTTTTTAGAATATTACCACGTGATGCATCGTGGTGTTAATAATTAAAAAAATCTTATAAGAAAACCTAAATTCTTAGGTACACAAGGAATTGATTGAAAGTTCTCAGAAATATGTATATATATATATATCTACCTAGTCACGCAAACCATCAATATGTTACAAAACTTGTCCGGAAGTTGGGTACTGTCCAGTGCTGTCTCTGCAATGGTAGTCTTTCTAATAAAGTTTATGGCGGAGGCCCTTGTCAGCTGTCAGCCGAGACAGAGGCAGGGACTTCCAGAAACTGCGCTATATTAGTAAGTTCTAATAAGTACAGCAAAATAAATCATTTTGGTATTATTAGTTTAAACTATTCTTGCCCTTATTTAACTTTATACGGCTCATTATAACGCTCCTTAGCCCTTTTTTGATAATTTAATTACTTAGGTTTTATATGTACCTATCATTATCATGTAATTTTAAAAATATTAAAAAATGCCTATTTTTATCCTATTATTATTGCTTATCTCGCTACATATCCCTGTAAGTAAGTAGGTATAAAGTATTATTTTAGTTATTGAAAATTGATTGTCCCATGATAGAAAAAAAATGAAAAATACGCCACAGTACCATAACTTCTATCTTAACGACCCAATCAATAGACAAATTCATTAAAATACAAACTATACTCGTAACAGTTAAGTGTCAGCCGGTTTTATATAATAGCCATAAAATATGGTATCTGGATCCAATTTGCGGGTCATATTGAATTGGAATCATTGTTGGTCGAGTGCCTACACATCTGATTTATTTCCTGGCCTCGCTACGGGCAGCCAGGTTATAGAAAATATTCCTACTAGATATGGCTTCGTGGTATATTTGCTGATTATTAAATTGATGGCAACTGAACCTAAACATATTGCAATTTCTTCAACAAACAGTTTGCCTACAGACGGAATAAGTCAACGTGCTTAGCTGCTTACCAGGCCTCGACTCGGTTATAACGGGCCCGGACTGTAGTAAGTGTAAGGTGCTGGCATTTTTTGCGACCTATCTAAGGCATTACCAGCTGTTAATTACTGGAAAAAAAACTTTACCGTATACATGACAACGTTCATAAATTATTGACGTCTTTTTTATCAAACTGCAAGCAAATGGTTGAATTTGCTGCCTGGATGATTTAATGATGGAAACAAACTTAGATCCAAACCAGGTGCTGTAAAAATAGGGATCCCTCAAGGATCTTCTCTAGGGAATACCTTGTTTTTGACATTTGTTAATGATCTTCCTAGATCAATTACTGACGGCCTAACTGTACCGTTCGCCGAGGACACTACTGTAGTAGTTTGTGCCCCAACTTATGAGCAGCTTCACCAAAAGATAACAAAAGCGCAGCTACAGCAGTGGTTCTCAGCGAACGGGCTTATCCGTGGCTAAGTCAAGTGTCGTGCTGTTTTTTGGCAGAGGTAAGTAGTAGAAGCGACACCACGGTGTATAAACAGCCCAGTACCACTGTGCAAACGGGGCTTCACACTTGACGGAAACCTGAGCTGGAAACATGTCGATTTACTTTGCGTCAGGTTAAGCATTTATCAAACGTAAGTATACGCGTTTAAACTTGCACACGTTCGCAGGAATGGGAGTTGAGGGCAAAGTCACTCGTAGCACGGGCCAGGAAGAACGCGCGCCTTATCGGCCCCAAGCCGTATGAACACCTACCCGCTGATTTAAAAAATGAGTCAAGTGACGAAACATTCAAGCGTCGGCTAAAAAATCTTCTGTTGGACAACGCATTTTATTCTGTAAGTGAATTTGTTGACACTGATTTGAATAACTTTGATACTGTTAATTTTATTATCATTTTTAGATTAACTTTTTATGATTATTATTTATTTGTTATATTTATATTTATTTTCGACATATTTTACTTTTAATTATTTCTTTTGACGATCATAATATGACTTCATTTAAATTGGCATGTGTGTAATATAAAATGTAATTTGTAGTTTTTAATAAATAAATCTAAATTTATAATAATGTATTTATATTAATATTTTAATTGTGTTGACAATCCTAACGTTCGAGCGTGCTAACGTAGTTATCACTATACGGTCGCACGAAACTACGAAAAATGAACTTTCGACAGGAGTTTATAAGGTTTGTAAAGGCACGTTCGGGCCACATTATAGGTACGTACGTTTTATACTTTGTAGGTATTGATCAGACGTACTTCGTTGTTTTGAATAGAAGTGAATGATCTGTTACATACTCGTAGTAACTCTTATTTTATCTGTGACAAAGATGATGGAAAATAGGGCCAGTACGTCTATCTCTAATTGAAAGACCATTGTAGCTCAGTGGTAGGTGTTCATGTTTTTAAATTCCAGGCCATCTCTTCTATCCATTGTATATATGATAAATTTAACGAATTTGCTGGCAAAGGCTTTTATTAAAAGTTTTGAATTGGAAATTAACCGGCTTTACGCGCGCTGGTGAGATGCAAGAACTATCACTGCGCATTACCCGCCACTTTATTAATTCGTGTCCATTCAGCACGTACTGAATATGTCAAAATGGAAGAAACTCAAGAAAATTATCATAATATTATCCAAGCAAAAGTACTGTTGCCAGATCAGATTGGCTGGTTTAAGGAAAACGTGTCCGTGTACGGTTTAGTTATTTGAGGAGAAAGTTCTCGATTACTTTCTGTATTATGGGCCTATCATGATCGCAATGACACTGCATCATGGCGCTAGTGTTACTTATCGTTTATAATATACTTAATAAGAAATAAAACAGCTGGCCAAGTAAGAACGAAACTTGGTCGTTACTATTTATCTTCGTCTTATTCATTAATTCATTTATAAAATATTGTCAGTAGGTACTATACTGCCTCTTCTTTTTCGATATAATTGCTTCATATTATATTATTATTATTATTATTTGCTCTGTCCTTTGTTGATATTTTTCACGAATAAATGTTTTTCTTTCTTTTTATTTAAATCCTTCAACGTTGCTGAAACTACTAAATGTATTTTGATGTGGTTTCAATCATTATTTAGACAATTTCTCGAGTAGGTTCTAAATTTGATCAAAGTTCAGTTGAAATTTTACTCTTACTGCCGCACTCAGAGACGTCAATTAATGTTTAAGTTTCATTAAAGTTGCTGCGTCTTATTCTAAAATTATAACAAAGAAAGTGACAGCAGCAACTTTAATGACACTTGAAAATTAATTGACGTCTCTGAGTGCGGCAGTTAGGGTCCCGCGGTGGGTCGCTAGTTAAATACATACAAATATTAATTTGCATTAGAACACTGAGCCATTTTTTTATATATTCAAGGTTATCAATAACTGAAAGGCAAATTAAAAATAATTGTATCGAGAGTATGTTTAGTTCGGCGTATTAGTTTGGCTGCAGGCTGCTCTTGGCAGCGGCAGGCGACGGCTCGGCGCGCGGCCGCGGCCCTCCGGCATCCTCGATATCGTCTTACATCAAACAAACTACCACCCACTCCAATTGAACAATGTGGAGACAGCCGCATTGCACTACGCACTGTAGCGTGTGTACAATTCACATCACGCATGATTTTTAACAGACTTAATAAAAAACCGGGCAAGTGCGAGTCGGACTCGCAGACAGACAGACAGACGGACAGACGGTGTGAACCACTCGTTTTTAAATTTTCTATCACTCGTATTTCACTCGTACTCACCGTTTTTGCTCGATTTTTAGTGAAACTTTCGAGCGCTCGAAAGTCAATAACCGCCCCCCAGGTCTTATCGCGATAAAAAGTAACGAAAGGTGGTCCTTCCGTGGCCATGACTGGTGTGATTCAGCCAAAACGTCGGATTTATAACGAGGTACATATTTTAGATGTATAGCCGCGGTATGATAAGGTTAGTCAATTTTGGGCCTTACTGCTTTAAAATAGAGTCGAAAAGTGACGATGGTTTTCGTACCACGACTGTACATAATATGTATCTATCTACCATTGTTTTGTCTTTATGGCGTTAAGACCTAATTTTAAGTAAAGAGTTACCCTCTTATTCATAATCGCATAATAACTAAAGTAGGTATGCTTGAAGTTCGGTTTGTCCTTATCTTTCATTGTGACATTTGAATCTGATATAAAGTGACAAAGTACTTAGTTTTATTGTGCGTTTATGAATAAGGGGGTTAAAATCCATGATGTTACAATGCACAGACAATACTGGAATAACTTTTTGATTATTAATCGAACGTCAATGTCACCAATACAATAAGTAGCAAATAGATAAAAACGTGCTTTTGGCTTTATTGTCACAGACAATAATCCTTCTTTGTGGTAAAACTGGGGAATAAGACGCGTACTTATTACAAGGAGTGAACGCTATCGGTCCATATTTAATTCATAATGATAAAAAATATATGTTCCTATTCCCTCAACCGTTTCCAGAGTTGATGGATCGGTTACTCGGGTTATAGCCACGTGCTTGGAGATCGAGCCGACCGGCTTAACCCTGGCCCGTTGCGTGTCGCCACAGCTTGCCCTTATTGTATACAATTTGTTTTTTTATTGACGCATCGTCTTTACTCGCTCGTCGATACAAGTCAATCTTTGATGTTACAAAACTAAACACACACACCACTATTGCATTTCGCTTAAGTTATGTTATGTGTCCTTACATTAACCGAATCAAATCGTAAAACGCTAACCCTACTTTCGTAAACATTTAAATAAGCGTCACAGTTTGATATAGTTTTAAATATGCGTGCGAACTAACCATTAACTGGGTAATTGCGAGATTCAAAGGCCAATTTTGTGGTACTAGGAACATTTCGAATTTTAAACCGACGTTTTAATGTCTCTCATCACGATTACACTCCGGATGTGGACCATTTTTGGTAGAATGTTAACGTACGCAGTTTATCAACAAAGTGTAATAGTCACGAGCATAAAACCGACGATAATTCATTAATTAAATTGAGTTATAAATGTATAGCAATTTCATTATAACTTAATACAATTCTTACTTTTATTCATAGCTGAAAAGCTGTTGCTGACGTTTTGATACGCCGTGCCGTCGCTCTAAAGCTCTCCACGTGATGCTACGATCTACGTCTACGAGATTCGTAGACGTGCTACGAATTCGCAGTTGTACCAAATAATCAGCGAGATTCCTTATCGACCCTGGATGAAGATGACGGTGTCATCCGAAGATGCTTGCTCACCTGAGCTGGGACCGCCCACTTGTGGCGGTAGCGAGGTGCTGGCGGTCACGGACCGTCCGCACGACCCGAGGCATTCCGAAGCATCATAAGGCAGCACAACACGAGACGCGGCGTGCGACGCGCATAGTCTGCGGCGCGGCGCGGGCGGCGCTGGCACGGTGGAGCGGCCCGACTGGAGCTCTCCGCTCCGCCACACCGCCGCGCCCGTCTCCTCTAGGGTTGCCAACCCTTTCCACATACCTCTGCTCAAAGCAGCGTTAACCGAATATTATTTGCACTTTAACCATAGTACAGTGTTTCTGTATTTTCAAGTAGTTTAAGATTTCTCTTGGTCCAGTCCAACTAGTTAAAAACGAAAGACAATGATATTTGTTTTTTTGTCTGAGGAAAGCTTCCAGCCCATAATTTCACTAGGTCTAGTTCAGTTTTACAGTATAGGTAATACTGTAAAACTGAACTACTCCATTTATTACTTTTGCTGCTTTCTGTAATATGCTTCTTTCGTCTGTTTCTGGAAATTATCATAGTAATAACTTAAGTATTTGGGTAAATATACTTTTCTGCATCAGAAAACTTCATCTTCGACCATAAATACAGCTTACAATCAGATGATTGGGGGGTTAATCAATAGTCAAACGTTAATCTATAAAAAACTAATTTCTAAGATTTGTTAATTTACCTTAATTAAGTATGTTACCATAATTTTGAAATGCTTTTAAACTTAAGTTATAGACCTAAACATAATTAATTTGTTTATACATACATTTTTAATAAGCAGACTTCCCGGAAAATCCAAGAAAAACATGAAATGTATGAATAGTTGGCAACCCTGTTCTCCCCGGCTCCGCACGCACGCGCGCGCCCCGCGCCCCTCGCCAACCCTTACTTCCATCTCGCTACTGCCTACTTAGATATTATCAATAAAATTATTGTACAAGTAACTCAGCCGATACCACCTGTCAAACAGCTATCGACCCTGAAACTGTCGCTCGTGAAACTTGACTAAAGTTAACTTTCATAGTCAGTCATTCATCACTTATTATTTTAACCTTATGTTATGGCAATCCTTATAGTGTTTTTACGAAAACTTCAAATATATTTTTATACTTTGCAGACGTTTTAACTACCTAGACCATAGAACGAAAATAAGTTTGAAGTGTCAGTTCTGATACAAATTGATGTCAGTTTATGTAGGTGACCAGCAGTATTGACAAGGCAAAACTCGACCGGCACGGGTCCAGAATTATTTCAACACGAAGCTTCCTACATAAATCATGGGGCGCAAGCGAGAAACTAATTTAGTTTAGTAGAATTTTGTCACAATATTTTAGCTTTCTCTTACGAATTTTCTATTTTTTATTGTGATTCTTTAGAAGCTCATAATCAACTCTTTATTATAAAAACGGTATCCCATAAATATTGTTCCCGTTTTTGCCATTACAAAGATTGTTTTACAACAAAGGTAAATATGTGTGTTATTAGACAAACTGTCGACGTCTGGTCAGGTTGTTAGTAATTATATCATCACGTCGTAGTGATTGGCATTTGCGGCCGTCCGAATCAAAATAGGCCTTACGGGGTGGCTGACGGTTACGCTGTTCCTACTACGTATCTATTATATGAATAACAAGGAAACAAAAACCAGAAAAGCGGAAACGCTAGACGCCCTAAGGTCCCTTTTTACCTACCCGGGCACATATTTTGTACAAAACCCTTACTGGGTGGTATATTATTTAGTAAGTCTTCGTTCCAGTGACTAGCAAGTATTCTAGAAATTTTAAGTAAGTGGTCGCAAAATAGTTTTATAAACACTTCGGAATACAATTTGAAACTCGGTGGTGTAACGAAATACATAGTAACGGTTTTTGTAGCATAAAATTCAGGATAAGATTGGTTGGACGTTCCTCCAGAATAATAAAGTTTCTGTTAAAAATTTCATTTCACAACCATCATCTGCTTGTCAAGGATAATCCAACAGTACAGCAGTAACAGTAAGCAAATTAACCATATGCAGAAGCAAAAGCTTCGGAGTGATTATCATTGATGCCACAGAACAAAAAACGTGAACTCGACCTTTCTTTTCCAAATAATGAGTATTCGCGTCTTCGCGTCTTTAAGGAAGCGGTCTCTGATAAAATCAAGCCACTATTTCAAACCGCTTGCAAATGCCTTGAATATTTATATATTGGTTATCTATGGTTAGCAAAGTTGGGGTTGTGTGACTCGCGATTGAATGTATAAACTGCGTGGCGATTAGCGGCTGGCAGTGCGCCAGTGCCCGCGGCTCGGGACCTTGCTCGCTGCAGCCTCTACGTCTCCACTTAGTGATGATATTCTCTTTACGCAGCGGAGGCGACCGGACTTAACCGAACTTGCCTAATTTGATCACTATGTACATAGGTCTCTTATATACGTTTCCAGTCTTCAAACCGAGTATAGACTAGGTGATCCCAAATTATAATTTGACCTTTTTAAAAGGTGCTCCATCACGTAACAATTCCGATTCGAGCATTACATTAGTGAGTGAGGAGAACTGAGCATTACAGTCATTAACCAATTCAGCGCCACTCACGACACGTTGTCGTTCTCTGTTCGTAGAGAGTTTTCGCTACATACGAGGATTACACGGCTACGCGCTACGACTGTAGCGGCGTAGCACTGCTGGCGCTGAATGGGAGTCAGGAAACCAGTTGGTTGATATCGTCACAAGGAAATTTGAGCATACCGCGGGAAGCCTTGTGACGATATCAACCAAATGTAAATGTAATGCTAAGGATATTAGATTAAGATTCAAAATAAGTTGCGCTTGCAAAAATCCTTTGCCGTGCCGTGCCGGCTAGTGAGCAGTAGTGGGCCCTAATGTTCAAAATCGAATCTTTAGACACAAATCTCCGCCCAAACTTAGGAAGTGTAAAAATCATGTTAAGTAAGTTCGATCAAGCGATCTTGCTTTTGCTATGTAAGAGAATAACACCACTACACCGACTTCATAACCTTTAATTTTATTTCGTGGTAACGCTAGCTGAATCCGCCCCTTCGCTGCGCGCCTTTGCTTGTTTAATGATCCATACATCAGTGTTCATCTATCTTGCTCTGTTGCGACTAGTTTATTCGAATTGCAATAATGCGTGTCACATAGTTGATTGAATACAATAAAAACAGTGGCATTATATTTGACCTACGTAAATTATTTTAAATCGAAGAAAACATACCAGTAATTCACAAATAAGACGATTGGTTATCGATTGGTTACCAATCGGTATCGGTAAATACTAGCATGTGCATGTATAGCTAGGTAAGTACTCTTATTTCGGCGAGTATGGTTATTGAATTCAAAGTAAAGCGAAGAACAATTTGGCAGAATTCTGAGCGTAGCAGAATTCTATCGAAACCGTAAAGACACCAAGAAATAATTTTGCTATTGAGAACATGTACCACTCCTTTTTTTACTCCACCTATAACGGAACTGTTAAGCCCCGCTAGCGCTAGCTCCGGCACCGACCATAGGAACTGGAAGCTAGTGGCCCCATACAAACTCTAACCGTTGTTTTGAGGGATCAAAATCATATTTTCCGATTTGTTGGATTGTATTTAAATGCTTTGCCTGAGCGTTGTGCCCATTCTGAGTTATCGGCGAGAAGTTAAAGTCATAATTCTCCTATATTAACAGTCATTTGCACTTTAGCTACTAAGTTATACCAACAATAAACTCGAGTCCGCGCTAAATCCGCAGAATCAAAGTTACAAGCTAAAAAGCTAACTAAAAAAAACCCAGATAAATGGAATTATGCTTTGTATCGAATAGTTAAAAATAAATAAATATCAGCGGACAATCTCACACAAATTGACCTAGTCCCAACCTAAGCTCTAGGCTTGTACTATGGGTACTAGACAACGATAAACATACTTATATAGAGTAATACATACTTAAATACATAGAAAACATCCATGACTCACGAACAAATACTCGCGCTCATCACACAAATATTTGTCCATACCGGGATTCGAACCCGGGACCGCTAGCTTCGTAGGCAGGTTCACTACCAACTAGGCTTACCGCGTCGAGTTATCGAGTTATTTGGCAAATCCTAGCAAGATCACATTATTCTGCAATCTGCGTGTCTCGAGCGGTTCGGTGAGATATCAGCGGGTACAATAAGGGTAAAGCCGGCATCTGGCTGGCGAATAAAATCTCAAACCGCTGGGGACTATTCCGGCACGGCACAGTATGAAATAGTTGGCCTTCCCAGCCAACGGCTCCCTAGAGCTATAAATCCATTAAGGTCGGTAAGTATGTACTTACTGTTTAGTAGGTATTTTTCTACCTAATAGTAGTTCAGCATAATTGTCAGGGAACGAAGATAATCTATAATTTGATTTGGTATAATAGCAACTATTAACTTGTACTATTAGTAGGAGCTTCCTGCAGTTTACAACTTATAACACGACAGGTACCTTTTCTCAACTGCGGGTCCGTCCGACTTGCAAAAGGCTCTGTTATGGTTTATTTTATTGCATATCAATTGCACAAACCTGTCATCAAAGTATCCTACCATTTTCTGGTACGCACAATGGGTGAACCGATAGCGAATCACTGCGATCCAAGTATATAAAAAAAAAAATATATGCCTATTGTTTGTTATGAAATGAGGGTTTTAACTCTAATAAGCGAATTATATTTAGGTCACCGTTTATCATTAAATAAAATGTTTTTCATTTTCGTTTTATTTTTTCATTAAAGTTTAATTAGGTTGGAAAGTAAAAAGAAATACGCTGGAAGCTCGAGCATATCGATCTACGCTCAGCGTAAATAACGTTCCTTTGTTAGGTCCAGGCCATCAGATAACGCTCGAATGGTAAATCGCACGTAACACTCAAGTGTTGGATAAGAACATCGGCTGCGCCAAGCGGTCAGGCCTTGGACAGTACGGCCTGGAACTCGATCATGTCTGTTTAAAAGCTGATTTGCACCTTGGCAAGGTCGTCGCGATAGAGAATCTACTTACGATAATAAAAGTCGCGCTTTAACGACTATTTTATGTTAACGATGTCTTTGTTGATAGTAGTGGAAACTTGCTACACTATGTTAGGCCTACCTACCTAACACAAGCAAGCAAGTTTCCACTACTCCACTACATTTATTTCATATTGTAAACTACAATATTCTATGTCACATAATCATAACATATTCACAATAAGGTCGTAAGGTAAGGTAGGTAAGGTAGGTTAGTTTGCGCCTTGGCGTTCCGGTTTGCGCTCCACACAGATGCCCCTGTGGCAAAGATGTCGACTCTTTTGGCCACCACGGACTTTCGTGCCAGCTCAGCGCGGGCCGCATCTCCCGCCACGCTGCGCTCAATGATATCATCCGCCGTGCTTTTTCCACCGTCTATGCTCTGGCAATCCTAGAGCCGGGCGGCATCTCTACATAGAGATGATGGAACGAGACCGGATGGTATAACTGTGGTACCTTGGAAGATGGGTCGGGTGCTGGTGTGGGACGCTACATGCGTAGACACCTTGGCTCTTTCGCATCTTCAAGGTATACTACATCTAGAGCATGCAGGCGTTGCGGCGGAAGCGGCTGAGAAAAAAAAGAGTAAATACCCCAAGGTCTTGGCTCCAATACAACTTTGTTGCATTCGGCGTGGAGACCCTCGGTCTGATTTGGAATAACTTAAAGCAGTTAGGGGTGAACTACGATAGATGGTTCAGTAGAAAAAAACATAGCTTAATCTCTCGATTCTTAAAAAAAAAACTTTGATTATTCCTGTTTATAATAAGTCACCCCTGAAGCCTCGATGTTTTAAAGACACCCCATTTTACCTTAAGGCAAATGGGTACCTACCTCAGTTTCTTGGTAAATGTGTTGAATGTATCGATTAATAAATACATCAATGAATCACCGGGTCCAATTGTCATCTGTACAAACATATTGGGATCTGCTTACATTTCTGATGACCCTTCGAAAGGGAAAACTTTCTAGATCTCATGAAATGAGGAATAGGTATATTATTTATATTAGATGAAGTAAGTGCCTTGACGGCGAAGGTAGTAGTAGTAGGTGACGGTGGCGTAGTCCGACCCGCTTGGAAGTTTTCCTTTACTAAAACCACAAATAGCATTCGACCGAGAACAGGAAAGGAGTGAAATTGCGAACTGTATGTACACTAACTATCGTGATTGGCAAACTTTGATGTAGGCCGTCTAGGTGGTGGCTGTAAAATCGATTGCTTTCGAGGGATAAGCCCGCGTTTGCACACCTTAACGAGTTTGCTTTATCTACTTTTGACCTAAATTCAGTAACGTACTTTCATTACGTACATGAATGCTAAAACGAACTCCGCAAGCCGGTATGGTTAAGCAATTGCAGTGTTAAGTAAATACAACTGGAACCCATTTAGACACAAACTCATTATTTTGCGTTTAGGTTACTACTGTTAACCTATATTTACAGAATGTAGGAATGTTAAAGGGATTAAATAATTTACTATTCGTGTCTTTAGACAGATTTCACAGACGGGTAAAACGGACTTCATAGAGCCAAATAGTATTTTCTATAGTCCCAGAATTTGCTTGTAGCTTAATCTATTTAGAAAATATTTTTATAGAAGTAATTTACCAGAGAATTGACCCAGAAAGAGGAGCTCCGCACGGCGGAGCTCCGTCGACTCGGTCAAGTTAGATTTTTGGAAGCCAAAATATAACAGTAGCTAAATATGTATATATATAGGGAAAGAAAGCATTCGGAAATTGACCGAAATCGAACTTGACCGAGTCGACGGAGCTCCGCCGTGCGGAGCTCCTCTTTCTGGGTTGTTTTGGCCCTCCGGGCCTGATATAAGAACGAACCTAACCTAACCTACCTACGTATTGGGAAAATTAGCGATCTGAGACATAATCGGGAACGGACATACTTACTGGGAACTCATATATCAAGCAGTGGTCATGTCGGGAAGTGGTCATCACCAACCGAAAGCATCCGACCCTCTCTCTCGAAAATATAAATTGTGACATAGGCATTTTGATTTTATGTATTTTGACCATTATGGAAAACGTACTTTAAGAATTTTAATTGTTATTTCTTTCAATTATTATATATTCTGATTGTCTATATTCTGAACATATATATTGTGAACATAGGCATTTTGATTTTAGGTATATCGACCATTATGAAAAACGTACTTTATGAATTGTGATTATTATTTCTTTTAACTATTATATTTTTTGATTTTATGTGTTTTGAACGTATACATTATAAAGTTATAGATTTTGATTTTATACATTATAATACATACCCTTAAAAAATAATATCATTCCCTCCGCGGCCTCCACCACGACTTCTGATTACGGAAAGTAGGTAAGTAAATGGTGGAATTAGATTTAGATTAAATGATTACAACTCATCTAATGTATATATATATATATAATCTGAGAATCTGATATAATAAACTGAGCAAAGGAGGTTTTAAATGATATTAAATTCCTAATATAGGCTGGCAAGAACTAGCTTAATCTAGAGATGAGTGGAGAGATGAAGAGGTGCAATGAGCACTGTCCAATCCAGCAATAGGTCGAGATATTTTGATATTTTTTGTTGGCTTATGAACCATTAGAATAAGTTTGTAAATCTGTATAATTAAAGCTGTTTGTTTGTGTGTTTGCTTAATAAATAAAAAATAAAAAAAAACATGCAGCCTGTCATGTCAATGTTTATCTAATGAAGCTCTATTCAACATCTCCTACGTGGTATCGCAAATTATTTATTTATTATTATTTATTTATTATAATACCTCTTATTACTTGACAGCAGAAAATTAATAATGGTATATAATTATATACGTATGGTACGTACAGTCAAGGTCATAAATATGTATACACTTTGGTACCTTGTCACTTTAATCGCCGTGACATTCATATATGGCAGTTTAAACATGACATTAAATAGACAAGGTACTAAAATGTATACATATTTATGACCTTGACTGTACAATAGATTATCTATTCGATTAATTGTGCAAATCAAGGCATGTTATGCTGGGCCGTGCGTGATGTATCAATCTAACCTTAAGGCTTAGCGTTAATCATTGTGCAAGTTTACGGGGAACGTAACTAGGCATGTTACTAACTGTTTACATTTAATCACTATCCACATAGTAACCGATTACCGGGTAAGACAGCTCTATCGTGTTACTTAATTAAGTATATATAGGTTCTTACTTAAGATTAAATACATGCATACATTACATATCAGGGGACAATCTCACACATATTGACCTATAGTCCCAAACTAAGCTCAAGGCAACTAGTGTACTATAGGCAACGATAAACATACTTATATAATACATACTTAAATATATAGAAAACATCCATGAGTATGGAACAAGTATTCACGCTCATCACATAAATATTTGCCCATATCGGGATTTGAACCTGGGACCGCTAGCTTCGTAGATAGAGTCACTACCAACCAACTAGGCGTCGTCGTCGTAGATTGTTTGACATAGGATTAGTAACTTTTTTGATGCAGGGTGAATAATTAATGTAGCCTACGTAAATATTTCTTCTTTATTATACAACTGGCTATTACCCGCGACTCTGACCGCGTAGAAATCATTGTGTGTGGCAAAATTCATCCACATCCACTCAGCCGTTTGGGCGTAATTCAAACAAACCTCCCTTACCATTTTAGCGCATTCGTAGGTCTATGTAGCTATAACTTACGTACAGGCACCACCATACCTTTGAAGAAGCCAACTGCCGCAGGTTGTCCGACCGATACCTAAATTACCGATTGGTGGCCAACAACCACGTCGTAGGTTTGGCGCCAAAAAGCACCGCGCCAACAAGCTTCTAGTTTAGTTAGATGGGGTTCATTTGGCTGCAGGATGTGCATCTGGTGCTTGGCAGGCGGGTGGATATCGGCGCTGGCACCCTGAACGCGGGCGCCCGCCAAACGACCTCGTATGTGTTTAATTTGACTGAAACTCAGATTTTTATGAAAACGTCGAAACTAATTAGAGATCTGTATTTAACAAAAAATGAATGCCCAAATTAAAATAGTACAAAATATTAAAATAACAACTACCACTACCACCAACCTATGGACATAATTGCAGCAATATAGGCAGCAAAGGACAGGCTCAAAATGCCGGGGTCTTGGAAGCACTCGGCGCTGATTTTCAGCTTGCCCTACTGTACGGAGTGTTGCCCTACTGGAGGTTGCTCACGGGGTTGGCTCGCATGAGTAAGGAGCATGGGTAGAACTTCCGAACTACTGGGTTTAAAAAAAAGAGGTGCGAGTCGAACTCGCGCACCGAGGGTTCCGTACTTCAAAAATATACCTGTACTTTCAGTGTATGTAATAAGGTCCATTTTGACTTGCCTAAATTTTAGTACAAATTTTTAAAGTTTTTTGTCAATTTCCCGAAAACTATAAATTTTGAACACTTCGTTTTATCGTAATTTTTTGAACATTTTTGGTTACAAATCAAAAACTACGTCACGGAAATTATAAAAAAAATTGTTTAGAAATGTGCAAAACTGCAAATTGAGCCCTTTCATATGACACCCCATTTGCTGTAATCAAATCACTTTCATTTTTCAACCCCCCATTCTAGACCCCTTTTCAATTATTTTAATAATTTTTTACTAAAAACAGATGCGGGCAAGCAAGTTATAGTTACTTACAACTATGCCAAATTTCAAGTTGATAGCTTGTGTAGTTGCTGAGAAAAATTGCTGTGACATACAGACAACAAAGTCTCACCATAAGGGTTCCTTTTTTACCATTTTGGTACGGAACTCTAAAAAGGATTATTTGGTCAATCATGTTACGTGCTTGGCTTATCTGTTTAAATATAACGAGCTAAGGGTTCTTTCTTATACACCGGGCTGTACAGGTCAACGGCAGAGGCAACTGCATCCGTCGCCATCCGTTGATGGCAGCTGTCGAGCAAATCCTCGCTTGCATTTGACGTTGAAATGCTGCTGACACGTGTGGTGACCTCTAAGCTGCCAATGGCGGTGTGCCGCCCGTGTATAAGAACCCTAAATGAAGTCAATAGTCTTTGTGGATATTATTGTTTTGATTACATGTTGCATGATTTTCATTTCTTTGCAAGTTACGAGCAAGTAATATACAATGACCCCACACCTTAGCATAGACGTTTCCGTTCGGCCGTCCCTCTATTTACATATTTTTCTTTTGACAGAGCATAACTCGCTTGGATCTCACTTACTCCGATGTTGTTGACCTGAATAATATAACCCCGATGTGTGTTTCCATTCATGTTTAAACTCCCGTAGCCTGGATCGACTCTGGATCGGATTGCGTTGATTGATTAGTCCGACCTCGGGACTCAAGGGCTGAAGCGGTAATTTCTACTCGTATTAAAAATGATAGTTTTATCACCTTTACCGGTAGTCCATTAATAACGGAATGGACGTGCCCACGATACCCCACTTTGTTGCTTATGTCAGCGTAATAGCTGGCTATCACAATAGCTGGCTATGCTTTACACTAGCAAATCATCAATAAAATTATGCCATCGTTGCAAAGTATTACGTCAAAAAAAGTTTTTTTGGACTAACGTTTCATGGAATCCAATTTTGATTCAGATTTAGTTCTTGTTTTTTTTAGTACAGTCAATGGCATAAATATCTATACTGTTATCGCGTTCAAATATAAGGTATACACGACCTTATTGTTGGTAGCATAGAGGTGTGTAATTATTTATGACATCTTGGGAATGTGTATATATATATAGAGGTATTTATGACATTGACTGTACAACAATGTGGAGTAACCATTCCATTCCGTAACCGACCACTATTAAGCATAATTGATAAGATAGTTTATTCTTCAGGACGATTTAGTTGCGTCAGCATGTAATGGACTTACCAGGGGACCGATTTTATAATCTCGTTTGGTGACTAAAGCCGATTTTTACTGATCTCTAGAAGTTCGCATTTTCGAATCTCACTAGTGACTTAAATTCTCACGCCTATGATTGATACCAAATAGGATTGGTCCCACCCACTCGTAATTAATATCACAGTGATATTAAAAACTGACTCGTAACGTTTGACGACAGGTTCGACGGCTTAATCGCAATTAAGCATAATCTGCAAATGTCCCATAAAGTTGTATGCATTGTCTTATAACGTTTGATATTATACCGTGTTTAATAATGAAATGACTTTCTTAAATTTATGACGCCTAATTATTATGTTACTAAAGTTGTTTATCATCATATAACCCAAAATTTGATGTTACTTACTTATATATTGAATAGTGAATGATATAATTATGTTTATTCAATGAATGACTCATGTTGCTATCGCCCGGTGTCGCACCCTTTGTGAAAAAATTATGACGTACAGGCAGAGTGTTTACCAATTAGGTATAACCATGTCATTAGGTACAAGGGGGTGGAAAACTCTACCTTCATTAAGAGTTGTAAAATAATTTCAATAGTGGGTATTGTGAATAACGATATGTAATTTTAAACTGAACTTACTCTACGGGGAATATTTATTATCATGGCTGGTAATATTATTGACGTCAATGTTAACTTTTGTAATGTTAATTGTAGTTCACACTAAAGTAAATCATTTGATGTTTTTTACCTTTTTGATATGTACGAGGATGTACTTTAAATTATAAGAAAAAAGGAAGAATCATTTTGAATCGTAGGTACGAGTATGCCGGTGGAGTGCTTATATTATTATTATTATCATATACTTAAATCTCAAAAGTTAACGGCTCTCAAGAGAATCTCATAGTTCTTCCTATTTTCCGTGTAAGAATTCTAATTAAAATATGTCCAAAGCAGTTAAAACTACGCTCGACTTCGGCATTTGATGACGACACCAAGAATTTACTGCCTCGAGTTTTGGCGGAATGCCATTGTAACCCCAGGCTTCCGGTTAAGCATGCAGGAAATTATTAAAAAAAACAAGAGTTTTCGGGTTGTTGAAAGTAAAATATATATTAAAATAACTTTCACTTATGTAAATAAATATTGTCCCATCTGTTCGTAATGGTTTTAACTACTAACGAACTAGACTCACAAAGTCCCAACACGATACTTTAATCCATAATAATATTGTACAAATAGAATACCCCAGTTTTTATTTCAGATGTGATAATTCTAAATCCGTTCAATTTTATTTGAGTTCAGGGTTAATAAATCTTTCAGTTTCACTTACTTCAAGAAACAGGACAACTTTTGATTTGATTCCACGACTGTTTATGGACCCAAACATGGTTACTTCAAGGTTTCAATCAATCCAATCTGTGGCTTGAATTTTACTTACGAGTAATATACTTTTCATAAACTTAATCAATCACCAATATTATTAAAGGCCAAAATGCACCAACTAATATAAATATCAAAAGAATAATTCACATAAAGCACATTCTTGTAGAAGCCCTACGGCCAGAGCTCACTAAACGCGGGCTACATACGCGTACCAGGCGAGTATAAGAGTATTACTCAAGTTATATAAGGGCAACGCGCTTGTAACGTGCCAGACTTTAATTTTTAATGTTTAAGTTCATCATCAGTTTCCACCGCTTCGCAGCTGTGGTACTTGGAAGAGGTGTCGGGGCAGCTCTCTGCTACAGACAAGTCGTCTAAGGACGCAGCGGGAGCCTCGTGTTCCGCTAGAGGCATCAGCTCTTCGTCGCCGTAGTCTGAGCGCGCGTCGCGCTTCGACTGGTCTGAACGAATCCAGCAATCTGTGGGCAATTAGGGCTCTTATACTGGACCTATATTTGATATTGCTTCTAAAATATTCATTTTAGTCGGTTTTAATAGTTTTAGAGGACTGAACTAAACTGAAACAAAGAGTTACTTCGTTTTATCAACAAAGGTCAAGGGATAAATATACACCAAACTTATAATATATAATATAGAACGGTTCGAGTGATCCGAAGTAAAAATAAAGTTCAAAAAAAGGCTTTTTTACAATACAATACAAAATAAATATAGGGAGGAAAGAGAAGGTGGAAGGAATAGATACAAGGCGATAAAAGTAGGCACTTTTATCGCGTTGTATCTATTCCTTCCACCTTCTCTTTCCTCCCTATATTTATTTTGTATCTATTTCTAATGTAGATATTATTATTTTTTACATTTTGAATAATGTTTATAGCTCAGACTATGCGTTCAAATATAGCGCTTGAGCGCTCTATCTATATTCTATCCTTCCCTCTTCCCGGCTAGACACCGGTCACTTTACAATAGTATTTTGTTTTTAACTCTCATCACCTTGTGCTAAAATAGATTTTCTAGATAACTATAGGACCACGAACGAGCAGTAAAACTAAGTTTTGAACTGTAGAACTATATATAACGGGAGTTTACTTCGAAAGCTTGCAAGGGGCATTTCAAACCTTGAGAGATTTATAAGGGTCAGTGGCTTTAACGACTTTCCTCATAAAATCTGACTGCGGTTATTGCGGTATTAAAGTGCAGTAATAATTAGGTACGTGTGTGCTAATTAGGGCTCTATTATTTTATAGAAGCAAAAACACGTGGCTGGTGTTTGCTGGCTGGAAGAGCTCTAGAGAGCCTAGAGCTCTTTTGCTTTGACAAGATATTGCAAAGATTTACGCATGTTGAGTTAGTTTGGTTTTTGTTTGTTTTTTAGTTTTTTTGTTGCATTTACATGTGTTTCGACGTTATTACAGCGGAATGAAAAGTCTGCAATGTAAAAAACATTTTCAGTATAGGTAATCATAAAAAAAAACACACGCTTTTGATTTTATTATTAGGTATATTATATATACTTATATATATTCTTTGGAAATTCTTCAACGTGTTATCTACCTAGTAAATATGTATACAACATTTTAACCCCCTAAGATACTCTACAAAGACATGGAGCATGGTAATTTGGTCAAGTATATAAATTGATTTTATGTAATCGTAACATACGACAATGAAACTGCGACATAAAATAAAATAGCAACCATATAACATTCGAATTGCATTCCTGGCAGCAACTAGTCTGAGAAGCGTTCCGCAACGGAAGCTTTATTTTACCGTGTATATTCAAAAGTTATGATTTACGAAGGTTACGTAACGTGACTTACTTGGTCGTTTCTCCGGGGGCACGGGCTGGACGGTGGTCGGCGGCGGCGGCTTGTTCACGGCCCGCAGTCTGCGCGGACTGCGCGCCAACGCGTGCGATATACTCGGCAGCCTTATGTCTAGGTGAGCCCCCCTGTCCGTCACGATCTTGTTGTTCATTGCGTAGAGTTTCGTCGTGATGTCCCGAGCTATGAGGGTCGTGACTACGCAAGCCAAATACGTCTCCTTCACAAACAGGTACTCCAGAGAGACGCGCTGCCAGTATACGTAGCGGCATGAAGATGCGGCCACGATTGACACCTAAATAAATAAAAAACCGGTCAAATGCGAGTTAGACTCGCGCACCGAGGGTTCCGTATTTAAGTCCGTACTTCGAAAATATATTAATTCGTATGCAATAAGGTCTATTTTGACTTGCCTAAAAATAACACCATTTTTTAAAGTTTTTAGTTGTTTCTCAAACACTAAATTTTGAAAACCTAAATTAAATATTATCATTAAATTTTTCAGATTTTTTGGTTCATAAACTTCGGAGATAAGAGAGGAACGGTCATTTTTTGTGCATTTTTGGCTATAAATCAAAAAAGTACGTCACGGAAAATTATAAAAAAAAGGTTTTGAAATTTGCAGATTAAGCCCTTTCATATGACACCCCATTTGCTATAATCAAATCACTTTCATTTTTAACCCTCCATTTTAGACCCCTTTTCAATTATTTATAAAACTTATTTCCTTTTTTTTTACTAATAGGTAACCTAACGGAGTTAAAAACCCCCGACGACATCAGCGCCTAAAAAACCCTCTGAGCAATGAGCAAAACCTTCAGCGGGCTCCAAGCACGTACATTTTCACTGGAGGGACTTCGTCACTAGAAGATTTCAAGCATTAAAAAATATTACGCTAGATGGCGTCTTCATTGGCTATTAAGATTTTACGCTATATTGGAATTCAAAGCAGGTACCATTATATCCAATAGACTGCTTACGTTTTCTATTACACAAAATATTTTATGTACTTTAATTGTATGCAATAAGGTCCTTTTGACTTGCCTAAATTTTAGTATTGATCTTTAAAGATTTTTGTCAATTTCTCGAAAACAATAAATGAACACTTCGTTTTATTTTTCCCGTAAAATATAAGGGATTATATATAAGTTTCAATTTTCAGTTTTAATTTTTTGGGTTCATAAACTTCGGAGATAACGGCCATTTTTGAAAATTTTTATAAATCAAAATGTGCGTCACGGAAAATTATTATAAAAATAGTTTTGAAATGTTCAGATTAAGCCCTTTCAAGCTATAATCAAATCACTTTCATTTTCAACCCCCCATTCTAGACCCCTTTTCAATTATTTATATATTTTTTTTTTTTACTAAAAACAGATGCGAGCAAGCAAGTTGTCAACTACGCCAAATTTCAAGTTGATTGCTTGTGTAGTTGCTGTGAAAAACTGCTGTGACAGACGGACAACGAAGTCTTACCATAAGGGTTCCTTTTTTACCATTTCGGTACGGAACCCTAAAAAGAAACTTAACCAAGCTTTTTCTCGAAGTAGGTCGCTTCTTCCAACAGATATTCTTATTAGATGAAATTTAATTAAGTAAAATCAAATTTAATTATCGTATTATCTGCTTGTAAGTGCGAACCTAAGTGTATGGAATAAATAAATAATTTAATTTATGAATTTAATTACTTTAAACAATCCACATCCCACTGAATTACTTAGGTCTTTACCAATTATGCAAACTAACGCAATTACGAAAGTGAAGACTAGTTTTCAACTGACATTAAACAACTAACTTAAAGTGCACAGTAAAGTTTTCCTGAATTAAGTTATCGATATTTAACCCAGTTTTCATTCATTTATTGCCACTTTGGCTGTTAATCGGCCATATAGGGACAACAATTAGGTCAGCGGAAAGGGGTGGAGGTAATGCCAACGAGCGCTTTGACTTACGACCAAATAAACCAAAAGTAACATGAGAAATTGTCTGAAACTCGCCCGCAAACTACGTAGGTACTGTTTACCAAAATAAAACATTACTTCTTCCAACATTTCTATGCCTGATCCCAATAAATAAGTATATTTAAGAAGAAATTCCAGAAAGGATAATGGCATAAAGTTAGTTTGTACGGTGTGCTGTCTTTGGTTGTTTGTTGTTAAGCAAGTTTTTGTACAACCCCTTGCTATTATTTTATTTATTTTGTCACATAAGTAAATGTTGTGGTTTGACTTGAATCAGTTAATTCGCAGGTGTTTGAGAGTTTGTCTCACCAGATGAATAAGTAATATTGTTTGATTTAGTTTCTTCATTCTTATGAAAAATTCGTGCAGATTGATTATGTAAATTATAAGGGAGACAAATATAGTTCTTTAATTTGGGTATCGGTTGACGTTATTGGCCTATAGAGCCCAAACTCTACTTTATTGAAGCTTCATTCTATCTACCTATCTAACACTTGGGGTCGCAGGAACACTAAAGACGGCTGAACCTAATCCGTTATAGACAGAGCAAATATCTTCTATTGAACGGCGAATGCCCCGACCTTTACGCAGGAAACAAACCCCTTTTCAGTGCAGCATTTGTTAATATAGGTCAGAGGCTTTCCGGAACAATCGGAGAGAGGGGCTCCCCTCACCTTGAGTAATAAACTCATCAGTCTACCGACCAAGCGTGATCGTGAGCCCCTTTGCATTATTTAACAAGATGACGCGATGGTGTCTAAAAGCGCATTTAATTTCGTGCATTAAAAATTCTTTCAGACACTTATGTTTCCTGGCAAAAACTTTACGCTTTATGGCCACTGAATTGAGGATGGACGTAGCTCGTAACGTCTCTACTTGAAAATGCCGTCATCTCCACGTTCGTTACTTACTGCGAGCTAGCGCTCGCTTGAATTTTGTATTAATGTTCGTGGTTCTTGCACCTACACTACGTACAGTTTACGTGGGTGATTTGTGAAGCAATACGTTTTGAAGATTTGCTATGGGTATGCAGTAGGCATTATACATTATTTTACACTTCCCATGCTTAATATTGTGTTACTTGAGATGGAATAGTGATATCTACGAAGTTTTAAAAAAGTCAAAGGAGGTAGGTATTAAAGAGTGTCGAATATTTATGATGCAGCGCTCACTGTAGGTAAGACTTTAAATACCTAATAGCTTTTATCAAGCTTTATCTTAAGTTACGTTCCTTACGGTCTCGTACTTATCTAAGTATGAAACTGAGTAATCAAAAGCGTCAACTATCATGACAAAAAAAAAAAAAAACAATCAATAATTTTGATCATGTTACCTACCTAAATGAAAAACATTTTACCTTGAACTTCTCGTCGATGGTTGCCCGATTGGATTCAAACTCCGGCGAGTCCAGAAACTCACACGGAAGGATTGGATGCAAGAACTGATGTCCACTCATTACGTTTACCTGCAGAACGGACAATAAACACGGCACTTAGTTTTTGTTCACAAAACGCGAAATAAGTAGGATTTTTTTTTCGAGAGAGTATTCTGATTCTGACGTTTACGTTTGATTATTCTTCTCTTCTGCGATAATCTTCGTTTCTGCGATAATCTTCGTTTCTGCGATACCTTCAAAATTATGGGTCATACGGACCAAAGAGAGAATTTATGCAATTTCAGACGGTCTACAAAGAAGCTTCACCACCTATATCAAACTCAGTTTAATCTTTAAGTTCGCAATTGTTTTATAGTAGGTACACATTCTAGATGATTTTGTAGTTCTACGTTTTACGCTGCAATGGGAATTTTAAAGTAAGTAACAATGATAATTCAAGCCCAAGTACCCAGTTAAATTAGCATGTAACATTTCATTATTTAATCGTAACCCCCACCCGATTGCAATTAGCAAAATAGGTTTCAATCAGAAATTAATGCATCATGTGCGCTAAGAGCATGATCCATTGATTCACCATTTGTACGGATTCATCAAGGACACAAAAATAACATGGCGGGAAGCCATGAACAGACATTGCGATTTAATTTAAAACGGTATTTCAGGCATAAACCTAATAATAAACCAACCCCAATTTTAAAAATCGGACGGTAGGTATCTTTTTTTAGCAGTCGAGGCGAAACAAAGGAACAGTAAACTACTAGAGATTTCAACGAAAACATTTACGGGTTGTGCCATGCTTTCCTGGCTGGTTTTAATCTTTTCAACACCATTGACGGATATATCCGCACCACTGGTTCAACGCCAACGACGGATATATCCGTCACGGTTGACAGAGAAAAATAGACCTGAGTGTCTATGACGTAAGGTTGCAATTAGCTCTAGTTTTCAGCTATAATTGGCGTGTGAGTGAGGACTTCTGTATTTAACGAGGCATTGAAAAGGTTAAACATGAATTAACAAACATAATTATAGTATATTTCACGTCAAGTCAAATGTCAACGCCCATCCTAGATCCTACTCCCGTGGAAATTAAAATCAGATTTTGTACAGTTCTACATAAATTCTATCAACTAGGTAGGTATATTTAAGCTAAAAATAAAACCGTCTTCAAAAACCCACTAAAAAGGGTTAAATAAAGACCGGCCTCCTAGGAGTCCTAGGAATTGTTTATTTAGTTCCTAATACCCTTTCAAACAAAAAAAGAATTTTCAAAATCGGTCCACAATTGACGGAGTAATCGTGTAACAAACATAAAAAAAAAACATACGGTCGAATTGATAACCTCCTCCTTTTTTGAAGTCTGTTAAAAATGGAGCAAACGCGAACAACTTGTAAGGAGTTACAAATACACCGCCATTTAGGTAACAAGCGTGCGTCACTCTACGCCTGTTGAATTACTTGGTACTCAAACTTCGAAGTCAAACTAACGTTAAATAAATCTAGTCGCACTTAAAGTTTTCCGTGAAGTTACACACTTAACCGCCTGCTTTCGTTTATCTTTGACACGAGTTTTGGAAATAGACCAAATATGGACCCGATGTGATTGGAAAATGTTAGAGAAGTTTACTCGAATTGATTCCATGCGGATATGATCTTTGTAATTGACGTTTAGATGAGCTGAAACATATCAGCCGAGTATGTATGCTATGTCGGGATTTATAGACAGGACATTAATGGCATGACGACCGATGACGACGCGGTTAGCCTAGTTGGTAGTGCCCTGCCTACGAAGCTAGCGGTCCTGGGTTTGAATCCCGGTATTGGCAAATATTTGTGTGATGAGCGCGAGTATTTGTTTCATGGATGTTTTATATATATTTAAGTAGTATTGCTCTATATAAGTATTTATATCGTTGCCTGGTACCCATAGTAGCCTAGAGCTTAGTTTGGGACTACAGGTCAATTTGTGTGAGATTTTCTTTGATATTTAATTATAGATGAAAATTCTGTACGTTATAGAATTTTTATCCACATAATCATCCTGCGATTGGGGTTCGCCTAAAAAAAACTACTTGTTTTTATTTTTTTATTCGAAAGAATAGACTTTTATAAGCAAATAAAAACAATATCAGATTTTTTGGTTGTTGTTAAAAGTCTATTCTTTCGAATAAAAAAATAAAAACAAGTAGTTTTTTTTTTAGGCGATCCCCAATTGTACTTAAACGGTTATTTTTTTTCTCAATTATAAAATGACACCCATAAAAGCAAATTTCCGACAGCTTCAACAAAATTAATATAGGTAAGTAAGCATAAAATACATAATATTATTAAATAATGGTGTATCAAATTGATGTAAAGGAAGCAAAATGTCGCAGGCGAGCACGTCTGCGTCGTTAAGGACGCGCAGCGCCGCGATAGGTATTCATTGCAAACATTGGCACGTGTACAGACAAAAATTGTTTAAAATTTTCTCTCTGCGTAAAAGCTACCAGTTCACGGAATAGAAACTTTTCCATTAGCATAATTTAGTAGCCGGAGATGCTGACTATCATTATTCTAACAGGGTAGGTACATTATTTGATTACAGTATGTGCAGTATGGTGATTGAACGTTTTTCTTTTTGTCAAAACGCATTTTTTTATCAATCTTTTATTTATTTACGGGTGTGCGTGTTTTATTAGGGACTACTTCATGTTCCTTTTCTGTGTAACGCCCAGCATGGCTTCAGGTCGAAGCGACAGTCAATTCCAATTTCCAACCTTCTTACAGTAGTAGACATAATCCCAAATCATCTAGACAAGGGCACGCAAGTAGATATAATGTATTTTGACTTTCAAAAAGCTTTCGATCGTGTCTATAATGAGGTGCTACTTGACAAACTGTGTAATATAGATTTTTCACCAAAGCTTCTTGAATTGTTTTCTAGTTACATGCGTTATAAAGTGCAATTTGTTAGACATGGTTGTTTTGGTTGTTAGACATGGCTGAGATACGCGTCATACTCGTGAACGGGTGCTGTTTGTGGGGTCCGGTCAGGGCCCTTAGCCAAGATGCCCATCGCTAACTAGCGTTTCTATCCGTTTCGTTTTTAAACCAATCGCGTCACTGGTAGATCACGTCATACGAAGAGTCACGTGATCTCCGCCGCTCTTCCCGGCCACGCCGTCGCCCGGCGCATCTCGACGACTACATTACTACCACCAGTCCTTGAATGACGCTGGGGAGAATGTGGTGATTATGAAGAAATGCATTGTCACTGTCATTCTATCTATCAATATGATTTCTGTATTACGTGTGCATTTCTGTTAAATAAAACCTATTCAGTATCAGGTTTACATAATTTCAGTGGCCAGTTTACTGAATAAATATTTTGATTTTGATTTTATTTGTCTCGGAACTATAAGTGTTCCTAGTTCGACTACGGAACCTTAAAGACAATGAACTGACTCAAAAAAAAGGAAAAATTAACACCTTTTCTTTACAGTCGTATTTAATATTCTTTGACCTCTACAGTCGTTAACGTTTGCAGAATGCAATTTAAGTAGGTATCTAGCCTCTGTACATTTAAAAGCTTACCTTACCAGACAGCAAAAGGCCAAGTCTGTCGGTCTTGGTGAGATTTTGCATCGCGTACGCTTCGCCCGCGTGCAGCGACATTATCAGAGCGAAGTCGGGTGACACCATGCGCTTAAATTGTAGCCTTGTCACCTATTCATTATAAAAATTATGACAAATTTCTAATAAAATTCTTCAATATAACTGAATGAACCATAAGATGAAAAAGATGCGGTCGACCATTGAACAATACTGTATTTTCAAAGTAGACAGATCTAAACATGGTTAACATAAGATTACGTCAAGGTTAAGGTCCCGAAGGTTAGACCCAGTGGTCGGAATAGGTAGAGCTACATAATTTACCTAAACTTGACGCATGTTGAATGAACATGCATCAAGTTTAGGTAAATTAGCTCTACCTATTCCGATCACTGGTAGACCGCACTACTGCGTCCTGCCTTTACGACTGCGATGCGACTAGTCAGTCACGAGTTTTCATTGGGAGACCTAAGTTTTATCATGGCTAAAAATAATTTAAAATATTTCCTTATTTACCTTGAATGGTTCAAACAGTGTGTGATAAACCTCTTCAAGCTCCGGATCAAACTTGACGGGCCTCATCTCATACACCAAGTAGACGACTTGAGCGAGGTTCAAGAAAACGAAACCGAAGTTCCAGGAAAATGCATCAGGGGAACAAATGACGTGCCAAGACCAAATTGAGTAAAGCATGAAGGCTAAAAAAAATAAAAATTACATTTATCAAAGGCCGTCGAGATTAGTTGCACTAAATGAACAACATATTTACGAGTATATAAGAAAATAGCTTTTGCCCGAGACTCCATCTGCATAGAAGTCGTTTATCGACTTTCCCTCAAGAACTATCAAATTTTCCGGGATATAAACTATCCTATGTATCAATCAAGGATAAAGACTATCTGTCTGCCAAATTTCATTCGAATACGTTCAGCCGTTTAGGTGTGATTAAAACACAAACTATGGGTGTTGAAACTTTCACATACTCTTAATTACACAGGATAAATTATAGTTCTACATAGAAGTAAAAATAATCATGCGGCTAAAAGCTGCTTCACTCACAATTTACAAGTTCAATATAGGTAGGTATATTTAAATTTAAATAAGGGGCGTTTCTTAAAAGCATACTGAACTAATCCAAAAACACCTCCCAATGGCATGACATTTTGTTAAATTGGTTATATTATATATTAGGTTGTTATTTGTAGGGTAGGAGTAGGAATTTGTAGGGTACCCTTAGCCTTGATTCTAACCTGAATGAACATTACAGTTTACAACCAAAGCTACCACTAGTTACTACTCTACCTACTAATATAAATGTCCTTAACCTACCAAAAATTAGTATAGTGTGCATCCAAAGTTGTCCCTTCTTAGTGCTTGGGGCGCAGTACGATGCTACGAACAGCATGTTAGAAAGCTATAAAACATATTATTAGTAGGCATTATTATTAAATAAAAAAAAATATTATTGATCTGAAAAATATATTTACCTGAAAAAGTGGATGTTGGGGAAGCCTCCACAAGGGACACCAAGGCCAGTACCACGGTCCTTTCATATTGTAATATATATGACATATTATTATCAGAATACACGTAAACTACCCAACTCAAACGCAACGTTTAATTAATAAAATAACTGTAATTAGGTTTCTTACCTGTAGGCATTGTGTAATTTACCGATCCAAAATCATGATAAGTCCCATTTTCGCCAGGCCATGTGAAGTTGTATTCGCCAATTTCCAAATAATCAGCCCTACCACCAGCTAGTCCCCTTTTTGACATTTTTTTATTAAATTACACGATTATTGTTTCAATATAAGATAAAATTATTTATTTCTTGTTTTGCATTGCTTACTTCGCGCCATAGCAAATCAATAACATCCGCCTGTTTGACGCACAGAAAATTATATCCGGAAAACTCTGTGGAACCACTCCTAAACTTATAGCGCCATCTTTTGTACTTTTCCTTCAACATATTAAGCTTAATTTCACATGTTACATATATTGTTATTAATAATCTCGTAAGTAGGAAAAGACATGTCCTAATCCTTTTACTTATTGTATTATATTATAGAAATACATAATGAATGTTGTAATTTTTCTTTACCATTTAAACAGTATAATGTGGAATCATTGTGCGCCACGTTTATAATCAGTGGCCAAATAGCTTTAAACAATGTCAGTGACGTCATTCATAAATTAAAAAGATTTTTGACAGTGTCTTCTTGCCTATGATTTAATTCATTCATTCGTTCGTAAGGTGTGATTCGAGTAGTGGGATTTCATATTCTGAAATTCCATTTCTAATTAATATTTTGAAATGAGGTAGCACCGGTTCATGAGAAAGTAATAAATAACATCTTAGTACTATGCCTTAACTTATTTATGTTGTGCGAATAATCAGTTATTGCGGGAATGCCGAACACGAACAGTGCCACCGTTGCTAATGGTAAGATATTACACCATGCAAACCCAACCTTTTCGGTATGACTCACAAGGATCTAGGAAATCTTCAGGAAAACATAAACCTGGCCACTGTATACGAAATACTTGCAAAGTCAATTTGCGAAGCAATAGTTACGTCGCATCATTATAGATAATAAATCAGTCATGTGTTACTGATGCATGCCTGAGCAACGCAGCTTACACTAAATGGCACATGCACTTGACATTGCTAGTCGTGAAGTTCAATAAATAAATCCTTGTCATTATGTCTTGCAAGCTATATGAAAACTACTTTTGTGTTGTGACTGTATTTGAATTTAGATATCACTATAGCACTTCTTAGCCTTGAGTGTGTTTTAATTGATTATATGGGTCATTTCTATTACTTCTAAGTACTTGTGATGACTACTCTTTCCATAACATTCCTTCATGAAATGTTTCATGCTTGATTTTAATTGAAGGTAATAGAAAATGATTGATATTTAAATAGTGAGTAGGCTATACTTACCATAATCATCTTCATTCTCTATTGTAATTTGAATATGCTTTGTATATTTATATTATAAGACTACATTTACTTATTTTGTCTATTACTGAGTACTATAATATTTAGGTCATCAGAAAGGAATCCTTTGCTTGAATTTTATTTATGGATCTTGTAATAGCCTATCCTAGCCACTTAGTAGTAGCACTTTTTATCATTTTTATTAACTGTTGGCACTGTTGGGTAAAAATGAGTACACAATTTGTGAACCCATTTGAATTCAACCTGATGTAACAAAATAATGTGTATTGTTTTTATTTATTACATGTGGTCATGGTGTAATGTTTTTGTACTTCGTTAAAATATTGTTACTTTGTTTTTATTAATTCTGTACTTTCTGAATTAATTATCACATAAAACTAAATCTCAATGTGCTACCTACTATTTTCATATTTAAGCAATATTGCTGGCATAAGTTTTGTTATATTTATAATTTTAATTTGGATGTGGGTGAAGTTCATAAAAAGTGTAGGTACATAGTTAAGGACTGTTAAGAACTTAAGTCAAGAAATGGTAACTTTCTCAGTTTCATAACAAAAATTAATGATAAAAATGTATGACTACTTTTCATTAAGAATGTTAAGGACTGACGCTAAGAAACAGTAACTTTTTTAGTTTTGTAACAAAATAATAAAAATTATTATTATTTTGTTACAAAACTGAGAAAGTATGATTGTGTAAATTTCATAGTGGGTTGAGATGATTTTGTAGCGACTAGCGACATCTAGCTACAACATGTAGCAAGTAGAAAACAACTAATTACGGGCAGCCCCACCAGCGACAAACAGAGTAACCCAGTCAAGTTTCATATACTTATACAACTTTCAACTTCACCTAATGGACTTCGGTCCCCAGGAACAACACCTGCCTGGGGAGAGATCTCTCTATTATCCTATCTTCTACAATGGTGACCCCAACGTGATGCGTCTTATACAATTTTATATTTTTGTTGCACTTTATAATATTTTCTCAATTTATCACTACAAAGTCGCTTATCGCCGTCTGTCCCTTTGTATGTACGCTTAGATCTTTCAACCTACGCAACGGATTTTAATGCGGTTTTCACCATCAGTTAGATAATTTTTCACGGAAGGAATGTGTGTATAACAGTACCCCGAGCGAAGCGAGGGTGAGTCGCTGGTAATATATAGTTACATACTATTCAGACCCTGTAACTGCATACAGGCTATTCCCAATTGAAGAAATAAATACAATTGAATAAAGATAAATTTGTTAAAATAAACACTCGTGATAATTGCTTTGTTGCTAACTGTACTCATACTAGCATCACTGATATGATAACTGACTAACTATTAAATAAAAGTCAAGTCAAATGAGTCTAAACTTGACGGATCTAATATTAGGGTCCATATTGGCTCACATAAAATTCTTATTCCTATTTTTTGTTTTACTACCAATTTATATTCATAATAATCACTCTTCACAATTTTTTTCGCTTCGCTCGTCGTCATACCTAACGGAGACCTTCGTTATGAATAAGAATGATTAGGAGATTCGATAGTTAGAATAAGAAAAAATATGAAAACAAATATTACTTAGTATAAACAAGGTGTATGATTAATGATATTATGAATTCTCATGATTATGAGTTTCGATCGTTAGTATTAAATATTTTTATGCAGAGTGTGATCATTATAATGTAAAATTGTATGAGAAATATTTTCGGACTTCTGATAATAGGACTTAAAAAGTTATGTAAAAAAAGGCGCACCCCTAATATTAACCTTTGAAGAATCCCTATATAGTCACCTTCCGTCTTCATCATCATACCAGCTTGATGGAAATATATTTTTATAATTGTCATCTTAATTTGATTCATGTTAATCTGACGGTCAAAAGTTGCATACAATTAGTGCCCTACATTTGTATAGATACATAGTAGTAGTACATAAAAGTAAGTAAGTAAGCTTATTATACGAGTAAGAATATTTGAAATCCCTTTTTGCGCAGCCTAATACAAATATTTCATTTGGTAATTACATTTAATGTATTTCTGGGCGCTTCTGGATGTCTATTAAGAAGAAACATAAAGATTTGTAATTCTATAAAAAATTATAAAGGCTCACTCTGAACTATGAACTAAAAATAAATGCTATTTATGATTAAAAAATTTGTTAATATTTGATAAAACATTACATTAATTTAAAAAAAAAGCATTCAGTTTACTGCAGTGCCTCAGTGAAAGCTCACTTGCGACATTTAGTATCTTGCGTTAAAAGGTTTAATAGTCAGTAATAGGTATACAAACACTATGCTCATCACCACATCCAACAGCTGTCCCTGGTGAGGAGTGCTGATTGGTTTTGCTTATGTTGCAGATGATTACGAAGTTATCGGAGAAGCCCAATGGCAAATACTGGAGAACGTCGTAGAGGATGAAGTATTGAAAATATATGGATTAATATACTCAAAATTACGCGCTATTATATTCCACGCTATTTGCATAGCACTATGTGGATTACCGTATTTTGCGTTGGCTTACTATCCTACCTTCAACAGATTCAAGTACTTAAAATGCAGTTTGAAAATGGCTGAAGAGATATGCGGTAAGTCTAATTCAGATCAAACATACTGTCTTGCATAGTCACAAACATAATTTACTTATCTGAATATATTTTTTTTAGTGATGGATTCGGAAGGATCTTTCAACATAGTAAAGGTTCAAGAAATAGATCTCAGCATCGCGAACCATAACAACACGTTGCGCTATTTCATTTACCAACACACGCGGTTTGTGTGGCTCCATGATCAGGGCGTGTTTGTCAACGTTCAGGCGCTCAATGAGAAGCTGACCATCAACATGCTTATGGAGAATATGTCCGGAATTAATAAACGCCAACAAAATGAATTGTAAGTGTTAATGTAACTTGTTACGTAAAGTTAAAGTAAGACAAGTTCGTGTGCGACCGTTTCGCGCGGGGGACAGGCGTTGGCGGGGACGAGCCTCTAGCACCTAGGTGTTAGCGGGGGCGGGCTGTGTGGGGGGAACGGAAAGCGCACGTCCAAACATCAGCTGCTTCTCCTCCGACGTCTCTCATCGGGACAGTCGCGCAACTCGTGCACGAACTTGTTCAACTACACATAATAGGGTAAAACCGCGGAGCGTTCGAACCGCCCGTCGCGTGCGTACGCAGAAATTAATATATAAGATGACGAATTACATTACCTTTCGAGGAATCATGTAAGCATGTTTGCTCAACTTCTTATTTTTATTGAATGTTATTCCAATTCATTATTCTCCACACCAATTTTTGCGTAACACACGGAGGTTCGAACGCTCCGCGGTTTTACCAGTGGTAAGAACTACTTAATGGTAACTTCTAAATCTAACTATGCAAAAAAAAAAACCTTCTTTTCTAGAATCAAACTGTATGGAACAAACTCCGTAGAAGTTGAAGTCAAAAGCTACTGGACACTGTTCGTGAACGAAGTTTTCAATCCATTCTATTTATTTCAAGTGTTTTCAATTATCCTTTGGTCTCTGGATGAATATTACCAGTATGCGACGTGTGTGTTGGTACTGTCCACGGGTTCCTGCATGCTGGCTTTATATCAAACTAAACAGGTAAACTATGTTATTATACTCGTACTAACCCGCCTGTCTCATAATCGTCAAGTAAAGCATATATGTCACATAAATTAAGGCCTTTCCCTTTCGTACACTTGAAAATAGACAAGGGGAGGGCTAACTTTAAGTGGCAGATAAATTTACTTGTCGATTGTGAGACATGTCCGTAGTGCCACTTGCAGGAAAATATTAAATCGAGTTTTAGTCTTAAATCTAAATTTAACACTGACATTTCCATACATTTTGACACAGCTAAACTGAGATTCAGCCTAGAGTCAAGATTCAGCATTATCCTGCAAGTGACCCTAAACTGCGATTGATTTAATGTAATATTTTCATTTTAAAATAATACACATGTAAAGAAGTTGCGCTCGCTTTGATATCTCACTAAGCCGCATATATGCTTCTAAACTGAACACTATCACAACCCGCGACAGTCGTTATAGTTACGTAATGATATGGGAGCTTTAGCTACAATCGCATAAATAACGCTCAAATGGTCCCAGGAAACTTAAAAAGTACAGTGCGTTTGTGTCCAATAATGGTTCGCAATGAAAGTCGGCGGCTATCAATTGTCAACAGATGAGCATCAACCTACACAAGATGGCGGGGTCTACCAGTTCGTTCACGGTGTCGGTTCTCCGACCGTCGCGCACGGGCCGCGAGGAGTGTGTGGTCAACGCGAGCCGACTGGTTCCCGGCGATGTCCTGATACTGCCGCCCGACGGGTGCGTCATGCCGTGTGATGCCATGCTGCTTACTGGAACCTGCATTGTTAACGAGAGCATGCTCACAGGTACATACCTATACTGAACTGCAGTAAGTCGAATAAGAATAAGAGCCACTCTCACTTCGCTTTTGTAATAGTAGTTTGGCTGCGTAATGCCAATTACGCAGAGTCGCGTACTTTATCTACATTCATATTGTAAATCTTCCATGATAAAAACAAATACATATATAAGTAATTATGTTGTTGATATTTTCTTGATTGATGCTTCATCTCAAGTGACATGAGAAATTGTTGCCGCCGAATCAAATTGTATCGTGATTCGAATAAATTCGAAAACCCATGTAACAGCATCGAACACGTAAAGTGAACTTTACATTACAACCACATGTAACATTTGACACCGCGACACCACTGACTGACATAAAGCTAGTTATAACCTACAGTTTCTGAACGCGTTGTAGAGGTGTGTCTACCACGCCTCTACTACTACTACTACGATATGGGTATAGATAAAATAAGTTAAAATATAGCCTATGTTACTACTGGGCTTTCTAAAGGTGCAATCATTATTAAAATCGGTTCAGTAGTTTCTGAGTTTATCGATTACAAACAAACAAAAAAAAAATATAATATTCATGTATAGATGGATATATTTATTATGTTGAAATTGGCACTGCTTTGTAGCTAATCTTTGATGTTTTGAAATTGCATGTTCAAAATTAAGTAGTGGTATAATAATTAAGAAAGGACGGTATGTCTAAGCTATTTATGGTGTCTTTCTTTTTTTTGGAAGGGTGGGCTATTTCTAGTTTAGATTTTCGATGAATGACAAATACATAACTATCAGGTAAGATAGCGATAAACAGCTGGACCACAACAATGAGTAGCGCTGGCGCTATTTATTTCCTGTGATTTTATAACACGTCACTAAGATAACTATGACGATATGGTTTTGTTACTTCAACGCGAAGTGCACTCGAAAAACATTCCTTTATATAAACCAATTTGTTTTAGGTGAAAGTGTACCGGTTATGAAAGGTCCGCCTTGCGTCTCGCCTGATGTATATTCCACGGAAGGTCATAAAAGGCATACCCTCTTCGCCGGGACCCACGTCATCCAAACTAGATTCTACGGCAATAATCAGGTAGAAAAGTTGAATTTCGCTATTTCATTATAAATCATAGTTTTAGGGAGAGTTTCTGTAGGTTTATTTCTTTCCAGGTTTTAGCAAAAGTGGTACGCACCGGTTTCTACACGGCCAAAGGAGAGCTAATCAAAAGCATTTTGTTTCCTAAGAAGTTCGATTTCCAATTCTACAAAGATGCCGTCAAGTTCGTCATATTCATGTTTTGCATTGCCGCAATCGGAATGGCATATTCTATCTGGCTGTATTTGCAGAGAGGGGTAAGTTCTCTATAGCCTATAATAAGGATAAGGATTAATTTATTATTTACTAATTTTGATGCCACTTATCGTCATTCTCGGGATTTGCCAAATTTTCCTTGACTTGACAAATCTAATAATTCAAAACATACCTAGTTCATGTTCAATGAGATTTCATAACGCAGTTTAAATACATATATTACATCCAAATTTCGTCCACACTTCATTGAGTCACATTCCAAATCTTCCAAAAATTTAAACATCTCAAACTGTGGCAGCCTCGTAGTTCAGGCGCGCACCTTTTCCAAATAAATGTTTTCCGTCCTTCCCTTCCTTCCTTATTCTGATTTTCCATAGAAGCGGAGACGAGCGGTGCGGAGAGGAGCTGTGTTATTATTATAAGCGGAGACGAGATGTGGATTACAACCAATGTGATTGGACGATTCCTACACAGCTCCTCTTCGCAACGCTCTATGCTCCGCTCCGCTCCGCTTCTATGGAAAGGCAGCCTTAGTCCTCAGGGCTGGCAATGCATTGGCTACCTTGTGATTGCAAGACTATGGGCCTCGGAGTCTACGGGATCCTAAAAATGTGCCGTTCTCGAAATTTGTCTGATGATAGATTCTTCTTATGTTACTCCTAGAGCAACACCGAGACCATAGTCCTGAGGACTCTCGACATTATCACGATCGTGGTGCCGCCCGCGCTGCCCGCCGCCATGACGGCCGGCATCGTGTACAGCCAACAGCGCCTGCGCAGAAACCGCATCTTCTGCGTCTCGCCGCCGCGCATCATCATCTGCGGCAAACTCCAAGTCATGTGCTTTGATAAGGTACTTTAGCAAACCCGACTAGGGATTAGTATGACCCTTATAATTCTGATAAAGCCTTAAGGTAATCACACGTTTTTACGCATGATATGACATCACATTTATTAAAATCTATCCAACCTGTCTGGTTTTTGGTTAAATTACATGTAGACAGTTTTAGAATTGCCCTTTTTTCGCGCGGTCGGGTAAAATAACAACTATTTTGGAACCTCCTCCTTTTTTACCCGACTTTAGCAGTAATTGTGTATGGGTTTAGATGTTCCATCGTGGCGACCTAATTAATGGAGTGATGTCCGTCTGTCTGTCTATCTGTCAAGACCCTTTTTCTCAGGAACACGTCGAGGTATCAAGTTGACATCCATATCAAATACTCGGGTATGCAATTCCTTGGAGCTGTGAAAAAAAAAACTTCTAAGTCAACGCAACCAAAAAATACGGCCTTTTATGCCGCATATTCAAGGAAATCTCAAGGGAATCAAAACCTATAGGGTACTTCCCGTTGACTTAGAATCATGAAACTTGGCAAGAAGTATTATAGCACAAGTTAAAGAAAATATCCGAAAACCGTTAATTTGAAGTTACATCAAATTTTATGTGATGTTACTACAAATTGCGGCATAAAAGGCCGTATCTTTTGATTGCGTTACTAACTTAGAAGGTTGATTTTATCACAGCTCCAAGGGAAAACTCGAAAAGGGAAAAATCTTCGAGACTCGACTCCCGTGATTTACGAACTATTTGCATACCTACAAGTTTGTGCGGAACCCTCGGTACTCGAGTCCGACTCGCACTTGACCGGCTTTTTTTTTCATTTTAATTTTCATACCGTTTACAGACTGGAACTCTTACAGAAGATGGTTTGGACTTGTACTCAGTGATACCGTCAAATATGGGAGAAAAATTTGGGGAATGTGTAGTCGAAGTTACTGCCCTTTCTGCTAGAAGCCCTCTCATACAAGCTTTGGCGTCCTGCCACTCTCTCACGAGCATACAAGGCCAGCTCAAGGGCGATCCACTCGACTTGAAAATGTTCGAATTTACACAATGGGTTAGTATTAGTATTCGACATAATTAGTTTATTAGAATTTCACGATTTATATTCAAATAGACAAAGTTTAATTTTACTATGATTCGCAAAGCCGAAAATAATATTCGCCGGCTTTAAGTTTCTATCTTTGGTTGATACCCTTATAACACGTCATGTCATACACATATGCATTAAAAAATCAATCATATTTCGAATAACTCAGAATTCCAAATTTAAATATCGTTCCTATGATTAAGTTCTCATGTAAATTTGAACCATTATTAATATTATCATTAAATAAATTATTTTATAAAACGTACAACACTCGCCAGCTTCGCACGAGTATAATGTCAAAGTAGTTCTCAAGAAATAGTTTAAATGACAGTAAAAATCGCACCAAAACATGGACGTATTTTTTGTTTTTGAGATTATATACAGACGAGACTTTAAATTTATGTGTTGTAATATAAAAAAATTACGTAAGATACAAATCAAACGCGACAAATTGAGAACCTCTTTTTTTTAATCCGGTTAAAACAGTTGCACATAACAAACCACGCGATTATTTAAAATGTGTATATTTTATCGCAACCGTAGATGTTTATCATGCTTGACTAAAAGCGTTATCCGGACAGGTGCTCGAGGAGCCGGGCCCGGAGAACACGCGCTACGACAACTTGACGCCCGTCATCGTGAAGCCTGCGTGTGCGCAGAGCGTCGATCTGCAGGATTTGGATAACTATGACCCGCTCACTATGGAGATGCCGTATGAGGTGATTGTCCTAAACAAACTATTTTTTAAACTAGCCTATAGAAATTATATAATAATAATCCAGCCTATATACGTCCCACTGCTGGGCACAGGCCTCCACTCACAATGAGAGGGTTTGGGCTATAGTTCCCACGCGGGCCCAGTGCGGATTGGGAACTTCGCACACACCGTCAAAATTGCTTTGCAGGTGTGTGCAGGTTTCCTCACGATGTTTTCCTTCACCGAAAAGCTCATGGTAAATTACAAATTATATTTCGCACATAAATTCCGAAAAACTTAGAGGTGCGAGCCCGGGTTCGAACCCACGACCCTCTGCTTGAAACTATAGAAATTGACAAACATAAATAAATTACTACTCAAAAGTACATGATGTACGTTATTATTATGTATTTTATAGCGGGTTGGTTCTCGCAACTCGACATCTTGCGCCGATTTTGCGTGTTGTTACGGAGTAATAATGCTATAATGGTTTGCTTTAAAAAATAAAAAGTTTGTCCATTATTATTAACATTATACAAACAGATATCTGAGTTTTATTTTAATTTTGTACATATTGGAATCGCCACTATTTGTCCGTGGTTTAAGGAAAGGGAGAAAATGATGAGATCCTCGGTTTGCCCAATAAATTGCTATAGTTTAGTGGTCATGAGCAGTGTTGTTCCTCGTATAAAGGAAGTACTTGGGGCCAAAGAGTTCTCGAATAGCTACCACGTATCCGAATATGCGACAGGAGTGGACCGACGACCAAGGGACGGGAATCCACTGGATGCAGACGGACTTTATCATAGTGGCAACTTTTAGGGAAGGCCTATGTAAGCAGGACTCGAGTACAGTCTGATGTGATAAGGCCGATGTCGATGTAGAAAACAAAACACCACTGTATAAATAGAGCTTTGCTGAAGGTCATGTGAACAGCTCTCTGGAATATGACCTTCACTTCGAAGGTCCTATCCCTGCCTTTAAAGATTATTAAAAGCTGTGATTACCCATATAGCAAATCGTGTACGATTACGGTCGGCGATCCCACAAAACATAACAAGTGTACAAGTAAAAAAAAAACTTTTTCTACGGAAAACCGTTTGGCAAATTGTAGCGTCTGTAATATTTCTGACATACGGCCCGGGACGCTTCTCTCATCCAATTTATCTTACAGGTGGGTTTGCTGCGAAGGTTCCACTTCTCGTCCTCGCAGCAATCGATGGGCGTGATTGCGAGGGTTCTGGGGCAACCGCAGATGGTTTACTTCGTGAAGGGTGCACCAGAAAAGGTAATTTCAAACAACCCCATTTATTAAAATACCCGGTTTCAGTCATATTTTTGCTAAGAAAGTTCATCATCCAAGTTTTTTTAGTACCTAGTAGTTACAACTGTCACATATCTGTACTAGTGGCTCTGTGTGTAGACCTCGCGACAAACTTAACTTTGCCGTTGGAAAATTGTCATTAGGTCGCGCTCAGTTTACCAACACCGCAAATAAGTTTGTAATCTCAAAAACCCCCATATCTCCGCCATTTTTAAAAAGGTCGAAAAACTGAATCGAAAAAAAAATTTAGAGGAGAACAGCCGGATATACGAAGACATTTTTGCCCAAGCTGAAACGGACACGCTTCGCGCTCGCTTAGTCATTTATGTAACATTTTTATTTATTTATCCACATCGGTTGGTCAACTACAGCCTACTTGATGACAGGCGAATGAATATACTTTATTTTTTTCTCAGGTGGCAGGAATGTGCAGCACTGAAACATTACCCGAGAACTTTAGTTCGGTTCTCAACGAATACACTTCGAACGGTTTTCGCGTGATAGGGTTGGCGTTCAAGAAACTCGATCGGAAAATGAAGTGGGTTGACGCACAGCGCGTCAAGCGGGAGGGCCTCGAGTGTGACATGACGTTTCTCGGCTTTCTAGTCATGCAAAATAGCCTCAAGCCAGAGACGACTCAAGTTATCAAGGAACTACACGAAGCTAATATGAAGCAGATTATGGTCACAGGTATATTTCAGCAGGTTTTAGTCAAATTTCGATATGACATTCGCAATTGGTGCCATATAACCTTCACAAGACCGTCGAGCCACTGCTAAATAACTCGTTAAAACTGTAACTGTTTGAATTGGTCGACCGCGTTTCCCTCCCGCGTTTCTCTGACTATGGAAGAACTCGCCTTGCTGCAGTCAAGCGCCAGTAGATTTGAATACCTTATTTAGCGTTCCTTCAAGATTTATGACAAAATATTCGGCTCTTCAAACGTGCCGCCACGTCGTTGAATTCCGTAAATATACATGCTAAAGCTGAAGCTATTGTTTTAGGTGACAACATAATGACAGCGATGTCTGTAGCCCGCGGCTGCTTCATGGTGCAACCGCATCAGAAGCTGGTGCTTATTACTGTCGGGCATCAGCAGACCAACGACACCCGGCCTCCGCTCTGCATGGAAGTACGCACATACCTCAACATCATTGAACCTTTAATTTACAAAGTTGGCCGAAAACTAACTGCCGCCGTCAAATATGTATATTGGAATATACAAGGTGTTCGAAAATAACTGAACACGCTGCAATGATTTCTTCAATAGACTCGAGTTCATATATTTTTGAGTACCTTATATTTTGATGTTAAATGAGAAAACTGGCAGTTATAGTAGCAAGGCAGAGAAGTCTTATCTTGGGCACTATTTGTTTATTACTTAGCTCAAATAAACAAATAATCAATTTTGCTTAAATAAGGGCCTGTTTCACAATTGACAAGTAAATTTATCTGTCAGTTAAAGATACCCCTCTCCTTGTCTTTTTTCAATTGTAAGAAAGGAAAAGTGCTAGATTTATTTGACAGATGTGCTTTACTTGACGATTGTGAAACGGGCGGTTATTAATGTTATGAAATAACAAGTAAATTTAAATCCCCAGGTCGTTGGTGAAGGAGGGCCACCAAAGCTTGCCAGCGACGTCTACGTGTTGGCTCTGGAGGGCAAGACGTGGGCGGTCATTCGTACTTATTACCCAGAAATGATGTCTACAGTTCTTAGCAAAGGTAATGATCGCTTACTGTTAATTGCTTAATATAATTCTAGGTCGTGGTACAATACGAGTATGTTATTACAAGCGCACAAACACCCTAACGTATCAAATTACAGCGAAAGGAAAGTAAGAAGTCAATTCTGACACATATCTCAAGGGTTGCAGCTCGTTCGACAATTGTAGCGATCAAATTAGTGCCAAACGAAATGGAGTTCATAAGGACCTTACTACATACAGCGAAATATTTATTGTTTTATTGGTATAGAAATTGCAATAACTAGTGTTATTTGAGATTGTGAGATTGTCCCCTGATATTTATTTATTTATTTTATATATTTATTAAGTTTATTGGAAAATATTTAAAAGTTGACGTGAAATTAAGGGTGTCATTAAGTTTATTCGAGACCGGCAACGCATTAGTGACGCCTCCGGTGTTGCAAATGTCCATAGGCGGCAATGACGACTTTCCATCAGGTGGGCCGCCGTCTGTCTGTATGTCTTAAGGAAATAAAAAAAAATGTTTAGAACTCGACGCACGTACAATTCCAGGCATAGTGTACGGGCGGTTCGGGCCCGACCAGAAGACGCAGCTGGTGACGGCGCTGCAGGGCGAGGGCCGCGTGGTGGGCATGTGCGGCGACGGCGCCAACGACTGCGGCGCGCTCAAGGCCGCGCACGTCGGCATCTCGCTCTCGGAGGCCGACGCCTCCGGTACTAACCTCTATACTCATTATAATCCTTTACTACCTTATACATGATCATACGCTGTGGTGAGGCTTCCGGATCGCTACCGCCATCTTCTATAACCTAAGCAGAAGTGTTTGCATTGTTGTCTTCCGGTGCGGGGTAAAACCATCTGTGTAATGACTAAAGTCTTAGGATTGCGGTCTTGAGATTTCGAATGTCTTTGGGTCTCGGATCCCACTCACCACCCTGTGTGCCCATTTGTCTTGTGGCCATAAAAAAAAATTGCATAGGGTTATGTTTCTGGTACCCAGGGCACGTAAAATTACAGTCGACTTAGGCGTTGAAAGGTTAATTCGATTTTATATTCTGTTGTAGTGGCGGCTCCATTCACGTCCCAAGTGCAAAACATCCGCTGCGTAAAGTTGCTGGCGCTGGAAGGGCGCTGCGCTCTGAGCACGAGCTTCGCCATATTTAAATACATGGCCCTCTACTCGCTCATTCAGTTCTTCTCCATACTCATCCTGTACAACGTAAGTGACATCAACATACAATATTTTTCCTTTAATATAACCTTTTCGGTGCTTATTGACTGACAAGTTCGTACGCGACCGTCCCACAGGGCAGGCGACCAAACATTCGTTACCGAATGTAAAATTTAAATGAATAGTGAATTAAATAATTATTGTCATAAACATCAAATTTTTGTTTAATGTAGAAGTAATTGGCAATGCATGCATTAATATTAATTTCTATGTTAAACTATATCTTTTCTATCAATGCATGGAACTCGAGTGCAAATATGAAATAAATAAATAAACAAATTGTGCACAACGGCTGTGTATGTACGAACTAGTTCACCCATAACAAGAGAACCCAGAGCCAACGCAAAATAAAAGTGACCGTTGTGGGCAGTACTTCTCGATCCTGGGCAACTACCAGTTCCTGTACATCGACCTGGTGCTGACGACGCTGCTGGCGCTGTCGCTGGGCCGCGCGGGCCCGGGCCCGCAGCTGGCGCCGCGCTCGCCGCCCGTGTCGCTGGTGGCGCCCGCCAGCCTGCTGCCGCTCGTGCTGCAGGTGGCGCTCGTGCTGCTCGTGCAGCTCACGGCGCTCTACCTGCTGCAGGCGCAAACCTGGTGAGTTTCATCCGATAAAAAATCATCTTTCCGCCGTGCGACCAAATGGTTTTTTATTCGCCCCGAGCTCAACTGAGGAGTAATGGGATAGGAAAAAGAGAGGTAGATAGATACCTTTCCTTTTTTCAAAAGCAATGTAGCGGTACTTCTTGAGCATCAGTTTCATCTGAGTCGATAAAACAACAGTTGATAATTTACAAATACGAAGAAACTCTGCGTGGGCGTATATTCGTGAGAGACTTACAATTTAACGTTATCGATTCTAAATTTTTTTAATAACCCGTATTTTACGTAAACATTTTCAATAATTTCCGTTGAAATTATTTTCCGGTATTTCATAATCTGATCTATCTGTATGATTTTGTTTGTTCAGTGAGATTGTTGGATGCCTATCCCATTTACTTTCCTTCAGTTTGCAAATTGGGAGATCTTCTCTTCCAACTTTCCAACTCTTTCCTTAAAAGTATTGTTTTAATATTTGGCGTCCTCGTTTACCCGCTTGATACAGAAGCCAAAAGAAGCATGGAATGTTGACCACCGTTACTCACACGACCATGGTTGTCGATGTTTTCTGTGAAAAGTAATTAGTTAGATCGACATCTTTCAAAAAATGCATTTAAGATCGTAATCTCCTCTTTCAGGTTCACCCAAGTGCAAGGCAATTCTGAGATGGAAGTGGTTCTGTGTTGGGAGAACACGGTTATTTTCATCGTGTCGTCGTTCCAATACTTGATAATGGCTTGTGTCTACGCAAAAGGCTGGCCCTTCAGAGAGCCGTTTTGCTCCAACTGTAAGTTTTTGTTTATACATTCATTCTATAATGTTTTTGTAAAAATATAACATTTTTATGACTCAATTTTTTGCTGACTGTAACTACTTACATAAGTCAAACGAGTTTGAACTCGACTCGACAGATTACATCATAATTATATTTGTTTACATACACATATGTTATAATATAACTTATTACAGTACAGTCACACCACGGAATTGTTTAGCCACTTGCTAATATTCTTAATTCGGTCGGGTTGACAAATCGTAAACGGTATATTACTATTGGAATATGACGATTTGACAACCCGACCGAGTTAAGCAAGTGGCTCAACAATCCCGTGGTGTGATTGTACCACAAATATAAGTTACAACGATGTGTACTTGCGCAGAATTAATTTATTTTCGTTTTACTTATTCATGAATTACATGTTAGCCAGCAGATGAATCTTCAATTAACTTTATGTTAATCACGTATCAATTATTGTTAACAGTTTCGAATCGTTATCTATCACGCGATAACAACTCGTAACTGAGTGATAAGATAACAAGTAGAGTGAAAAGTTTATTGACGTAAGATCTGTCAAAGCGACGGCACTTGACGTACCTATTTCACTGCAATAATTAAAACCAGTGGTTATTGGTTTAAATTAAACAATATCATTAATTGTAATTAATTAAACAGTGAGGTAATTGCGTGAGACCTCACCTATTGAGTTCAATTTTGGTTGGTTATTAATATTTATCAACTCCTGATCACCGAGTATATCTTGTATATACAAGTTCAAAGAAAAAGCCGGGCGACATTGCAGTGGGTATAGGATATTTCCCCATGACCATATGACGATATTTGGCATCCAGGCAGGTCTTAACGCACAAGTAAATGTATACAGAGTAAGTATAAAAAAATAGACAAGGTAGTAAACCAATAAAATATCGGTATAATGTCCATACTAAATTTCATCGAAATCGGATGATTTTGTGTGAAAAAATAACAAACATCTATTCTTTATAATATATTACAAACTCGCATTTACAATATTTATTAGATATTAAGATATTGAAAAATATGGCAACTTTTTTTAATTTCCACACGATGTGGATGCCATGAGCGAGAAAGCACGAGTTCACCTGTCATTCCATATGTTAAATGCAACAAGGTCTTTATTGAATTGGTCATAACATTCGGTTTCATTCGGTACTTGTCAGCACTCGTCGGCGCGGACAAAGATTGCCGATGTAACTTATATTTGTGGTACTACTGTACATACAAGTGAAGCTAGTATGTTAAAAATGCTAACACATGAAAATAGTACATTTTGATGCAAGTGCGGAAAGGAAAATGACAGTTCCGCACGTGTATCAAACGACATTTTTTAATACATTTGCGAAAAAAGTTCAATGAAACAAAAATAAAACAGTAAAGTCAACAGTCATTCATAATACCAATCAGCCAGGCGGTCACGCATAATACTCATCGTAATATTCATTCGATCAAATTATTATTAAAAAAAATGGAAAAGTAAAAACCACTAGTGCGATAAATCCAACTTTCCGCACGATATACAGCTACATAAAGTACCACTTTTTGAGCAACTGTATTACGAGTAAAAAGTTTATTTTTATGATAATTGTTCTTTTACAGACTACATGGTTCTAACGTTGCTGATACAAGCTGTGTTCGTGACCATCCTCCTGTTCTGCCCGTGGCAAGGGCTCGCCGACTACATGGAAGTTATCGTCATGAAATCAGAACACAACGAGAAGAATATCTTCCGCGTCTACCTACTGCTTATACCAGCTTTGCATCTAGTATTGGCTATAGCGATCGAGGTAAGAAAACCTTTGACTTCTTTATGGATACTTTATTTTACTGTGGTGTAGATCAAAATTCAAAAACTTATTCATATAAAGAGATAGGGTGCTTTACAACAGGAAACTATAACTGTCTTAAATTCCATCGTTAGTGCAAGACACTCACAGGGGCTGGTTATTAATAGGCTCGAAGAAATTGTCTGTTGCAAAGAACTCTTAACAAACAAATAGGAAAGTTGCGAACGCCGAATTATTTTTTGCGACAAGTCAATTGCATTTTGAATACCTCTTCAGTGTAGATTAGCATCTCATACTTAACCTTTCTCCCCAGGCAACTCTTTCGGACACGCGCAAGTTCCGCTACATGTTCCGCCTGGCGCGCCGGCGCCGCGACAAGGAGGAGGGCGCGGGCGACGCGGCGTGCCCGCTGTGGGCGCACGCGTGCTGACGGCGCGCGCGCCGCCGCTCGCCGCCGGCCGACACGGGGTCTGTGTGTCCGCCACGGCTACAACTAGAACACATCCTCTCGTTCACCTGCTGACACGTTTACGTGTGTGAGGCGTCGATGCCATCTTTTCGTGTGCGAACGTGACTTATTTTTACGTAGCGTAGTGCTTTTGTGACGGATTGCCAAAGTTTAGACGTAGGGCGAGTTCTGTGTTCGGTTATGTTAGTGGTTGCAACCTACTCGTATTTTCTGTAAACGTTACGTTTATGTATTCATACATATGTTCCCCTTAGGTGCTGTTGGACGGTGCCTACGATTAGTACCTACTTGCACAGAACTCGCGCTATTAGGGATGCACCTGACGTCACCGGCTCGGGAACTCCGTGATTTGACAGCGTTATAGTGCTATTTTGTTTTAGAAGTAGTTCATACCTGTCCCCTGTAACCAGCCGCGAGGCGCTGTTTTTGTTATATCGTTATAGGAAATACACTCAATTTCTCTGTTGAGATAGATACAGTTAATAACTTACTATTATAATTAGCATTCTTAAATTATTTTACCGTCTAATAGACGTTAATATTTAGATGAAATCTTGATTTTATTTAGAATAGTTACTTATATGAAATCAAGCCGATTCATTTTATAGCCACTGATTAAGAAAACTTGAAGCAAGAACTTTGCAAAAGTTCACTGCCATAAGTATTTTATTACAATGAAATTTAATTATACACTTGATGCAAATCATAGTTTAGGTTGGATTTTATAAAGATCTGTTAGTTAAGAAATCACTTCTAATATCAGTAAATGAGTACCGTTTTTGTTTTACAATACTCATCTGATATGTTATATTATCTAATGAACTTCGTAAAACCAGCCTACGATCATGATAGTTACCTTGACATTGAGTTATAACTTAATTAGTCTTAGTTATAAATAAACGCGTTAGTTTTTCGTCGCGAAATATTCAATTTTTTAAACGTACTTACAAGTCTAAGTGAAATCCTACTTAGTTTATATTAATGTAAATAGAGGCTGAACTAATGTAGATTACATGGTCTCGCGGGGGCTCTATGTTCGATTCATTATTACTTGTAAACTAATTTGTAACCTAAAAGAATAAATTGTACCTAGAACAAAACATATACATATAAAGTCAACGCGCTAATGTGGCGGCGGAGCCCAAGCAGTGCGGGGCAACCCAGTACCAGGGCCGCCCAGGCCGCGCCAGTAACATAGGAACAACCAATTTAAAAGCATACATCGTAATACTGTTATCGTAGCGCCTTAACTAAAGCAGCATTCTTCAAAATCAAAACTTGAAATCTGACTATTGACCGACTCGTTTGAAGAGGATATAGTTGTTTAAGACTTATAATATATTGTTAGGTTAGAATTTTTGTTGACAACAATTACATTGCTTTACCAGAAACTCAGTTAAAACAAATATTATAGCTTTACAGTGACTCCTCTCACATTAGAGCTGGTCTTTATTGTGGGAATCAAGAAAGTAACGATGAATCGACATTGGCTGAGTGATACAGAAAACCTGCTCCTTGATCCAGCGGATTGATCTGCTTTCGTTATAATCAATTCTTTTATATCACTAAGGTCGGAGTTCACCAACCAATTTAACGGACTGTTAAATCCTAATCGGCTATTAGTCAATACATTTTGACATCCGTCAGACCTCTAATCGCCTGTTTAACTGTTGGTGAACTCCGACCTAAGAGTACTTATACTAATTCAACCCCAGGAGTGATTGTTAGAACAGAGATCAAGCATTGCTTTCCATTTTGTAGCACAGGGAGACGCTTTTAAGCTTCAGTTGGAATTGTATTGTTTTATTTGTGATAAATAGGGATAAATTGATGAAACTTTTCGAATATTAATAACTATTTAAATTTTCCCAGGGATTTTCCCAGAACGTATTAATTAGGTATATAATGTTTCTATTCGTTTTGGTGAACGACATATTCTTCCACGATTTTAAATGTTATTGTCGTTTAATTCCCGGAGCATTGTGACAAATATATATACAGAATTGTACTCGTAATTATGGTTATATTTGTTAGTAACAGTGATCGTATTTTGCGGTGCCACTTCGCGGGACATCGAGTAGAAATCTTATTATGGATATGGATATGCGATACCGTTAAAAAAAACTATCAATTGTTATAAATGTATAATAGACATTAAAACATTTAGTAAACAACGTAAATTATGAATGAATGCGTTTATTTGATAAAAGTGGGTGTACAACATAGTCTTAAAGGTATTACATAGAGTCAATTTGCCAATTACTGGCGTACAAATTTTAATTAAATAAATTACACTATCCAGGTACAATGATTTAGGATAAACTATACAAGAAACACACAATTTATTTACCCATTTAGGAACTTTTTAGTACTAACTATAAAAAGATTTCTCGGTTAGCCATGCCATCGTCATTTTTTTTATAACATTAAATGAATATTGTATGTAACATTTAGTTCAAACGTTAACTTGTAATACAATAAGAAACATGTTCCTCCTCCAACAACACGAAGCCCGGAATCCCGGGGCATATCCATAATAGCATAAGCTCATTCACCCCAAGTGGCACCGCAAAATCTGATCACTGGTTAGTAAAAAAATAAAAAAATCGTTGCGTGTCTCATATCGCCAAGTTGATCGCGCCTATTTTTGCGACACAGCATTTCTTATACATAATGATGTGCCCGCGACTTCGTCCGCATGGAATGTAGATATACATGTCATACATGTCAAATTTGAGTGAAATAATTAACTGCTTGAATATTAAACTTCGCAACAAGCCAAACAGAAAGTTACCCTCGTTTTTTTCTGTTAGTTATTAACACTTGGACGGAGAACTAGCCACGAAAAAAGGGTTGCAATTTATAGAGCCATGAAATGAAACCACCTCTATTAGGATGCCATACCATGTTTATTCATTGTTTCGGGAGGCTGGCAGCTGTACATCGGTGGTAATAAAAAATAAATAAAGAAAACTAAGCATTCATAAAAGTTAATATAGATATATTTCAAAATTGCTGTCGTGACGTGGGTATGACGAGTCAATTGGCGTATATTTTACCAAGATGCATTCAGCCGTTTTCCACCAAGGAAAAGTCCAATTTTTTTTAGAAAATTAGTGGCCGAAATATAAAGTTGTATTATAATTTTAGAATCAGCTCATAAGTAAAGCCCTTTTATTTGATATCCCACACGGTTGATTTAAAACATTGAACTTTTTTACCCCCGCCGATGAGCAGCTGCCAGGCTCCCGAAACATTGAATGATGGATGATAGAATAGACATTCTGATAAGAGAGGTTTTATGGCTTATATATTGCAACCCTTTTTCTGTGACCAGGTTAACTGGTACAGGGCACCAATTACAATTTTTCTTAAACCATATTTTCTTGTTTTGTCTACGATACCGCAGCCTTTGCTGTCAAGTTAATAAGAGCTAGCATATCGTATAGGTTATTGAACGGATTATCCAAACCCGGAAAAAATATCTAAGGAAAATACAAAACAAGTTCAATGCGGACGAAGTCGCAGACAGAGGCTAGTCTGATTATAATATTTACTTTTCAGAAATTTGCCAAATTAATAAGGTAGCTGTTATAATTTTCCCGTTAAAATTACTTAGTCATTCGTAGAAAAACCGTTAAGTGCGAGACGAACTCGCGCACGAGGGTTTCTGTACTTATTAAAATTAGCTCTAGTCAAAATAGGTCTTTTTTACGCAATAAGGTTCGTTCTGATCATAGCATTTTGTTGAAGATTTTTCTGAAATGTAATTTAAGATTGTTCGCTCTACAAACTTTGATAAGGGGAGAAATGGTATGATTTAGATATTTTTTAATACAGATGCTGAAAAAGTGGTACTTACTTTTGGATTTTTCGAACTAGTGCTTTTTACTTTTTGTAGCTGCATATCGTGCGGAAAGTTGAATATTTCACACTAGTGCTTTTTACTTTTCCATTTTTTTTTTAATTTACTGTTATTTCAAGCTATACAACTAACCAAATAGTTTGTATGTTCAACCACTTTATTTTTTTTTTTAAAACGTCACATTTAGCGTTGAAACTATGCATATAATATAATATATTTAAAAGATTAGAATTGCATACTTGACTAATTAAAGCGTAATCTAATACTAAAAATTCTTCAAAACAATTTTCATAAAGATGGCTGATGAATGATCGGTTAAATGAGTATAGCAGTGTAACGTGAATCCACCTTTATGCGTGACCGCTGGCTAAAATAGTATTATGAGTGACCGTTGGCTTTTGTACACCAAATAACACATTTATTTGCTTGTAAATCAAATATACAGTAATATAAGTTTGTATTGCTTTTTGATCTTTAAATGTAATTAAATTACTATGTGACATTAAATCTCTTCGCAAAATAATTTCTCTTGATTTGTCTGAATGGCTACAACCGCTGTCAATGAACCAAAACCCACCTTATTCGCGATTTCATTTTGTAATTGACTTTTTTCGCAAATGTATTAAAAACGTCGTTTGATACACGTGCGGAGGTATAGTATCAGCGGTATCTATCATTTATTTCGAACCTTACAGTTCATAGATGATTAGTAACAAAAATCTTAAAACTTTGTTAGTAAAAACTTCAGAAATTAGGCACATTATAAGGTAAAATGTCCCCTCTGGACTCCACATGGACTGAGTTCCAGTGGCGAACTATGGGACAGTGCAACCTATCAAGAATCTTAACAAGTAGTGACTAGTTTGGACAAAACACTGCATTTCCAACAATTATTTGTGTTTTCATAAAACAAACTCGCGTTTTTGCTGTCCGTTAGCTATATGTACAGTCATGCTATAAATAACTACACACCTCTATGCTACTAATAATAAGGTCGTGTATACGATATTTGAACGCGATGACTGTATAGATATTTTATGCCTTTGACTGTACATAGCTAGCGTTTCGTCATAACAATCCCACAAGATCTTTGAAGTTAGCGTTTTAGTTCTGAAGTAATGAATAAGGTCGAGTTTTTGAAAATATTATTTGTTAAAACCCAACCGGGAGAAGGGTGCGACGCAACGTACATTTGATATTTTAACGAGTCGCTTAACTGTTGTAGTGGTGTGTCGTATCCTGATACTGGTTACAACCGTCCTTTTAATTAGCGTTCGTATTGTGTGATAGGACGGAACCTTCAGTGCGCGAGTCTGATTTACACTTGGCCCTTTAACCCCTCGTATGCGGGAGTTATAAAAAATACCAAGTTCTGCGGATTTACTTATTCAAAAAATTATTACAAAAAGATGTCCAAAATGTTAACATCAGCATACGAGTGGTTAACCTTTCCAACGCCATTGACGGATCACGGATACCTACTTTTATCCACACAGGTTCACCGCCAACGACGGACAAATCCGTCAAGATTGACATAGCAAAATATACCTTTGTGTTCGTAAGGTTGACATTCACGTTGCTTTTAAGCATGCATTGGCGCGTGAGTTACGACTTTAGTAATTGACATGTTCAGAAGGTTGAATAAGAAGTTGGCGACATAGTATTATTAGAAAAAAAAACATTGTCATAAAAGTAATTAAGTTCCGTTAGCAGCGTGTACGACAGCGTTAGAGTTATCTGTACAATTTAGTTCCTCGTCGCTTTAAAGGGCAACACAGAATAACAGTTCGCCGGCAGTTCTAAGTCTATCAGGCGGTCTGCCGACCAAAATCTATGAAATCTTAAGGGAAAGAAACTGACAGTCCGTGTTGCAATACGATGAACCGACATGCCGAAATCGGCCGACGCGTTACTCCGTGTTGCCATTAACGTAATGTTTTAAAAGCCACACAAAATTGTCAAAGGCGTTAAAGCAATAAGAGAAGACGTGAGTCACAATTTACCTCGCAACGACTTCAGTACATCCACTCACGTCTTCGATTATAAAGCGTATAGCTATGTCTGTTGCTGACCGTAAATGACGTATTTAACATGGCATTGAAAAGTTTTGTTTCCCAGGGTTCATGAAGTAGTTACGTAACGGTACATATATATATTTGTAATGAAGCCTCATAAAAAGTAATTACCTTATGATGGCATCAACGTAATTAATGATTTAAGAAAACATGTTACCTATATTGCAAACTCCCATTTAAGATATAATTTTTTTCTACTTTAATAAAGCCGTCACTCTAAAAATCATTACTTGAGTTTATTTGTTCTCATCAGTAGTAAGTAATCCTACCAAGCAACATACACTCGGCGGCATAAATATCCGCCCACCCGTCTTTTGCTCATACAAGTCTTAACAAATGTTACTTCTTAAACCAGACAGTAACGTCAACAATACTTAACCAATTTGAATAAGGTTTGTAGTGTTTCACGTCTAATTACCTTAAGGTCCAAAATAGCGTATAAAAAATCCTTTCAAAGGTCGTAACTTCTAGAGAAGTCCAAAAGATCCGTAAATCACCTGTTCGTAGTAAATTATTGGATTTTGCGCGATATTAATTTCAAGTGTCATTTTGAAATTACTGCCGCTTTTAGGATTATTATTTGTAAGCCATTTTGGACCTAGGGTAATTAACTGCAAACACCACAAGCCACATTCAAATTGGTAAAGTATTCTTGACGTTACTGTCTGGTTCAAGATGTAACATTTGTTAACACTTGTATGAGCTAGAGACGGGTGGGCGGATACTTTTGTCGCTGAGTGTATTTAATGAATATTTTTTGAACTAATGTGAATATTGTCACTCTACGATAACTACGATAAGCGCACTACTGGTCAGGTCTATCAGCATTTCCGCAATACTTACTACTTAGGTACCTACTATAGAGACAATGAACCGGTTTTGACCGTGCACTAATTATGATTCACTTAAGGAAGGTTTTGGTGTAAGTAGGTACAGCTTGGGTAATCCGCGTCTGCGGACAAGATACGACAGGGTCCCCAGTTTTGTTTAAAAATGTCCCTATCGGAAACAACCGTGTGTCATTAATTGAACGAATGAATCACCTATGGTTTATAAGTTGTTAAGTTAATATATTTTAGCATTTTGTTAATGAGGTAAACACATGCAGCCAAAGCGCGTTAATTGCTTTAGCGTAGGTACAATTAGAGCGCTTGTAGAGTCCGTTTTTTTACCGGACGACGGACCGTTTTTTTGCCGGACTCGCAGTGTTGTATGGCTTATAATGAATGAGTGTACATACACCAAATGTGTATAAGTAACCATGTGTATATAAGTAACTTATTGTATTTAACATAGTCTTCACTAACATTTTGCAACTGATTCGGAATACAAATAAAATATTTACTTAACCCTTAATTCGGCAAAAATAAAAAAAGTCGGGTGTTCATACCTCTTTAGAATAAAAAAAAGCATAAAATTTAGTCACAAAAAAAATACAAAAAGTAAATGTTATGTTATGTCCAGTATGTTGGACGTTGTCAAATTAAGGGCTAAAATAGTGTCATGAAAAGGAAAATATGTCTAAAAATGGTTCGGTCCGGTAAAAACGAAATTGTTTATTGACTGCGCTTTAGATTAAATTATGTCGCAGTCGCCTCTTCGTGAACGTATGGACTTTGAACCGATACAATTGGATTGCACCATATGGTACATACGATAGCAATTGCCATATGCTTGTTTGCTAGTATCACATGACATACTCGAATTACAATTTCAAGTTTAAATCAATAGTGGATCCAATTCGGAACAGTGGCCTGTAAATTTAAATATCTGTAAACGTAAATTTATAAACGTCAAACTCGATTTTGACAGGTCTAAACGTAATCCGTATTCGGTAATTCCTTATTTAAAATTAAAATCTCTAATTTTAGACATACGCATAATTTGACGTTTATAAACTATTCAATTTACAGATACAGGCCAATTTGGTATTCGGACGGACATCCTAAACGTAAATTTACAGAATTTTATTTATCTTATCTGTAAATTAGCGCGCCACCTAAAACTTGACGTCTAAAATTTAAGTGACAAGTAACCTTGCTCTGTTATTGTGAAAGTGTAGTATTTCGGATATATTTTACTTAGTGATAATGGATGACTTTATAGTTGTTGGTGAAATTGACGAAGATGAAGGATAAATAAATAATTTCATTAAGTATATCCGCCGTGTGGGCCGTGTGTAACATTTTATCGGTCGGCCATAGGGTCAGCCGGCTTGAAATCGGGAAAAGTAATGTTTGCACATCAAAACCCATATAATATCAGTGCAGTGGTCCAAAATATGAAGAAAAATAATATAGGTAAGTATATATCATTCCTCCACATAGCTGATTTTTGTTTACCATAAATTAGTTGATTATTTGTGAAATTTGAACTTGTTAAGTGGTAATTTACTGGTCGCTCAAAATGTTTAGTTTTTGCCAAAAGGCTCACTCACATTTAAAATGACATCTAGTAACCTTACCAAGGATTAAAAACATAAGTAAAATAAGATTTGCTTACTTAGAAGTGTGAAGCTCTATACATTTTTATATGAAACAATTTTAACAGTATGAGGGACCTATAAAGTTGATTAAATTGCAATAAAACTTGGTAGACCCAATTTTCATGTATTTTGGAATAAAAAGAAACTTAGAAAGTTATTATTATGATGTTATTATTATTATTATGAAAATTGGGTATACTGAGTTTTATTGCAATTGAATAAACTACAGGTCGCTCATACTGTTAAAATTGTTTCATAATAAAATGTATAGGACTTCACACTGCTAATAAATATATCAAATGAGAAAGGCTTATATAAAGGCTTAACTATTGCAAGTTCTTTTTAATTTTTAACTTTTGCAAACTCATAAACTTGTAGACAATCTCCTATTATCAACAATTATATAATAATTTAAAAAAAACTGGTAGATTTACTTTATTATTATAGATTAATTAATTAATGTGTTAGTATAAAAGAAATAATTGTTGTGTTATGTTAACTTATGTCTCCAAATGATTTGATAATTTATCAGTGGTGGTTATTTTGTGACTAGCAAGCCACAGCTCATGAGTTTAATTTCTGCTAGAGGCAAGATTTGTTTGATGACCACAAATATATGTGGAAGTTTAATATGGATTTGTTTAGTACTTATTACAACAACATACCTTCTTTCTGTTTCAGATATGTGATTCTGACAAAAGGATTATAAGTGTCAACACGGATGCACACATGATGCAGCAATTTTGCGGGCAACAAATATAAATGTGAATCAGTATGTCATCGGGAGACAGAATAGATGGATACTTGGTTAGTTTATATTTCATATTAATATATAATACTAGCCATATTTTAACCAAACAATAAGATTTTTAACCCGAAAACCAATCACAAAAATGGTTTGTTATCTCCTTGTGCAGTCTTGCTGAACTCATATACCACTACTAGCATTACTAGCATTTGCCTGTGACTTGTCCGCGTAGAAGTCGTTTATCGCGGAAAAAAAGTAGCCTATCTGCTATTCCAGACTACAATCTCTGTGCCAAATTTAATTTAGATCCGTTCAGCTGTTCTGATGTGATTGAGTAACAAACATCCATCCATCCAAACTATCGCATTTATAATGGTAGTAAGATAAGTAGGATATTATTATATACTGGGATAGCAGGCTAGACATTTATAATGTGTTGAGTGGAGACCTTCGCCAGCAGTAATAATAGTAATATTATGTAATATATGCGCGTGCTACACGGTTTCAAACCATGGTTTCAAACAGGTGGTTTGAAACCGTGTAGACAGTGGTTTTAAACCAAATTTCGCATGACCTTAAACACCCTTGGTAGATGTCAAACAAATGGGCTTGTTTGAAACCATGTAGCAGCTCGCTTCTACTAAGGTCACTTGGTTTAAAACCATGGTTTCAAACCGTGTAGCACACGCAATAGGCTGATTATGTTATGCAGGTATGTTAAACTAGCTTTTGCCCGCGACTCCGTCCGCGTAGAAGTCGTTTATCGGTTTTCCCTTGGGAACTACCAAATTTTCACACATACAAACACACAAACTTTATAATATTTGTAGGATTATAATATGTATAAGTAAAGATTACATACTTAACAAGTACAAGTGTGTCATTTGTTTGTGAAAATGGAACAATAAAGATGTTCAGTAATCAATCATTGGTCACCAGAATAATCATTACAGACAATTAAAGTAAGATTCATTTTAATTGACACTTTTTATATCCTGTTAATGTGTTCTGTAGGGGATCATCTGCACGGAGGCGCCGCTAAACAAGCGGGCCGGCTCCAAGGCGAAGGAAACGGGTGGACACGCCACGAGTCGAGGAACGCAGCTATCTCTGGCCTTACTTATCATCATTATGATATCCAGAATTATACCAGAACATTATTTTATTGCATATGAAATTTTTCCTCTTATATTGGGGTTAATTAGCTTTATTTATTTATTAATTTTTATTACATACAATGTAAGCTTACGATTCCGAGACGCGCATACGAGGGTCGTTCCGAAAGTTTATAGCTGTGCCAGTATTAATCGTAATTTAATTTTTTTGTTGATACATTCATAAAACGAAGTCGATGTTGACGAAGAACCATCTTCAGACTTCACTAACGCCGCACGTGATATATACGTGTGGCGCTAGTTAGGAGTTTGAATGAAAATTAAAAACTTGTGTCCTAAATGAAATGTTTTTTTTATACAATTTCTTATGTTGAAATTAAAAATATCACTTGAATAGGTAATTTAAAACCGGTCAAATGCGAGTCGGACTCACGCACTGACAGTTCCGTACACATTTGGCCGGTTTTATGAACATTAGGAATATTATAATTAGTGCTGCTACCCGTGCGAAGCCTAATGCGGGTCGATAGTTTCTAAAAAAAAAGAATACTTGCTTAGGTATATGTTTTCAGTTAGCTCAGTAAATTATTCCTTGCAGCGTTTTTTAAAATGAACATATTCTTTCCTGGCTTTTAAATGACCGGTGTTGTAAGTTATTTTATAAGCGCCAGTTGCCAGCCAAGTTGTTGCTTTTATACAAACTGTGGGGTTTGAAGCTAGTTATGGGTCCCCGAGACGATCATTTGCGATAGTCAATATTAATGACGCATTGTTACTTTTCACTTGCCCATCATTTGAAACCTCCAATAGGTACGTCATAGTGGACCTTAACTAAGGGGTAGTTAGGGTCCATTGTTATTTTCTATATACTTTGGATCTTTTATTTACATTAGCATCTATAACACATAAAAAGTGTTTTTATTCCATAAGCTTTTTAATAACTTTTATTAGTAGGTAGAGTGCAACTTGTTCAATCCTCCGCGATTCACTTGATAGGGGTTGTTATACCTACTTATGGGGCTTCTAAACGGGCTACATTTTTCTGCATTTTTTTATAGCCGGAAATATATCCTAAATGATGGAGAACAAGATGCCCATCTTGTTCTGGCATACTCAGTCTAAGAAATACAGCTATTGTTCCCGGCTACAAATTGCAGAAAAATGTGGCCCGTTTATACTAAGCCCTTTTAGGTACTCAATCGGCCAGATGCCCCGAGATAATAAAATTATACTTATCGAAAACGAGCGAGTAGGACCTACGTAGCGCGTTCGCCAGGGCCTTGGGGAACTGCTATACGACGCCGGCAAGAGTGGCCAGCAGGCAGTAAGTAGGTACGCTCGCGTCAACTGGCGCTCCAGTAGGTACAATTTTAGTTTTGAAACACCAAGTCAGATCAAAATGGTAATAGTTGTGCAGTAATAATTTTTGTTATAACTGACGATACGTTTAAAAATAAAGATAGCTTTGTTCTTATACGCTTGCGTGGAGACTGACGGAGGTGCGAAGTTGTAGTTGATTGCGGATCGAAGTTGTATGCGGGGGTGAAGGTAAATAGCAAACAAGTAGTATTTTTCTAAAAAAAATTTAATAAAAAATGAACACCTACATACTTAATATTAAATTAAAGCACAAGTACAAATAAAAACTACTTCATTGCACTCTTCACGCGTCCTTATCGCCGCCGCAACCAGTTCGCCACTTTGACGGATGGCGGGGAGTTCTCCAATGGAGTGGCGACAGGGTTATCTCAAGCTCCTAAAACAATGAGAACAGTTTATTAATTACCTACCATACCACGTTCCTCTGCATGATAAGTACGTAAGGTTCAATCCGCACAAGTCCTAAGTGTAAAGTTTAAAAAAAATTAAAACTATAGGTAAGTAGGTACTTGGAGATAAAAGCACTTTTAGTGCACGGTTTTTTATTTTACTATACTGCTATACTTTGTAAACGAGTCCGGTAAAGTGCGTTTGACGAGCACGCATTTATCTAAACTTTAAAATGAAAAATAGAAATGCATCGTTGTTTAATCGACTTCATTCTAAACAGTATTGCCGTCTAATAAGTACTTATAGGTAGGTATATGACGGTGCAGGTCGCGGCGCTTCGCCGGGAAGATCGTGTGAACGTCAACCGCGCGGTCATGTGAACTTAGCCTACCTACCTACCTACTTTGTGTTTGACATAATACTTTGTCGTCATCAAACCCTCAAACCCAAACTGTAATAATTTGTAACAAAGTGAAAATAGGCACTAAAAGCGTTAACAAAATACATACCAATGGAGTTTCGGTACTCGCGAATCCGTTAATAACTACACTGCCCATTATCTCAATAATTCTCTCAGTTGCGCTGAGCGCCGGCCCTGCAGGTCCCCCCTTATTCCCTTATTTAGCGGGCCTTCGTTTTGACCCGCTGCGCCCAATTAGTCCAAATCTGGAAAACGTGGATCAAATTATATCTTGGCATGATAATGAACATGGGATCAAAACAAAACAGTTGTATATACTTACCTACATGCTGCCACTCCGATAGGTTCCTGCTGCAGCCCATATCATTTAGCTCACTAGCCAAAATTGGACCACTTGTGGTTCTCTTGCATTACCTGAAATCGACATAAGTATTTAATAGCCTGACTCTAACTGAACCGAAGAAAATGAAGTAAATAAAGTACATTCTTGTAAATAAAATTTAAGGCGCTTAGATAACAAGGTTGATTATATAATAATTCATTGCTTGTCTTACCTCGCGCCATGTGTATATTTGCGTAAAGTTTTTCAACTAGCCAGTAAAGTTTTGCTGGCGTTTATTAGATCCACTTCTATTATTCATGTTCATATTATTGTTCATAGCTGTGTTCTCGGCTCTCGCAAACAAATCTTTTTTTTTTACTTTTCCGCCAGAAAAAACTCCTGCCACCAATGTTGCTAGATATTTTAATTGAACGAAGAATTTATTTTTGAGTTTTATTTTACGTAAACATCACATAACTTAATGTAAAATAAATCTTAAATTCAACTTGCACGGAAAACAGTTTTTTCTTACTTCAATATTTTAGTTTGATGAGAACCAACCATAGACGACAGAGTAGTCACGAAATTTAGAGCTGTCATTTGAGACGTCAGATAAGTTTTAAATTTAAGTGGATTCAATTTAGGCGTATTTCCGAATACCAATTGGCGCGTAACTTAAAATGACATAACCTAAATTTACAGATTCCTAACTTAAATTTAAATTTAGAGGCCAGTGTTCCGAATTGGATCCATTATGTACCTATATATGTATGTAGTAGGTACCTAAATAGTTTATTGTACTAAAAAAAACAAAATGCAGTCAATTTAAAACATCAGTTTCATACTAACCTTTTCAACGCCATTGACGGATATATCCGCACCTCTGGGTTCAACGCCAACGAAGGATATATCCGTCACGGTTGACAGCGAAAAATAGACCTGAGTATCTATGACTTAAGGTTGAAATTAGCTCTGGTTTTCAGATTTCATTGACGTGTGAGTGTTGACTTTGTATTTGACATGGCGTTGAAAAGGTCAATAATTCTTTTGTAGCCGCAAGCAAGCTTAACTTTCTTAGATTGGTATAGGTAACTAAGTAAAAGTAGAGTAGGTATATACATACATATATTATACACATGTTACTAGTCATCAATCAATAAAAAAAACAAGGAATTATTCGTCAGTTATATTAAAACATACGATTTTTACATAATTTAAGGTAAGAATGAGTTGTAGCCGGGTGGTGGAGAGTACTGCGGCGGCGAGTTTTTACTTTTCACCACCAAGGGGCGCGCGCTGCGCGGAGCTGGCGGTTGCTTCCACCTGCAAGTTTGTTCATTGAATAAGGGTCATCTAATATTTTAGTATGAATGAAGAAATGAACTATTTCTGATCGTCGTCCGACAAATGGACCCTGTATAGGGGTGGGAGAATGACGGATCTACCTATTTCTAGGATGAATTTTCTAGAATAGGTAACTAGACAGCTAAAATGTGCGAAATTGTTTCAATAAACTTTCCGAGTACCTTTATCCTGCACTTATGAATCAGAATCGGTTAAAGGGAAGGAACATAACTCACAGGATGGACTACTAATACTGTAAATGTGAGAGTTTGTATGGATATTACGGTGTCTGTGTTTCTATCACGCACGCTTAAACAGTTAAACGAATTTGGATGAAATTTGGCACAGATATTCTTTATCTTGGATTGACCCGTGACCTTGGGTTGACTGGACTTTTTGTCACGGAAAATTGGATAGTTCAGAGGGATTGGGGAGAGAGTTGGATAGTAAGATCGATAAATATCTTAAAACAAATGCAGTAGGGTTAAAAGTGCTTCCTAGTTACTATTAAAAAATGATTTATACATTAAGTTCTTGGCTCCAATTGTAACATACCACGGCACTAGGCTCAGGTCATATGGCGGCTTGGGCCGCGCGAGGCGTTCGGCGCGCTCCCGCTTCAGCGTATCGCTGTCGCGTATGGCGGCGCACCAGGCGCGGAGCGTGAAGAAGTAAATCAGCTCTACTCCCGAGAGCAGCGAGAAACCGAGGAACAAGCCTGCGATACCGCCAAACGATACTGCAAAATAAATAATAAAAAGATACTTATCTCTCAATGGGGTTCATATATCCCATTACTATAAGCCGTAATCCTAATATAGATATATAAACTTATATTATGAATATACATTACCTTTCAGCTTTTAATCGGTCCTTAATAATACTTCCTGCTTCAATAAGGAAATACCCCTTTACTACATACTTAGGTGTGAGAAGGCACTAAGTCTATAGATACTATCAGCAAAACAGTTAACTGACCATTTGTGAATCTTATCACCCTACAATAAGGCTCACTAGTGGCCAGTTAAACAGTGATGTTGTTAGTACTTTATAGGGATTGTGTGTAGCATATAACTATAATATGTATGGTGTTTTATACATATATGTATGTAGGTAGCTAAAAAAATACCTACATAGTTTCGACGTGGTTACATAAAGTAATATAAGTTTATGGGTTACGTACCCAATAAGTCAACCCAGCCGAACAACACTTCGCGCTTATAACGAACCATGGGCCACGATACAAATTCCGTCTCCAAAGACGTCGTGGATCCTGTTCCTTTGCTTGCACTAAAAGAGGATAAAAAAGTAAAATATTAATCTACTTACAATGAACTGCCATACTCATGAGGTAATATGAATATTGTATTTTATTTTCGCCACTTTTCTTACATTGGGGGAAAACATAACGGAAGTGACCAATAACAGTTGTTTCCAGTGATAAGTAGGTATCTACCTACTTATATGTTAAATTTCTCCAGGGTGAAATGGTTAAATATCGAATTACAGCGGTTTGAGTAAAAAAAAGTAATTTTTATTTTTTTAACCAGACTGCGTAGTGATTTTTAAACAGAAAAAAAACATAACTAAAATAAATAAAATTAAATGGGGAGAGAGAAACCCACAACAAATAACTTTATACGAGACATATTGTAATGATAAATTAAAAAACATTGACTTTCCGCCTGAATTTTGTGAGTGTAGTGATAAAAATTGTAACAATGCTGACCATAGATTAATTATCAACAATTTGTATAATAAGATTATAGACACCTTAAAGGGTGCAGCAGTTTATAGTTATGGTGACTGTACAATAAATAGGAAGCGACATGTGGTAGGATGGAACAAACATGTTCGTGAAGCTCACTCGGAGGCCAGGCTTGGGTTTCAAAACTGGGTCATGTGTGGGAAACCTAAAACCGGTAGTGTGTACAATTACATGGCAGAGACCCGGAAAGTTTTTAAACAAAAATTGAAATGGTGTCAGGACAATGCTGAACAAATAAAAATGGACATTTTAGCTACACACCATTCCAAAAACAAATTTAAAGACTTTTGGAAACAGACCCATAAATTGAGTCCCAGGGCGGGTCAAACGGTGAGTATCGGGGAGGTTAGTGAGCCGGACCAGATCGCTGGGCTGTTCCAAAAACATTTCAAGGTCGAATCACCTATAGGAACTGGTGGAGAACCAGCTCCTGTGACATGTTTTCCCACAGGGTCTCTAGTAAGGGTAACAGCAAAGGAGGTGGCATCGGTTGTGAGAAGCATGACGAGAGGTAAGTCACCAGGTCACGATTCTCTTAGCATTGAGCATTTGCAGCATGCTGGAGTGCACTTACCTAGGGTGCTTGCCATGCTTTTCACTTTCTGTGTCAGTCATACTTTTATACCAAGCGACATGATGAAAACCGTGGTAGTGCCGATTATAAAGAATCGTACAGGAGACGCCTCGGATATTAAAAACTATAGGCCCATTTCGTTGGCTACGGTAGTAGCAAAGGTGCTGGACAGTGTGCTGGACAAGCAGCTGGAACACCATACGAAACTCCATGACGCACAATTTGGCTTTCGTCCTGGCTTATCCACTGAAACCGCTGTTCTTTGTCTTAAGCACACTGTGCAGTACTACACAGACAGGAAAACACCGATTTTCGCGTGTTTTCTTGATTTGTCGAAAGCCTTCGATCTGGTGTCCTATAGCAAGTTATGGAAAAAACTGTACGAAGAGACGTCACTGCCCGGTGAGTTAGTGGAGCTTTTCAGGTTCTGGTACGGCCACCAAACCAATGTTGTAAGGTGGGCGGGGTCATTGTCCGATGCGTATAGGCTGGAGTGTGGAGTGAGGCAGGGGGGGATTTCATCACCCAGACTTTTCAGCCTATATGTCAATCGGCTGATCGAGGAACTCAGCAACACTAGGGTCGGATGTTCAATAGATGGGACTTTTGTCAATAACATCAGCTATGCGGATGACATGGTGTTGTTGAGTCCGTCGATCAGCGCCCTTAGGACATTGGTTAATGTGTGTGAGCGGTATGCAGAGTCCCATGGCCTCAGGTACAACACCTCTAAGAGTGAGTTGCTAGTTTTTAAGGGGAAAAGTATCAAATTACTAGATCAGGTACCACCGGTCAAACTTAATGGCACTCCTCTAGAGTTGGTTACCGAGTTCAAATACCTGGGGCACTGGGTCACTGCATCACTGAGTGATGACAAGGATGTTGAGAGGGAGCGTAGGACGCTGGCAGTAAGGAGTAATATGCTGATTCGTAGGTTCGCACGGTGTACTGAATCTGTAAAGATTACCCTATTCAAGGCGTACTGTCAATCGTTCTACACCTGCAGCCTATGGATCAGCTTTACTCAAAAAGCTTACAGCGCCCTACGCGTCCAATACAACAACGCATTTAGGATGCTGTTGGGGTTGCCGCGCCACTGCAGCGCCTCAGGTATGTTCGCGGAGGCGCGCATCGACGGGTTTCATGCCATTATGCGCAAGCGCGTCGCCTCGCTGCTACGTCGCGTGCGCGGCAGCGCCAACAGCCTCCTAGCCACAGTTGCGGACAGAGTAGATGGCGCCTTCTGGCAAGCCTGGAATCTCCTCCATCTTACACCTAGGTTTAGTTAGATGTAGTAATAATTGTATAACTAACATAGATTTAAGATAAATTGTTACTAACACGATATGGACATCTCCGAAATAAATCCTTTGAATTGAATGAATTGAATTAAAATAGAAAATTATACTTTGACTTTTTAATTTTTGTAGCAGTAAAATTTTTGCACTAGTGCTTTTTACTTTTCCATTTTTTTTAAACCTGGCTGAATGAGTGTTCGAATGATCGGTTAGTATTATGCGTGACCGCTGGCTAAATAGTAGATTGTACAACAAGTGCATAAAACGCAACATTTTACGCGAGACGTTTATCCTACTATTAAAAAATTAATTTTAACATTTTCTCCATAGAAAATTAATTTAAAATCAAAAAATCCCCGATGTCCAATTTATTGTAGACTTTTCATGCCTGCAACCTTAGAATAATAACACAGAGAAATCTAGTCCGCGCACCGAATGTGTAACCAATTAAACTAAACTATTTTGGCATACACGGCGATCGGCGCCTGTCAGTCGCAATCACGTCATACAGCGTCAACAGCTCCCGGATTTTAATTCAAAATGACGGTTTGCGCGAATGGGTTCGAAAATGCTTCTCATAAACTAAATAAACATTGTAAAATCACATTCCACTCGAAAGCACTTCGTTTTGACTTATCGTTTTACTTAGAACATTCAACATCATATTTTTTACAAACCATTACACGACAATGTTCCCAGTATAATGGAACATTTTCCCTTGAACTCTAACTTCAACCACTTGTGTAATTACATACAGACGCGGAGGGCGACTTCATTTTATATCTACTATGTGTTGATTAGGATTTATTTTATCGCAATTAGAACTAAAAATATCGAAGTACCTACACGTCAACTAGTTGTTGTAAGCAATATTGTAAATGCTACTTTTACACCTAAGCAGTCCCAATTTGGGTGCCATTTATTAAAGCGGCCTAATTCACTCAACTTTGACAAATGCTAGTAACTTACTCGATTTCCGTTAGTTTTTCAACTTCATAGACGGTGTGAGTACATCCCAGCTCACAAGCGCACCATGTCACGTCGGTGATGGACACTGCGTGATCCGCTATGCACTCCAACTCCAAGACCGTACAGTGTCTGTACCCTTCTGCAAGGATATTAGGTTAATAAAACAAACCATCGAGCATCAAAATTATAATTAATCTTTTAAACTAATGGACACCGTCTGAACTTTGAGTGCGTTATACCATCCACGAAGATCGATTACCTACCTAATTATATGAAAACAAACATCCCTAAAAATCAACGTACCTATATAGTTCATGTGACAACGGCAAAATGGATCCATTTACTATTTATTTTGAACGGACAGTGCAGTCAGGCGCTTTATTTACAATTAAGGATAGGGACTTACCGACTTTAGAGTAGAAGTGTGGAACGCATTTGCAAAATTTCCGGCTTCTTTGCATGCGGCACTGTCTCATGCAGGCGGAATATGTGTAAATAGCAGAGGTCTCTAATCTTTGCTCGTCGGTGAACACGCAGCGGCGCTGACGCACCGATAGCTGCCGCGCGTCCTCCGTTGTGTAAGTATGCTTTACTGAAAACGAAACTTTCTCCACGCGACGGTCCCAAGAATGCTGGGCGCTTTGTTCCAAACCGGCCATTTCCTCTGTTGCGTGTATGTAAATCTAAAACGTTACGTCATGTTTCAGACATAAATACTAGACTTATACTAGAACTTATACAAGTAATATACCTAATAGAAACTTACGTCTATGATAGTATCATTGCGATAGGAGTTGAACATAAAAGACCACTTTGCATCGGTCTCATGAATAAAAGCCTCTGAGAAGGATTCAGTTTCCGTCTGCGTTTGCCTAAAGAAAATATAGGAACAAATGCCACCGATTATTAATTATTTACTCTTGAAATAAATTACTTATTTAATACTAGAACTTTTTTACCATGGCCATGATGTTTCAGCGTGCTGTGAATTAAAAGCGTAGCAAAATCCCATCTCGGTGAAGACCGGAACTAGCAAATCGTAACATTCCTCCGAATCACCTTTCCATTCGCAGTCGTAGAATAAAGTTTCAGGATGTCGAACGATCTAAAAAATATCAGTGAGCAAAAAATTCAAACCGTTGTAAATAATATCCTCGGATCTGAGGGCTTATTGCCTAACGCACTCGCGATCGCGATCGCTTTCATTTTTGACAGTTGAAGGCAAGTCTGCCTACGAAATGAAAACAATTGTTCCACTTTCAAGTCGATCGCGATCGCGAGTACGTTAGGCAATAAGCCCTCAGGTCATCATTATAACTTACGCTGTAAACAGCATTCTTTGGGTCCGCAACAGGAGGAGACAATGATTGTTGGCCACGTCCCATGAGATCTGGGTCTCCGGTGAATTCTTTAACTCGGTCGATGATGGTTTTGTAGCTGAGAGTCGCTAGCCATCGCAACATGTCTGCCGCGTGTTCCGGTGGCGAATTTCCCCAAGTACTGTAAACAATTTACAGAACAAGAAGTCAAATCTATGTTCTGCGTCACTGATTATTCATGTAATGGATATTATGTATTATATAATTTAAATAAATTTGATCGGGCTATATAATATTATAGTCGTCAGAAAAACCTGTTAATGTATTGCTGAAGCAATTCCTCGTCCACTGGATTCAGATCGCAAATAGTCACTGCAGGAAAAGGCACTTCCCAGTTATGAAAGTCTGTGTCCAAACCTGTAATAAAATGATAGTTTTGTATAATTGTACCTATATTAACACATTAGCAAAATGTGAAAATGTTGTTCAATACGTTTTACCTATTCCTAACTGACTTAACTGTATTTCTGAGGACATCTATTACTGGCTTACTGCTTCGTTTTATTTTATATGAATTTATATGGCATTTAACGCGTATTACAGGTATATTTTTAAATATCTAATGTTACTTAATATTTACCCGTAATTGTTGGATTTGTTTGAAACTTCTCCCATAAGCTGACGATGATTATGCAAGTAGTCACGGCTCCTACAGCTGTAAAGCTGAACCACATAAACCTAATGGAAAACAAATAAGCGTTGTACTTTAAATACTTTCTTCCTGTGTGACTGTAGAGTCACACAGGAAGGTACAGTCACACGTACGTACGATTTGACAACCCGACCGAATTAAGAATGGTAGCAAGTGGCTCAACATTCTAGTGGTGTGACTGTACCTTCCTGATAGTTATGAATTTTCACGGAATTAAAATAAATAATGGACATTGATCGCGTAATAGTGTGTAATATTTACCTTGAGGTTTCAGCTGCATTAGGATAACCAAATAGTACACGTTTTCCCACTTACTTTTCACAAAAGGGGCGGTCTTTTTCAGCAATATAACGCACGCCATGAAGGGTAGAGTTATTAAAGAACTCCGTGGTCTGGTGCCGCAGGCTCGTCGCAAGCAGCGAGAGGCCGCCGGCTTCCCTCGGCTCCTTGCTCTCGCCCTTAAACCGACTCCGCGGAGACACTCGCACATTCGGATACACCTTCATTATTTACATTTTTTTTAAACTAGTTTCAATGATTTGTTTTGCCCACATTGTCATAGAGATCCATGGGTACTGGACAAAGCATGCGAGATACAATCTATTTTATCGATCACCACCGTTGCGTGACAGTAAATATTCAAATTGTACCAGTAAGTGTTCTAACTTTTACGATTAATAAATAAAACTTTACAAACTATACCACATTTCGAATCAATTAACTCAGTGGCCTGCTGAATCCTTTAACACCACATATTACAAAACAATACTGCCTAACGCAATATGTACTGATTCTTTTATTATACTCAAATACCATGATCTGATATTCTGACATACTAGATAATTATTATGGCTATTAAAGGATATCTGATAATAACATATTTAAACACTTTTATATAGCAGTGACTTTATTTCGTTTAAACTATGACTAAACCCAAATCTATTATACGGAAACAGCTTGAACAATCTCTAATCGTTTTATAGAGCACTCATGCTGTTATAAACATTATTTTTAGACGAAGAAGCGGTAGAACCTAAGTCAGCTTCAGGGGGAACCAGAGGATCGATCTTGATATCGAGTTCCTGCAGGGCGTCGTCTAGTATCTTGATCTTCCCTAAGATTCTTTCAGCTTGCAAATTGTAGCCCGGCTCAAGCATTTTACCAGTAGGGTTTAACTTGAAAAGATGTTCAGCCTATAATATTAATGAGAGGTGGATAAATTACTAAAATACTTTAAATGCCTGATCTCAAAACCGAGATGCGAAATCGCCACACCAAAGTCAGCGAGTCGTACGCTCGACACTTATAAACCTCCGTGATTCCGACTCGCTCTTTTAAGCGCAGGTTTTGAGCACAGCAACATAGGTATTGGTTTTATTAAGGCGCGATGCAAACTTGCATTGCGACAGCTCTCGGTTTTGAGTTTCGGCCCTAAGTGTTCTAATACCTTACTTATATTACATTTAGGTATGTAAAATGCTCACAAGGAAATCGATAGGGTCTTCTGGCCTCAGCTTAGCGACCTCAAGCAGCGCAGGAGTGAGGGTCGGAAAGATGTTGTGCACGAGGTAGTTCCTCAACGGCTCTCCGGCCACGGCCAGCGCCGCCTCCTCTTCGTCCCGCAATAGAGTATATAACTCCGACTGCAATTACAAGATCTGAAGTAGCTAAAGCATATAATTAAAATAAATCTAACAAGTTTTTAAAAGCCGACATCATCTGCAGCATCAGAACTCGGGAGGTCCTAAAGCCTATGAATTACACTCCTTGGGTGAGCACCAATCTAACGATATACCGATAACGATAAAGACATACCCCTGCACTTTAAAATCCGTTAAGGCATGGTCACAAAGAAACATGGATACATACATACAGCCGAAAAACATTACCCATTATTTTTTACCCGATCACCCGAAAAGGAGTTTTGGGTAATCGGGTAAAAATGGTCCCTGCTGCATTATGCCCAAGATGCTGGCAGGTTTCCTTTGCTGAATTGGTGTGTGTAGGTACCTACGTTGTTTTCTCAAATTTAAAAAAAACGCAAATAGCATATTAACTATGTGCGTTTTTTCTAAATTGTCTGAATGTCTGAATTTGGCGTCCGGTTCAATAGAACTTACCCAATATTCCATTTTGTCCTCACGTTCTTCTCTCATCTTTTTCTCAAGCAGTTCTCGAGCTTTTTGGTCGTTAGAACGCTCCCGTAACATTTTTTCTCTATTTCGTTTTTCTGCTGCTTCGATCGATGCTTAAAAGAACGACTTTAAATGACGAAATACCGCTAATATAGGGTGAGGCACGATTGTCGCTACAATAAAGAACCAATAGCAGCGTTCGTGCCTCACCCTATATTACGGTGTTATTATCACACCAATCGATCGATTGTAGAATGATATGGTCAACGTCGATCGATAGTTTCTAATACACTAATCGATCGATCGTCGTTCGATGCCATCGATCGATGATAGATTGGGTTGGTCGACGTCGATCGATAGTTTATACTACACTAAACGATCGATCGTCGATAGATGCCATCGATCGATGGTAGGATGGATTGGAAGAAACCGATGGAATGTAGCCGGACGAGACGGCTAGTCAACGTATTATCGACCGGTATCCAGCGACCGTTAGTTTGTACCACACCAATCAATCGACGTCAAACAGTAGGCATCGACCGGTATCCGTCGATCAGCAAAACCTACTACCACACCAATCGATCGACGTGGAACAGTAGCATCGATCAGCTGTCGATCAATCGTTTATCGACTGGTATTCGTCGATCAGCCAAACCTACCACACCAATCGATCGATCGAATAAATTTACCTTTGCTTTTCATGTAGGGGAGGTATGTTTCTAGTTTCAACTATTTTACTACGGAACCCTAAAAAGTCATCTGAGATAGAAAACCATTCCTTACCGATTAATTTTCCATAACGGCACGGTTGACCCATTCGCAACGCAACAGCAGCATATGAATTTTTCATTCCATAATCCGTGTGGTCTTTTACGGGTACCACAAGCGGATGTATGTCTAGCTCGTCAAAGAAATTGAGGGGAGTAACGTCTCGGGCGTCACCTGTTCTGAACTCATTGAGTCGTTTGAGTACCGTTTCCTCATCTAGTCGTGCATCTCCTTCGGGTTGTCTCATTGCTTTTTCACAAATATACTCATCTGAAGCCTCTAAGTAAACTACGATATCTGTAAACATTTTTAACATACGTGAAAGCTAGTGAAATACGAAAACTAGATAGAAAGGTAGGTAAATACATTCTTGATCTAACCTGGTAACAGTTTTTTCAACACAGTGCTATATAGATCTACGTCTTCCTCTAACGGATCTTCTTCTGGTTCTTCGCCCTCAGCATCTGAATCTCGTTCTTCTCCTTTCTCGAACACTGTTTAATATCGACAATTATTTAAATTATTTTAACTTTGCCTAGTACAAAGATGTAGAAAATTTGCTTACAGGTAGAGCATTGCGCTAACGTAGTCGGAAATCCGTCAAGTACCCAACCTCTGTTGAGTGCTTCCCGACACAAAAGTCTTTGACGTAAATAACTGAAATAAAAAATATACTATGTCACTATTATCATTTACTCCCTATACTGGGTGTTTTTTTATTCGTCTACAAAATTTTGGGGGTTAAATCAGTAAGTCATACTGATAAACTTTCACTATGGGACCAACCCCGAAATCGCGAAAAAAAAAATTGACCATCCCATACATTTTGGCTAGTCAGCTGACGATGTTTTGTATGGGAGGGTCAGTATGACTTACTGATTTAAACCCCAAAAAATTTTAGACGAATAAAAAAACACCCAGTATATTTAAGACTTTGACTGTACCTATGCAAGTAAAAGCAAGTGTTGCGCACCCAATATGCTCCTCTTCAGTAAACACGCGACCTGACTGCAAGATGGCGAGGGTCGTGCGCGCCGCATCCTGGGCGCCAGTCTCCTCCTCCGCAGCGTCGTCGTCGTCGCCGCCCTGGCCCTCTTCCTCCCCCCCCTTCTGCACCGGCAGCGCCGAGAACTCGCCGATATCCCACTGTTCGATACGCCACGCCTGAAACAAAATTCCACCTCAGCTACCTAATCAATATTATTTACGGTCGACTGCACGTACCCTAGACGCTAGGACGTCATATCTATGCCCAAACCGTAGGTATGTAGATTGACGATACATGGTTACGTCTATGTATGAAAAACCGGGCAAGAGCATGTCGGACCATGCTCAGTGTAGGGTTCCGTCGCTATTCCCTACTACAAACACAAACAACATTCAACAATTGCAAAAAAATAACATAATTACTTAGCAGCTAATTTTCTATTCAAGGTTATCTTAGGGCCGTATTAATAAACTGATCTCGTGTGAGACGCCCTTCACAAGATGCGTCAAAATGACAGTTTTGTATGGATTGACGTTTACTTTGACGTATCTTGAGACGGGGATCACAGTTGAGACGAGTTTATTAATACGGCCCTTAGCGTCTGTAACTCAAGAGCCAATAAAGTCTTCATAGTCGTTATAGTTTTCCTTTTAAATCCCTACTTAATATTATAAATTTATGCGAAAGTACTAGTGCGGTCCAAAAGTTTCTGGCTGGAGAAATATGGTGGGTTAAAAATAAAAACAAATGGTGTCATTGTGATTGTCATTTATTCTGCTTATTCGTGTATAGTTTTGAGATTTCTGTTGGTTGTGGTTTTGATTTGACGGCGTTTAGAATAATAAGAAGTCTGAAAGTTTTTGAAATGTTTAAATTGGAATATCGTTCCGTGATCAAGTTCCTGACAAACGAAGGGGTCAGCCCGACCGATATAAAAAAAAGGTTAGATGCTGTGTACGGGGATACCTCTCCGTCATTTTCCACCATTAAAGAATGGAGTAAACAGTTTCGTTTAGGGCGGGAGTCCATTGACGACGAACCTCGCTCCGGCCGGCCTGTGGAAGCACTCACCGTGGACTGCGTCAAATTAATGGAAGAGGAAGTTCTGAGTGATCGAAGACTGAAGACTAAAGAAATAGCGGCAAGGACAGCGCTTTCAAAAACTTCAGTTCTTAAGATTCTTCATGAACATCTTCACATGAATAAAGTTAGTGCGAGGTGGGTGCCCAAACTTCTTTCAAGCTTGCAGCGAAGTGAGCGAAAAGCGTGCTCTCAAGAAGATTTAGACGCATATAGACGACACGGAGAGAGTTTTTTGGAGTCAATTGTTACGGGGGACGAAACCATGGTTTTGTACTATGATCCTCTCTCCAAAAGGGAATCGATGGAGTGGCGTCGTCCTGGTGAAAAGCCGCCTAGGAAGGCCAAGGTAACACAATCCATTAAAAATATAATGGCTACGGTATTCTGGGATTGTCACGGAATACTACTGATTGACATAAAAAAAAGGAATACCACGGTAAATGGTAGCTACTACGCCACCCTTATTGAGCAGTTACGAGAGGCGATCAAGCAGAAACGTCGTGGAAAACCTAGCAGAGGTGTACGGCTTCTCCACGACAATGCACCCGTTCACACCGCTTCAATTGCCAAGGCTGCTGTTGCGAAATGTGGCTTCGAGGAAATTCGCCACCCACCTTACAGTCCCGACGTGGCCCCGAGTGACTATTATTTGTTCTCGAAACTTAAGGCAGACTTAAGGGGAAAAAGATTTTCTTCAGATGATGAAGTGACCCGTGCGGTTTACGCTCATTTTGAGGACAAAACTTCTGAGTATTTTTATAAGGGGATAGAAATGCTTATTAAGAGATCTGAAAAGTGCATTGAAATAGAGGGAGACTATATCGAAAAATAAAAAAAGTTTGGTTAATATATGTACTTCTTTTCTTTGTTAGGCCGGAAACTTTTGGACCGCACCTCGTAACTCTGTCTGTCTCTCTGTCTGTATGTTACAAAAAAAAAAAAAAAAAAAAAAAAAAAAAAAAAAAAAAGGGGGGTGGAAGTACTGGAAGTTTGTATGGGGAATCAATCATTTCTTAAGTAAGGTATATACAATTTAGTATGGAGATAGTTTCAGTCCCAGGGAAGGACATAGGATACTTTCTATTCCGGAAAATTGTAGTTCCTGAGGGAGTAGTGATAAACGACTGCACACCGTGTAAGCAGTGTGTGTAGCACCTAGAAACAAAAGATAAGTATAAAATATATAATTTTATATGTAACGTAATATATTTTATGCTTATCTTTTGTTTCTAGGTTCGAAAGATCAGGCTATGCGTTATGTCTTGTCTGTTAGTCAGTTAGTTTTTTTTATAAGTAAGATTGAACTTACCAAATCTTCTGCGACATCTTGTGCTGCTGTGTCTAGCGAAATGTATACGAGGCCGTAAGCTTCGCAGATTTGCTTTGCCAGCGTCGTCTTGCCCACAATAGGAGGACCATACACTATGATCTAAAAAGTGTGACAAACGTAGTTAAATTCCACAGAATTATTACTGACAGTAGGTAGTAATGTTGGTGGTTATTCTCACTTTAAATGGTTTAAGACCCCGTTCTTTTTTAAATTCCTTCATAAGAGCTGGTACATTTTCAGCGAATGGCAGGTCAGAAGTCAACTGGAGGCCCATTGACTCCACAATAAACGTTGGTTCCATATTTAAATTCAACTTTATTAAGTCATGTATTCTTTGCTGCAAAACATCACATGTTTTTTTATACACTTATACTTAAGTTTAATCGTCACAGTTTATACAATTTAAAATTACTATTGTACAGTCGCCATCATATATATTGCAGCAACCAAGGTGCTCACAAATATCTGAACACGACTCTATTGTCAAGGCGTTAGAGTGCATGTTCAGATATTTTTGACCACTCTGATATGTACAGATATATTTGATGGCGAACTGTAAACATAAAGTAAAAATATTGTGTTATCTTACGTCTAATTCCGGAATCAAGAAGGCGTCCGCAGGCGGTATACATTTGAACATCCCCGAGCCGCAAATACGCCCGAGAGGTTTGATAATCTTATGTAAGTTGATACAGAAATTAAAGACGTTAAATTAAAAACCTACTTAATCACTACATATTATGTATAACATAAAGTCCCACCCGTTGCGCTGAGTTTCTGTTTTGTTTCTTCGGGCTAATCTCAGAAAGTACTTTACGGATTGTCATTCGGTCACCAATAAAAAGGGGGATATATCTAAGAAGGTAGGAAGTAGGAAATAGGTGGGAAGGGAAGGATTTATGAACAATGTGCCACCCGTGCGAAGCCGGGGCGGGTCGCTAGTCATTAGTAATTTAAGAATCGTTTAAAAACACTAAGTAAGTACCTACTTAGATTTTAAGACAGCCTACACTGCAAAGCTGTGGAGTTATAGTATTTCGTTTTTGGTTTAGTTCATGTCTTGTAAACTTTAGGGACAAGTTTTTGTGCTGGCTGTACTTTTTTTGCACAGTCATCATCTGTTAATCAAAACCAAATTAATGACTCCGAACTCGGTGGGTCTACGATAAGTATATCGAAGATCCCGTCGCTACTCCGTCATCAGATCAACTCTTAGACACCAAAATATTGCATTGTCATCTAAAATAAACGTGTATGCTAAATTTCAGCTCGGTTTGGGATAACTAGTTAAAAATTAAGCTGTATTTTGACCCACTACGAGTACCTACATAGGGCAAGCCTATACCTACCTATATAAAGGCAAGGCAAGTTAAATAAAAGCTTGTAATATATATCAGCACCTCTCTTTGCTTCGTTATGCTTTGTTCAACGGCGAGAATGAATAGTTTCTTCGGGAAGTCCATCACAAGATTGTAGATGATCCTGAAAAAGTTATTTCTTTCGAACTTCGCGAAGGTACTGCCGTGTGGCTCGATCGATAGGTACCATTTTAAAGTTAGTGTCGGATCGGTACAAATTAGTGTTTTAAAAATGCCTATATATACTAATGGTGGGTCTTCGCCAACGATCACGGATTGAATTGTCGAATCACTATAACTAGGACCCTGTCGTAGAGAGCCAATAATTCATTTTCAAGAATGGGTTCGATGCTCGATGGGCAGGATTCTTTGCCCATCGGGCATGCAATTGCGTGGAGATCCACCATAAGGCTCAGAATTAGCAACGTACTGTCTGCCGGCCAACATAATTTCGGGAAGTCCATTACCGGAAATGTAGAGAATCCTGAAAACTTCATTTCTTTGGAACTTATTGCCTAGGTCCTTAATGGTGCTGATAGACTAGGTCACGTTTGCGAGAATGATCGACGAAATCAATCAATTGGTTCTGTGAACTAGAACAATCATAGGTACGCATATTTCCTCGATTATTCTCGATCGCGCACGCTTGCGTACCTAAATGGTCAAGTCTGTCAGCGCCATTAGAGTAAAATGGTAAAAGGGTACTGACGAGGCTAAATCGAGAACGTTGAGGAGTGGTATGACGTTTGCCCCGCGGCCCAGTATCGGCAGTAAGCGTTCACATTCCCAGGCCTTTTGGAACCAGTAGAACAACACGTCTTCGCGTCCACCGTACGTCACTCCAGCACAGACCACTATTGCACTGTCACAAATACAAAAGTAATATTAACCTACATACATACATACATATGTATATAGGTACCACTTGGGTTTATTATTGGTTTTGTACTTATGTTAATTCCTTTGGGAACATATAAGTATATTATAGATAGATACCTAAAAAAGCTCATTATCCAGTATAATACATGAAGTAGGTAACGTGTCCGAAAATCAGCGTTCATCAGGTGGGAACCATTTCGTTTTTAAATATGACTATGGCCTTTATAGTTTCGGAAATTTAAACGTATCGTGCTTTTCTAAAGATGTAAATACCTACCTGTGACATGAAGCGCAGGTACAAATTTTATATGAGCTATAGAATGAGATATAATAACAGAAAAACAAACCGGTCACGTGCGAGTCGAACTCGCGCACCGAGGGTTCCATATTTAAGTCCGTTTTTGTTTATAAATCAAAAAGTACGTCAGGGAAAATTATAAAAAATATAGTTTTGAAATGTCCAGATTGAGCCCTTTCATATGACACCCCACTTGCTATATCCTATAATCCAATCACTTTTTCAACCCCCCTTCTAGACCCCTTTTCAATTATTTATAAAATTATGATTATGATTTTAACTATGTTAAAAGGAATGGATTGGGAGGGCAATGCTGAGCCTGACACCGCTGTACCGTCATATATTGCCAACAAATTATTTTTCAATTTTGATAACTTGACTCCCCATACAGGAAGGTGACACAAAGTGAATGAACAACATGAGTGTTATCTGGCGTTATACTTTTAAGCAATTGTTTGTTACGGTAGTAGGTAGGTAGTACAAATTTCCTACACACATTAGGTACTCATTATATTATTATTATTATCATTGGGTAAATTACCTGCGTTACTAATACATGCATGAGTAAGTCACCGAGAGCGTAAATGGCTACGTTAAAAACGTAGATATAGTTCGTACTGTACAGATAAGAGTAAAATAAGTGAGTCACGGCCGTGGCAGTCGTGCGCGTCAGAACGTACCTACTTACACGAGAACAATAGACTATGTTGCTTAAGCTATTTGTTAACTATAGGTAATTACTTACCCGAGTTTTGATCGATGCTTTCTTGTTAAGCCCATTACGATGTTTTCGGCGTCATAATGAATCCTGTAGTTCGGATGTGGCTTTCTTTTGCGAAAATCAGTTTCTATGAACGGCATTTCAGGAGTATCCTATAGATAGAATTTTATAGATGTAGGCAGGCATGCACCCGAAAACAGCGAAATCGCAATTAAAGTCTATTCGAAGACCCGATCGTCTATAATGAACGGGCTGTTAATAAATTCGAATTATCTATCTTCTCCAAATACGAATCAAATGACCGTTTTTACCCGACTGCCCGAAGGAGGGTTATGTTATGTGCGAGAGTATGCATGTACATGTACGAGTATGTATGTATATATTTTATTTTCGTATTTTAGGAAAACATGGTACTCTTATGTCGGTGGGCACCATCATTCTGAACGAAGCTCCCGATATTTCCCAAAAAATTAATGGAGCAGTCCGATTTGCTATCAAGAAAAGTATTGGATTTAGTAACAAAACGGACTACACAGGATAACTCTTTTAAATAGGTAGGTATGTTTCAACAATGGAATTTAACTTGGTGCCAATCATACTTAGTAGTAAATGAAGCACGTCCGGATCTAGGGGATGGCAAACCGGGGTAACTGCCCTGGGCGCCAATTTCGGTGGGCACCTAATTCATGTTTGGGTAACAAAAAAAAATAGTTTCATAAATTATTAAATTTAACTCAAACGCTGGGGCTATTTCCACCACTTGGTTACTACAAGAACACGTGGCCCACCTGAGGCGAAATATAATCCCCCTAACTATCACCACTTTGTTTTTAATTTGTTAATACCAAACAAAAGTATGCATTTAATATGTATTAGGTAGATTAAAACATATTGTCGGCAGGCGACTCAGCAATCGCAGCCAGCCCTGAATCTGAACATAGATACCTATATATATACCTACCTACCTATAGACTCACCAATCGTATTTCACGTGGTAATTGTAGCTTACTCCCTCCAAACAGAGAGAGAGAGTGAGTAAAGGGATATGGGACAGTTTCACTTCTGTACCTTTTGCGGCGATCGGTTAAGCGATAAACCGTGTAGTCAGAAGAAACAAATAGACACACTTGATTTATAATATTGGTAAGGATAGTATTGTATTTGATACCGGATCCAATGGCTTAGTGCTGGACCACGTCATCACAGTGGAAACGAAGATAAGGTAGCGTTTCTTGGAATCCCCAGCGCCATCGCTGTCTCCGTCGGCCAACGTTACGGCTTGTTGCTTCTCCAACAGATCTTTCAAAACTGTCAGTGAATACCTTGTGTAACTAAAGACCCGGGGCCCGTTCATAAAATGCTTGTAACTTGTATTAAAAGTGGAAGTCTCTTTTTAATGCTTACTGTTGGAAAGAGACTTCCATTTAAAATATTAGTTACAAGCCTTTGATAAATGGGCCTTCAGAATGTTCAACTAATATGTATTTTAGTAGTCAACTGTATGACCCCTTTAGGTCAATAATAAAAAAATTCAAAGAGATTTTTTGATTGAGGTACAAATATAGTGAACAATCATACGACATTGTATTTTATCTGATAAGTCATATTATTTATCTTGTTTTATTAGTTAACTTACCAAAAGCTACTGAAGCTAACCGAGGGAGAGCGCCACCTCCATCATCAGGCCAGCTCTATGGCACAGTAAGACTTGAAATGTATACAAAATTTAAAGTATCTAAATCCGTCTTTACAACGGATGATAACTGTGTAAGTGATAAAAACTTTAATGTTCTTATTTGTCGAAAAGTAAGCCCTTTATTTTTACTGAAAATATTGCATAATATGTATAATAAGGTACTACTACTTACGTTTCAAATATTCCATCGCGATTCTCAGCTCCTCCCTATCGTAACTTATGTCCAGGATCACTGTCCCACAAGTCAACATTGCTGGCAACAAGTCGGTTTTAGGGACTATTCTGGCCACATTGTCCAGTGATTTTATCTTGGAATCGGAAACGGTACCTGATGAGAAAACATGGATGACGGTGCCCTTAATAAATGCAGTTTGAAAATAGATTATATACTTATATATGTAGGTACCAGGTTTTAGGTTGAGATAAAATTATTAGTAGGGGGGGGGGGTCATGGGGGTCATGTTTTAAAGTTTACCAATAATTTCATATGGCTGTTCAGGCGGCGGCGGCGGTAGAGGCTCTGCGTCCTCCGCCACTGGTACCATAGTACGCGACGTGTCTCGACTCGCAACCGTATTTTTCTCCAAAATCTTAGACATTTCCTGCAAAATGACCATGCCGTGATAGGAATCAAGGTTATTTATAAAATAGCGTTTAAACGAAAACAAAATGTCCGAGTCCGAAGTGGAGCGTTCTGAGGACATTTTATCCAGAGATTTCCTCATTGTTTTGATAATTTGATAAACAAAAATAGAAGTACTCTTTGTGGACACAAATTTAAATGGCCCGTTATTTACTTTATGACAACTTCAAATAAACGTCAACACCCACGTCAGCAAAAATAGGTAACCAACAAACAAGGATATTAAAGTGAGAGCCCGAGACTAAAGTTAGGTTGGTTGTTGGTAGATAAAAATAATCACTACCAGAATCTCACCGGAATCTCACCAGAATAGCATGTCATAAGGAGAAATAAAAATTTATAGCTAGCAACCATAGGGGCAATACCTATAGTTATCAGGGGACAATCTTACACTACAACCGGAATTTATAACAAAAAAAGGAAAAAAAAGAAAAATATTTTTATACGGCAATGCTACTTTAACATGACTTTAACGGGTCGTTAAAAAAAGATAAGTTCGGTCACTATGAAGCTTTATTTATAATCAATCACTTATTGATAATTATTAGTGAGAGGTGGGCGCTGAGTTTCTAATTAATAAAGTAAATTAGACTATTCACGACGGGAGCTACTGAAGAACTGGCGGGCGAGACCGGCCAGTGCGAACACTTACAAAGTTGCTGATCCCGCCAAATAGGTTAGGGGTGTCGCTACACTACCTTACTCCCTTGCGCTTATCCATAGTACTGTGTTGTATGAAGTGACGGAGCCCTGGTGTTGTGCTGGTCGTAAATAAAACGATGGCAGCATGACAGCGCGCTATTCAACTTCGACATTGACAAAATCATCAAAACATTGATGGGGGCTATTATTTTTTTCTCTTTGGCCTCAAGCGACAAATATCGTTTTCACGTCACCAGCTCGAAGAAACGTTCTTTGCCGGCTTTGCCGCACAAAATCTTCGTGCAAAAGTCCACTTTAACCGCTAGCGTGGAAAGTAACGGTAGTGCTGTGCGCGGAGGGGGCGCTGCACGAGCACGGCCACAACTGATGTAGCATTGTGTGTTTCGCACGGCAGCAAAGTTATTTGGGTCTCGAGGTCTTGAATCCCTCGTTACGCTCAGGATTCTATTTTATACCACTCGCTAGGCTCGTGTTTCAATTTTACGATCCTTCGCTAACTCGAGATTCAATATTATACTGACTCTCGCGCCAAATAACAACTTTGCAGCCTTGCACAACAAATAACTATTGTATTGTGTTTACAAATTAACTAGTGAGTGAAGCCAAATAATTATGATACCTACTTCAAGTTACGTTGTACATTTGCTGATACAAGTCCTATCATTCCAAGTTGTAAAATTCTTATCCCATCAAAAACATAAAATGTACAAAAATGTCAAGTCTTGCAATGGTTTTTGGTGGGATCTCATTTCTTTTTGTAGGTAGTGGACTATTCATGACAGATTGTTTACATCTATCTGTGGCTGTGTAACTGTACCTACCTATATCCACTACGTCTTACAAATGCGATTACGAAGTTACTTGTGCTTGTGCAGTTCGTAAAATTATTTGTCATAGACTTTACCAACCACAAAGAAAACGGAACTGAAATTTCAGAACCTTTCAGTTTTTCCCTTTGATGATCGGTGAGTCAGTGAGTGAGTCAATGACAAAATTAAGGAACTTTGACTTGGAATAATTCTACTGGTTAAAATTTAATGTAATTTGGAAATACGTACAGGATGTCCCGCGATAAAGTGCACAAACGAATAAGGGTGAAACTACATGTGATTTTATCACGGAAAAAATTAAAAAATCTATATATATATAAAAATGAATTGCTGTTCGTTGGTCTCGCTTAAACTCAAAAACGGCTTGACCGATTTGAATATTTTTTTTTAGTTTTGTCCGCTTTAATACAGGGCTGGTTTACATTTACAATTGGACCCGGTAGGTGGCTCTGCGATCGGGCAGGACGAAGTCTGCCGGGTCCACTAGTAATTAATAAAAAAATAATTTTGTATGGGGTTAATAATTTTGTATAATTATTGTAAACTATGAAAATTAAAAAAAAATGTTTGGGTTAATTTATTTTTTTATTCTTTTCAGTGATAAAATCACATGTAGTTTCACCCTTATTCGTTTGTGCACTTTATCGCCAGACACCCTGTATATCTAGCTATGTATGTAACGCCCTCTTGGTCACTGAAAATATAGGCTTCTAGTTTTTTCCACAACGATGTTACAGGACAGGGGTCAAAAATGGCCCGGATGACTTCGGGAAAAGGATGGTACCTACGGCCGTGCCTTTTTTTGCTCGACATTGCCATGCCCCCAGATTAATGCGGTGCCATTTTTAATTTCAGGAGTAGATATAATAAAGTGTTTTGTTTAAATTAGGAGGGGTTTGTATAGAATCCGCGGCCAGCTAGGACAAATAGCAATAAAATCATTTTTCATTTTATTTTAAATTATCACACACATCTACATTAGCTTTTTGATTCCGAAGAAAATATTCAAATGAGTAATAGCTATAATGTCCTTAGCTCGTTGCGGAACATATTCAGAGTTTCGATTGAATAAAAATGCGTTTTAATTAAATGAAGCTAACTATATTAATGTCCAGCATAATAAGTAAAACGAATAAGTACATTATTATTTCATATAACAGTAAATACTAAATTAATTGAAAATTATTAAGTAATAAAACTTACACATAATGAGAAGGCATCAAGAATAGAGATAGAATATTGATATTTTATTAATATATTCAAGACCGTCATTGCATAGGTACTTACTTTACCTTAACTATTTAATATGGTTAACTTAAAATTAGACTATAATTGTTCCCAAGCACCTTGATATAAAAATATCAACCCATAGTTGGCACTATCCATTTGTAATGAAATCAACGCATTGACAAAATACCTAATACACAGCACCCGAATCACGTAACAACCGGTTTTTAATAGAACACACCTACCTATACATTTGTGTCATAAATGCTCTTGCATCACTGGTTGTTCCCAGGGCATCAGCTTGGATGTGTACGTACGTAACACAACCATATTCCCAGACGATTTTGACCCCACTAGGCTGTGCACATTCCTATTGTGCATCAATACGCACTCAACCGTATTGGCGATTGGAGTGATTATAGACACTCAAGATTATCTGCATAGTCCATAGTAAAATATATATATTTTGTATAAGTAATTAATTATGTATATGTTGATCACAATTAATATATGTAATTAGGTGTTTTAAATCCAAATTACTTTATTACAATAATGAAAACACAAGGAGTGATAAGAACATAATATATGGCACCCCTATTTAAAAGATGACGGTTCCTCTAATACTGATGAAAATTGTACTAAATTCTATATTATAATTAAAATAATACATTATAATTTAATAAGTACACATTTGAACAGGACGGTTACATTACATTTATATCACGATTTTAATCCACAATTAGATACAATTAAGGAATGAACATTGTCACTATTTATTCTCTTCAGTCTTCAAATTTAGAATGTCGGTACGGAAATATTATTCTATTAAGTACCTATTTTGAAAACTATGTAGGTATGTACGTAATTTATCTATTACGATATTAACACACAATATCAATCTCGCTTTGAGTTTCCTGCGAAACTTAAAAAGCGAAATGATTGTAAGTTATGAAAGTACGCTAGGTGATCTCAAGTAGCTTCATAATTAAGTGCACTTGCATAGTAAGCACTATACCTAACTAGTTATACATATCTTTAAGGCCGCGTTTCCACCTGCAAGAAATTGCTGCGAAAAATGTCCCGACAGTGCTGTCCGATGGTAACTTGCAAGAAACTTGCACTAGGCACTTCCACTAGGCACTGTCGGACAGCAATTTCTTGCAGGTGTATTTGGGTTTCCTGCCGTTAGTACTTTTAAGGGATCTTTCAATATTTTGTCTTGAAAAACTTGTCTGTTCAAGCCCCAAAGTTGAATTTGTTTGTAGTCATTATTAAAACTTAAATAATATTTTTACTATTTTTTTTAGTAAAAATAAACATGTGTCTGGGGTTTACGTTAATACGAGTATATCGTACTTTTCGAAGCACTATCAGACGAAGAGTATGAAAATGCGTTTTGGAGAAACGTTTGACCAAGTTATGATATCAGCATAATGCAAATCGTTCTCGCGCATACCGTTTGCCGTACCACGCTGATTCCTTCATTGCTTAATTACTTTTAAAGGGACCGGTTGGCGGCGCTCGGGTTGAAAACAGACTGGTTCCCTTGTATTTCTCTATCCCAACAATTTAAGCAAAATAGCAGCTCTTTCCTAAAATTGGATAAACTATAATCACTTTATATAACATCTTAAATTGACGCCTTATTGTCTAGGCTTAGACTATACAAACGATACAACAACAATGTACCTACAAAATAGTAAAACAGTCACCTACAGAATAATTCTGTGTAAGGCACAAATTGTGACACTTTCAATAAAGGAATACTGACATCTGTTAATATTAAAACAGAAATCAAAAGATCTCTTAAGCAATATATAAATTTTATGATTTTTTCATATACTGTAAAGGAGGCAATTCCTAGAAAGTAATGTGATTAGTCTACAGCTGTGTAGTGATCACAGATTTGCGATGGATGATTGTTATTTCCTTCTCCCCAATACCGGAAGGAGAGCTAGGCTCAGAAGTGACCAGCCAAGGAGATAAGGAAGAAATAGGCTGAGATTTGGGCATAACTTCTTCCTTCCTTGCTGGTGGTTTGGGTGAAGCGACCTTGGCTTGTGCCTGGGGTGGTTCCACCACAACAATTGAAACATACTGTGAATTATTCTGATTTGAAGAATGTGGTTGTGCAAGTGGTTCATTCAGAATTTTTGGGGATGGTGTTGATTGCACAGATAGATTTATATTGGTTGTCTCGTTTATTATTTTCACTTCACTTTCGCGAGCCTTTAGAATATTATTACATTTAAGTTGACCTGGAGGCAAAGCTTTGGTTGAAGAAAGATAACATTTTGCTTGATTATTAAATTCTTTTTCACCAGCTGAATCTAACTGATCTCTCTTCACCTCATTCTTAGAATCATCATTGTTTAATTTTTCCTTAACCAGGCTCATCAATAGATCATTTAAGGGATTGGAGTCTGACACAGGTGAACAATTGCAGGTTGGCTTATTAATAACCAGCTGAGTAAGATTATTCTTCTTTTCTTCTACTGCAGGTTTATCTATCTTAAATAAGACTTTATTGCTTATGGCATCTTCTTTCGATATCAAAACTTCCTTAGGTGGTTCTTCATCCATGAGATTCTTGGTTGAAGGTTCTCCTATTTCCACCATCTTTAAATCTACATCAATAATCGAAGACCTCTGAGATTTTGCACTATTCTTCCTAGAGAGAGTATCGAGACTAGAGTCAGGAACAAGGCTTGATGGTTCGACAGAAGTGCAAGGAGTTTGATCTCCCGCTTCAGTTGAAGGAGTGGGTTCTGTTTTAGCTGTGGTTTGCTTCTCTCTTTCCCGAAGTACGTGACTTTGTCGTCGCGCGAATCGTTGACTTGGCCGCCTTTCAAACTGAACAGTGCGACGGGCGCGATTTTGCTGAGTAGTTTGATATTCTGTTTTGCCAGAATACTGGAATCGTGATCCCATTCTAAAGAAGTTTTGCCTAGCTGACGGACCCTTAACAGGTGCTCTCAACCGGAAAAAGGTGTGGTGTTCTACAGCACATTTCCAGAGATGCTTGCAGGCTTTTTCATTATGTAGGCGGAACACAAATGTATGTTCTTGTTCTCGGCCTTGGTCATCATCTTCAACAACTACTAATGTTAATTTCTTCTTTTTAAAATCAAGTTTGCTTATCTTGGGCCAGAAAAATAAGCCAATTTTTTGTGGACCCTCAAACACAAGAATTCCGGTAGGTGTTAAACCAAGGTGATATTCACAACTATCTTTCCCTAGAACTATATGCATATCAACTCCATACATTTCTAGCCACTTGGCTTTGTTGAGATAGTTTACTTCAGCTTGTGCTGGGGTTAGACCCTTGCATTTTTTGTACTCTTCTAATATTTCAATCTCCAACTCTTCTGTTTGGTGTGGTACAAATCTAAATTCTGAAACTGTAGCAGGGGTGTGCAGGGCCTCATCAAAGTCTCCAAGCTCTGACTGCAGAGCAAGTGCTGCCAGTTCTACCGCAGTAGAGTGAGGACATTCCAGTTTACTTTCTAAAATATCTTTTTTTAATTGTAAAAAGAACTGATACCTAGTAAGTTCTTCCCGTAAATTGTTGGGCTCAGAAGAATAAAATTTTACCTTAAGTCTTAAGGTGTATGGTGGGCCAATTTTAACTTGTTTCTTGATTGTTTTAGTAGGATCCAACCAATGCTTAACATTATTTGTGTCGGTGAATTGCAATCCAAAATAATCTTTTTCTATTAGGTCCAGTGAATAAAAGACCTGCTCATACAGGTCAACAGCACTAGCCTTCTTAGATAAATTTATTGACAAATCTGTATCATCAAGAAGCATAACTTTACATTGTATCAAGTTTTTGTTAGTAGGTGTTTTCTGACCTTGTTTATTTCTATTCTGGCTCGATGAGCGGCCTCTTCGGCTGAGGAAGCGGAGCATTTTTCCTTCTGCTACAATATCTAAAAAAAAAAAAATTTAAAAACTTAGTCCTATTATTCTATATTTTAAGTTGTATATTTAACATAATATTATTCTCCATGCCACGTGTTAAATTTACATACTCTATAAAACGAGAACCTAGTTCCAAGGTGCATGTTTTAGGTGCAAATCCAAAATCTGTGGTGATATTCAAAGTATACCAATACAGTTAAAGCGGCCAACCTTCCCGGGTTCTGTGGGACAGTCACGGATTTCATGCTTCCTTTGCATATCCCGCATTCCAATTCCACATAAAATAAAAAAGAAATCCATTTCCATTTAATTCAAATCAGCATTGAAATGCAAGTGTTACAGTAAGATGCAGTGAGACAATAGACAGCTTGCATCTGACTCCTAGTGTTGTTTCATAGGCCGGCACGATATTGGTGCAAAGGAACGCAAAAGTTATGGGTTAGAGTAGGACAGAAGTATATTTAGCTCGCTCCAACCCATAACTGCGTCCCATTGCACCAATATCGTTTTGGTCAATGAAAAAATGCTCTAACACATGCATTTCATAGCTTGATCCTTTTTGAGTAGCTTGCGTTTTCGGCCGCCTGTGCCGTAGACGGAAAATGTATAATAGTTACTTGTACAATTCACTTTAATTTAACACACACTTCTTACTACAAACCCAAAAAATAAAAGTAAAACGTTTTCTTCTTTTATGGGCCTGCTGTAAAATAGTGTCCCGCATTGGCTTCACGTGAAGTTGGTCGCTTTAAATACAGTTTCTATCTAATGTACCTATAACGTATACCGTATTGCACAAAACAGGTTTGTAGAAATAACAAAGTTCATTTGTCACGGGTCCACTGCTGGGAATATCGTCGTGACCTCTCTATGTGTACGTACACGAAAACAGAAAGTCTACGAACAAAACAGCTTAAACTATAGTATTTTTAATTTAATTATAAGACGTAAACTCACTTACAAAACGTACTTAAATAGGTACTTTGCTGATAACTTCGCTCGTCCCAAATGTCATTAGTGTCGATATTGTGCAAACTACTACAACATCGACATATCAGTTGAAGGTACAACCGTGGAATTCATGTTATTTACAAAAAGTGGCACTTACCAGAATAGAAGGCAAAGCTCCTTTCAATATTAGCTATAACTTAAAATAACATTCGGAGCACTAAGTCACGACACCCCTTTCGAGACGCTTACGCCATAGACTAAAAAATATATATATTATATATGTACACAACTGTCAACAGTGTCAACCACACACATTCAACACACATCATATCATGATATCAAAAGCAAAAGGTAGAGTTAAGCGCGTCACACACGAAGCTATAATATATATTATAGTTCGGTATATTACGATATATTTTCCCTACTAGTTGACAGACTCCACACAAGCAGCTATAATATATATTAATATAAATTATAGCTGCGTGTGTGGAATCTGTCAATTTGTACGGAAAATATACCTAAATTATACGAAAATATATCGTAAGATACCTTGCTTATAATATATATTAATATACCAAAATATATATTATAGCTACGTGTGTGACGCGCTTTAGTGTTGACGTCAACAATTGACGTACTTACATACATACATACATAAGCAAACAAACAAAGCGATTTTTAACACGACCGGAACATGTTTATGAAATAATTGGCAACATTGTTACTTCCATTCATTCATTTCATATGTCATTTTGGTTGGACATCATTTTCTTTTATTTCATTCATTCATTACCTATGTTCATGCCCCCTCTTTGCTGATGTGTTGTGTGTGGAATTTAACCCTAAAACCCGACTGTAAAACTAGATTTTTTCGTTCGTAGCTCACAATATCCAACAAACCAATCGTAAGTATTTGCCACGACCTATTTTGAGGCGTAGATTGTCATTTGGATTCAATCCCAATGCTTGTGTGTTAACCAAGATAACCGCTTCTTGTGAGCAGAAATACATCATGTAAATCTGGTTAGATGTATTATTGTTCGACTGTATTATATCTTGTTACCGTAGGGCCACTAACAGGAAACGCCGTTAATTTTCAACGTCTATCGCCTTATGTATAGCAGCATAAGGCGATAGACGTTGAACATGAACGGCGTTTCCCGTTAATGTGGCCCTACGGTAACAAGATATAATACAGTGGTTAGGAATTATTATCATTATCAGAATGACAGTTTTAACAATTTCTTTCCTCAATGTTTAGATGAGAGTAGTTGATGAAATTCAGTCGTCATGGGCCGATGAAGTGGAGATAGACCAGGGAGCACTGCCGCCGCCGTCTGAAGTGGTCGAAAATGGACTAAAAATTGTCACAGAATACAAATATGACAATGACAACAAGAAAGTGAAAATTGTCCGCTCATATAAAATTGAGAAACGTGTTGTGTCAAAGGTATACATTATTTTTTATTACATAGTTTATTTTGTCGCGTTTTGTGTGTAGTAGCGCAGATAAAACCTCACACTGGCATCCTAACAATGAGCATTTTTTGTGGGTTTCAAAATGCTCATAACATTTCAGAATGTTCAGGTTTAATGGTGGCAGTTTTGACTTGTTATAAATTATTACTTGGGTAGGTAATGCAGTTAGCATTCTTTGGAGGATGATAAAACTGTATTTTCTTTTTAGAGCATTGCTAAGCGCAAAACTTGGAGCAAATTTGGAGATTCTGCAAATGATAAGCCAGGACCTAACCCGGCCACCACCAATGTTGCTGAGGATGTGTACATGCAGTTCATCACTAGCAAGGAGGAGAGCCAGCGCCCTGACGATGGGCAGCTTGATGGTCTTAAGGTTAAGATAAGATGGTTAAAAGATTCAAAAGCTAAACCAAAATAGTAATTGACTTTTTTGGTTCATTAAATTATAATTTGTATTTATTTCTGAAGCCACATAATTAAGTCATGATGACTGAAAGGGCATGTGAAACCATCAATTACAGTAATCGGGGTGCCTCATGGTGGCTGCATCAGTCTCAAACGGTTCTGACTGATAAATTTCATGTTTACAGTTGTCTACTTCATTCACCTAATAAGGCAAATGAATATGTTGTAAATGTTAACTCTGTAACTTGATTAATGTATGTATATATTTATGTTTTATAGCCCCAGTCCAGCAGTGTCATCTTCAAGTGTCGTACTTGCCAAGGCGAGCACTGGACTTTAAGTTGTCCATTCAAGAACACTCAAATGGCCCAGACCAAGGTCGGAGATGCTGCCAAAGCATCAGGTATGTAACATTACTAATAGGTACTGAGTTATAATTAATCAGTGAACACTTAATGTTTTGTATAGGGAATTTGATTTTTTTTATATTATGTAGTATTTATTTATATGAGAATTAAACAGAATATTATCTTACATAACAACAATGATAATTAAATATGGGGAAAATACATAAGAATTTAATTTAAAAATCAAATAAGTAGTGTTGTGGATCTTGAGCATGGCTTAAGCAGTCAATTGCCAACACTTTTACACTGCTGAAAATCCATAATGTTGTTAATTATTTGCTTTTTCTCATCTTATGAAATCAGTCCTATTATCACTATAATGTATGAAATAGAGATGGAAAAAGAATTAATATAAGTATTCAGCAATTTCGAAATTCCTTCTGTACAGTTAGTAATTAACTAGTTTCTTTACTAAGAGTGGATGTAAATGTTTACAGACCCTAAATCATCAACTACCAACAAGTATGTGGCTCCGTATCTACGGGAAGGCGGGGCGGGCCGCGGCACGGGGCGTGGGCCTCCGGACGCGCGTCGCGACGACGTCGCCGCCATTCGTATCTCTAACCTCAGCAACTTTGCTGTTGAGGCAGATCTCGAGGATTTGGTAAAGGGCTTTGGCCCAGTGCAAAAACTTTACCTTGCGAAGGAAAAGGTGAGTTTAGCCGTTTAATTTGAGAGTTAATATAAAACACTTGCCCTGTCCCATGAATACGTAATATAATTCGAGTGCTCAAAACAGCACTGGCTAGTGGTAGGAAATAAATTGCATGCCAAAGGACTTATTTTTATTTAAAAAATTTCAGGGTAGGTCAAATAATAATGATTTACCGTTTTATTCTCAAATGAAATCTTAAGCACTTGTTTCTCAAAAACAACCTGTGGGTCTGATACATTTAACTAAATTTCGCTACATGTGATAAATTTAAAAAATGGGTATGAAATTACACTCTTGGGTATATGTTAATAACATTTGTCAGTTTAATTTTTCATTAATAAGATGTATGTTTTGTTCACAGAGCACTGGCCACTGCAAAGGCTTTGCTTATGTACACTTCAAGTTCCGTGCTGATGCTGCGAAAGCTATTCAAACCCTCAATGGGCACGGTTATGATCACCTTATCTTAAATGTGGAATGGTCCAAGCCGCCAGCAAACAATTAATAAAATTGTGTTTTCTGCATATTCAATCATTTTCCACATTGTTCACAAATAAATTCTTTAATAATTGAAAATATATTCTTAATGCAATAAGATTAAATCCAATTACAAACAGTTTTGTAAAAAAGGCAAAGATCGAGGTACGAATAAGAGATGATGGTGTGATACCTTAAACAGTGCCAACCACCAAGTTGAGACTATGGAGATTGTGGCTTCTTCACTACATGATAGACATAGTATAACTAAAATAGCCTTCTAACCTTTCCTGTGCTAATCGCACCGCACTTGACCAATTTTACTTATATATATCTGTGCTTATATGTATAAACTGAGTTGGTACTCAAGTGTTTTACATACACAAGGTCCCGCGCCTTCTTAATTTATTCGCACCATTGCCGCAACCGTGCAACGTTACTTTGCGTAACGATGCGAATCTTCGTAGAATGAAAACACCCAAAAGAAACTAGCAATACAGGTTCGGTATGCCTCCTAGACTCCTACTTCGGACTCCAGTCCCTCACAAGTTTTTAGGGTTCCGTACCAAAATAGTAAAAAAGGAACCCTTATGGTGAGACTTCATTGTCTGTCTGTCTGTCTGTATGTCACAGCAGTTTTTCTCAGCAACTACACAAGCGACCAACTTGAAATTTGGCATAGTTGTATAACTTGCTTGCCCGCATCTGTTTTTAGTAAAAAAAATATTAAATTAATTTTATAAATAATTAAATCAAATGGGGGGTTGAAAAATGAAATTGATTTGATTATAGCAAGGGATGTCATATGAGAGCGCTCAATCTGCAGAATCCAAAACTATCTTTTTTTTTATTTTCCGTGACGTACTTTTTGTTTTATAACCAAAAATGTTCAAAAAAATTACCTAGAACTGAAATTTTTTTAACTTATAGATAATTGCTTGTATTTTACGGGAACAATAAAACGAAGTGTTCAAAATTTATAGTTCCATTTCGAGGAATTGACAAAAAAATTTGAAAATTTGTGTTAAATTTAGACAACTCAAAATAGACCTTATTGCATACTTATTAAAGTACATATTTAAAAAAAAAATTAAAACCCTCTGGCACAAAAATAAAACTAAAAAGTAAATAAACAATATGGCCCTTAAAGCTTAATGTCAGTACCTAGTAATATTTTGATTCAATCAAGCGTCGTCACGTCCGACAAAGACGGGCTCCGAGCACGTATGTACGTCACAGAACGGACTTCGTCACACCAAGATTTCAAGTATAAAAAACTCCCGACAAAATCGCTTTCAGAGCTCATAACTTTTAAACGGCTTATCAGATTTTCATAAAACCAAGCTAAAAACACTCGATTAAGTCATCTTTAATTCTAACAAAAAAAACTAAATTAAAATCGGTCCATCCGTTTAGGAGCTACGATGCCACAGACAGATACACAGATACACACGTCAAATTTATAACAACAATACTGGGTGTTTTTTATTCGTCTTAAACATTTTGGGGGTTAAATCAGTAAGTCATACTGACCAACTTTCACTATGGGACCAACCCCAAAATCGCGAAAAAAAATTTGACCATCCCATACAAAACATAGTCAGCTGACTAGCCAAAATGTATGCGATGGTCAATTTTATTTTCGCCATTTCGGGGTTGGTCCCATAGTGAAAGTTGATCAGTATGACTTACTGATTTAACCCTCAAAATTTACAAGATGAATAAAAAAACACCCTGTATAATATTTTTGCGTCGAGGGTTAAAAAGGTATATTTTTGAAGTACGGACTTAAATACGGAACCCTCGGTGCGCGAGTCCGATTCGCACTTGACCGGTTTATTTTTTATTTTAGACTTATGTACCTTGTTGCCATAAGCCATTTACATGATTCATAAGGTAAAATTATTCTTTTTTGTTATTATACAATTATCTACATCTATAGGTAGGTATAAATAAAAATCAAATGCCGCATGTATTATTTATTTATTTAAACAATTTATTGCACAAAAATAAGTGTACAAAAGGCGGACTTAATGCTACAAGCATTCTCATTGACTGGTAAATCAATGTATGACTGATCACTTGAGAATGGATTGAGAGATTAGGCTGTTTTTTTATGTTTTGTTTGTTATTGACAGGACAAAGGTTTTGTATGATTTTTTTTTTAAAGTTCCGCCCGCCCGTGCGAAGCTGAGGCGGATCGCTAGTATGTGATAAATACAAATTTCAGTTACTGTGTGGTTGTAACACCTTAAAGGCTGCTGAACTGGTTTTAATGAAATTTGGTAATGAGATAGCTTGAGCTGCTGGAACCTCTGGAAGGAAATGTAACATACTCTCTGTCAAGAAAGTACCGGGAAAAGATCAATAATACACAAACTGTTTGTTAATCATCCAAATTTATTTTATCACCTTCAAAGTATGCTCCTTCAGAAACGATACACTTACGCCAACGAATAATCCAATCATCAAAACATTTTTTAAACGCTGTTTCCGGAATTGAATTCAGTTCTCGGCGCGAATTCTCCTTTATGTCTTCTACCGATTGAAAACGGGTGCCACGAAGTGGTAATTTGAGTTTAGGAAAAAGAAAGAAGTCGGCAGGAGCCATATCTGGTGAATATGGTGGTTGCTCGATGGTATTTGTTGAGTGTTTGGTCAAAAATTCTTTCACAATGATGGCCTTGTGCGAAGGCGCATTATCGTGGTGCAAAATCCAAGAATTTTCATTCCACAAATCTGGCCTTTTTCGTCGAATTTGCTCTCTTAAATGCCGCATAACGCTCAAATAATATTCTTTATTTACCGTTTGACCTTCCGGCAAGAATTCCGACTGCACAACACCGCGATAGTCAAAGAAAACAGTCAACATGACTTTGACTTTTGATCGACTTTGGCGTGGTTTCTTCGGTTTCGGTTCAGTTGGAAGGCGCCACTCCGAAGCTTGTTGACTAGTTTGCATGTCAAACTCGTAAACCCACGTCTCGTCACCAGTAACAATGCGTTTCATGAATGTTGGGTCGGAATTGACTCGTTCTAGCATGTCCTCAGCGACTCTCATGCGATTGAGTTTTTGGAGAAAATTCAGGTCTTTTGGGACTAGCCGAGCGGTAACATGTTTCATACCCAAATGATTAGTTAAAATAGTACGGATCGACTCGTGAGATACAGAAAGTTCGGCGGCTATCTCTCTCAAAGTTGAATGAGGATTTTCAGTCACTATTTCCTTCACTTTTGCGATGTTAACTTCAGTTGCAGACGTTGATGGCCTACCAGAGCGAGGCAAATCTTCCATCACATCTCGACCGCTTTTGAACGCTTTGTACCACTCATAAACACGTGTTTTTGATAAAGTCGAATCACCGTAAGCCTTCTGTAACATTTTCAGTGACTCCGAACACGAAATTCCATTGGCGATGCAAAATTTAAGACAAACTCTTTGTTCAATGTTTTTGTCCATTATGAAATTCGCAATACACACTAGATATGATATAACTAAAAACAGCACTGTATTTAATATAAATAACAGATGCAACTCAAACTCCGCGCCAAAATAGAAAACAGTTGTGCCAATCTAACAACAACAAAAAAAACAAAAATTTGAATTTGGAACCATAAACAAATCATCCATTCCCGATACTTTGTTGACTGAATGTATTTTTATGCTGGACAATTTTTTGATAGTTCCCTGAGATATAATAGATTCCCATACAAGCCCAAAAGCCTAGCTTTAATTTATGATCAATAATTATTTTTGTAACGCAAGCCCGGCTTTTCGGCTTGTATGGCAGTACCACCACTGGTTTAGACATCATCATCATCATTAAAGAAAACTACAGTTTCAAGTGTAGCAATATATTCCATTGACATACCTCTTAACTATAATAATATAATTGTGCAACTATGTATAAGGAAAACATGTCACTCTGTAAACTGACTATAAAATATAACTCCATTCATGTCTAAATTGAATACTTGATGTATGATGGCAATTGTAAAAGCCAAATAAATACACATAAACATAGCATAATAACATTTGACTGCTACAGTCTAGAAATAACTGAAGTATCAGCAAGCCATAAATAGAAACATAATAGTTATTTGTTATGCAAGTCTGCAAAGTTGTTATTTGGTGCGAAAGCTAGTATTGAATCCTGAGTTAATGAAGGGTTCTAAAATGGAACCATGAGCCTAGCAAGTGGTTCAAAAATAGAATCCTGAGCGTAACGAGGGATTTAAGGCCTCGAGACCCAAATAACTTTGCTCCCAAGCGAAACCCACAATTTATCACCTCACCATGGAGAGGATAACAATTGGTGTTGGAAAAACAATTGCACGAGCGCCACATCAGTTGTGGCCGTCGTTACGCACAGCACCACCATTACTTTCCACGCTAGTGGTTAAAGTGGACTTTTGTGCAGTTTTTGACCGACAAAGACAGCTCAGGCTGGTGAGTGAAAACATTATTTTGCATATTACTGAAAGCTTAATTAGTCCACACATACAATGACACACTATTTACACCTTTTATACACAGACAAATTTAACTTGACAGTATACTTATAAATCAATATCATATTTCTCATCATCACTGTTAGGGGTGTATACTTCTTCAGGTATATGCACTTCTCCACAGAACATTAGCTCAACATAGTGGAAGTAATCAAGTGCAATGTTAGTGAGCATAGCTCCTGTTGTTACACCAAGAACTGTGCCAATAACTGGCCTTTGCCCAATGGAGCTTCTCAGAATAGCCCATAAGAATATTGAACCAAGAGGCCAGAGACATCCTCCTAAGAAGGCCCAGGAGAACCGCCGGGCGGGCAATGCAGCGGCCATGTGCGGCCGGGCCCACAGCCACAAGCCTGCACCACCCCCGGCAGACAGAAATAAAATATCTGTCACATCTCGCCTGGGAAATAACCTAAAAATAGTAAATTTAAAATCAATAAACGAAGAATTATATACATACATAACAAGAAAAGCATACAACTTAATAATGACCCTTACCTGACCATTAAATGAGGATTCATTACCGACACAGATAGGGTTGTGTAACTAACCAGACCTTGCAGTGGCATGTAATAGTACAAGACATTTTCTCGCGTAAATGGTGGTAGTTTTACTTTGTTTACAGAATTATGAACGAAATCGACAGCTTTGGGTACAGCGACCGGCAGGCTTGAGATCTGCCCTCGAATGTTGCGGCAAATTCTTTCTAGAATCTCCATGGCTGTCAGATATAAAACTTGATTTCTTTTGCACTCTAGACTATTACGCTGTTAAGGTTACATTCATAGACATAATTTGGCAACAGCTATGGTTTGTAATGTTATTTATAATGCAGCCCTTTTTTCAGTCCGAATAGTACAATGCAGTCAATGCACTTCAAGTTCAATGCATTAAATTCATTCATACACTCACTCACTCACCTTCTGTCATTTGTCAACTACGTCAATCAAGTCAATCTGTGGCTCAGCTTACATTAAGCTGTGTACACACCGGCCCAACCAACGAACGGGTTTCGTTGCCTTCGTTGTTCCTGTCTGGAAGGCTGTATTTATGTACGATCGTTCGTTGGCGTGTGCCGGCGATCCGCAACGTGGTGGCAACATCTCAGCTGGGTCCATATTTGTATCATTTTGGCGATCACGATCATGAGTATCGTATTGAGCACACGTATTCTAAGTATGGACGCTCACTTTGGGCATACCGTACTATCATTAGCATCGTTGCGCGAATAAATGCGTCCGTCCGTAGGTACTAGCCGTAGCGTAGCAGCTCATCGTATCATAACGCCGTTTCATTATGGTTTGCTGTAATTTTCATTGGACGCTAGCCGTAGCGTAGCATCGTATCGTGTAACAACGCCGTATCATTTTGTGATCGTTCATCTATGCAGTGCGTTCAAATTTTCACAAGATTTCTTTAAAGATAAGATAAAAAAAGATAAAAGATATTTATTCAGTAAGTAGGCCGCACGGGCACTTTTACACGTCAAAATCTACCAGCGCTTCCCAAGAGGAGACCACTGCTGAGAAAAAGCGCCGCAAGAAACTCAACAGTTAGTCATTTTTAAATGAAAAATATAACAATGTCACTACTTATTCTAGCATTATATGAAACTGTAAAAATAATATTAAATATCTGCGTAGTTTTGCAGGAAAACATGTCAGAATGACTACGAGAAAATTTATATATATATATATATATCACACAAAACAGTTTTGACATGTCTTCCTACATAAACCGTGTCCCCTAGACAAGATACAGCGTTTACATGATTCTTATGAGGTATGTACGAGTAGTAGGTAAGCTATTGAACATTAAACATTAGTTAATTTTCTGGTTTAGGCCAAGCATTTTTGTCCGTTAGATAGTCCTCGACCCTATAGTACGCCTTTGACATCAACGACTTTTTCAAGTAATTTTTAAGTGCTGGAAGGGATAACTCTAAAACTACGTCGGGTAATTTATTATAAAAATGAATACATTGACCTACAAATTATTTATATACTTTACGGACACGAAACTTTTTTATGGCAATTTTATTTTTATTCCTAGTATTTATATTATGTATATCAGAATTTTTAACGAAAGAGTCTAGGTTCTTAATAACATACATAATATTTTCATAAATATATTGGGATGCTACTGTTAAAATATTAATTTGTTTAAAAAGTTCTCTTAATGAATCACGGGAATTTAAGTTATATATAGAGCGAATGGCCCTTTTTTGTAACACAAATATAGTTTGTATGTCAGCTGCTTTTCCCCAAACCAGAATACCGTATGACATAACACTATGAAAATAACTATGATAAACTAAGCGAGCTGTCTCAACATTGGTAAGTTGTCTAATTTTCCTAACGGCGTAAGCAGCCTTACTTAATTTGCCTGCTAGAACTGCTATATTTGGCCTTATAAGCCTCAATCAACCTAATTATGGTGCCTTGATTCCACCAAAAACATAAACACTAGACACTTGTTGCTGCGACAACTTCGAACGCACTGTCACTACTGATCTGATCGATGTTGTTGCTATCGACGATGTTGTTGTTGCGGCTGCGCAGCCAACTTCAGAGTTCTTTTTACATACTACGTTGACTAGAGTGTGTGTGCAATCAAATTGTATCGTGTGGATGCCCCATAACATGATACAGTATCAAAACACGTCCATACTTACCGATCTTTATACGCGCATCCGATCGCGAGCGTGTGGGGTATTTAATAAACGCGTAGCAACATGGGCGATCAGATACGGCGCGTAGCATGATCGCGATCTTTTTGCGTCCCACTAACGATCATGATACGCGACGGTCATGCGGTCGCGAATAATCCCGGAATAGTGCCAATAATCGTTTGCTCCACTGATAGTGTATTTGCTCTGTACGTACCTTCGAAGCCAACGATAATCCTTTGTTGGCGTTCATTGGACCGCTGTGTAAACAGCTTTACTTAGGCCGGCCTTACACAGTATGAATTTTAAGAATCTGAATTCATATTATTAATTCAGAAAGCACGGAATTGCATACAATTTAACTATCATCCACACACAATCTGATTTTTTCAGATTATGAATTTCTCAGATTGATCTGACAGAACGCACCTCTTTCCATACATTATCTATAGACGAGCACACACACTCTGGATTCAGATGATGAATTCAGATTCTTAAAATTCAGACTGTGTAAGGCCGGCCTTACTCGTTATTCTGTGGTACATATAGCCTGGCAAAAAAGAGTGCAATAAAGGCGGCCGCGGGTAGGTATTGTTTCGTAGAAAATTAATAGCTCGATTTTCTTTTGCCCGAACACGATACTTCGATTCTCAGTAACGCGAATTTTTACTTCTTCGAATTTTCGTTTCTCCGAATTTCATTACTTCGATTATTAAATTTCCGATTTTTAATTGAAAATATGTTCAAATCTACGAAGTTTTAATATCCCGAATGCACTTTTCACAGAATAGGTTTTCCCCGATTGTTCAGTTAAACGATTGTTTAATTTCCCGAATAAGTTTAAGTGTCATTTAAGGGTAGGGTAAGTGAGGGTAGATTGAAGGAGTATTAAAATTTATGATTTCTTATGTTTCGGGCGCTTCGCCGGCCGCTGCCGCGGCACGCTCGCTTCGCTTGCTCGGCTCGCGTGCTGTTGTGGTCACAGTTCTAACCTAACCCAACCTAGTGAGGGGGGTATTTGTTTTTTTTTATGGCGGGGGGCTTCGCCCCCGAGCCCCCATTGGGGGGGGGGCTTCGCCCCCCACCCCCCTCCGCCTAGCTATCCCACTCCGTCTTCCTAAAGTGTGTCTAACATTCGAAGTCGAAACCCATTCGAAAAGTATTAATTAGGATTTCCAACTATCAGAATCAACCGTTTTCGGTGAAACGTTTTCGAGAAACAGAAAATTTTGCCTATTAATATTCGATGTATTGAAAAAGCAGCAAGTGAAATTAGGAGAACTGTAGTTTCGGACAACAGATGACTTCGAGTAAATGAAATTACAAAGCAATGAAATTCTAACTATCGTGATTCGAACAACTGAAAATTCTGACAAACGTGGTCGGAGAACCGAAATTCGAGGTATTGACTTCTACGAAACGATAGGCACCCGGGCGGCCGCACCTTGGGCCACTAGTGGCCGCCACAGCGTGGCCACTAGTGGCCGCCACAAGCTGCGGACGAGTTTTTTCATACATTTTGTATAGCATCGGCGCACACTGAGCGTTTGAGTGGCCGCGTCTGAGCCACAAGCTGCGGTAGTCGCCCGCGCTCGCTACTAGTGGTCGCGTTTTGTCACTCGCTTCGCGCGCACACTCGGCCACAGTCGCCGGCTTCTCCAATCTATACTATACCCATACTAATATTATAAATGCGAGTCTGTCTGTCTGTTACCTTTTCACGCTTAAACCGCTGAACCGATTTAGATGAAATTTGGTATGGAGATGAGTCCCGGGAAAGGACATAGGATACTTTTTATTCCGGAAAATTGGAGTTCCCGAGGGAGCAGCGATAAACGACTTCTACGCGGGCAAAAGCTTTTATGATACATAATATTAAATGTGAGGTTATATGGCTATCGCGATTTATGGTACTTTGGAAGCGTTTTCAGCAGGCTGAAACATCGTTTCAGTCCGTTTCAGAGGTAGCTCTATCACATACCAGATTATCAAAATGTTGCCCAAGTTGCCGTTGTTTTCTGGCGCCTGAAACATGTTTTCAGTCAGTTTCAGAGGTAGCTCTATCACATACCAGTTAATCAAAATTTCAACCAAGTTGCCGTTACTTTCAGGCACCTGAAAAATGTTTTCAGGCCGTTTCAGAGGTAGCTCTATCACATACCAGATTATCAAAATTTCGACCAAGTTGCCGTTGTTTTCAGGCGCCTGAAACATGATTTCAGGCCGTTTCAGAATAAGCTCTATCACATACCAGATTATCAAAATTTCGCCTAAGTTGCCGTTGTTTTCAGGCACCTGAAACATTTTTGCAGGCCGTTTCAGGCCACACTCTACCAGATTACGCCATAACTTGAAAACCCGTTTTTAGGCGTTTTCAGGACCCCTTATGGGCCGAGCCACTAGTGGTCGCGTTTAGTGGCCCAATGTGCGGCCGCCCTTAAATCTTGTGACAAGATCGGCTGTCTCAAACCAAAACCTAGCAAGAGCCAAATTTTTCAAAATGCGTTTTTTTACATCATTGTTCCTTAAATTTTGAGCTGCGTGTATTGCAAAAACACCCACATTTTTATCGCGCTTAGAATGAAAGTTACAAGAACCTCAAACCTAGTATCTCAACTTAAACAAGCACATAAAAAATTTGTTTTGCTCGACCTGTAAAATTTTCTAAATGGCTCTTGCTAGGTTTTGAAATAAAACAGGCGAGATGAAATGTGTAAACCATAGAGTACATTGAATATTAGGACAGTGTAAAGCACGTCACACACGGAGCTATAATATATATTATAGGTCGGTATATTACGATATATTTTCCCTACTATTTGACAGACTCCACACACGCAGCTATAATATATATTATAGGTCGGTATATTACGATATATTTTAGTATATTTCGGGCAAATAGGGGGTGTTCCTTTTTCAGTACTCTTCGTAACCGAAATGTACACCTTACATTACCGTCGCTCAATTGAAATTACTTATTTTGCGAGAACATATACAGGTGTTATAAATATATACAATACACATACACACGTATATACATATATACAATTTAACGACTAACTCCCTAAAACGTCGAAATTACTTGACTCTTGTTGGTTTTACCTTGATATGATATGATATGATACACTATGTAGCATCACTCCCACTCAATAACGACTACAATACTTCAATATTAAGCAATAAACAGTACTTTCTAAGTTGCCGAATTTAATAAGAACTGCAGCTGTGTACGTTCTTCTGCTTATTATTTTATTGCTTTATTGTCTAGCCCGTATGTCTATCAAACGTACCGAAGATTCTGAGAAATTCGGTCTTTTGTTTATTGTGATTACCTTGCACGTGTTTACCTCCGCTGTTATACCTGCTGCAAACCAAATTGACACACCGTCGTTAGGTTATTATGCATTATCTATACGTTATCATATTTTATACTTTATTAGTAAATAATTCATATTATAATGGTAAAATAATATTGATTTTTCTTCTCTCCATTTAACGGCAACTTTCAATAACGCCATAAAATGCGCAGTTCCTTCAGTGTCGCTATTATATATAGAGATTATACTGTATATCGTTCGTTCAAATAGTGTGCAGTACACCCACACACTGCTATGGAAACCATATAATATTATCTGAATAGCCCATTATTGAATAATTTAATATAAAATCCATATTTCACTTTTAGAACAGAATTTTTAATCTCACGGAAAAATGTAAACAAAGGTGTTGCCATTAACGAAAAAAATTTGAAACATTTAGCATATTTATACTTAACACATTTTTAAGAAATTAACTTTGTATAAATAAAATGTATATTATAATCAAGATAAAATAATTTAATTTGTTGATACCAAACTTTATTTTGACATAAACTCTTTGTTATATTAATTTAAAGAGAGAATACTGTTTTCGTATACATAATTTATTTATTGCAATGGTATCATATTTACATTTTTTCCGTGAGATTAAAAATCCGGATATAAACAAAGATACGTCACTGTCAAAGTGACATTTCAGGGGATCTATAATATACATTTTATTTATACAAAGTTGATTTCTTAAAAATGTGTTAAGTATAAATATCCTAAATGTTTCAAATTTTTTTCGTTAATGGCAACACCTTTGTTTACATTTTTTCCGTGAGATTAAAAATTCGGATACTATAAATTTTTTTCGTGAGATTAAAAATCCGGATATAATTAGTCTCTTTCAAGTGAACCGATGTAACTTTCGTTATAGTTTGAAACTTATAACATAGACCATAAAGTAATTATTAGGGAAACATTTTGGTTGCGTTAGCCCCTTCTATTTCAAAGCAGTTTTGGCTAGTGGGCATACAATGAACATAATACCTGTTTTACTGATGGGTCTTGAGATGAGATACGGCGGTACAGTCAAGGTTATATTGTAAATATAGATACGTTCAGTGTCAAAAATATGTAACCACGACCTTATTACGGCGATATAAGATCGTGGTTACATATTTTTGAGGCTTTGGACGTATCTATGTTTATAACCTTGACTGTACCTACAATTTTTTATATTACCACACTAACACCCTAACAGCCTGAACTCACTTCCATAAGGGGTTTTTAAACCCCTAGGTTAGGGGTTTAAAGTCAGGAACTAATGTGAAATTTGGGGTTCCAGTGATAAGAAAATGTTCATTTTACATTTTAATTTTGAACAATTTAGTAGCTATTTTAGCATCAATTACATCATCAATCAAACTTACACCTAAAGGACTAGCTGCTTCAATGTCTAATTTATTAAAATCTGTAATTATATCTATATGTTTTCTCCACTTTTCTAAACCATTCCATGCTATCATGACTCCATTATCTGTACACAGATTTGGCAATGGTCTATAAATTTGGTAACCAAATTCACTGCTAAGGTAACTTAATGCATTAAAAATGAAATTATTACAGGCTACTCCACCAGAGACTACAAGCTGCTTTTTATTTCTTGGGACAAGATTCTTCTGTTCACAAAACTCCATGGCTCGCTGTGTTCTGTGGACCAAGTGCCTAGTAACAGCCATTAATAATGCTGCACACAGGTCATTCACTTCTGGAATCAATTTATCAGCCACAATTTTGTGATCTTTTTCTTTTCTTTGTAGTTGATATGTAACCGAGGTTTTTAAGCCATTAAAGCTAAAATTACAATCCTTATAGTCAGCAAGTGACAAAGGAAGCTTAAACATGTGGGGATTAGTGGCTTTTGCAGCAGCTAATTCTATAGCTTGTCCACCACACACTTTAGAATATTCTGGGACATTCCTTAACTTCATTCTCCTAGCAACTTTATCAAAAACTTCACCAGGTGCTATGTCCATACTTTGTCCAAGCAACTGATAATGATTAACGTCTTGGGCAACTGCTAGTAAACAATGTCCGCCCGATATTAACAGTACTAGAAATGGAAAGGACATTTCATGATGCATTCTCGCTGCTAGAGCATGTGCTTCCATGTGGTGTATGGGTATAATAGGTTTTTTGTGGAGTCGAGCCAAATATTTTGCATATTTCATACCAACAACAAGACTTAGCGCTAGGCCAGGTTTCAGGGTTACAGCGATAGCTGAGATGTCCTCCATGGAAAGATGGGCTTTCTGTAGGGTTTCATTCACTGTAGGACCAATATACTTTCTATGTAAATCTTGTGCTATGTCTGGTATAATTCCTCCATTTCTAAGATGTATTAGATTTTGTGAATACAAACTCTGTGATATAAGTCTACCATCGTGGCTCACAATTGCACAGCCTGTATCGTCGCAGGATGTCTCAATTCCGAGAATAGCTTTTCCAGAATTATTTATTTTACATTGTAACCTTACGTTCCTTTGACGTGTGGTTTTAAGAATGTGAATATGTTTAAAAAAATTACGTAAAAAGTACATAATGTTATATGTATATATAAATTATTGAACGTGATAGTATCACCAACACATTTGTGTAAGTTAAAAACTGTTTCTTATTCTAAATTAAACGCTTAACTAAAAGCAACCCATTGAGTACTAACATTGATACTTTACTATGTGTTTTCCACAAATAATGTTTACATTAAACCAGTTATTAAAACTTTTTTAAAAATAAGTACTAGTAACTCTCCCTAACACTTTGCCGATGCCAACCTGTGACCCCAAATTGCCAATTGCCAACACATATACCCTTATAATCTGTGATTGCCAACCGTGAACCGTCTGCTCTGTCAGTTGTCAGAAGTAGTCAGAACTTCAGTCTGACAAGCACAGATTATAATTATGTTTTTTTTTGTTTAGGTTCATCCCATTTCGGATAGGCAAGGATGAAAGATCATACAAAAATACAAATAAATTTATTTACTATAAAATATGGTACAATTAAATGGTATTTTGCTAGAAACTAGCATGCGAATGTAATTTTAAGTTAACATTATTTGTTATTAAGTAAGTTAGTAAGTAAGGGCCGTATTAAAAAATTGATCTTGGGTGAGGTGTCCGTCACAAGATGCGTCAAAAATGACAGTTTTTTATGGATTGACGTTTACTTTGACGTGTCTTGAGACAGGGATCACAGTCGAAATGAGTTTATTAATACGGCCCTGCCTTCTGGCCGAAAGATGTCGTGTTCCGGCGGTTCCGGGGCGGCCTGCCAGCGAGCATGACTTCGAACGCTGCGATTCAACAGAGCCACGCTGTTTTGTCGCCAAAATAGTTCAAGACATTGTTATAAATATATGTATTTTAGTCAGTAAGGTATTTATCTATGGGCCTTGTAGCCTGAAAAAAAAAAAAAAAATTAATCATCAATAATTCTATTATAATGCCTGGGCCACACCGGATGCGTTGCGTAGACGTGCACGTGCGCGTTCGCGTTCCACTGCGTTGTATAGTATGAATCCTCACCTGAGGACGCAGCTATACAACGTAGTGGAACGCGGACGCGCACGTGCACGTCTACGCAACGCATCCGGTGTGGCCCAGGCTTAAATCGTAACAGACATGCGGCAGCAACTTCTTATAAACAGAGCACTACTGGGCACTGCGTCTAGCACTCTCTGTTGGGATGTCTTGTGTTTCTAGCAAATAAAGTATTCTTATTCTTATTCTTAGGGTTTAAGTCCTTAGCCCGTATTTATATTTCGGGTGTTTTTTACAAAAACCGCTTGCGTCAAAAATATATATACCTGCCAATCCTGTGGAGATATCCCACACCGTGTCCTTCAGCATTTTTTTGGGCTATGAATGCCCTTTTGACATCGGTAGTTCCCTCATACATACCTATCCGTGATACGCCATCACATCAGATATAACATAATATCAGCGGAGATATTGCGAAGTCTTCTCAAAAGATATATTTTAAATCTTAAACTAGCACTCAGAGACGCCAATTAACTTTTAAGTTTAATTAAAGTAGCTGATGTCACTTTCTTTGCTATAGCAATAGAATAAGACGCAGCAACTTTAATGAAACTTGAAAAATAATTGACGTCTCTGAGTGCGCTAGTTAGTGACTCCACTGTTGAAGTAAAATCCAGGTGGCGCTGCGATCGAGGGATGCAAAACATAACATACGTTTCTCGATTTTTGAAATCCCATCGCGTGTGACGTACGATACGTTGGTTTTGTGTACATTTAGGGCTCAATGCGCGTGTTTCACGCATGCGCGACTATAGTCATCTTGGTCGCACCGGGTATCCCTCGATCGCAGCGACGCTAGCGGCCTGGAACGTTAAGAGGCCCACGCTGAAACCCAGAGTTGCAAGACCTGTATGTAAGACCGTGGTTCAGATTGACCACATATCAAAAATTGGTCGAAATCTGTTGACATTTAGGGGGTGGAAAACGTTATCGCCGTTTGTATGGAAGGCCGTCAACTCACAATCCTCTTAAAAACTAAAAAAACCGGTCAAGTGCGAGTTGGACTCGCGCACCGAGGGTTCCATATTTAAGTCCGTTCTTCAAAATATACCTTTTGATGTACTTTAATTCGTATGCAATAAGGTCTATTTTGAGTTGCCTAAATTTAACACAAATTTTCAAAGTTTTTTAGTTATTTCTCAAAAACTAAATTTTGAACACTTCATTTTATTTTTTCCGTAAAATATAATTAATTAGCTATACGTCAGGAATTTTTCAAATTTTTTGGTTCATAAACTTCGGAGATAACGGGGAACGGTCTTTTTTTTAACATTTTTGGTTATAAATCAAAAAGTACGCACCTAACGGAAAATTATATAGGAATAAATAGTTTTGAATTTTGTTGATTAAGCCGTTTCATATCACACCCCATTTGCTGTAATCAAATTACTTTCATATTTCAACCCACAGATCATATAAAGAAGGAGATACGCCATGAGCGCAAATTCAATCGAGAACCGGTGTCCCCACTTTTAAAAATGTGTGCATCTTTACGCTTACGCTCTATGAACTACTACAAAAACAACTTTCTCATCATTGGTTACAGCTTACGAATTAAAAACGCCATAACATAATTTTGTTAGTAACACAAAATTAAGCTTTATGCTCATTTAGCAAGGTCGAAAAATGCTGAAAGGTCGTTTTTTGTCCATCGCAGTTCAGTAACTCGACGTTAGATAGCGTTTACCAGTTCGCAGCTGCCATCTAGCGACGAGTAATAGCCTTGCTATTCAGCGCTAGATGGCGCTAAGATAGTAGTTCTTATGTATAGCGCTTTAAGGACTACGAAATAATAGCCGCTGGCCGGCCGCACCGGCACGAACCGGTGAAGTGTCACCCGGACAATAAAGACTTAGCGCGTAACGAGCGTAACTACAGCCGCGCAATACATTGCGCAGTACGCGCGTTGTTCCAAGAACGTCAGCAATGGTTAGGTAGCAATGTAAGCAGTTACTGCCGTACTAACGCATTATACGTAAATACCATAATTTTACATATTTCAGTTGTTCCTCGCTTTAGTGAGGTGAAAAGATGTGTTACACACGGCTGCAAAGTTATTTTATGTCTCGTGTGTTGCAACACTCGCTAAGCTCAGGATTCTATTTTTGAACCACTCGCTTCGCACAGGAGTCTATTTTCGAACCACTCCCTGGCTCGTAGGTCAACCCTAGAATCCATTCGCTAGCTCGTGTTTCAATTCCACACTCGCGATTAAAATACAACTTTGCACCCTTGTATAACAAATAACTATTACCAACTTAAAATACATATATAAGTCATTCTATTTCTAGAATCGGACAATGAGATGCACCCACTACCTACCTACGTTTGTTTTTAATAAAAACTGGACATGCTTTTTGTTGTTTCTTTGTTATGCGCATCTTATTTCGAACGCATGATACTTGGTAATATGAGGCTCAGTGTCGCCTCGGACCTCGCGTTAAATACATGTTTAAAGTTTTATCAACTAAGAGAAAAAGATAACAAATTGTGAAACATTTCACTTGTAACATGTACAACGCGTTCAAAGTTAATTCAAAAATACTTGGGGCAAAGAATTTACGCGTTTTGAAGTTGAGTTCAACGGCAGGTCAGCAAGCGAAACAATATGCTGATATTCCTGGACCCAAATCTTATCCAATCATTGGGACACTTTACAAGTATTTACCGTGGATTGGTAAGTTAATTATTCATTGTTTGTTTTTGAAAATATAAAATACTTAAAAGCTGGATAGATGAACTTTTTTGTACTTTAGCCTAGATGTCATAACAAATTAAATATATATTTAGTAAATTGGCCACATGGTTCTTTTGGGGCTCTGTTTTTAATGTTTTGTATCATATTTGAAGTTATTATTAACGTTGGCAATAATTATATCGACTCCTTAAGGCGTCACCCAAAAGTACTACCAGCCACGAACTATAAAATTGCTCTTTGAAATATTCAGGTGATTACAACGCTGACACTCTTGATAAGAATGCTTGGCTGAACTGGCGGCTGTACGGGGACCTCGTCAGGGAGTCTCCAGGGGTGAGGGTCGTGCACGTTTTCGACCCTGAGGACATCGAGGCAGTCTTTCGCCAGGACGACCGCTACCCAGCCAGGAGAAGCCATGTAGCAATGCTGCACTATAGACTCGGCAAGCCTAAGGTGTACAATACCGGCGGGTTGCTTTCCACGTAAGCATATCGATTTAGGTTTTTAAAAGTAATATCGAACGTCAGTTTTTTTAAGTGTGGTTATACAGCCATTGTATCCAACCTAGCTATTAGCATTAGGATTAGCATTTTAAAAAGTAAAGTAGGTATAGGATGGTAAGTTGCGAATGTATTTTCAACCGTAAAACTTATATTGATGTTTAGTACTTTTTTAGGGTATCATGGTGCTTTTAGTAAAACACGGAATTTATATTTTCTTTACCTAAGTATACGTTTGTATACCTACGTCAATAATACACGCAATCAACTATTTTCAGGAACGGTCCGGACTGGTGGAGGCTTAGGAGCACATTTCAAAAGAATTTTACTAGCCCGCAAAGTGTTAAAGGGCATATTGAATCTACGGATGAAGTCACGAGAGAATTCATCGAATGGATAAAAAGCAGCAATGTGACGCATCATGGCGACTTCTTGACTTATCTGAACAGGCTGAACTTAGAAGGTACAAAGGTAGCACGATATAAACTACCGCTAACGTATAGTTTAGTTAAGCCATCGGTGCTGATACGCCCAATAGGTACACTTTGTTTTATTTCACTTGTTTTGATGTACCATTTAACTTTTCTTTATATACCTACATTTTAAACTATGATTGAAAATGCATAATTAATATTGTCAATGATTACGAGTCTTACACAACGCAGGCTTTAAAACGAACCTGTATACTTACCTACTCTGCGCTCTAGGTAGCCACAGAATTTAAGAAAGGTAAAAACATGGCGTGATGACATTCCTTGCATAAAGAGCAGTCCAATGATATCACGCATTATAAAATCCGTTAAGAGGATTGTGAATTGACGGCTTTCCATACAAACGGCGATAACGTTTCCACTCCCTTAATGTTAACTGATTTCGACCAATTTTTGATATGTGGTCAGTCAGAACAAAAACTATGTCCGTACGTTTCGTTTTTTCCAATATATATCATATATAATATCTCTTTATAATTAATACATTTTTTTATTTTGGCGCTGGGAAAATGCGTTTACGCATACCACCCAGGTCCGGCCGGGGGGATCCGGGATGGTTATGTGGGACTCGCCGACCGAGGATTTGCGGCCGGAATACCCAATAAAAACCCAGCGGTAAACCTCAGCGTGACTCTGCTGTGACTTTATAATTAATACATATTCGACTTCGACTGACCACAAAAATTGGTCGAAATCGGTTGACATTTAGGGGATGGAAAACGTTATTGCCGTTTGTATGGAAAGCCGTCAATTCACAATCCTCTTAAGCCTTAGTCTTCCGGGAGGTCACAAAGAGACATACTTACATACGCACATAAGTCATACATACTTAAGGGAATATAATTACACACCCGAAAAACATTACCGCCTACCGCAATCGAGTAAAAGTTATGCAAGGCTGCAAAATTGTTATTTGGCGCGAGAGCCATTGATTCCCGAGTCAGCGAAGGATTCTAAAATTCTGAGCGTAACGAAGGATTCAAGGTCAAATAACTTAGTTGCCGTGCGAAACACAATTTTTCGCCTTACCGTAGCGATGTTGGAAAAACAATTACACGAGCGCCACGTCAGTTGTGTGTGGCAGTGCTCGCGCAGCGCTCCCTCAACCGAACGCTGAGCCCCACAATTACTTTCCACGCTATATCGGTTAAAATTGACTTTTGCACGCAGATTTTGTGCGCCAAAGAAGGCTTTTCGAGCTGGTGAGGTGAAAATTATTTATTTTTTCAGTCATCGGAAAAGTAGCGTTCGATGAGCGTTTCTCAAGCTTTTCGAATGAAGAACAAGATTTCGGTTCCCGCAGCAGTAAAACCATAGCGGCTGCTTTCGGCTCTAACTCTGGGGTAATGAAACTCGATAAAGGCGTTCTTTGGAGATTCTTCAAAACTCCTCTCTACAAGAAATTAGTGGAGTCTCAAGAGTGCTTGGAAAAGTACGTACACTCGGCTCACATTGAGCTTATCTCCCACATAGAAGGAATATTTATGTAAACAATATCTAGGTTGTTAGTCATTGAACTTGGAATTTTTACTTTAGTGTTATGAGTTGAACGTCAAAATTTATTATTAAAGTAAACATTACGGTTGGGAAGAATCATGTTCAACAAAAGGAACAAAACTTATTTATTTATTTATTCATTTATTGATTTATTTATTCCTTAAAATGTCTCCCTTGATTCCATGACACCCTGTATGTTAACACTTTATTTATGTACCTTCTCACCGTATGTAGGTACCTAATTCCAATATTCAATCTATAAAAAATCAATTCAGACTTACTCAAGGCAAAATAACGTAATATTTAACTTTCCATCTCAAAGATATTGAGGACAGCTATATCTTTGACTGTAAATAAGTATCGAATATTGAAACCCGCCGTCAAAATACTTGTTAAATCTGATTACTCCGAAAGATACGGTTTTTAAAACATTAATAAGTAGCCTGATTTTTTTTACTCCATTTTTATAAGATATTCCAAGACACTATATTCATGAATCCAACAAATTTTCCACCCGGAAGTAGATATATAAATATACCGTCAAAAAATGCCTTTTTCTTTTAAATTAAAAATCGCAATTGTAATTTTTGTGTCTAAGCATGATAATATTTTTGTCTATAATGAGCAGAAGGTGAAATCTAACAAAATATTTACACGGAAAGCCTCTAAATCAGCAAAATACAGGGCTCCGGTTATATATACCCTTCAATGATAGAAAAAGTTAGTAATAAGTAGTGTTTTGATAAAAATGAAATAAAACTATTTATAAGTGTTAAAATACACTGATTAATTTGTATTTTTTTAATATGGAATTATTATTACCACCATAAAATCCACCTTCCGGTATAATTTTGTGTATGATTTGCTTGTAACGTTTATATTTATTGTAATCAACAAGGAATGAAGAAAACTGTAGCCAATTACGATTTTTAAATACGGAAATATGCAAAATGAAAACAATATTCTAGCTAATCGAATATAAATGAGTCATCCTTAGTTATTTCTTGTGCGATTAATCTTGAATATATAAGTAAGCAATATGAAAAAAAAAAAATGTTAATAATTATTTTTAGCAAACTATTCAGGATTTTTTAAAATTTATTAATTTTTTTAAATAACTTATTGACTCATAATTAGTTGGATTATGTTTTTACCTAATTACTAGAATTATAATATACCCGATACACAAGAAAAATCAGCTATTATAAATTATTTCCGTTTCACCATACTAGCGACCGTAACTTTCCTGGAGTATATGACGTCCAGCAGATGCCGTATATGAGCTGTTAAAACCTGCCACGTTCCAGTCAGTGAAAGGGATAGAGCTATAAGAGATAAATATCGCTGTCTCTTTCACTGCCTGAAACTTGAACAGGTTTTGACAACTCAATCAATATATACGGCCTCAGATCTTCGCTCTGTTCAGGTCATTCTATTTTTTTCAGGGTAGCAAGCGAAATATTGCTAAGGAAAGTACATTTCTTTGAACATGAAAGCGACAGTTTAGATAAGTCACTATTAGGATCTTTTCTGCAGCAGCCCAATATAGATTTGAAGGATATAAATGGAATGATGGTCGATATATTAATGGCAGCCATCGATACGGTAAATTTTGCTAAGTATTGGTATGTGTCATGTTTAACCTTAACCCTGCAAATTACGTTTTTGTTCCCAGACTTCGTATTCAACAAGTTTTGCTTTGTATCACCTGGCGAAGAACACCGAATGTCAAGAAAAACTTTACGAAGAGGCTGCGGCTATCTTACCTCATAAAGATTCCGTATTGACTGCCGAAGGTTTGTTAAAAGCACACTATGCACGCAGCTGCGTGAAGGAAAGCTTAAGGCTAAATCCTGTGTCAGTAGGCGTTGGCAGACTGCTTCAAAGAGATATTACTTTGAAAGGATTTACTATTCCTAAAGGGGTAAGTTTAATTAATCGATCGGAATTATATTGCAATACTTACTACTAAACATCAAAAAAGCATTTTTTTTAAATTACGATCTTTATTCATATCTTACGATTAAACGACTTTTTTGAAGTTATTTAAGTTAAGTAAGGTAAGGTAAAATTATGAGGGGTTATTCTAACTATTGATATGTTGTTTTATTCTAACTTTTAAATAAGTATCAAAGTTACAATTCCTCCTCAGTCAAAATAGCCCCCCCCCCGACCTTTTTTTATATCGGCCTAGTGTCCGCAACTTGACGGAAAATTATAAGTATTTGTTACTTTCTACAAATAATTATGTAGGTAGGGGAAACCGGGGATGGTAGACTATATAGGGGCAGGTTGACTAACTATCAAAAACTCGTCCGACGCAAAGACCTTGAGCCAACCAATAAGCCACGAGAGTCCGCCACCTCCCCCCGCTCAGTCACCGGGGGAGGTAGCAGACTCTCGTGCCTTATTGGTTGGCTCAAGGCCTTTGCGTCGGACGAGTTTTTGATAGTTAGTCAACCTGCCCCTATAGTCAACCATCCCCGGTCTCCCCTAACTTTATTTTAAGTTGGTAATCTCTTATAATTGGATCATTACAGACCGTTATAGTAACTCAGAACATGGTAGCCTGCCGCCTCCCGCAGAACGTGCGGGACCCCCTGCGCTTCGACCCCGACCGCTGGTCTCGCGGCTCGCACGAATGCCGGAACTTGCATCCATTCCTCAGCTTACCATTTGGCTTTGGACCCCGGTCGTGCATAGCCAGGCGACTAGCCGAGCAAAACATTTGTATAACATTGATCCGGGTAATCATTTTGCGATTCGTTTTCTTGTTTGAATGAACAATAATCGCTTTACGTTTAATTGGTTAGTAATGTACCTACATTCTTATACACAAGCGTTACGACGCACCGTCATTATGTTTGTTAATTACTATCAAAAGGTAGGTAAATAGGTAATTCTTGTTTGTCGAATGATTACAACATAATAATGTGCAATGTTTTTGTTTATTCATACACCTATTGTTAATTTTAATTACATTACAAATCAATTTTAATTTCAAATTCCGAATCAGATTTTCGATGCTCTTGTTACAGATGGTTCGAGAGTTCAGTTTTAATTGGATGGGCGAAGAACTTGGAATCAAGACACTACTAATAAACAAACCAGATCAACCAATATCTCTAGATTTCAGAACCAGAATTCAATAGGATATTAGTTTACAAAAAAACGGGGCAATATACAAATCATTCTAATGTTCTTCTTATTTAAGTTACCCAAGTTATTATTTGTTAAACTCATCTTTCCTAATCAAAACTGGAAACTTTCAAGAACAAGGTAAGAGTAAGACAGGCGGTGGTGGATGTAAAGGCTTTTACGCTATCCATTGATCTAAAACGATGTTCCATTACCAAATTATAAACAGCGCATAGGGAAGAAGCCTGGGTCAATTGGTTGACTCGGAATCATGATTTTATGTAAATTTTCCATGTTTGATGAAAAGTATCTTTCGTAATAAGATTTCGGGACAGCTGTGACTTTTAGTATCGGTTGTCCTGACAATTCACGTGGCTCAGCAGCAATAGCAGGCATTGGTCGTGCGACGGGTTCGTACTTAAGAAGCTCCGGCATTTTAAATTTGGGCAATTTGGGGGGTTGAGGAATAATTATCGGCTCTAGTTGGGGTACTACGAACTCTTCAGTAAGGTACGGCTCTTCAGTTTTTGGCATCAATACTGGCGAAAAAGGAATATTTATCCCAGGTAGTAACGGGCCAGAAGGAATTTTAACATGAATGGGAAGCTCCGGCAAAGATGCTGGAGGTAACTTGGGAGCCGCGGGGACGGGTGCAAGTGGTTGAATATACTCCGGAATAGTTACTACAGGAGCTGGCTGGTCTTCAGGCCACGGGGTGGCCATTAGCAGTTCTTGTTCCACCACTATCTTAGGAAGCTCTGGCATAACCAGTGCTGGTAATTCAGGAGGCTGCGGAACTGTAATGGGATTGTATTTTACCAACATGTTATCAATATCTGGAATAACCACTTCATTCAGACAGGGCTCTTCAACAGGGTGTTCGATGAACATTGGAGATGTGAAAATATCTACAAGGGGCAATATTGGTCCCGCGGGAATTTCTACACGGACGGAAAATTCAGGCACCTCCGGGGCAGCTGTGACAGGAGCAAGTGGTTGAATGTATGCTGGGGTCAGTATTTCGGGAACTGATTCATCTTTAGGGGACGGGGCGGGGACCGTATGCAATTCCTGTTCAACCAATCTGACGGGAAACTCTGGCATGACAAACGCTGGTAATTCGGGAGCTGCTGGCATGGGTGCCAGAGGTTTAATGTACTCTGGAAAAGTTATCATGGGAGCAAGCTGGTCTTCAAGATACGGCGCGGCCATTATGGACACTTCTTGTTCCATCGCTACCTGGGGAAGCTCTGGCATTACAAATGCTGGTAATTCAGGAGGCTGCGGAATTGAAACGGGTCTATATTCTACCAAGATGTCGTCAATTTCTGAACTTATTTCATTTCGACCGGGTTCCTCAACATGCTGCTCGATAAACATTGGAGTTGAGAAAATATCTACTGGAGGCAACATTGGTTCTGCAGGAATTTCTATTCGGACAGGAAATTCGGGCAACTGAACAACAGGCAATTCCGGGGCAGCCGGAATCACAGCAAGTGGTTGAATTGGCTCTGGTAGTGGTACCTCAGCGACTGTTTCATCTTCACACCACGGTGCGACGATTATGGGCATCATGGGGAACTCTGGCATTGTGGTCGCTGGTAATTCAAGAGGCTTTGATTTTTCTTGAATATGGGGTTCAGGTTGCTTTTTGATCTGAGGTGATGCCGGCATTTCAAACGGAGGTAGTTCTGGTGCCATAGGAATAATCACTAGTGGTGTTTCTGGAATATCACTTTTGTAAGGCTCGCTCACCGATGCCGGAGGTTCTTCAATAATCACGGGGATACGGAACTTTGGGATCATGATCGGTGGCAGTTCGGGTGGTGCCGGAATAACTACTGGCTTCCTTTCTTCAATGGGTGCGGGTAGATCAATTTCCATTTCTAATTTTGGTGAATCGCATTTTTCAACCACAAGGGGCGGGATGTACGTCGTAGATGTAATTAAATTCGGTTTGTACTGAAAATCCATGTTTTGTTGCGTAAACTTGCAGATTAGTGGTGCTAACTCAGGTCCGGATGGACAGCCACTTGACTGCCCTCTCGGTATAATGGCAATATCAAATGGAAGATGGTTTAGCCCTGGCATAAGCTCCCCAGATGATACGATCGTCCCAAAAAGGAACAATAGACCCAAATTGGCGATCTGAAATATTATACAGTTTACATTAATTATAATGGAAGCAATTAAAACGCGTACGATCACAAAATAAAACGTATGTTTTAAGCGGCAATTACACTGAGTTGTTCGCCGCATGCGGCCAACGCATTTGGATCAATACGATTTTAAGTTCAGATTTGAACCAAATGCGTTCGACTCAGTGTAATTACGGCATTTAAGGAGCAACCTCACCGCTGCTGCTCAAAATACGGTGACGGTACGGAATCGCAGTGAGAGAGAGAGAGAGAGAGAGAGTTCCGGTGAGAATACGTCACGTCACTGCGTCACCGTATTTTGAGCAGATTTACTTGAATATCCGTTAAATATTTTTTTGTCAATACTACGATTTTATATGGAGTTCGTAAAAAGGTTGATTAAAATAATTCAATAAAATCTGAAGCGCTCACCATGATCACCAAAGTTGTTATTAGACGATTAGAAGCTAAGTGATGATAATTGAAAATTTGCATCAATTTATACTTAAGTTCTAGATATGAGGGATCTAATAAAATATGGATAATCAGGTAAAACCTGTCTCTTAATTAGAAAAGTAAATAATAAGTTCTCGTCTTGTGCTACTACAATCAGAAACGATCAAGTTCGTAGTCATTAACGTTCCAAAGGTTCTGTAGAGTCGAGATTAAATAGGAAGAATATAAATATAAAGACTCCTAATTAGCTACGAAAAAGAAAAAATACAATGCATGCATATATTATTATAAAGTATGACATACATACTTTATAATAGTAATATAAACTCTGTATACAAAGAAATTACACAAACTAGACCACTACAAGAAACACTAAGCTCTACTAACAAGAAAGTCTTAGCGAGCAAGCGGGCGAGCGAGCAGCCGAGCTTATCCCAATGAGGAATCTCTTCCAACTAACCTTTGGGTTAAAGATGACAGAAGTACAACAGAGATAGATAAACTAGTACTTAATCATACCAAAAATCGACTTTAAGATGACTACAAACAAAAAGGCAAACATTATGGGGCATTTATGTCAAACATTTTTAGGGGCCCTATTTTACTGGGACATATCTTAGAGCTTGTACCTACCTAACAAGATAATTAAAATTTATGAGATATTTAAGATATTAAATTATGGCAACCTTTTAACCCTACTTGTAATAATAACAATTAAGGAGTTAAACCCATTTGTAAAATATTTAGTTGTTAATTTGGAATTGTTGGTATTCATATCAGAAATGATGTGATAAGGAACCCTAAATTTATGAAGCTAGTTTTATTTATATTTTGGCCTTTGTTATAGAATGTGATCATCATAGTGGTTTTACTCCTAGTTATGACAGTAGCAACCAAGTTCTTTTCAAACTAATTAAGACTTATAGTTTACTTTCCTAACTTACCTAATGAACCTAATTAATACTTAATAGTCAACTTATAAACTGGAGATATACTTATGATTTATTTTATGCATTGAAACAGAAATACCCTAACAACTTGTTTTACCCCATTATTTGAAAATCCAGCAATATTTTCAGTAATAATAAATGTTATCAGATTCTCATACTTTAATGACTTTATTTGATTTGTAGTACAACCTAAAATATTAATTAAATTTATATTTGCTCTACTATTATAGTATATTAACTCATATAACTTTTATATTGACATATTAATGAATGTTAGTCAGTTGGTAACGATCCTGCCCACAAAGCTAGCAGTCCCAGGTTCGAAACCTGACGCAGGCAAATATTTGTGTAATAATTACTTTGTCCCTGAGTCATGGATGTTTACTTTACTTTCAAGTGAGTATTCTCCTTTACAAGTATGCATATCATTGTTTAGCTCCCATAGTACAACCAGAACTTAGATTGAAACTAGACCTAATTTTCATTATTATTTGTATTAGAAATTTTATATCTGAAGAATTGTAATTCTAATTTTTCTATAATAATTATAGCATTTATTTCCATACCCTGTTTATCCAATTATTAGGTACTTATTGGATTTGAATATGGTATACAGATACAATCAACCAACATAGGGAGTTAATATTGTATCTCCGGCCCAAATTTATAGTTTTATCAGGGGACCTAGATTCCTAGTATCAGATACAAGCCTAGAATAACCATACCTAACTCTGACATGTTAAGGCAACTGAGTAGCAGAATTAGAAGGTAGTTTTACTTCATCGCTTTCAAGTAATAAAATCTAATGTCGATTAAAATGAGTTTTATGGTTCTCGGTGACGCTAAATATATATAATGAAATGGCTTATGAGGGCCCCCCCTAATTTAGGGGAAGGCTTCCTGCCCCATTCCGCCGCAGGAAGCTGTACAATACGTCCCAGACTGTATATTGCTCCACATACTATCTATTTGTTATCAACAATCAAAATAATTTATGTAAGACTTTCTAGCCTTTTATTTGAATTTTACTTTAACGGTAAATTTGACCATTTCAATACATATAAGTAGTGCTTCTTACTAAGAGATGCAGAATTAGCATGCTAGCTAGGTTTTTACTTAGGTTTGTTCTCCTAATAATTGAAACCAATATCCCTAGGTTAATCTTAACCTCAAGAAACATAATAAGGATGGTAATTTGGGCTCTTTACCCACTACTTGTTTTATATTTAAAACTCATAGCTTGATTGATTCAGTATAAAAGGTAATATAACTGGTATTGATTCTGTCTGGAAATTTGCTTTCATTCTAAACAAATCTCGCCCTACTTTGTATGAAGTGCACTTGTATTCCATTCTACGGAAAAAAAAGCAACGCTTCCAGGACTTCTGCCCGTAATAAGCCAAGACTGGTTTTATGAGGTTCATACTTAGAATCCTCCAGTTTCATAATGCTAGCTATGAATCAATCTAGCTGGAGTATTATTGATTAACTATTTGATCTATTTGATCACTTTTCAATCACTGATTTGACTTGGCCGACGTTATATCACTTTTATGTTTCTCGAAGTAAGACTGCAGCTTAATTTAACTTGAAAACAGTCATTTTTCTGCTTTAAATCATCCAAAACCGGCTCGAAATCATTCTCAACGCTTTCTACCAATACATCAGTTTGACGTTTTAAGCGCCCTCTCTACCACAGTCTAGTTAGTCGTGAAGTGTCATTCATCTTATGAATTGACTTCACACAATATTTGCCTTGGCTTTTAACTTATTGAATTTATTCGCATAATATTTAAATTCTTATTATTTGAAATATAGTTCATTTTACTATAATCGTTATAATTTATTTAGTTATGTAGATACTTCAACTTTTATCGTTATTTTGTCGTTTTACGTGATCCGACGATTTCTTGCCTAGCTAAAGCACAATTATGTGTATTAAAGCTCCTCACGGTGTAATGAGGAAACTTCTAACTACCTAACAAACCCTAAAATTCTACTGTTTTGAACCAAACTAAAGAGTCACGTAACTCTTACATTTACAATTAATCGTGTAGATGTGTAGTGTCAGAATATCTCGGTGTAAAGATACCCTGCTAGACCAGCTAAACCTATCATGACAAAGTCTTCGGAACTAGAATTCCTGTGTGTAATCCTAAGACTGTTCCGCCGGCTAATGAAAGCCTTAAGTTGGCATCCGAGTCGGATAAATACCTAAGGTGGTCGATATATAAATATATAAATAAGGGACTATCACTAATACATATTCTGCATACCGACCCCACTGCCAAAGCATCGGTTCCAGTTACGGTACCTGAAGAGCAAATTTACAGAATATTGCTAGTGATATCTGACGAAACGCGAATTAACAGCCGTCAGAGCCGTACGCGAAAACCCTTAACTTACTTGGTTAAAAGATAAAATCTGATATTCAAATATCCCTTAACCAAAATGTAAGTGAAGTTTTATAATTGTTATCAACGTCTGCCTGGATCTCAGCCCAACGACTACCAAGTATGTCGAACAAAGCGGAGATCTGGAATTAGAAACAAAATTAACACCAAGCAAAACACTCACTATAAGTTAAAGACCTAGAACACAGTTATTAAACCTTAGGTTAACACAATTAAATAATAAACCCCAAGTCCCGTGCTGCGACTTCATCGTACTCTACCGAAACGCCCATCAGAAAAATCCCAAATATTTATATCCTAAATTAACCCAATAACTTAAATGATAACCATACTAAACACACGCGAACAGATATACAGATATAATTTCCATTCTCCAGTACCTAGCAGCAACAACTCACCCAACCGAAGACCGTCAGAAAAAAGATTATTATCCTAGTATCGGCTACCACTTACTCCTCTGAAGACCGCCATCAATTGATCCCGAGCGCCCTTATTCACTCCTATTTATCCTTTTTCGAAACCGCCACGTTTTGCAAAACAGTAACAATTACCACCCTTTTTTATCGCTTTAAATCCTATACTATAAACTTCCGTATAAGGTTCATATTCTATCTAGGTATCTAATCCACTTCGAATGCAGGTGTCCAAGATGGCCACCGTTTCCTAACTACATTGTCAATTATATTGTAATGACTAACAATTAAGGCTCATTTTGATATCTCTTTCCCCGACATAGATGTGCAAAGATGGCTACTCTATTTTTCTAAGTGTATTGTCAAATATATCGCAACACCCAAAAAATAAGGCTCATTTTGTTTTTGTTAATTTCAATTCAATTCCGCTTAGCAACAATAATTTACTCAAAGCGTCCTTCACTTCCAGGAATTTTTGAGCACTCTGCTAACATTTTGTACTGATTTTAAAACTTCGTTTTATTCACTTTTATTTTTAAGTAATTGTTGCCCAATCTTGCGTTCTAACTTATTTTACATACATTATAAATTGATTTAAGTTTGATTATAAGAATTACAATGCCCTTTTATAGTATTGACTTATTTGCTTTTAAGTTATAATATTTTTAGTATTATTTATTATTAGCTCTTTTCGTCTGTAATTTATTTTGTGAAGTGACGAAACAGCTTAGCTGAAGTTGGTTCCGTTACATCCGCCCCCTTTAGAATATGTTTCTTTCTGTCTCTAATCACCCTTTTAATTTTCCACTTACTACTCGTCTCTACTCAAACAGGAAGAAAATATTCTAACCACTAATTCACAAAATAATCTCAAAAAATTTTACTGTCATTTATTAAAACCATCCTGAATTATGATGTATATGTGTTTTTATACCATTTAGCTTATGTTCATCGAAATAACTCTTATTCTTAACTTCGAACTGTGGTTATGTCTAATAATATCTCTGGAACCAAGCGCATTTAGTTCGTATGAAAGAAAACTGTTTCTCAGGCAGTTTCAGCTCTAATAGCAATATATAAAGATATTGACATTTTATCACGAAATGTTGCACGTCTGGCTATTCATGTTAAAAAGCCTTTATATATCCCTCTATACAAACTCCATTACTTATAGTTTCTACCAATCATATTTTAACATTTACCACAACTCTATCAAGAATAATTATCCATAACTATTCTCATAAACTCAATGGGGTATGAGTAGAGTGAATATCAAACGCCTCCCGGGCACTGTTTAGTATTAAATCTCCCTGTGGCCAAAATTAACTTTGGAATTGTCGAACATATCGACTTACCTACCACTCCCTCACAAAGAGATCTGTTGTATAAGTTTTATGTCTCCGGTTAAATAACAGTAAAACCCGTATCAATATTCGCAGAACATTGAAATGCATAGCCTCTTACCTAGGTAAGTCCAATTCCAATATTTACCGTCTGTTGCAAATAAATGTCTTGTCTGTCACTAACTGAAAAATATATAGTCGTCTTCCTTCCTCAATCTCTGATTCACTCCACTAGACATTCCACTGCACTGTTCGAACGTGACACTAAATTAATTTAGTTTTATTTACTTGCGATCATTATATCTATTTTCTTCCCATTTATAATGTTAACTTTTCTAAGTAACGGCAAATCCAATTCGTAAAAACAACAAGTTTGACAAGACATCTGTCACTTAACTCCATTGACATAAATCCAGAGAGAAACTATTCCATTTTTTTTTTTTTTTTAGATGTTATTTACGGAATCCCAAAATTTACTTCCCACGATTCGATTTCACTTTAAATTAAAACATTTCTTAATTTAATTTAATCTCGAAAAAATTTCTACTTTTATTTATTTTGATTGCAAAATTCTTAAACCCCCTTTTTTTTTCTTTGTGGTGATCTATTGTTTTTTTTTTTTTTTTTTTGAAGTTTACATATATATAATCCACTTTATTTATGTTTTCCAGAGATCGTATTCTGACAGCCACCCTAGTCGCCTCTAGCTACTTCCGCTCTAATTTTTTCTTTTGAATTTGTTATTAAATAAATAATTAGCTGTTAGTATGAATCCTTAACCTACCTAACGAGAGGCCACCGACTCACCCCTCTATCTATGATTAATAACTTCCAAGGATTTCATTCAAATTCACTAACCCATCTAACTTTTCAACTTCTAGTATTTAATGTCCTCTTAGTAAATAATCATGGACAGGCCTCTCCCTTTCCACTCAGAAGCTATATAAACAAGACTGTCCTTATTTGTTAAATCTTTCAACTTTACTAATACACACTACATTTCCTTACTCACTATTAAAACCAAAAAGAACTAGATAAGGCCGGTCATACATAATCCGATTCAAGACTCTGAATTCATAATACAAATCCCGGTGACTAGCCTCATACTGTCTTAAAAATTCCGATTAATCAGTTATCTCACGAACGTCAGTAGGTATCTATACTTATTATTGCAATGTCAACTAAATTCATAATCTGAAACCCGAGAATGTGTGTTCGACCATAAATAATGTATGAAAATGGGTGCGTTCAGAATTCATAACGTATGTCAGATTAATCTGTCAGATCAATATGAGAAATTCATAATCAGAAAAGTTCAGATTATAGTTATATTATTATGTGATAGTTAAATTATATGCAAATTCGTGCTTCCTTAATTAATAACATGAACACGAACCCACAATCTGACTTAGACCGTGTAAGGCCGGCTTAAAACATGTAATGCAACTTAATAATGCCGTCGTGCAAACTTCGCTTTGCACAAATTTAGATAGTCTGTGACTTTAAAGAAAAATAATATAAATAACCTAGGTCTTATCTATGATAACTAAACAATTACATTATTACATTATTCGCAACAAAATTAAATCAAAGACCGAGAAACCCGATTGAAACCACAAATTACATTTTGCAAAGTCAATGAGATGTACAAACAGCAAGTAACATCATGCTCCTATGAGGCGCAAACGCAGGTATGTAACGAACCAGATAGACGCAATTAGTGTCATTTCTGAAATTTTCTCGACCTTTTGAGCCTTGAACTTTAAATTATGTTTACATTTCAGATTCCTGAGCGGTGGGACGGATTTTTTTTTTCAACCCTTTGTCGCTACATATTTGAAACTCACGAAAAGCAGTTAACGTATGTTGATGGACAGCAAACGACAATTTTTCCGAAGAGATATGTTGAGGCCTGGCGCTTAGCTACCTTGAAGAGGAGACATGCCAGATGAAGCTTGCGTCAATGTGGAATTTTAAGAAAGTTGCGTTTATTAAAGTGAAGTATTACATGAACCTGCACCGAAACGCAGAGACAGGACCAGCACAAGTGTTTTGAACTCGTAGAATAAGTCTTTGATCTTGAAAGTAGCCGTGGACCATAACTATGCTCATATAATTTAATTTTGACAAATACGACATGACAAAGGCAATTATTTTAATTGTTTTGTGATCTATGTAATGGAATCTATCTCTTATATGTTTATTCACTTTAAACGCCCCCTGGCGTCCCATTACAAATAAAACTGTTCAATAATTTAATCCTTCAATATTGCTAGAATGAGTACTCAGTTAGAACCCGGTGCGAAAACCAACATTATTCTCCATATCACGATTGTCCAATTTAATTGCGCCCCCTTCTTAATTTTTCCTATGAAACCCTAACAATTTAACTTCTCCTTTTTTTTTTTTTACAGCTGATGTAAATTATGATTCTTTAGAATCTGGGTGATTTAACTTAAATGTTTCTATGAATAACAATTTAACCTGTACTTCTGTGTTATTTACACCTTCCTTTGTATAATTGTTTTCAAACCCTGTTAACGAAATATAATAACTTGTCTAGCATCCCCATCTCTGACAGTAAATTAAGACGGGCAACCACTTGCTTTCAAGCGCGTTTTAGAAGAAGAAAATAACAAGTAGCTATTTTTGTATTTACTGTTTATCATTTTGGATTTATTAATTCGCTTCTACAAGTATTTTCTTTGTATTATAAACCAAAGCCCAACTTTAAAAATTCTAAGGTATCCAATACCGACCCCACAATAGTTGTAAATTATTTTGATTTCCTTTAGTGAATTCCAATAATTATGTTTTCTCCATATTTTGATAACCTTATAATTGTTTAATAATAATAATATACTTGCTATGTTCCTATCTCATTTTTTTTTGTTTTGAATTTTCTTCGCTTATTTTGTTTAATTTAATAGATAAGGTGTTCACCGTTCTCATTATCATCTTTAAAGTCAGATTGACGCCCCCTAATTGTTCTGAGTTTTAATTATCTTTCCCTTTTATATTATCTTTTATGCGCACTAACACTCACTAACTTCCACTAAACAAAATGCACTTGTTTATTCTATCTAGCCAATAATTTGACTAAAAAGAACAAACATGTAAATAAAATTTTATTTAAAAATATTAAGTTTGTAATACATAGTTCTATTTAATAAACTATTTTTGTTAATAGGTCACTTCACTGTAGTCAAGGTAACTTACTTAACCCTTTGTATGGTATAAATGCTTTATAAAATAAAATATTATTATTGTTAATATGTGGTTTTTTTTTTTTTTTTTTTAATTTTATTTTTTATAACTTGTTTCCAAAACAAACTATAAAGGAGGGTTTGGCAATGGAACCCGCAATTACCTTTATGCTAAAGTAAATAGATAACTATCAACTTGCTGAATTTAATTTAATCAATAATGCCTTTGTATTATGACGATTTACTACTTTAAGTGTCTAACAGTAATGTAATAATCTACTGCTACATAAACGCATATTGCCTGGCTCAGTGCAACCCAGCATGTATAAATAGATATTCTATTTAATGAATAATTGTTCATGACTAGGTACTTCACCTAGTAGCCTCTAAAAGTGTTATTAATGGCGATTCCAGCCGACCACGCTATTCCCTCAAGAACTAGCCCAACGCATACCAAAACAGTTTTGTTGTAGCATCATAGTGGAGACAACAGACTGTACTTCAACGATTGCCAATTTAACCAGATATATAATTAAACAAATTGACCTTTAGTAAAGTAACCCGCCAACTTTTATGTAATATTATATTGTGTTATTATTAAACATCCTCTTTTCTTATCCTTTAAATACCCCACGCGCGTTTATTTACGTGTCTCAAACACCCTTAACAACTGCGTAGGCTAACGTCAAACGTTGCCAAATAATTGCCATCATATTATTATCTGTGACTATTACAGAATAATATCGATCAAGGTATTGACCGCGACGACCCATTAATTATTACAATCGTATTTGGATAGACAGTAGCACATCCACAAGCAATTAGTGAGAAAATATTGCGCTTATATAGCTAGGAAATTCGATCACCTATATCCGGATTTTCAATTGTTTACTAATAGAAAAGTGAACTAATCTTTAGTGCTCCCGATAAATGGAAGAGACCCGACTTGTTGCTTGAAATAATGAATTGAATACCGTCAAGAGTTTATTAACATGAAGTTCAACTTCTCGCCCGCATTTCAACTTAGGCAGAGTACATGAAGCCTCAATGCTACTTCAACAAATTTGTGAATTCAAGAAGCAACGTCGAGTAACGTTGCTGCAAAAGCTTGACAGTCCAACCTAATAATCTGCTCTAAAATAATCGCTCCTTACGACACCCACGGAACGTAAAAGACAATGCCACTTCACTACGCCGACATTACATGGAAATGCAGAAAATTTAAAAGGAAATGAAGAATTTTTATGATAACATAAACTTCATGTAAAGTTAAGATTACAACCGATAATGTTTATACTATCTGTGTTTTATTTCTCATATAATATAGATGCCTTGTAGGTTACTTTGTAAGTTAGTTCAATGTTATGTTTCTGTTAATGTTATTGCGAACCCCTATTGAGCTTTAAATTAATGATCACCCATTTACAGTCAACTATAAGTCTTAAATGTTCTAATCCACCACGTCAACAAATTGTGATCGCTACAAGCGATCACTACTAACTTAGCTAAATACAAGTAATAATCACTTCAGATATCTGTTCATATGAAGAACCAACAATTCACTACAGTATTGCAAACTGATTACAATATTTCATTGATGTTAAAAGTAAAAGTGCCTACTAATTTAGTCACCGACTAATATTATAGCACTCAATCCCATATTTATTTAAATATTCTGGTTATGGTTTACCATATTGTAAATAAGTCATACATCCTTGGTCACGGTCTCCAAACTGTAAAAAGACCACTTAACATAACAATCTTGGTCACGGCCACACTAAATTGTAAACGACCCGTACTGATTAAATTAATAATATGAATTACAATAAATGGACCTAGCTAACCTAAATTAAATTAATTAATTAAATGTAGCTTTACAGTATGGGATAGTATTATAAATATTAGCTATTTAATGTGCTATATTAGTCAGTACCCATAATTAAAACGTGCAACCAAATTGTACCTACCTAACAAGATAATTAAAATTTATGAGATATTTAAGATATTAAATTATGGCAACCTTTTAACCCTACTTGTAATAATAACAATTAAGGAGTTAAACCCATTTGTAAAATATTTAGTTGTTAATTTGGAATTGTTGGTATTCATATCAGAAATGATGTGATAAGGAACCCTAAATTTATGAAGCTAGTTTTATTTATATTTTGGCCTTTGTTATAGAATGTGATCATCATAGTGGTTTTACTCCTAGTTATGACAGTAGCAACCAAGTTCTTTTCAAACTAATTAAGACTTATAGTTTACTTTCCTAACTTACCTAATGAACCTAATTAATACTTAATAGTCAACTTATAAACTGGAGATATACTTATGATTTATTTTATGCATTGAAACAGAAATACCCTAACAACTTGTTTTACCCCATTATTTGAAAATCCAGCAATATTTTCAGTAATAATAAATGTTATCAGATTCTCATACTTTAATGACTTTATTTGATTTGTAGTACAACCTAAAATATTAATTAAATTTATATTTGCTCTACTATTATAGTATATTAACTCATATAACTTTTATATTGACATATTAATGAATGTTAGTCAGTTGGTAACGATCCTGCCCACAAAGCTAGCAGTCCCAGGTTCGAAACCTGACGCAGGCAAATATTTGTGTAATAATTACTTTGTCCCTGAGTCATGGATGTTTACTTTACTTTCAAGTGAGTATTCTCCTTTACAAGTATGCATATCATTGTTTAGCTCCCATAGTACAACCAGAACTTAGATTGAAACTAGACCTAATTTTCATTATTATTTGTATTAGAAATTTTATATCTGAAGAATTGTAATTCTAATTTTTCTATAATAATTATAGCATTTATTTCCATACCCTGTTTATCCAATTATTAGGTACTTATTGGATTTGAATATGGTATACAGATACAATCAACCAACATAGGGAGTTAATATTGTATCTCCGGCCCAAATTTATAGTTTTATCAGGGGACCTAGATTCCTAGTATCAGATACAAGCCTAGAATAACCATACCTAACTCTGACATGTTAAGGCAACTGAGTAGCAGAATTAGAAGGTAGTTTTACTTCATCGCTTTCAAGTAATAAAATCTAATGTCGATTAAAATGAGTTTTATGGTTCTCGGTGACGCTAAATATATATAATGAAATGGCTTATGAGGGCCCCCCCTAATTTAGGGGAAGGCTTCCTGCCCCATTCCGCCGCAGGAAGCTGTACAATACGTCCCAGACTGTATATTGCTCCACATACTATCTATTTGTTATCAACAATCAAAATAATTTATGTAAGACTTTCTAGCCTTTTATTTGAATTTTACTTTAACGGTAAATTTGACCATTTCAATACATATAAGTAGTGCTTCTTACTAAGAGATGCAGAATTAGCATGCTAGCTAGGTTTTTACTTAGGTTTGTTCTCCTAATAATTGAAACCAATATCCCTAGGTTAATCTTAACCTCAAGAAACATAATAAGGATGGTAATTTGGGCTCTTTACCCACTACTTGTTTTATATTTAAAACTCATAGCTTGATTGATTCAGTATAAAAGGTAATATAACTGGTATTGATTCTGTCTGGAAATTTGCTTTCATTCTAAACAAATCTCGCCCTACTTTGTATGAAGTGCACTTGTATTCCATTCTACGGAAAAAAAAGCAACGCTTCCAGGACTTCTGCCCGTAATAAGCCAAGACTGGTTTTATGAGGTTCATACTTAGAATCCTCCAGTTTCATAATGCTAGCTATGAATCAATCTAGCTGGAGTATTATTGATTAACTATTTGATCTATTTGATCACTTTTCAATCACTGATTTGACTTGGCCGACGTTATATCACTTTTATGTTTCTCGAAGTAAGACTGCAGCTTAATTTAACTTGAAAACAGTCATTTTTCTGCTTTAAATCATCCAAAACCGGCTCGAAATCATTCTCAACGCTTTCTACCAATACATCAGTTTGACGTTTTAAGCGCCCTCTCTACCACAGTCTAGTTAGTCGTGAAGTGTCATTCATCTTATGAATTGACTTCACACAATATTTGCCTTGGCTTTTAACTTATTGAATTTATTCGCATAATATTTAAATTCTTATTATTTGAAATATAGTTCATTTTACTATAATCGTTATAATTTATTTAGTTATGTAGATACTTCAACTTTTATCGTTATTTTGTCGTTTTACGTGATCCGACGATTTCTTGCCTAGCTAAAGCACAATTATGTGTATTAAAGCTCCTCACGGTGTAATGAGGAAACTTCTAACTACCTAACAAACCCTAAAATTCTACTGTTTTGAACCAAACTAAAGAGTCACGTAACTCTTACATTTACAATTAATCGTGTAGATGTGTAGTGTCAGAATATCTCGGTGTAAAGATACCCTGCTAGACCAGCTAAACCTATCATGACAAAGTCTTCGGAACTAGAATTCCTGTGTGTAATCCTAAGACTGTTCCGCCGGCTAATGAAAGCCTTAAGTTGGCATCCGAGTCGGATAAATACCTAAGGTGGTCGATATATAAATATATAAATAAGGGACTATCACTAATACATATTCTGCATACCGACCCCACTGCCAAAGCATCGGTTCCAGTTACGGTACCTGAAGAGCAAATTTACAGAATATTGCTAGTGATATCTGACGAAACGCGAATTAACAGCCGTCAGAGCCGTACGCGAAAACCCTTAACTTACTTGGTTAAAAGATAAAATCTGATATTCAAATATCCCTTAACCAAAATGTAAGTGAAGTTTTATAATTGTTATCAACGTCTGCCTGGATCTCAGCCCAACGACTACCAAGTATGTCGAACAAAGCGGAGATCTGGAATTAGAAACAAAATTAACACCAAGCAAAACACTCACTATAAGTTAAAGACCTAGAACACAGTTATTAAACCTTAGGTTAACACAATTAAATAATAAACCCCAAGTCCCGTGCTGCGACTTCATCGTACTCTACCGAAACGCCCATCAGAAAAATCCCAAATATTTATATCCTAAATTAACCCAATAACTTAAATGATAACCATACTAAACACACGCGAACAGATATACAGATATAATTTCCATTCTCCAGTACCTAGCAGCAACAACTCACCCAACCGAAGACCGTCAGAAAAAAGATTATTATCCTAGTATCGGCTACCACTTACTCCTCTGAAGACCGCCATCAATTGATCCCGAGCGCCCTTATTCACTCCTATTTATCCTTTTTCGAAACCGCCACGTTTTGCAAAACAGTAACAATTACCACCCTTTTTTATCGCTTTAAATCCTATACTATAAACTTCCGTATAAGGTTCATATTCTATCTAGGTATCTAATCCACTTCGAATGCAGGTGTCCAAGATGGCCACCGTTTCCTAACTACATTGTCAATTATATTGTAATGACTAACAATTAAGGCTCATTTTGATATCTCTTTCCCCGACATAGATGTGCAAAGATGGCTACTCTATTTTTCTAAGTGTATTGTCAAATATATCGCAACACCCAAAAAATAAGGCTCATTTTGTTTTTGTTAATTTCAATTCAATTCCGCTTAGCAACAATAATTTACTCAAAGCGTCCTTCACTTCCAGGAATTTTTGAGCACTCTGCTAACATTTTGTACTGATTTTAAAACTTCGTTTTATTCACTTTTATTTTTAAGTAATTGTTGCCCAATCTTGCGTTCTAACTTATTTTACATACATTATAAATTGATTTAAGTTTGATTATAAGAATTACAATGCCCTTTTATAGTATTGACTTATTTGCTTTTAAGTTATAATATTTTTAGTATTATTTATTATTAGCTCTTTTCGTCTGTAATTTATTTTGTGAAGTGACGAAACAGCTTAGCTGAAGTTGGTTCCGTTACAAGCTGACTTACATCCTGCTCTTATCTTAGAGCTGGCTCTGTGTGCGTGCTTGCCTTCTTAACACTTATTTCGAATTATCGCCAAAAATATTCTTTTAATTATTGTGAATTAATACGGTACCCTATTTGAATTTATCTAAACAAGTCTGTGAAGTAATAATTAAGTAAACCGACAAGTATAGGAATAATTAAAAAATAATGTATTGTTAAAACACTGGGCAAGAGCATGTCGGACCATGCTCAGGTTTCCCTCGCCATTACTACAAATACGAAAAACAATTTGCAAAAATTTAAGTAGCTAATTTTACATTTTTAGTCGTCTGTAACTCAAGAACCAATAAATTATGATGATGATGTAATAGTTTTCCTTTTAAATATCTACGATATATTAAGTTACTTTCATTTAAAATATTTTTTCAGATTTTTAGTACATGAACTTGATTTTTAGTAAGGGGCTGTAGGGGGTGGGATCACGCAATTCTAGCGAAAATTAGTTTTTGAGTACAATATTTCCTAAACGGTCCCTTAATCTAAAAATTTATAATAACATACACATTCCACAAAACAAAGATAGATTAGATTAACATACACATTTTAAGAGCTATCTAGCGATACCTACCTGATTCAATGTTATATGGTAAAAAAAAATATTTTACTTAATCTTTATTTTACATTTATGGGAGGTACCTTAAAATATTTTTTCTTACGAAGTTTATTAAGTATTTGTGCGTGTCAAAAATATACTGGGTGTTTTTTTATTCGTCTACAAAATTTTGGGGCTTAAATCAGTAAGTCATACTGAGCAACTTACACTATGGGACCAACCCCGAAATCGCGAAAAAAAATTTGACCCTCCCATACAAAACATTGTCAGCTGACTAGCCAAAATGTATGGGATGGTCAATTTTTTTTTCGCGATTTCGGGGTTGGTCCCATAGTGAAAGTTGATCAGTATGACTTACTGATTTAAGCCCCAAAATTTTGTAGACGAATAAAAAAACACCCAGTAATAAGTATGCCAAATTTCAACAATGTGACACTTATGTTTCTGAGAAAAAGGTAGTGTGACATACAGACAGACAGACAGACGGACATGGCGAAACTAGTTTGACTACGGAACCTTAAAAAGCGTCATCGGCCACAATGATAATTAAGGAGGTTGCTCATAGGAAAACATGACTCAAGACTAACGGCCGCACTCAGAGACGTCAATTAACTTTTAAATTTGATTAAAGTTGCTGCTGTTACTTTCTTTGCTGTAGCAATAGAATAACTGCTGCACTCAGAGACGTCAATTAATTTTTAAGTTTCATTAAAGTAGCTGCGTCTTATTGTATAGCAAAGAAAGTGACAGCAGCAACTTTAATCAAACTTAAAATTAATTGACGTCTCTGAGTGCGGCCGTAAGACGCATCTACTTTAATCAAACTTAAAAATGAATTGATATCTCTGAGTGCGGCAGTAAAGTAGGAATTCTTGTTTATTGCTTTAGGCCGACCGTATAAAAGTACAAACTTAAAAAGCACTCGTAATCGTAGCGACTGGGTAGTAAGTACTTTCCCAGCTAGCAAAATAATGATAAAAGAAAACTTTTATCACTAAAGAGTGTTATAAAAGTCATTTAAAAGCAACGCGGCGACTGCTTCCGTCAGCGTTGTTGTATATTGGTGATTCGTAACATTAATTAGGTAGCTGTATAAGGTTAAACAGCCAAATAATGATAATAAATGATGACATAAACGTTTACTCGATTGATTTGTAACGCACATATAACATAGCTGTAAAAAAGGTCTCACAACAGTGATTTAGTGCAAATATGTTGTACAACAGGTTTCATTGGTTCATTTATACGGCAAAGTAGGTCTTATTTGATTTCAAGGTCGCTGCAATAGTGTTGGTGATATATCAGGCACGCATGGAACTAATCTGTGATATAAATGAACATCTTGCAGCGAATATACAGCAAATTTATCATATAACAGCATTTCCTTAGCGCCTATGCTACTGTGCTACTAGCTGTATAATTGAGATAACAAGTTAACGACATAAACGTTTACTCGACCACAGCACTATAACGCAGGTGTAAAAAAGTTCTCACAACAAAAATTTAGCGCTAATATTTTGTAGAACAGGTTTTAATTATATATTTACACAGCAAAGTTGATCTATAATATTGTGGATTCAAAGTAGCTGCTTTAGCGCTTGTGACACATCCGATACGCATGGATCTAATCCGTGATATAAAACAATACCCTGCAGCTGATATGCATCTATCTTATCGCTTAACTAATATGTAAACTTACTTTTACAAGACCCCTTATATCGTCAAATAGTTACTTAAAAACGTTTTTTGGTTAGATATATCGCTAAAACCGCACATAATAGCTGCAAATGACTACTACACAAGAAAGTTTATGCTCGTTAAGAGAACTTTCAACATATATTTATTTATCACAAAAAGGCGGCCATTACTTATATGTAAAAACCGGACAAGTGCGAGTTGGACTCAAGCACCGAGGGTTCCGTACCGTAGGTGTTGTCAACTTTAAGTTTTTTATTTCTACCGATGCGCAACCAAACGCAGGGTTATGGGTACTTAACCGTCTATGCATGTATGTGATCAGAATTCGGATGTTTCACTCTAGGTTCTGAACTATTGGACCAGTACCTATTGGAGAAATTCACGAGGTGGATCTAAAGGGAGGGAGTTTTTTCTGAGTTTACATAGGGTTTCAATGTTGGTAGAAGATTATAGAATTTAGCGAAACTGCTCAACAACATCATCTTCCACATACTTCGTACTGTCTAATAAATACTGATACCTATTTGCGGCAGACATTATTAAATCAAATTAAACGATTAGTATTTAATTAAATCCACTTTCCTAAAAAAAGTTGACAATGATAAAGTGAAAGCACAGACTTGAATCAGTGAAACGTCCGCTACCAAAACACTTTTCCGATAGGATGAAATGATATCTCATTTAGTCTATGCCCATTAGAATTTATTTCAAAAAGTGTAATAGGTTGCACTAATTAGAGTGTGACCTGATTTCTCGAAGAACTCTAAAGTTTTATCATGGCGCGAAAATGCTGTAAATCAGTGATACATCAGTAACAATGGTGCTTTCCAAGTAATTCCATATTTTATATTACTTTCATTTAATCAAATATCAAAAATTCGAGGGGCGCATGAAAAAAAACCTATAATGCCATATTATTTCATCTATAAAATTGAAAGTGCAAGTGAATTTCACCTCAAATACACGTGAACAGCGAGTTAAAAATATTACCTACCATATTTTGTACTCTGTTTCGTTAAAGATTCTCTTGATCAATTTTTTCTCTCACAAAATACGCGCAACAGTTGGAGCAATGAAGTGAGGTTAAGTTTAATGTAATATTTCAGAATCACAATCGCCAAAATAGCAACAAATAGCTCTATATCAGCGTCGTGGCAACTATTATATAATTATTTAGAGATATTGTGATCAAAAAATCATTGCTATAACACAAAAAAATACTTAATGTCACTTATATATCACGGATTTGTAACAAAATTGTGATAGGTGGTGCTAAAATACACACAATATATCATCAAACAGCTGTAAAACTAGGGCCACTTCCCAATGATAGAAACGTTTCTATAATGGATATACGACTGCTTATATCACTAAAATAAGCTGTATAATAGTTCGTTTTGCTAGCTGGGACGTATCCTACAACCCACTATTCATTCACTATTCATTTCAATAAAAAAAAAAAACTAACGTAATTTTGGATAAGTACATAAACAACAGAAAGAATGAAAGAAAGAAAAGACATTTATTCACAACAACAAATGAGAAGATAACCATAATATAACACAAAGAAAGATTAAGTTGTGGCGAAACGGTTCCAACTCAGCATGTGTTGGCTCTGAAGCCAACGCTGGGTCTTGCGTTGGAACCGCTCGGTGAGAACACGGAAGGTGACACAAGATACACAGATAATATCGTAATAAATAAATCAGGTACAATCTCACACAAATTAACCTAGTCCCAAACTAAGCTCTAGGCTTGTACTATGGGCACCAGGCAACGATATACATACTTATATAGAGAAATACATACTTAAATATATAGAAAACATCCATGACTCAGGAACAAATACTCGCGCTCATCACACAAATATTTGCCCATACCGGGATTTGAACCCGGGACCGCTAGCTTCGTAGGCAGGGTCACTACCAACTAGGCTAACCGCGTCGTCAAATAAAACACGAAAAACAAAAAGCCGGTCAAGTGCGAGTCGAACTCGCACAACGAGGGTTCCGCACAAACTTCTAGGCATGTAGATCACGGGAATACAATATAAACACATTCCGGTATAAACTGACACGCATTAAGTATGCACTTTCGTACTTAGTGTCCGTTTATACTGGTCTAATTTTTTATGTGATGTAACGGTTTTCGGAATTTTTCCTTTACTTGTGCTATAAGACATTGCTTCTTGCCAAACTTCATGATTCTAAGTCAACGGGAAGTACCGTATAGGTTTTGATTCCCTCAAGATTCCCTTCAATATGCGGCATAAACGGCCGTATCTTTTGATTGCGTTGACTTAGATGTTAGTGTTTTTCACTGATCCAAGGGATAACAGACTTAAGTATTTGATATGAATTTCAACTTGATACCTTCACGCGTTCCTGAGAAAAAGGGTCTTGACAGACACACACACAGAAAGATAGACAGACGGACAACAAAGTGATCCTATAAGGGTTCTGTTTTTTTTTCATTTGAGGTACGGAACCCTAAAAAAGAAGGAAACAAAAAAGGAGTACAAAAAAAAAGGCTTAACACTAGATAGGCGATTGTGTACCCGTTATACCTAAGCTAATGGGCTTATTACATTACGCTATCGATACTGCCGTTCTAAGCCAAAAAGGCTTATAGGCGTTTTAACGACAACGCCTATAAGCCTTTTTGGCTTAGCACGGCAGGATAGCGCCTGATCAAGGAACGCCACTATACGCAACGCAAAGTATAGCGGCGTCCCTTGATCAGGCGCTTTTGGTTTTGGTACAGGAGTACTTTTGGTTTAAACAGGAGAAATCATAAGTCCCTAATTTACCATTCCACTTTGTTACGTTGCATACATAATGTACTTCCGTCACAAAACAGGGCGGACATGTTTCTTCTACTATTTATATCAATAACTCCTGATTCTGAGCAGATATCACCTAAAATTTCCCAGTTATGACAAAACAAGGTAACGGATCTCTTCTCGCGAAAATGCCCTGTTACATAAATTATTTTTATTACAGCAAAAAAAAACATGCATATTCCCTATTTTGGGGATAAGCTCATTGACGCATATTCAATTTGTCGGTAAAACATTATATTTTCGACAAATTTTCCGTATTTTCGATTTTAACGACCTTCCGGTTGTTTAATATAACAGATACCAACGCGTCTGGACATTGCGAAGTATTTACTAGGTGATTAAAAAAATAAGTCACTGTTTGAAATACAAATTCTATCTAGTTATAATGTTTTCATATAATATATATCCCAGTTTGGGTGTGTAGTTTTGGGGTAATGTAATAGTATTTTATGTAACTGATACATAATGAGAGGCCTTAAAACACGAGTGTGATTTTATGAAATCACACGAGTGTTTTAAGGCTTAATTATGTACAGTTGGATATATTACTTTATCTACACACATATTATAAGTACTTTAAGATGTGTTCAGAAGCCGAAGGCAAATGACCTGCATAGCTCAAATTCAAGATTGGTAACAGGCGGCACGACAAACAAATAAAGACAAAAACGGCGGCAAAACAAATCTGTGTCAAAACAAACGATTAAAGTCCCTATTCTAATGTCGTTCGAAATCAAAATGCTGTACGATATTTTACTTAAAATATACCGAATTGACGTTTCAATTGATACTAGAATTGGAGCCTGTTTAAATTGTGTTGGATTTGGAAGATGTTCCAAATTTCAAACTCATAATTTTTATCAAATTTTATATCGTAATTAAAACATTATGTTACTGCTACAAATAAGAAAATTATCATAGTAAAATTGATTGTTATAATGCCGGTCATTGCCAACGGATTCTGAACGCATTATAGAGGACTTATGATATGTGTGTAGATAAAATACAGCGAATGTGTAAAAATGTATTCAGGTCCATTGTATTTACTTCAGGTCTGAAGGTTGGCCGTTTGTCGATTGGAAGTTCTCAGAGGTCTAGTCTAGATAGTCTTTTCCAAGGAAAATAAAATCAGGCTTCCAGAATTCATGTAAGTAATTTATTTAATTCAAAAATAGGACTCAATAAAGTCTTCTCATATGCGGCGGCGAAGGATGCCCGATATGTGCTATCGATCTGTGATCTGGAAAATGTCTACCAAAAAACGGCGGGAGTTCTCCAATTTTTATTATTGGTAAAGAAGGCTCGCATGGGTCGGCTATAAGTGCCGGTTCTGGATACGCAGGCAGACTCGGCATCGGGAGCGGCTTTGCAACTTTTACACGGTCAAGTAATTGAAACAGCTGAGGGACCATTATAGGCTCTCCAGTAATGCAAGGCTCTTTAAGGATCATCGATGGCGGAAGAAAATCCATCGGTGGCATTATGGGTTGAGAGGGGACTTCAATACGAACTGGAATCTCAGGTAAGCGAGCTGGAGGTAGCTCAGGAGCAGCTGGCATAGGTCCTAGCGGGTGAACGTATCCATGGACAATATCGATTCGCTCTTCCTCAGGGCATGGTGCGAAACCCTGGGGGCGCCTTACATGGAAGGGTTGCTCCGGCATGACAAAAGGTTGTAGCTCGGGAGGCTGCGGGATCACCATAGGCTTGTAGTCTATCTCAGACTCAACTTTCTCAGTAAGCCAATTTTCTGGTTGAACGGGGAATGCGAGGATTTCTCGTGGCGGCAGTTCCGGTGCTGCAGAAACGCTCGCAATATCCATTTCTGAGATGAAAGCTGGCTCGTAGGACTCAACGATAGATACTGGTGTTAGAATAGGTTTCTCTACTTTCACGGGAATCGGCAATTTAGGGAGTGTGATTGGAGGTAGCACAGGTGCCTCTGGAATTATGATAGATTTATGCTCTTCAATTAGTGATGGTAATTCAAATTCCATATCAACTTTGTCGCATTCTTTAACAACCAAAGGCGGGATGTAAGTCGAAGGTGTGATCAGTTGAGGCTTGAATTTTAATTCCATGTTCGGCTGCATGAACTGGCAAATTAGCGGTGCCAGTTCTGGCCCAGAAGGGCAGCCATAGAACCGTGAGCCCGGCTTCATAGCATTTTCATATTGAACCGGATGCAGTTTCGGCATAAACTGACCAGATGCTATTGCTGCCCCGAATAGGAACAGTACAACTGTTCTTGAAACCTGAAACAAAAATAAAACAGTTTTATGTTTTGATTTAAAATAAGAAATTATTTAAATCATATACAAAATATATTTTATCACTTGTAAAATAAGTACATTTGAAAATATTACCATAATGGATAATAGCTGATCGATAGCTAAGTGATGGCAAGTCAACATTTTGATAGCATTATATAGTTATTTGATCTAGTTTCTTTCGTAATTCTGACAATCGCGTCGAACCTGTGTCTTAATTACTTAAGCAAATAAATATGCAGTTCGCATCTAAAATACAAGTTAAGTATGCGGTTGATTGTTAAAGCAGGTACTTAAAGCTTATATTAGCTAAGTATACCTACATATAATTTGTAAATTATTACGGTAAGCGAATACAGGGTTCCGCATATACTTACTTGTACATAAGTAATAACCACAAAATAAAATGCTCGAGCAGATTATTTTCCCCGATGTTTATGTTATTATGTTTGTATAAAAAAATGTTTTATGTCGGTTTTCATGCTCACTTAACCCTGTTAGGATTGTTTTTCACTTCTCACTCATGTTTGTAAAGTCCATATTTTTCTATTTTATTTACGGAGTAAATTATAAAGAACTTTAGACACCGATATCATAGTTGTGAAGTCCCTGCTTGCACTGGCTACATATAAGGGTCACAGGTTTGATACTTTTATTCCTACACCATTCTGACACACATCAGTTTAAGGGATTGAGCCGGAACACTAAATCCTAGTCGTATGAACCCATACCAATGTTGAAAATGCGAAAGTGTGTTTGTTTGTTTCTTTTATTGTGGTTTGGTCCGTTTTACGATTTAACACCTCGACCGGTCGACGTGAAATGTGCTACAGAGTTTATATTCCGAAAACGAACTTAGGGCACTTTTATCCCGTGAACTCGAACAATTCACAATGAAACTACGAAAAACGACTTCTTGGAGTCGCGGGCAGAAACTAGTAAAATACAGTAGCATGGTTTTGTCAGCGGCGAACCCTGAAACTAGGTACTTAATTGCAATCGAACCGTTAGGTATTTCATAAAAAAATTACTAGTTAAACAACCCGGAAATGGTTAATTGGTTACTAATGAACATACTTGTGAAATACCATCGTATTTAAGCTAGGTGTATTAATTACTATTCTCATAGTTTGTGGAGTCGACTATATAGTTCAAAATGAAAACAGTAAGTAATTTATTATTATAGTAATATATCCAATAAATGCTTCTCTTATCTTATCTATAATATCATTTTTTTCTAAATAGGAAAATATATTTTCTTATTTTATGAGTGATTGTGACTTGTACAATTATTTATTATATCCGCTTGTATCATTCACTCAGTACCTAGGTAGTAGAAAAAATCATCGGTAGTTTCTAGTGTCATCAGAAATATTTTTCTTATTCGGAAGCGGGTTTCTAAATTTGGTCATAAAAATATAACAAAAATAAAACTGTCTTCAAAAACCAGCTAAACAAGGTTAAATACTGACCTGTTTCTTAGGAATTGCCTATCTGGTGCCTAATAGGCACGTGACATATATCGAAATCAGTGGCAAGAACATTTCTATTGTGTAGATATACCTACTTGACAGCGGCTTGGATATATTTCATGTAGTTATTAGGCACCAAATAGGCAATTCCTAGGAAACGGGTCATTATTCGACCTTGACAGACAGGTTGGTTGGTTTTTGTAGACAGTTTTATTTTTTGTATTTTTTCTCACTTTTTTTTGTGATGTACCTATCTAATATTATCATGTGATTCACTACAGCACTTATACATACATTAAACCAAGAAACAACAGCCTAATACTAATTTCTCATTACCCTTAACAAAACGTCGCTGTCCAAGATGCAGGGCCATTAATCGTTGAGCTCTCCCGATACTTCAGCATCAGTTGCACTTCCCCACATGCATTATGATGAGTAAAAATAGTTTCATATTCTTAATAAAGAAATCTCATCGCTGCCCGTGAAACACTTAGGACTAAACATTTCCGGTGGTCAGCTCTGGTGTTCATCATCAGTTCCTCTTCACCAAGAGGTGCTTTTAAATGCAAATTCTTAAGGTCTTACAGAAAATACCAAAATCGCTGTAAGTCTGACTATAACTTTTGAGGAGTTCCCTTGATTCCTCATGGATCTCATCGTCAGATTCTGACTTAAGCTACTGTGACGTAAGCTAACGAGCAGTGGCGTCAGCCGCTTATGTCAATTTCATACATTTTGTCGATTCTCGAAAATCGCTAAGTTGGCGTAGTGTATCTTGGCTAGCCACCCACAGTCAGAGTTTTTTAACCTTTTTGACCGACGAAAAAAAGGAGGTTCTTAACCGAAAAAACCAACCAACAAATGGATACCCCGTAATCCAAATTGTTTTTTTTTCTTAATGTTTTATTTTTGTGCTTTAGTTTATCATTATCACACATAATAATATTAAGTGCATCACAAAAATCGAAAAAAATAATTTATTATTAGACAATTTTTTCAGATGAGAATAATATTACCGTTATTTTGCACACGTTTTTTCCTTAAACGAAGGTAAAATTAGTAATTGAATACAATTGTATATTCTACTTGTAATTTACAAAAAAAAACAGACAAACTGTTGTTATCGTAATGTAAAAAAAACGGCGTGTAATTTTTTATAAAAACATTCGTACATAAAATAGTTTAGAGAAGAGTCAAGGAGAGAATAACTAACCTACAATAAATATAATAATAATAATATTTTTTTTTCTGGTAGTTCGTGATCCTGTCGTGCTTAGTTGCCGCCTCCCTCGCTATGGGCATCCCTCGCAGCAGACTGGAGGCATCGGCGGCGCTGCGGGCGCTCCCGGCGCTGTTGCACGAGGAGATGCACGACGAGTTCGGGCAGTTCGCGCTGCGCTACGTCACGGCCGAGGGCACCATAGTCTCCGAGCGCGGCCGCCTCGTGCCCAATCGCGACGGCACCGGCCACGTGCTAGTCACCGAGGGCGAGACCTCTTTTATTGGAGACGACGGACACACCTACGTCACCAAGTTCAGCGCCGGCTTTGATGGCTACAAGGTTGAAAAGTGGTAGCCTAATTGGGATAGACTTAATAATCAGTCTTTACAACATCTAGACCTCAATTCTACAGCCTATATCTGATTGATTAGTGAATGAATAAATTTATCGGAATTACAAAAGCATCTTTCATTTACGAATCATTCAATGAACGTTCACTCACTCATACATTGGATGGATGGAGCACAATTATTTTCTAAAATTTAAAACATATCAAACATTTCTAGAAGGTTTGCATTAATGTTTTGGCGAAATTTTCTAAATTTGCTAAATCCAAAACCATTTGGGTAATTAACTAATTAAGGACCAGGATTCCAATAATATATATTTTTTTAATCTACAGTAGTTCAGTAAATATTACGGAATTTGTGCAGGCCGGATGAATGACGTCACTGATATGCCTGTATGCTCCTTGCAAAACATAACCTGTGCAGGGAGAAAGAAGAAAGAAAGTATAGGAATAGTCCAATTTCCGGTTTTCAAAACAGTCATTCCTTGATGACCGAATTGTATATTAAATTTTTTAGACAGTAGGTTTTGCTGTCAGTTTTGCCACAGTCACAGCTGTGACTGACGGATAACCTACCGTCTAATGCGATGAATGATGTTTGCATGATCATTATCCAGATATTTTGTTTTTTGCGTCATGCACCGTCATGACTGATTGAAATGACTGAAGCAAAACCTATCGTCTAATGGATGCCTAACATCCCAGATCATTGTGTAACATTCCAGAACACTCGAATGTTGTGGAATGTTCGGGAATAGTCTGAGACGTTCGGAAAAATCCCGTAACATTAGAAACAAACACTAAAAAGCGAACAAATGTTTGGGAAACGTTACAATTTTTTTGGAAAAATGTACCCCTTCATGTACCGAAAGTACTGACTCTCCGCAGACGAAGTCGCGGGCGGAAAGCTAGTAATATATAAAAACGGTTTGATAAAAAGTATGTAACAAAAAGTTTTAACAGCTTAAAAAAGACGCCCGTACAAGGTTACTTCGCGTCGCTACATGAGTCGTCATTTAACGCCAGTATGGACTTGATACCAATATTTATGGCTTTAAAAAGGGTTTATTTAATTGTTTGACATGCAATAAAAATAATGTAAGGTTACCGATGATACGATATTCCATGTATCGTTTCTTGTTTACTTTGGTATAATAATGTTTGTAGCCCTTTTACTACACAAGCAGTCATTTTTATTACGAACGGACTGACGTCTGCCAATGACAGTCTCCCGCGGACTACTGAATCGCGTTGGCCTAAAAACAGAAATTTTGACGCCAATGCGCTGGTTCCATTTTGTCGCGCCGTAGGCCCGGAGGGCCCGGTCCTTACGCTAGTAATATATGTCAATGGTCAAAAATGACAGTTTTCTATGATTTGACGTTTACTTTTACATTTAAAAAAGTAGTTAGTAGGTGTGTTCTGATTGGTCTATTTCATTCTTTTAAATGTTATTGAATGATTTTTATTGGTTCTAAGGTTGGACAATTATTATTTATTATTTTGTTATCGACGGAAACATTGTTGGTCTGTCCCATGTCTGTTCTTAAGTGATGGTTTCTGACCCCAAACCAGACCAAAAATGTTAATTTTCGAGCAGTGTTGAGAAAAATGTTTTTTTTAATTGCCGGTTCAAAACAAATGAATGCCGGAATCGAATGTCAACCGGCCAAGGTTGACATTCCGGCATTCAAATGCATTTTTTTATAAGAAATCAATATATTTTTGGAAAAATAGTGTTTTGTTATTTTTAATGCTCTTTCCAAAATATAAGGGTGAGAAAAATGAAATGTCAATTGTGCACACACACTTAATACCTATTCCTCTCCACGTTTCTCTCTGTGGTCAAGAAATAATAAGTGTGTGCCCAATTACTAAATTGGGCAACTTAACCCTCAAGAATTCGATAAGAATGCATAGGCCTTTATACGTAATGCTGACATAACATCTCAATATTAATCAATGGCTTGACTTGTCGTCAAGAGAAAATGATAATAGGTACATGCCTAAATAGGAACTTTGCAAATACATCCTACTACTTACACAGAAGTGCAAAGGCAAGCAAACCAATAACTTTGCTGCACGTCGATACAAAAATCGAAACTTCGTATTAGATACTCCTTTCTTCACGGAAAATGACCTATTGTTAATGTAGGTTTTGATGATTGTTGGGCGAGTTTTTTACTTTTGTTGACTCGATCGGCCCGCCAATTCGGCAGGGAACCTTGTGTGTCGGCGTAATGAGCTGGCTGAATATCCTTAGCCTGCTTTTGGGTAATTATCAAATTTTGGGCAGGTAAACTTGTCCCAACCTAAAAAAAGTTGTTTCCGTTTATACTATCCATTTTAGATTCTGCGGGTACTTGAGTCAAATGATGAATGATTTGCAGTCAGCTATATACCACAGATAATGATAGGATTAAACGAACTTACCTGAAGTGAAGTTCTATCCTGATTATATGAAGTACTTAGTCCGAGATAACTGTGTAGTATCGTCCTTTCTTGCTCCTCATACGCATAGTTTAAAGACACCAATAGAAAAGAAAAACCAGTACCTGGCAATACTTAATACAAATGTCATTACGTTTAGAGTGATTATAGAATATATATAAATGGGGATTGGTAAACTATGATTACCCGGGGAGGGTGGGAGCCTCCTTATCTCGGACTAAGTACTTCATATAATCAGGATAGAACTTCACTTCAGGTAAGTTCGTTTAATCCTATCATTATATTCGTACTTAGTCCGAGATAACTGTGTAGTTGTTTAGAGAATAAAATTAAGTAAGTAGAATAGAAATCAACATTATATTTCTCAAAAAAAAAACAAAAACAACTTATAAACTTCTGTTTACAACTAAAACAAAAACTTAATAATTATAGAACAATTTCGTTAATGTAAGAATACTTTCATCAGCCTTTTACATTATTGATAAAGATAGGTATAATCATTTTAAAAAATTTGGGAACCACAGACCGCTCGTGCAAATGAACTTTGTTCATTATTTAGTAGAGGCCTATTATAGTGCTTGGCAAAAGTGAGTGATTTGCTAGACCACCCTACGGCCTTTAAAATATTATCCATGGTGAGACCCGCCCTGTACGCTCGCGACGAAGAGGCGTGGCGAGTCGAGTGTGATGAAAATAAAGAAACGTTAATACCACTCTCTTTCATCACGAGTTTTAGCCATCTGCTGATAGTTTGAGTGGTTGCTGGTTTATAAGGTCTTTTAAAAGTAAGGAACAAATGAGAGTCGTTACTGTTTCTTCTGTACTCTTCTGTCGCTTTTAAATAATGTAGGAGTGAATGAACTGGACAAATGTCTAAATTGCTATTAAAAGAGGGTAAAGTTAATTTATTCATAAATCTGCCTGGCGCTGATGTCTTTTGTATATCTGTTAACGCTATATCAACACCCTCTGCACTTAGTTTTATATTATTAACCTTAATTAGATATAAAGTATGAACCCTCTGTCCGGTAGTTAAGGCAATTAGCATAACAGTCTTTAGTGTAAGTTTCTTTAAATCTAATTTATCTAAAGGATACCAGTGCTTTATATAAGAAAGTACTGTAGCTGGGTCCCATGTACTAGAATATTTGGGTAGGTATGCATGGTCGTAATTTATACACACCTTTAAACCAGCGCTTTACTCTATCATCTGTGCCTACGTGACTACCTATAACTAGAGACAAAGCTGACCGGTGGCAATTTAACGTTTGATATTGGTTATGGGCCCAGAAGTTTTCTGCCCTATTTCAGTTTAAATTAATAAAACGTTTGCTTGACGGCAGCGGAGATGGAGGCTCAAACAACGAAGTTCAACGGTGATCATTCGCCATTATGTAAGTTCGAAACAACGAAGTTCAACGGTGATCATTGGCTTTTGTGGAAGTTCGAAACTCAGGTCCTCTTAAAAGGCCGAGGTTTGTTTGACATAGTTTCTGGAAAAACAGAGAAACCAAAAGAAGAAAAAGAAAGTTCCCAATGGAATCAACGAGACGCAAAGGCACAGGAACTTATTGTTACAAGAATGCAATATGAACCCCTTGCTCATATACAGAACTGCATTACATCAAACGAAATTTGGACTAAGCTTAAAAGCGTATATGAAAAAGAGTCCGTTGTAAGTGTCCACCTTCTCCAACAGCAATTTTTTGCTCTACAATTTGGAAGCGACTCCGTGTCCATGTTTTTTTCAAAAATTGAAAATATCAAAGCAGCTTTAAAGCAAGCAGGCGAACAGTTAAGTGAAAAAATGGTCATAACCAAGATATTAATGGCTCTACCAGAAAAGTTCAAGCATTTTAGAACTGCGTGGGAGTCTACTCCTCTAGAGCGACAAACACTCGAAGAGCTGATGCCTCGTTTGCTTCTTGAAGAGGAGAGAGCCGGTGCTGATATCGAAGTTACGCAAGCACTTGTGGCACAGCGTGGATCAAACGGAGGCAGAGGATCATCGGCAGAGTGCGATATTTGTGGTAAAGCTGGCCATGTCAAAAAAGATTGCTTCAAAACTAAAATGTGCGAATTTTGTAAGAAAATTGGTCATCCAACTAAATATTGTTTTTTCAAGAAGCAGAAGAATAATAAAACTAGTAAGCGGAGCAACCTGCAAGCTCTTGTAGCCACTGACCAAAATTGTCAAGCTGACTCTTGGTTTATGGATAGCGGTTGCACTCAACACATGTGCAAGAGCCGTGAGTTGATAACGGACTATGTGGAGTTGGATCACGATCATCTCGTGCAGCTTGGTGACGGCACGACCATTAAAGCCTTGGGCATTGGTAACGTCGTGATGCAAGCTTTTGATGGCGAGGCGTGGGAAATGGTTGAACTTCAACGTGTTCTTTACGTCCCGAATCTAAAAGTCAACCTATTTTCAGCCTCAAGCGCATTGGATAAGGGTCTACAGATGGTATCTGACAACAATATTTGCAAGTTCATTATAAACAAAAAGGTTATAGCTATTGCTAGACGCGATGGTCGTTTGTTCAAAATGGTTTTTAAAAATAACGTCAGTCAAGCCTTGTCAAGTCACACTGACATTCAAATGAAAATTCGTCTGTATGTAATAATAATGAATGCGAACTGTTGGTTTATCATAATAAATTTGCACACCAAAATTTCGCTTACATCAAGAAAATACTTGTTGAAGAGCTAACGTAACCTACTTGCACGAAATGATACATACTGGCCATTAATGAGTTTGCTTTTGAACATGTCTGTCATTCTTATTCTATTATATTGATTTTAATATGAATGTAATGTCTCGTAAAAAATGTAATGGTTGAATGTAAATAAAACAACAATATTATCTTCCAGATCATTTTAATTTATATCAGGTTATGGGCCCAGCACGCTTCCACTGCGCTACCGAGGCAATAGAAATAAATGATATTTTAGAGAATGAAAGACCTCAAAGAACTAGAAAACCACCAGTTTGGACAAAAGATTACATATGCACAGTTTGCATGAGCGAAGAAGATGATCTAAAATGGAATGATGCAATAATTTCTGAAATAACAGCACACTTAAAAAATAATACCTGGTCTATTGTTAAGAAACCACCTTGTAGAAATGTCATTGACAGCAAGATGATTCTGAAAGATAAATTAGGAACAGTTGGCAATATTGTACGCAAAAAAGCTCGACTAGTAGCCCGAGGATTTTCACAAATACCCGGTGTTGACTACCAGGAAGTTTTCGCACCTGTGACTCGACTAAGTTCAATAAGATTATTAGTGGCTTTAGCTGTACAGAAAGATATGCATTTGGACCAGATTGATATTTGCACTGCATTTTTAAACGGAGATATTGAAGAAGAAATCTATATGAAAAAGCCGAAAAATATAGAAGAATATCTAGAAAAGATAATTAAATCCACAAAGGATGCAGAAATTAAACAAAAAGCTGAAAAAATGCTGCATGATTTAAACCAAGATAAAGAAAACACAGTATGCAAATTAAATAAAGCCGTCTATGGATTAAAACAGTCAGGAAGACAGTGGTACAAGAAACTAGATGCCGAATTAAAATCAATAGGTTTCAAACCCACCAAAGTTGATCCATGCATGTACATATACGCGAAAGGCGGAGAAACTGTTATTATTAGCATATATGTGGACGATATTATAATTGCATGCAAATCTCAAGAAAAAATAGACAATATTAAGAAATTGCTTATACAGAGATTTGAAATGAGAGACTTGGGTAAAATTAATTACTGTCTCGGAATAACTTTCGAAAGAAATGAAAATCAAATGATACTGAAACAAAGACAGTATATTGAAACTGTATTAGAAAAATTTGGATGCAAAGATTGCAAACCTGCATCTACTCCCATGGATACAGGACTGAAATTAACTAAAGGCACAAGTCCAACAAAGGAAAAGGACATACCCTACCAAAACCTTATAGGATCACTTATGTACTTAGCTGTTGCCACACGTCCTGATATAATGTTTGCAGTAAGTCACCTTAGCCAATTTAACAACTGCTACACATCTGAACATTTTCAAGCAGCGAAAAGAGTTCTGCGATATTTACAAGGAACTAAAGACTTAGGTCTGACTTACATAAAAGGAAACATGAAGCTTGAAGGAGCAGCTGATGCTGATTGGGCATCGTGCGCCATTGATCGTCGCTCAGTGACAGGCTACGTATTTACATATGGCGGAACACCAATAAGTTGGGAGGCTAAGAAGCAAAGAACAGTTGCACTTAGTACAGCTGAGGCGGAGTACATGGCTCTAACGGAGGCATCGAAAGAAGCCATATACCAGAAAAACTTGCTGAATGAGCTGAATATAAAAACAGGAATCATTGATATTTATAATGATAATCAAGCCGCGCAAAAGTTGGTCAAGAACCCAACTATAAGCACTAAATCCAAACATATCAGCATCAAGGAGCATTTTATCAGAGATGCTATGAAGGATGGACACATAGATGTCAAATACCGTGCTACAGATGATATGGAGGCAGATGTTCTCACAAAAGCTTTACCTGCCATGAAGTTTATTAAACTTAGGACTAAGATGAATATAGTCTAATCTGATTTCGTGAGGCGGAGTGTTGAAGAGCTAACGTAACCTACTTGCACGAAATGATACATACTGGCCATTAATGAGTTTGCTTTTGAACATGTCTGTCATTCTTATTCTATTATATTGATTTTAATATGAATGTAATGTCTCGTAAAAAATGTAATGGTTGAATGTAAATAAAACAACAATATTATCTTCCAGATCATTTTAATTTATATCAATACTGTCAAATAATAACATGTTGCCCTCCTGTACTAAGCAACATTTTTGTACAGCTTGTATAAAAGGTAAACAAAGCAGAACACCGGCATATTCAAGCACTAACAAAACCACCAAGCGGGGCGAAATTGTTCATGCCGATGTATTTGGTCCAATGGAAGAGATATCGCTCGGAGGATCGCGCTATTTTCTTCTGTTAAAAGATGATTATTCTCATTTTAGGACCGTTTATTTCTTAAAAGAGAAAAGCGAAGTCACTGCAAAAATAACCGCGTATCTTGCACTTTGCGAAAATGAAGAGAAATCCGTCAAGATATTGCGAACTGATAATGGTGGTGAATTTGTTAACACTGGAATGAGACAGTTACTGGAACGGAAGGGGATAGTACACCAGACATCCATTCCATATACTCCTGCTCAAAACGGCAAAGTGGAGCGTGAAATGCGTACTGTGATGGAGGCTGCCCGTACGATGATGAAGGCGAGTAAATTTAATAATAACTTGTGGGCAGAGGCGGTAAACACAGCTGTTTACGTTATCAACAGGACGGGAACGAGTTCAATAGAAAACAAAACACCGTATGAGCTCTACTATGAGAAACCTTTTGACGTAACTCGTTTGAAATGCGTTTTTGGTTCTGAAGTATGGTCGCATGTTCCTAAACAACAGCGCAGAAAGTTGGATAGCAAAAGTAAAAAAGGTTATTTTGTGGGTTACGGCGAAAATACAAAAGGCTATAAGATATTTCATCCTGAAAATAAGACTATTTCGTTAGAAAGAGAGATAATAATGTCGCCTCATGCTGAGTCTTCAAATGTCTCGGAACAATTGGTTGATCTTATCGTCACTGTGAACCTAGAAACACCGCCTATTGTGCCCGATACTCAGTCGGAAAATCCAGAACAGCCTGTTACATCAAGCTCTGAAACGTCGTTTACCGATGCGGAAGATGAGTCCATATCTGAAATATATGAGAATGTCGTTCAGAATGAATCAAACGATGAACCAAATGTAGTTTCAACAAGAGTTGATAACACAAGGACATTACGACCTAGGGATACGCTAAGACCACCTGCCGCATTGCAGGATTATGACGTTTCGTATTTTACGTTTTTAGATTCTGATGAACCTACGTCTCTACAAGAGGCAAAAGCGTCGCCAAATGCCCCACAATGGGAAGAGGCGATGAAGAAGGAAATGATGGCTTTGTCAGATAATCAGACGTGGACGTTCATTAATAAGCCTGAAGCTGGTGTCGTAACAGTTGACAGTAAGTGGGTTTACAAAATTAAACGTGATCAAAATAATGAAATCACCCAATATAAAGCTAGGTTAGTAGCCAGGGGTTTCATGCAAAGGGATATAGATTTTGATGAGGTTTATTCCCCCGTTGTTAGGTTGGTGAGCGTGCGAACTTTGTTGTCGATTTCAAACAATAACAACTGGTCGGTTCACCAAATGGATGTGTGTGCAGCATTTCTTCACGGGGATATAAAAGAGGATATTTACTTAAAGTTGCCTGAAAACTTTGACGTACCGAAAAATAAAATTTGTAACCTAAAGAAGTCGCTGTATGGTTTAAGACAAGCGCCACGTTGTTGGTATGATAAATTTCATAATTTTATTACAGGTCAAAATTTTCAGAAAACGTTAAGTGATCAGTGCATGTACTATTATAAAGATGACAAGAATACAGTTTATGTTATTATTTTCGTTGATGATCTTTTGATTACAGGGTTTGGAGTAATGGTACAAAATGTTATGAATGAAATGTCAAAGGTCTTTAAAATGAAGTATTTGGGGCTAGTGAGTAGTTATCTCGGTATCTTAATCAATCATGACATTGACAAAGGGGTTGTTGCTATGAATCAAACCCAGTACCTAAATAATGTTTTGAGCAAGTTTAATATGGCCGATTGTCATGGTGTGTCTACACCGATGGATCCTAAAATTGACTTATCGAAGTTACAAAGGGACAAGTCTGAAAACAGTGATATCGAATATCGGTGCAGGCAGGTCATTGGTTGTCTTATGTACGCCATGTTGGGTACTAGGCCTGATCTTTGTCTAAGCATTACGTTGCTCTCGAGGTTCCAATGTTGTGCTAGTCAGGAACTCTGGGTGTGTCTTAAGCGCGTGTTAAGATATGTCAAGGCTACGAAAGACCTTAAATTGACTTACCACAAAAATAAAGACAGTGATGTGCTTGTAGGCTACGCTGACGCAGACTGGGGAGGAAATCCTATCGATAGAAAATCAACGAGCGGTTATTGTTTTTATGTTTTCGGAAACCTAGTAAGTTGGTTCTCTAAAAAACAGGCTACCGTCGCGCTTTCTTCCTGCGAAGCAGAGTACGTCGCGCTAGCGGCTGCTGTCAGTGAAGCTTGTTGGCTCCGGTCTTTGCTGATCGAGCTGTTAATTTCTAAATACATAGTTGTTACTCTGTACGAAGATAATCAGTCAGCCATACGCTCCTGTAACTCACTAGCACAACCAAAACGAATGAAACACTTAGATATAAAGTATCATTTTATTAAAGAAAAGGTTTCAAGTGGTATAATTACACTTTGCTTTGTTTGTTCAAATGAACAATTAGCCGACATATTAACTAAGCCTTTAACAGCTCAACTGTTTAAAAGTATTAGAGATAAAATGTTCAACGATTGTTAAGCATTCTATACTTGCTGTGTTCTAAAGTGTTAGTGTTGTGTTAGTGTTATGTTAATTGTAAATTTAAGTGGTAAACTGTTTAGTTATGGTATTAAGTTTACTTTTATTGAGGGCGGCTGTTGTTAATTCAATAAAAGTAGGTTTATGCTTTTATGTGTTTTTGTCTATGTTAGAAACAAATGTTATTTTTCAATGTCACTTCTATTACAACCGTTAAACATTTAATATACGTTGTAACCACAAAAACTCCGTCTATTAATCTGAGAAAGCTTCCATTTACAAGTGATATGACAAACCCTTCTTAAAAATAGTCATTAAATAAGACAATATCTTTGGAATAGAAGCACTTACTAAGTCTTCTTTTTGAGCCCTACAATATTTCCACCACTGATGAAGGCAAGTGTCATATTGTTTAATACTATTTTTAGCCAAAGACGCTATCATGACCTCAATCGCATCATTGGGTATCATTCTTCTCTTCATTGCCTCCCTGATAATATACAAGCCCCCAGGGTAAGATGCGGGTGTAAGGGGTGCGTTGACCTGGAAGGAGGTATTAATAAGTCTATAGACGGACCAAAAGTTAATACTTCAGAGACTGTAAGGGACTTCAATAAAGGGTACCAGACTTGTGTGGGCCAAATCGGGAACACTAATATGCCTGTTGCCTTGTCTGTTATAATTTTTCGTAATACCTTTAGTAATAATGAGAAGGGAGGGAATGCATAGAAGAATTCAGACCATTTAATAGTAAAGGCGTCAATATTCCAGGCAAAAGGGTCCCTATGCCACGAAATGTATCTATCACATTTTTTATTGAGTCGTGAAGCAAACAAATCAATTATTGGGACACCCAGGGAACCTTTAATCCTATGAAATACGGTAGGTGATATTTCCCATTCTGTATCTTCATTTGAGCTACGAGACTGATAATCTGCCTCGGAATTATCCTTAGATTTTATGTAGGATGCAAAAATCCATAATTCTCTTGCTTCACACCATTGCCAAATATGTTTTGCTAGATTATTTAATTTTGGATACTGGACAGAACCCATTCTATTTATGTAAGAAATGGCAGTTGTGTTGTCAATTCTTAGTAAAATTTCACATTTCCTCAAATGATCAGCAAAAACTCTCAATGCAAAATATGCAGCTAATAATTCAAGATAGTTGATATGATTTGCCTTTTCTTCCATTGACCAATTACCTTTAGCAGACTTATCATTGCAAACTGAACCCCACCCCGATAATGAAGCATCGCTATAAATTTCTAAAGAAAAATTATATTGTTTAATATGGCAGGACTTATGCATTATGTTATTTGCCCACCATTCTAGGTCTTTTTTCCCTTCTTTACTTATAACCATTGTTCCATCATAGTCGCCCCCCAACCGTTCCAAAGCCATAAACTTATCCCTCTCAAGGTTCTTCGTGTAAACAAAACCGTAAGAGATCGCCATACAGACCGAAACTAAGTTACCCAACATTTTGGCAAATTCTCTAACTGTGCAGTGATTTAACTTCAAAAATTTTTTAGTTAGTAATAATATCTTGTCACGTTTCATGTCTGTGGGACTCAAGGTCATATTATAAGAGTTTATTTTGAAACCTAAAAAATCTCTAATGTTACATGGAATGAGGTTGCTTTTTTGTTTGTTAATAACAAAACCTAAACACTCCAAGGTGTTTCTAAGAACTTTAACATGATCAATGCACTCATCATATGAAGATCCAAGGCAAATTATATCATCTAAATATATCACTAATCTAATGCCTTTTTCTCTCAAAAAACCCACAACTGGCTTCAAAAGTTTTGTAAATACAAATGGTGCAGTACTTAAGCCGAAGGGTAAACAGTTGTATTCATATAACCTATCATTAAATTTAAATCTTAAAAACTTTTTGCACTCTGAATCAATGGGACACAAATAGTATGCGTTTTTAAAATCTACTGTACACATAAAGTCACCTCTTGTTAATAACTTACAGAGTGTACGAATATCCTCTAATTTAAAATGACAGTCAACAACAAATTTATTTAAATTTTTTAAATTCAATATGAATCTGTTAGATCCATCTTTCTTTGGAATAGAAAAAATACCAGATAAGAACTGATCTGGTTCATTTTGACAAGGAGATATAACCTTTAGTTTCAACAAATTATCTATTTCATTTATTAAAATCTGCTTATCTGCTTGACTAAAATTATTATTCTGGGGCAAATTACTTTGATAAGGGAAAGTTGAAAATGGAATTTTATAACCTTTTAACCATTCCAGAATGGTAAGATCTTGTGTTATACTATCCCAACATGAACTATAATAGTAAAGCCTACCAGCAAAAGGTACCTCTAGGGATATTTGGCACGTCCTCTCGTTGATGACCCCATCGGCCTGTTGTCTTGGGGTTTGAAGTGTGGGCGAGGATTGTAGCGGTGATGGGGTGCCCCTCTGTATGAGCCTCTCCCTGGAGGGACCTGGTTTGGGTTCAGACGTCGTGGGGGCTGCTGGAAGTTTTTTGGAGTGAATTTTGTATGACCAACGGTCACAGGTTTAGGCTTTATAACATTAGCTGCCCTTTTCATGGCAGAGTAGGATTTAACAGAGTTGTCCAAATTTGAATATAGGTATTCCTCCCTCTTGTTATCTTTCAGGCTCTCCACTAAGTTTTTATCTAGGAATGGGTTTACCAACTTTCTTCTGATCTCTGTATATTGATAGTGTAAGTTGCAGAGAACACGAGAAACATCTGTTAATTTTTTAATTATATCAAACTTATTATATTCCTTTTTGGATAAGGAGTTTATTATTTGACAGATACTCCCAATAGCTAGCCCCATTTCCTGCTGTCTGTCCTCCATTAATTTGTCCCGGGATCTAGATGGGTTGTTGAGCACTGCTAACAGTTCAGTGTTCAATTTTGGCGCATCGAGTAACTTACAGTTACTTGGGATTAACAATGTCTCCATTAGTTTTTCTTTATTTTGTTTCTGCATGCCTTCTAATAATATTTTATGAATAGTATTAAAGATCTCCCTGTGGATCTCTTCACCATACTGCTTAATGCCACTGGCTGATTCTCCCAGAGCTGATAAAAACTCATTATCCAACTCTTCATTAGTATCTTGGGCCACGCCCGTTACTGAATCTAGTTCAGATGAGGCTTGATTGACTGAGGGACATTGATCATTGGATTGGCCTGTATGATCCACGATCTCAGGGTCCAGCTCCACATTTATTTCAATTTCCGGATCTAACTCCGGTGTTTGAGCTAAAATGTAAAAAATGTATAAATCAATAATTAGTTATCTATCTCCATCCCACGGATAGAGTGCATTATCGTCCTCTTATCTCCATCCCACGGATAGAGTGCATTATCGTCACACGAAAATGCATTAAGCGAGGTTAAGTGTGCCTCATTTGCTTGTCCCGGTATATAAGTAATAACTTTCCTGGAGAGAATCACTGGTACCCATTTCTCATTAAAATAAGCATACAATTCTTACCTTTCTCACTGTCCGAAGCTTCTGGACTTTTCCTTTCCTGATCCTTAGCTAGTCTCTTTTCTAGTTTTGCGATTTTTTTTTTTTTTCCGAGTTTTGTCGTCGTGTCCATTTACTTCTTTACGTTTCGGCATTTTAATATATTTTTATGTACAACACCGATATAAAATTGTAATTTTTACACAAGTTAAGGTGAAAATATTTTTTCCGTGTCGGTTGCGTTTGAGCGCGAAATAACGAATGACATTTGTATTAAGTATTGCCAGGTACTGGTTTTTCTTTTCTATTGGTGTCTTTAAACTACGCGTATGAGGAGCAAGAAAGGACGATACTACACAGTTATCTCGGACTAAGTACGAATATAATTATTGATTATCGGAATCGAAAAAAGATGCTTAGTATTTATGATATAATTACAAATATAGATGTAATAAAGTAACAGAGTGTTCTGCGCAAAATTTAATAATGACCCTTTAACCATAATATAGCGGTATGTATGTATGTAATGTGTGTAATGTGTTGTACCTATGTAACATAATGGGCCAGCGCTCGAACTAATTAATTTTATCATAAATCACGTTAAATTATTACAATATTCACGGGATAAAGATTTCAATTATTAAATAATATAAACATTTTATATTCATTTTCCGTGGATATAAATATAAGTAATGGAGCTGACATAAATTGCCGTGTCGTACCTATGTTTAATTAACGATTTACATCAATTCCATTTCAACTATCGTTCACTTTCTATTCGTAGAGTGTAAAATTGGCTAACTCATGATCAAAGGTCATGGCAGTAGGTCTGGACAAGTAGCATTTTATCAATTTTATACGCGACCCTAATAGATTTCAGTCTTGAGATTGCAAGCCGACTTACTATCAGGTGCGTGTTCGTGTGCCTTTACATACCAGAAAAAAGTAACTTCGTTTAAAACGTTCTTGTCTTGTTCTGCATACTATTTTTGCTTAGAGTCCTTACATGAGTTCTACGTTGTACCAACCTCACTGGAACCCTGTACGCATGTATAAGCAAAGCGCAGCAAATCGTCTCTCAAAAGTGCGTGGGTCTGCTGCAGCTCTAAGGAAAGCCAGTGTATTACGTCGTAGAAATCGCCGACAAATTCTCTACGTCTGCGTTTTTACATTCCTATTTTAATGTGGTCATTAGATAATACAAGACAGTTTGCCCGGATCACAAGCTTAACATTTTCTATCGTGTGAATGTTCGACTACGAAACCTGCCACGCCCATATGTCAATACCTGTCTATCCGTCCGACCGTCCGTCTTTTCAAAATATTTTTTTTTAATCTGAAACTGTTACGAAGATATTTTCTAACCATATTTATTTAGATGTTATTAGTGTAAGTAAAATTATATTATTTCATTCTGTAGTTGTCCAAAGCACGATCAGTATAGAGCACTACTGCGCAGCGTTTCAGAAGAAAATTATTTATTATCCTGTGGGTAAGGATATTCTTGTAATATGAACCGGCCCAACTCTCCTTGGGATCAAATTAAATTAAGTAAGTACCTATCGGTTTTCTTACTTGATGAACCACTAATAGTTGCAGCCATCCAAATCTCATAAGCCCATTAAAAATAAGTGTCTCTAAATGGTCTTTAACCACAAATATAACAAAATCTACCTATTATCAGTCCTTATATTTGTTTCCGATTGTTTCTATAATAAATCACACAGATGTTATCCGTATATAAACCGAACTTTTCTCGGTATCTTCACAGCAGACTCAACTGTACTGAAGTCAGTCAAGGTAAGACATCAAAGGTTATACTATTTTTTAAACAACACATCCAATATTATAATCTATCTGTATCCAGTAACACATCTACTGCTGGGTCTTGGACCTCTTCCCCTCATACCATTCCATTTATATATAATGTGTCAACAGATGTTTCTTCTCGCAATTTGCCTCTTCGGAACCGCCATGGCCCTGCCGGCCATTCGTGAGGCTCCAGCTCTGCTGGAAGGAGTCCCCGGCCTCGTGTTCGTCTCCCACCCACAACTTATCATGCCTCACGCGGCTCCCCTCAGACTAACTCCTCTTGTGCCCCTGGAGTTCAAGATCGAGCCTGAACCTAAGGGAGAATCAGAAACAGAAAAAGAAAAAGAAACAGAAAAATACACTGAAAGCGCCGAGACCAACCCTGAGTTCCCGGAAAAACCAAAAGAGACTCCGCTTAAACCGAAACCCCTTGACCCAGAACATGTCATCGTCAAGGTCGACTTCAATCCTACTACCTTCATTAAAGATTGGATTCAAAAAATAAAGGAATTCTTCCATTTAAGGAAATCAAGCCCTCCGATGTACTTGTACCCGGGTTACACTATGATCATCGATGCTAAACCTTAAATTTTGAACTTTAGTCGCTACTCCGTCTTAGGACGATGATTGACTTGTTTTGAATTAAATATCTTTGTCCGTCCATTTACATATTAACTTTTTATTACTCTTCTGTAGCGCTAGACAAGTTGCATTCGGTGAAAGTTATCGTTTACGTTACTTTAGAAAAATACTGCCTACTACCTTTGGCAGTTTAGGTCAATCCCATAAATTTTGTCAGTTTTCGAACATTGTTATCGTTAGCGTTATGTATCTTGTCTAGGATCGCTGAATCACCTTAGTCCGATCGTACGTAGTAAACTAAGTAAATATTTTTAAAGTTTAAAGTAAGCAGTTTAAATTAATAATACCTTTTTGTCCAGTACAAAATAGCTTCATACCTAAGGCGAATTTAAAATTAAAACTTCATTTAATAAGTATTCCACCTGGTTGTTTTTTAGCCACCTACTTGTTTACCTTGGGCTAGGTCACAATAGGTTTCCAGCCATCTCTCTCAAATAATAACTTACCAATGTAAATATCGTTGCCTGATTTCCTTTACATTCGTGTTCTTCTAGTATTTGTATGTAGTTCAAAATTGTTTATTAAGAAAAACTAAAATCAGCTTAGTTGAAAAAAATACCATCCCATGCTTCAGCGAGGGTGGAGAGATTAAATAGTAGATTGTATTACAAGGGAGCAATATGCAATATTTCATCGAGGGTTAGCGTGTTGAATCCCGAACGAAGGGATGGATTCCAGAATAGAACCCCGAGCGTAGCGAGGGATTCTAATATGGAATCCTAAGCGTAGTGTGGGATTCACACCGCCACGCCCGAGATAGAAATAATTTTGCTACCGTGTAATACACTCTTCTTATCACTTCTCCTATGAGAAAAACTATTCGTCCAATAAGTAAGTAAAAGACAATAAATCATTCCAATAAATAAGTAAGTTTTTTTTAGTGTTCTGTGGTGTCTAGACACAGAATAAGGACCTGCATAGAAACCAGACTATAAGAAACAGCAAATGAATTCATCCATATGACTAAAAGCTGCTGTCAAAAAAAATATTTTAGGACCAGTTTTTATTGACAACTGTATTTTTTTCACTGTCATTGTCAAATTATCAAGACCAAAAAAAATTATAAATGGAGAAGTTACTTATTTTTATGAATATTGGAACATTGCAAGTTAAATGAAAGCTCGTGAAAAAGGCAAAGTGATAACTTGTACTGCCAGATGCTTTTATTTGGGAATTAGAAAAATCAGCCCTTAAATCATTAGAACAAATTACAACTGCGAAATTGAATCGATACCTATTGATATTATTATCGACTCATTAACAACACTGGCGTTGACAGATCCTTGTGACAACACGAACGAAAACGAAAGAATACCTATAAGGACATATCTTTCTAAATTGCTATGAATGCTATAAATAGAAAAAGGTAAAATATACGTCTTTTGCTGTTTCTTATTGTCCGGTTTCTAAGCAGGTACTTATTCTGTGTGTAGAACGCTTACTATGTCATTTTAAGTTTTCTTATATCTGTGGTTTCATAAATGAGGACCTTAACAATGGCTTAAAGGACTTGGCATCCAGGCCATAATCATCACTTGACAGCAGGGCAGCAAAATCAATTTTGCTCCCTGTCGGCAGGGCAGAAATGAAAAATTAAAAAATATAAATTTAGAGGGAGCAAAAACGAGTTTTGCTCCCTCTAAACGGGCTACAAAAGCCTTTTTTTCGAATAGGAGAAGTGAAAACAATTGTTCAACATAGGCATCAATTTGGTCAACACCATTCGCATTATTTTGCCACGCAGAGGGTTATGACTGACATGTACTTATCCAGTAGATTTTGAGTAAACTTTTTCAGAATGCAACTTCTCTAGGCTAGGCTCACTGTTCTTTTCTTTAGACAATTAATTAGCTTATGGGGCAAGTGCGCCAAACCATCCAATTTCTCCTCAAATTGTATGGTTTGGCGCACTTGACCCATATTTATTAAAATTAAAATGGATTTTTGTTCTAGCCCTTGACTAGAATTTTTCAAAATGTCCCCATTTGCGTCTAAGCCAGCGGGCTTAGACGCAAAGATTCTAGTCAAGGGACCTATAGCGATAGGTCGGCATGTTCTCCATAGTGGGTCATGTGATCATCTCCCGTGTATGCACTAGGTAATATAAATAATATAAAAATATGTACTAAGGTAATCTATCATGCTTCGGAATGCTTAGGAATTCCAAACGGTTGCCATTGCCAAAACAAAGACGTTAATATACGAGTACCTATAGAGATCTAGATTTTACTTTTTTTTAAGCGGTAAAATTTTGTGTTCGTTTGTTTATTTGTACGAGTATTTGTACTATTGGTATTATCTGGATCTACTGAACCGATTTAAAAATATTTCACATTAGTGGTTAGTTATATTATCACTGAATAATATACTCTACTTCCTATTTTGTCTAAAATGAAGAGATGCGAAGCGTTTTCTAGTTTAATATAAAATTGGTTCAGCGTCGACGCCGTGGACTAAGCAGTCGCGAGATCATTAAAAATAGACGGACAGACAATCTCACTTCCCCACGTATAATATTAGCAGGGATATCGTTGTTTAGTTTTGTTAATATCCACACATATCCGAACAGAGACTAATAAGTCTGATTACCATATAAATTACTCATGCAATAAGAATTAAGTTTTAATAGTCTTAAACTACCTATATAGTCATCAAAACATTTAAAATTCACAACAATCCTTTTTTGAAATGCTGTCAATCGATCGTAAATCGTACTCGTTTATTTGAAAATCACCATCCGGCAATCTTAAATTGATCTATACTTATACATGTATCTAGTCCTAATGCACACGGGTCACGTTTGTTTCGGAAGCGAGTTCGTCGGCGATGCTTTCCTCAGTCCGATAAACTCCATTTAAAATCTTTGGACCAGCTCGTTAATAGCCCCATTTGTGAAATCAAGTGCCAACTCGAGTAACAAGTACCATTTAGTAACATTTACCTGTAACGCATGTTGAAATGCTTTGAGCGAACAGGTTTCAATCGTTTTGTAAATTCTAATCACATGTTTGCATTATTGATTTTATAATACGAGACACGAAAAGCTGCCGTTGAGCTGGAAATTATCTATAATAATCAAAAGTACCTACGCTAATAATGCTTAGTTGTTAATTTACATACCTATACATAGTTTCTGTTTGGTCTATTTTTGGTTTGGTACAGTAGGTACTTTGGTACAGAAGGCTTATTGATAAAACAATTCAACTGACATGACGTGAACATCTACAGTAATGATCTGGGTTTTCATTGTCAATAAGTACCTAAGACACCTTAAATAAAAACAAAGAGTTTATTAAAGGTTTTCACTAGAAACCATCGTACCACGAAGACAAAGTAGGTACAGCAGGGGGAGGCATGCGGCCCGGCGCGGGCGTCGGTGCGCTGGCGGGGGTCCTCGACCAAGTGCTCGATGGCTCGGTGCTCGTTGCGTCGCTCCAGTAGAACTTGTGGGCGCCCCTGCCTCTAGTCGCGGCGTTGGCTCTAGGCATCTGTCGTACTACCGGCTCCCGCATATCTGGAAGTGTTGGTGCAAAGGTAGAAGTCGACCCAATAGACATGTAGCTCGGCACACTCCACTGCGCTGGTTTTTCAGACGGCCCTACGATCGGTTGCTGGGGAATGACTAGGCTCTCATAATTTTTCGGGTTGGTAACGGCTAAGTTCGACAAGCTATCCCAGTGAGGGAAGCTCGGAGGAGCAGGGACGTTCTTCCAATTTTCAACCGGCTCCTCGTACTTTGGCGCTTTTTGCAACGCGTCCCACTGCATGGCGTTGTATGGCAGGGGATGCATAGGATTCATGTCTCTGTCATCGACAGGAAGCTCAGGAACCGGAGTAGTAGTCCTAGGCCTGCCCCTGTATTTGTGAACATTTTCTTCTCTAAGTTCAATTTGTGGCGGCTGGTCTCTGCGTATTTGTTGGAAGTTGTACACTAAGTTTGTGTCCGGTCCAATCGGTCCGTAACTCGAATGTTCCGCAGGGCGGTGTGCGGCGAAGGCTGATTTCACCAGCAACAAACACAACGCTAGTCGCAGCATATTGCAGGTACAGCTAGAAACAAAAATAAGGTCAATAAAATGATTTTTAAAACCAAAACATTAAATGAAGTAAGTATAACTGTGATAAAGAATCTACCGTACCTGTTGAGTGACTGCGTGAACTGTGCGTGATCACAGTTTGGATAATCTTTATAAATGGTTCATAGCGACCAGAATGCCGCATAACTTGAAATGATTTGATTGTTATTAATGGCAATTAGAAATATTATTTGTTCTTAATTACACTAATACAATAATTTGGAATTTTAAATGATTTACCGCCTGTTTCACAATCGTCGAGTAAAGCATATCTGTCAAATAAATTTAGCCCTTTCTTTTTCTTACACTTGAAAATAGACAGGGGAGGGCTATCTTTAGTTGACAGATGAATTTACTTGTAGATTGTGAAACAGGTTCTTAGTATATTTAATGGACCTATCACGCGGAGACCAACCGTCTCCCTTGATTTAATAAGTAAATGTTGCTACACTACATAATTTCCGTTGTTTTGCATCAAGTGTATTACAGTAATAGAATATACAATTCACCTTAACTACTTAGTTCCAACGAGGAATTTGTATGAACCCATTGCAATGAACACTAAATACTTCAGAGAAACTCTATTAAACCAAAATATGTTTGTTTTGTTTGAGTGACTCGTTAGGTACTTTACTTCAGAGTATTATAGCTTTCATCGCTAAACCAAAGTGGTGGTTTTGTAAATTGACAAAAATCTTGAGTTCCATAAACATAATTTTAATCATGCGAAGTAATGAGAAATAAATGAAAGAGCTTCCTTGTAAATCATAATTATAATAATTTCCAAATAACACAACAATTAGTGCTTAAAATGCTATTTAATTACATTAGTAATAATAATTTACATATTTAAGAGCACAGTCGATTTGGGTAAATCATCTGATCAAATTACTAATTTCAACAATTCGCAACGTCGACTGTACTTTTAGATAAGCACACGAACACCAGTCAGTAAGTATAAATTAAGTTCCCGTAGGACGGTCGCCGCAACAAGTTGTCATTAATGTCAACCAAGGCGCTTGATTTGCACCCTAATGGCAAATTATTAGCCGCAACAGATTAGATCATGCACCATGCTTACGTTTAAAATGATGTGTTTACGTACGAAATAAAGTTCTCAAATGCTGTAATGCCTAGGTGACATTGTACGAGTGATTGCTCAATATTAGACAGCTACTGTCTTTTGCAGACTCGCATCTCCAGCTAAACAGAGTACGAATGACGTGCAGCAGGTCTGCTGGCTGCTTGTATTCAAGTCGGTGGGCGAGTAGCGAGTAAATGAAACAAAATATACGTATATATCTCGTGGCAGCTCGCATTTGAAATGAACTCGCATTAAGTATAAGATGACAGCAGCTGTATCCTTCTAAGGCCTCTTGTACAATAGAATGCACACAATACGGCCATTGGAATAAAGATCCATTGTAAAAGAGATAGAGTGGAATTTATTTTGTTTTTTTTGACTGACAATTAAATTAGAAAATAGACACTATTCTATTTATTATAGAATAGGTTCATATTCCATTGGCAAATTTCGTTGTATGGTGGGCCTTAGGAGGGTATACTGCAGTAACTGAACTCGCCAATGTTTATATCGTGTCACCACGGTAAAGATGTGTCGTTTAAGAAGATTCTCAGGATCTTCCCTACTAGATTTCCGCCGTTCTTGGATAATTTTGAGGGTGGCATATCTGAATGAAAGACACTTTCGGGATTGTTCGAACGATTCGTGAATTAATTCCAACTGTAGGGAGATTCAGACGGATAATCTACTTAAAGTACGTACATATAGTTATAGGTTTTATAGAAAGATAATTTCCCTAATTATAGGTTTTATTGAAAGATAATTTCCTTAACTAGATTTCTAGACTGGTTATTTAAAGCTTGATAGTTAAGTAGGGTTACGGGTTATCGGTGATATAGTTACCTCTCAATTTGGGTATTGTTGTCTCATCCTTGCTTTGACAAAAAAGTATAAAGTCAAATATAGAAAGTGACAGAACAACGCAATATGATCACGATCGGAAACAAAAATATTTAAAACGAGGAGGAATAGAGACCCTAACTGCCGCACTCAGAGACGTCAATTATTTTCTAAGTTTCATTAAAGTTGCTGCGTCTTATTCTATTGCTATAGCAGAGAAAGTAACAGCGGCTACTTTAATGAAACTTAAAACTTAATTGACGTCTCTGAGTGCGGCCGTACCTCTAAACTGAGTATTAAATGGGTAATACTTTTGCGGTGTCATTATAAGAACCCACCAGATGTGACCCCAGCATTTGTGAAGCACAGTCATAATGTTTAAAAAAGCAAAATTAAAGTAAATATTGCCAACAGCTATGTATAACAATACTGTACTAAATTAAAGTTCAATGACCCTGCCTACGAAGCTAGCGGTTCCGGGTTCGAATCCCGGTATGGGCATATATTTGTGTGATGAGCGCGAGTATTTGTTCCTGAGTCTTGGATGTTTTCTATATATTTAAGTATGTATTTCTCTATATAAGTATGTATATCGTTGCCTGGTACCCATAGTACAAGCCTAGAGCTTAGTTTGGGACTAGGTCAATTTGTGTTCGATTGTCCCTGATTTATTTATTTATTATTTATTATTTAATGGTTAAACTTTAAGGCAAAAATGTCATAGCCCCGAGACTTAATACCGTATAAGTACGACACTGGTTTAATATGTACAAATGAAGACGAGAAATCTGTCAACTTGTCAAGCATTAGCAATATCAATATTATTAATAATACAAATTAAACTAGGTAGGCTCCTGTGATATAATATCAGATCAGAAACAGCATACTGCATAAGTCGTCTGGGCTTTATTAAATGATTTTCGTATAGGAATCCGCCTAATTAGAAGCTACTAATCTAGAAGTTCTGTCCAGGGACTAAAAAGGTTATTCCCAAGCCATTGCGTCATTCGTCCATTTTAAGAGATAATCTCATAGTTGTGAGACGGAACGAGCTGAGTTCATTGACCTTCAGTCCTGTAAGGCGTAGGCTACTATAATGACTATTCTCCTTATTTGATGACTTAATGGTCAAGTTTGAAAGAGTTAACGGTAAATTTTAGTTTTATTTTCAAACGCAATGCCAGAATTATTTTGATCAGTAAAGGGAAAAAGAGCTTTCACACTCTGTTCTTTTACTCATTATCTACTTATGGGTAATAGTAGTAACTAAGTTTAACTTTTTGGGATCGTCGCTGAAAATAACTACTCTGCCAGTTTCGAAATAATATTAATCATACATGCATAAAGTTTTGCGATGGCACTTGAAGTTGCTATATGTTAAATTTCCATCAATTAAAGTTGCAAAGTAAGTAAGTATTCAGCTCCAAATAATGGTAGAATTCCAAATGACTCACTTATACATAGACTTTAACATTTATGTCAATGATTAAATAACTTAATTTATGAGCATCGAGGTTTTTCTTAGTTTTTTATAAATTAATTTACTAGAATTTAACATAAAAATTAATGGCTAAGTGTTCGCGTCGTTCGTAAATAACTCGTTTTATCTCCTTTCACGGCGTGTTAACAACAATACTATTTCAAAGTTAATAATTTAAGTAGGTAACTATCATTCACACATCAAATGTTCATCGAAAAACATATAGATACGTGCTTAATTCAAGGGCCTCGGGTCGTAAGGCGTAGCGTTATGGCCGACGTATCTATTATTTTTCCGGATTTGGAATCCTTCGCCAGGAGACGTGTTGTAGTATATCACCCTACGGATGCCAAACGGATCTACGTAGCCGAAGCTGCCGGTCCTGTCATCAGAATTGCTCGTTTCTTCTTCATGGTATTGTTTAGGGAGGTAGTATCTAAAACCGTTTCTTGTAAAAGCTACACCATCATAGTTGGAGAATTGGGGGGTGTAACCATCACCAATGTGCGCTCCCGCTCTCTGCCGCTGAAGCCAAGCATCTGCATGCCTATAAGAGTTAGGGTTGTATATGTCAACTCTTCTGTACGGCGTGCTATCACTCGCGTAGTAGCCATCATCAATTGTGTTGGTATTCGACGAGTCATAATTGAAAGAGCTAGGAGATGGTGACGCTTCGGTCGCGGTAACCGGCGGTACGGTAGGTCTGAAGTCGTATCTAGGAGTTGAAGAATCGATCGAGTTTGGCGAGACGTGAACATGAGGAGTTGAAGATGGGTAGGTTGGTGGTGTTACAGACACCTCGGCCGGGAAGGAGAGCGGCGGGGCGAATGTGGAGGATGGCGGCGCCCGGGTGGTCGTGCTGAACCGCGGAGGCCCGCGGTTTACGGGCACTCGTCGATGTGCTGGTGCGGGCGTTACACCAAAGCCCGAATCCGTTGGAGCTGTTTTTGCGATTTTCAGAGACTCCTGAAATGTAAACAGAATTATTATTGAGGGTATTTTAAAACGACGTCATCAATTTAAAACAATTTTGAATAATACAAACCCCGATAGGTCGGTTTTGGCCAACAAAAACAGTCTTTGACTTGTATATTCTGTAACCTTCATTATCTGCTATGTAGTCTTGTAATCGTAAATAACCATCTGCGCCAACCCATCCAGTGGTACCTGAAGCACAAAAACAACAAAATAAATGTATACGTGTACCATATAAGTAGCTCTACACCATAAAATAAATGTCTAGTGGGCGCAGTGAGTAAACTGTCTCATTTATAACGACCTTTCAGGTCCGTGTGGGTGATCCCCGGTTTGTTTTTTAGCATGTAAAGCAAAATATATGACGTTGACATTTGATAAAGAAGTATATAATTCTTAATATACCCTTATTGAGGTTTCCGTTCATTTTGTAAATGTAAAAGTTAAAAAAGAATAAGTATTTGCGCTAAATCGCTTAGTCATAGGTCATGTCATAATGTGATCGTGACGTCGCGTTACGACGAACATACTTAGACCGCATATGTAGGTACATATATCTGAGCATCATTATAGAATCGACATGATCGATCGCAGTTATAGAGACATTTGAAATACAGAATTGTAAGCGTAAAGTGAGCATTGTAAGTAAGTAGCGAATTTCATTGTGAACAAATGTATGTTTCCCAGCGGATGGATAATGGAACCTTATTTTATTTTTATACATATACACTCCTTAACACAACAACAAAGATACAGACACATGACGCGCAGCTACCTCAAAGCGTCGAAATTGTAATTGTAAATATGAAATTGATTCCCTTTAAAAAGCTCTTCTTTCATTCGAGAACTTTTCTTATAAAAAGGCTTGATGGTATTACTTACCAACAACGGACCCGTCCTTTAGCCTCCGCTCCTTGCGATACTGTCCGTTGTGTGTCTGGTAGAGGAAGTACCGCTCGTCGTCGTCGTCGGTCTGGATGTGGAACTGGTCGGGGTCCTGCTGGGGACTGTAGCCGTCCAGCGCAGCTAACGCGCCGCATGCGCAGACCTGCCAACAAAATTAAAAGTTATTATGTAATTTAATTTTTGTCACCGTGAAAATCCTTTAATATATGGAACTACGAATTTCCCTGGATGAAAATCCTTCATATAATACAGGCATTATAATCATGTATGTTTGGTAAATTATATTAAAATCCGTTCACATGTCACAAAAATACTAAACATGAAAACATTTACAAACTTTCACATCTATTAGCACATTGCTGTAAAGAACGGGAAGCAAGCGGTTGCAGGACAAGTAGTTATACGTACATATACCTACGAGCGCTATACGAGTCCTGCAACCGCCCTTCATTTCACGAGGCTTGTATTAAAGTGCTTTTCTCCAACGGTGCGAGGAAATTCTATTTTTGAATTTTCGTAAACAATCTAAATCTAAACACCCTTAAAAATGGCCTTCGAAAAAAAATGATCATTTCCCGCCATTTTTTCAAGTGCACGACATCACTCATAAATTGACTCATATCATAATGCCGTTTTCATTCAGAAATCTAAATTATTATAACATTAAATAAAATCAATAATTTAAATTAAATAAATCTAAATTGAATTATTTGGGATTTTAATTATTGCATTTATCACGCGTTTTTAAATTAATTTGTCATTTTAATTAGTTTATGAACGCGTTGTTTAAAAACCAAGTAAATTTGTTTGAGACATTTTTAAAGACGCTATAAACTCCGTTCGTCTTAGTCTATGACATTTTAAAAGTAAAAAAAAATAGGAGAACTTTGTTTCGCTGTTTCGGATTGATTTTCATACTCAAAACATGGTTTTAAACAGTAAAAAAACTGTGAATGAATGAAATTTCATATATTTTCCCCGGCCGCAGCTACTCGACAGTAATGACTTTTTTTTAATTTTGCGTTGGCCAGGAACGAATAACTTCTAAATGAACTCAATACAACAGTGGCTTCAGTGAATGTGGGAATGGAACTATCAATATGGATTATTTTGAGCAGGGTGGCAAAGGTATAACACTTGCGTTGTTCTAACGATTAAGTTCTTATCAGCGTTGACAAATTAAAAATCGTTTTGTGTCTGACGGAAAAGGAAACATCGGTACCTACCTAAATAATTTCGAATTTAGAACACTTGTGTTATGTTTAGTATTTTCTCCATATTCATCTTCAAATAACCTACTATAGTACATTTCGATGCAAGTGCGAAAAGTATGTCATTGCTTCACGAGTACCGAGATATCTTGCCGCGAGCCGTAGGCGAGTGGCAAGACTCGGGACGAGTGAAGAATGACATTTCCGCACGTGTATCGAACGACGTTTTTTAACACAGTAACGAAAAAAAAATCAATTTCAAACTCTGGTTCACTCATTTTATAAACAACTTTTTATTTGACATTTGAAGAAAATTTTTGACATTATGAAGAGGTGTTTTTTTTAGCTTTTATTCGACTAGAATGGATTTTGTTAATATTATTGAACCCACTTCAAAGAAAGTTTTTTTTTCAAATGCCTGTTCTATAAGACATAAACAATTGTAAATATAAAACATTGTACTATTATTACCTAAGTATTGTTATTTACGATTATTTGTGTATCGTATATTTATAAAAACAATATCGAATGTTGCCTTTGGAAACTTAAAAAATGCTTGCAGTAAGAAAAAAACGCCTCTTCATAATGTCAAAAATTTTGACAGGCGTTTCGGCGGCTATTCCGTTCCATTCGGACAACTTATTAATAACGGTTTTTCTATATTCAATATTAAAAAATAAACGTGTTATAATGATGGAGAGGTAAGTAATAAAATATGAAATATGTATATTTTCGTATTCTTACATGAACAGTAGGTTTTTATGTTGATTACGATGTTTAAAGGAAATAAATATTAACACTCATCAATAAGTAGTCATGAATTGGAACAAGTATAAATTAAAAAAAATTGGAAAAGTAAAAAGCACTAGTTCGCGAAAACCAACTTTCCGCACGATATACAGCTACGAAAAGTACCACTTTTTGAGCAACTCTGTTAAAAAATAGGTAACGTAACGATGAGGATGACAAATCCGTGTTGTGCAAACTCATATATCAGTATTACATTACGAATAACTTAGACTTATATAATCTATACATATAATAAAATCGTTAAGACCAAAAAGTCTGTACATTGAAGATTTAAAAAAAAAAACCGATCAGGGCGATTTATAATAAGTAACTGAACATATTAAAACCATTTTTAAAATTCTTGTTTGTTTGTTTGTTTGTTTATTTGTTTGTTTGTTTGTTTGACTGAGCATCACGTAAAAACTACTGAACGGATATTGATGAAATTTTCATAAATCTATTTAAATAACATCAGAATAACATTTAGGCTATAAAATTTTTGGAAAATGTTAGAAGAAGGGTGTAAAAAGAGGGGGTAAAGTTTGTATGAAAAAACAAATTTAGATTGTTCTAGGATCATGAAACTCAGAATAAATACTTATTAATGAAAATAAAGAAATACCAGTTTCAGTGTTTTTTTTTAATCTCATCCAAAAATGCAAAAAAGAGGGTTTTATGTTTAAAATTACTGGAATTCATACAACTATAAAATGAAAACCAATGAAGTTTGACCTTCGAAACTTGCTACATATACGTAAAATAACAAATAAAAAAATCTACTTTCGGCGATTTTTGATAAACTACCCCTTAGGGGTAGAAATGGGGGGTTAAAGTTCGTATGGGAGTTTGGTCGTTTTTCAAATTAGAAACGTGGAAATTGCTATAGAGATTACTGTTAGCAAATAAAAACACTACTTTCAGTGATTTTGGATAAACCACCCCTAAGGGGATGAAATGGGGGGTTAAAATTTGTATGGGGGTTTGGTCATTCTTGAAGTTAGAAACGTGGAAACTGCTATAGAGACTACTGTTATCAAATAAAAAACACTACTTTCGGTGATTTTGGATAAATTACCCCTAAGGGGACGAAATAGGGGGTTAAAGTTTATGATGGAGTTTGGTCGTTTTTCAAGTTAAAAACGTGAAAGTTGGTATTTAGGCTACTTAACTGTGTAAAAATAAAACATACTACTTTTGACTATTTTAGATTAACTACCCCTAAAGAGATGAAATGGGAGGTGGTAATTTGTATGAGAGTTTGGTCAATTTTGAAGTTAGAAACATGGTAATTGGCATAAAGGCTATTGTTAACAAATAAAAAATATAACTTCTGGCGGTTTTGGAAACAACTACCCCTAAGTAGGTGATATGGGAGGTAGAAATTTGTATAGGAGTTCGGTCAATTTTCAAGTTAGATACGTGGAACTTGGTATATTCGCTACTATTAGGAAATAAAAAAAACACTTTCAGTGATTTAGGATTAACTTCCCCTAAGGGGCTGAAATGGGGGGGTTAAAATTTGTATGGGGGTTCAGTCATTCTTGAAGTTAAAAACGTGGAAATTGGTATAAAAGGCACTGTTAACAAATAAAATATAAAACATTTGGTGATTTCCGAAAAACTATCCCTAAGTGGGTGAAATGGAAGGTGAAAGTTTTAATGGGAATGAAGTCATTCTTGAAGTTAATGAAATTGGTATTTAAGCTACTGCTTACAAACCAAGAGTACTTTCGGTGATTTTGGAAACACGACCCCTAAGTTTGGTTATTTTTGAAGTTAGATATATGAAAATTGGTTTCTAATCTACTAAATATAAAATACGAATTTTCTGATAATGGAATCCCAGGTAAATTGATGGAACCCTTCAAACATTTAAAGGACTTATACAGCGATTTTCAAACTTCTGTAAGAACATTTACTTACATTCTAAAAGCACCATTTGGCAAAGTGAAATTAATGACCAGACATGACCATCGGAACTCCTTAATAATAAGTATTTCACAACACGCTACTTTTGCCCATCATTTGTATGGGGCTGTTTATTTATTACGTAAGACGATTTAGGGGGGAAGGGGTCTGAACAAGTCTTATTTTTTCTAACATGGGGGTAGGATGTTTTTATGTAAGATCACAAAAGCAAGCAAAAATTAAAGCGTTTTTATATTTTTGCTACTTTTTCTTTGCAATTTTGGTAGATACTGATCTTACGTAAGATTAAAAAGGAGGGAGGGTTCATCCATGTCTTATTTTTTCTTACGTAGGGGGAGGGGGGGTCAGAAATTGGTTTACATTGTCTTACGTAATAAATGAACAGCCCGTAATGAATGTGGTGAAATGGAAGTTTCGCCAAATAATAGGAGAGTTCTTCAACGATTAATGCCCCTGCATATTGGATAGCCCCATTTTGTCAAGAGTGATGAAGTATTGGCAATAAGCATTAATGGCATGAATGTAGTGTATATGTGCTGCATGTAATACATAATCACATAATAATTAAACAAACACTAAAAAGCGAACAAATGTTAGGAAACATTACTATTTTTTTGAAAAGTCTGTCCCTTTATGATACGTACTTAATGAAAATTTTATTTGTACCTACCTACTTTTTAACGAATTACTGACTCTCTGCAGACGGAGTCGCGGGCAGACAGCTAGTCCAATTATAAAGGTAATTTCAAGATTTCTTTTTACCATCGAAGTAGGTAGCTAAGTTTAGTTAGTTAATGTTAAATTGGGAAGTTCCCTATAAATTATTATTAGATTGAATGAGGTGTGATCGATTGATCAAAAAGTAATTATGTGGTAGTTATTTCATAATTATAGTTTAATTACGTAATCACGACGTATTCAAGTGCTCGTAAAAGACGAACACCAAACCAAGAAAGTATGCGGTATGGTGAATAAATTTTACTAAACTATAACGAAGCCATTAATCTATAAATAAAAATATAGCCTAATTATGAATCATAATTTTATGCAACCGTAACTTATCTAAAATTATCAATCGAATTTAGAATTGTATGCTTTGTGGACCTGTAATATTTTATCTAATCAATAAAGAATCTGAATCTGAATCTGTGGTCTTCGCACGACTAATCCAGAATGGGTTTTCACTTTATACATATTTGTTTGTATTGTAATATTCAAAACAAGTAAAGTAAAAGATGTACTTTGCAGCGTAATCCGTACTTTTGCGAGTGTAAAATAACATAAATAGAGCTAATGAGTCAACACATTTTTACTTTGAACTGCTAAACATTTCGTGTAGCGCCTAGGGTCTGTTTCTACTGGTTTTTCTACACGTTATCAGGGAGAGTATCAACAGATTGCACTATAGATGAATGCAGCCGAGACTCCTGTTGCAACACAATTGCAGTGCAGTCAAGGTCCGCAACTCTTGATTAGTGTATTAGATTCGTAACGCGGGTTGGAGCGTGGGAGCGGGCTTGTTTCAACCTACCGTTTATTAAACGAGCCAAGGATTCCGACATAAGCTTATTATAATGATAAATTACTTTGTATTAAAACATAGGATGATATTAGATGTAATAAAAGGCAATGATGTCTACGACGCGCGAGGTACTTTATTTATTTATTGTATTGATTTTAGTAGGTAAATAATGATAATTATTGCAAAAAATCAGACAAGATCCACTCGATAAGACAAAGCTTTCGTAACTCGGTACTTAGGCAAAATTGTGCCTTGATAGTTAAGGAGTATTACGAAGGTTGATTTGGGTCTCCAGTATTCAAATTCAAAACATTATTGCATATCACATTGGAAGGTGGAAAACAAACAATAGGTATCCATGTGACGCCCTGCAAGGGCACAGCAGTTTTAGAGGGCTAACTAGGTATTTTAATATCACGTAACATACTTGGTAATTATATTATATTATATCTAATACAAATAACTTAATCTTATCGACTACAACTAAGGTTGACAAAATGTTAATTAGGTAGGTACTACTTATCGTTCAAAAATAGTTTAAGTTATGATAGCATTTATTGATAAGATGTACTTTTAATTGTTTAAGAAACAACGTTGGTTTCTTTAAATTTTTAATGGAATTAGGTAGGTGGTTGTATATTTTAATGAGCATATGGTGGGGACTAGAAGTTGTTATTTTTATTTTGGAGAAAGGCAATTTTAATTCATTTAGATTTCGGTAATTTCGTCTGATTTCAGTTATAGATATATAGAGATTTATATGATTTTTGACGAACTTAAGTACATGATTCTAATATGTAGAGATTTATACATTTATACATGTATATAGTACATGATTCTAGTATGTAGATTGAAGTAAGGGTGAGCATTTGCACTTTAATAAATTGGGAGCGACAAGAATCAATTTGGTCAATATTTACTAAAATTCTAACACTTTTTTTGTAGGAAAAATATTTTATCAACATCGGAACAGTGTCCCCATAGTACGATGCCGTACGACATTCTTGAGAACGCGTAGGCGTATTCTCAAACCAACTAAACTTAGTAGCGATACAAACATTTACGTCCTTGCTTAACATTACTTAATTAACAATGAGGCCCTTAGTTTCTGTCCAGAAGAAGGTTTGTGTCGAGACGTCAGTCTGCTTGCGTTACGCGTAGCCGTAAAATCGGTCTGCTTGTGTGAATGAAACAATAGGTTTGCCACGAATTAGAGACGGAATCAGTAATCTTCTGAACAATAGATGTTAACCGAACCCCGAAGGCCGGTGTAGCAAGAACGCGTACTCGCTACATATTACACGGAAAATTGCTATGGGGGAAAATACTAACGAACACACATGCTTCTTATTAATGGGAAATTAGAAGTCGAGAATTGTTATTCATACTCTAATCGTGAATATCAAGCAGAACATGACACTAGATTATTAAGGATGTTAGCCTACATGTGGGTTATAAAGATGAATATAGGTATTTAGGTGGCTAAGTCCTCTTCTTCTTCCGAGTCGAGGTTCCTCAATTGCATGATGCCCAGTAAGCAGCGGTGTAGACGGTCCGCCGTCGCGTCTCTCAAGTCGTGCTCTGATCAGGAGTGCGGGCATGCGGGGCACGTAGCAGGTGCGCCATAGTTTGTGGTGCTGTGTCATCGCAAATGCTTTGAGTTGAGCGATCGCGGAGCAGTCCCCACCTGGCCATGTTTTGCTTGCAACGTTCAACTTGGGACCTGAGCCTGTTAAGTGCCTTCCAAATGGGCCATGGTTCTTTTTGGCCGGGTGGTAGGTCTTCAGAGGCTGCACATAGACGTCAGGCGGAGGGCACCGGTTTTGCCACAGCGAGCAATATGCTCCTTGCCTAGCAAGGAGCTGGTGTTTCGCATGAAGCTCTTGCGGCTCCTAAGACGGTGGCTAAGTAAAAGCCTTCAAATAATATTCTTAATACTCGTATGCAAGTCTCTCACTTTAAAGCTTCGACTAAAAATATAGCAAATTTATTTTTTTAATTACTTATTAGTAAATCCATACTAATGGTTCTTAATATCTTATTATTAATATGAATACGAGTAGATACTTGTTTGTTAATTCATCGTATTGTTTCATGTAGTTAATAATATATAGATAATACATAGATAAAAATAGTAATTAGCAATGCCGCACGTAATTTATTAAGTTTCACGATTGAAATTTTAAGGCATATTAAAAAACTGAAGCCAATATATTTCAAGTCCAGTCAACCATAATACCTTAGCTAAGGCAACACCGATAAAGACGCTAATTTTGTTAGAGGAATTGCCCATGTATATTGATTACACATTGTGAATACATAGTGTGACCTTATAGGCTCAGGGAATGACAATGCAAACATAAATGGCGACCTCCGTCGTCTTAACCTCAGAAGCAAACGTGGGCTGGTAACTAAGGACCTGTACGGAAACATCCCATATAAATAACCGTGATGATAGGTAAGATCGGCGAACTAATTTCCGCAAAAAATATGCCCGTCTTTGGATTTTACTCAAAATGCTTCGTGATAAATAGCGATTCCGACTAAAACATTGACGCCCTAGCTCTGTTTCTGTCTCAAGCGGATGTATGATGTCCGTACAAAGGAATTTGCTCACAAATAGTTTTGTTCGATCGCATTTATTGATCGCACCAATTTGCGGAATTAAATGGAACATTAAGTACATGGATCTGATTGGGCACGCTGTTAACGAGCAAAAATGAGTCACGATGTGCGTGCGACGAGTTTTACATACACAAGTCCGAATGATGTAATGCTAAGTTTTGTTAAAAATGCTTCACCTGAGAAATATGTAACCGAAACTAAAAAGCTATGAACATAGGCTTGCAACAGTCCCCTGATCTTAGATACTTACTTCATAGAATTATCGAGTAAAATAATTGCACGTAAGTTACACGAACAATTAATCCTACTTTTGTCATGTTTTTATAGATTCGAATTATATGTGTAATGAAGTCAAGTTAAACACCAGCTAATTAAATTAAGAAATCGGAAAAAGTAAATAAAAAAAGCCTGTTGCAAAGGCATTCTGACATACTAGACGACCTTAGACGTAATTCAGGCATTAGATATGCCCTTGTGCAATGTGACATAACAACCCAGTGCCCGATTTTAATAAGACCTTGTCGCACGACGCGTTGGCCGCGCCGGCGTGATCACGATGCGTATGTCTTCCGTCTGAACGTATGATTATAACAATTAAGACATACCATAAACATAAATACCTATGCCAACTAGGTAACACATATCATACCATTATTAATAGCCCAGTATTGGTACGGAAGTTATTCGCTTTGAGGATACATTTTTTACGCAAGCAGGATAAAACATTATATTATAACAACAACTAATCTTTTCCAACATTTAAGTTATATTCTTTAGATTATGGCTTGTTCTTAGCTTTTCAGTTGATATTTTTCAGCAGTCGGGTTTTTTGATTTTTTAAATTAATTAATTTTTATCTTTATACCGTTTTAAAACCGAGTGTAATTCTGAGCACTGATTATAAGTCGTATGCTTAACCAAAATACTAATTTAAAATAAAAAAAGCCTAAACGATTTTGTATACTTAATGTTCATGTGATCTAAATAATACGGTTATCTACCCCTGTTGTCATAAAGCTTACTAAAGTAACATTTCGTCGTGCTATCAAGCACTAACTGCGTTCATAACAATTTTAGTTTTAAGCTGTAGAATATAATGTATACTACCCATGATACTACTTTTTTGTGAAACCAAATATTTTTAACTTGAACGGGACAAGACAATCTAAGAAATTGAGTACTACTTGCAATATTTCCTGTCCTCTAATGATGAGACAAGAATCTAGTTAACTAATTACGGTAATTATCACTTATAAACGAGGAATGTTGTAATTTTTGTTTTAAATCTATTTTTAGGGTTCCGTACCAGAAGGGTGCCTAACGGGATTTTTTGCCTAAAACCCTTTTAGCCTGAAATTTCAGGATGATTAATAAACTGTTAGGATAGGTTAGGTTAGTTTTATAATAATTCTGAATAAAAGACCCTTTCATAAAAACACTCACCCTTGAAAAAAAAAACGTTTTCGACCAAATGATTTTTAACCAAACGATACAATAGGTCAAACAATGATCATGCCACCCGATATAGGCCGTATTACCGTAACATACAAGCGTCACATTTGGTATGATTATAGAACAAACCCTATAGAAAACCGGCTAATTTTTTGCAGAACCTTTAGTGCGCGAGTGAGACTCGCACTTGACCAGTTTTTTATTGATATAAATAGGGATGATAGCCAAGTCAGGCATCAATCACATCAGTAACCTTCACTAGAAGACTTCAACAAATCCTAACCATCACAATGAAACTGGTAAGCAAGAAACTCCATATTTATATAAAATTAAAATTAAAATAAATGCGGTGAACATGGTCTTTTTAAGTAGGTATTTACCAAGCCAAACCAAGCCAACAAATGTTTATTTCTTGTTTTGGAACCACTATAGATTTTTTAAACCAGGAAAAAATCTGTACAAGGGTGAATTTCAGGGCGTTTCAACCGCCGTCATTAGTGTCACCAAACATATTGACGAAATCAATGACACTACATCAACTTCTGATGCTGATAGAAACTACTCCCCGGTTCTGCTTCTGTTTACATCAGGAGTTGCTGGTAGGTCTGTGTAGCTGGTACGTCAGATTTTATCTGGCATGTGACAAATGTGTTTCTTCGTAAAATCAGGAGATTTGGATGGAGGATGTAGCTTTATATGATGGTTCCACCGATGATGTGTCTTATTACTATATTTTGCTCCAGTTCGTAGTAGCTGTCTGCCTGATAGCTGGAGCGCTGGCGGCGCCAAACAACCGTGGCGAGGAGGCGGCACGCCGGGCGCTCCCGGCGCTGCAGCACGAGGAGGTGCACGACGAGTTCGGGCAGTACGCTCTGCGCTACGTCACGGCCGAGGGCACCATGGTCTCCGAGCGCGGCCGCCTCGTGCCCACTCCCGACGGCACCGGCCACGTGCTCATCACGGAGGGCGAGACCTCCTTCATTGGAGACGATGGCAAGACCTACTTGACCAAGTACAGCGCGGGTCTCGACGGCACCCACGTCGAGGCCGCTCATCTGCCCAAGACTAAAGCTTGAATAAACTGACGTCTAATAACTGATTTTTTGTTTTGTTCATGAGATGAGAGAGCTTTTTGCTAAGGGCATATTTCTTGATTATTTGCCAGTCACGCTAGGATTGAAACCAATCTACTTATTCAAGTAAATCACACGTAAGCGCTCTAGTTAAATTCGAGAAAATGTATAAAAATCAGCGGAAATAATTTGTATAGTTTTATAAATTGGTTCAGTTATACCTTGGGGTGTATTGATTAGGTAACAGATCTATAATTTTGATGATTAATAGTAGTTTATGTGACTGGTGCATAATGAGAGGCATTAAAATACGAGTGTGTGTTTTAATGCCTAATTATGTACAGTTACATACACTATGTTATCTACATACATAATAAGCTCTCTATGATGTGTTCAGGAACCGCATGTTACGACCGGCATAGCCAGCATTGATCAATTTACTAGAACATCAAAAATGGCGGCAACCGTAGTTTGTTTTTTATTCAGAGACAATCTAGAGTCGGCCTCTACTATCATATCGTTCGATATCAAATTATCAAGTAACATACGAGATTTGTCAAAATTGTATGCAATTGACATTTCATTTCGAATTAAATGTCATCTCGAATGATATTAGAATTGAGGTCAAATAAAATTGTTTTGTTTTTCAAAGATGTTCGAAATTTGAAACTCATAACTTTATCTTTTATATCGTTATAAGAACATTATGTTACTGCTACAGATAAGAAAATTATCATAGTAAAATTGATTGTTGTAATGCTGGTCATTGCCAACGGATTCTGAACGCATTATAGAGGACTTATGATATGTGTGTAGATAAATTAATTAAATGATACTAGGTAGATATTTATTATACACTTAGGCGAAATAATAGTTAAGTATGTAAGATATAGGTATTTAGTACTTAGGTATATTTACATTAGGGGAATCAATCAATTAGGAGGTAGAGCTAATTTACCTAAACTTGATGCATGTTCATTCGATAATGTGTTCCCATCTCACTCACGCATGAATGAGCATGCGTCAAGTTTAGGTAAATTAGCTCTACCTATTTATTCCGACCACTCTGTAAATCATCCATTAGCTATTTCGCCCATTAGGTATTATACACTTAGGCGAAATGATCGTAGGTATTTTAAAAGTTAGGTATTTTGTGCTTAGGTAGGTATATTGTCATTGGGGTAATAAATTTTAGGTGTTCTGATACGTAACTATTCGTACCGTACAAATTTTCGAGATATGAGCAAAAACCTGAAAAATATTTTTTTTACAAAAAAATAAACCGTCTTCAAAAATCGACTAAAAACACAACAACACCACGCAATGACACCATGATTCTTGCCACCGACTTCGATATATTTCATGTACCTTTAGGCACTAAATTAGGCAATTCCTAGGACTCTTAGGAGGCCGATCTTTATTTAACCCTTTTTAGTCGATTTTTGAAGACGGTTTATTTTTTTGTAAAAATTTTTTGTTTGCTTTTTAGTGATGCCTATGTGATAAGTACCTATGTACCTAATTTAAATTTAAGTACCTATGTGATAAAGCACATAAATATCACATTAAGAAACAATAGCCTAATACCAATTTCTCATCACCCTTATCAAAATGTCGCTGTCCAAGATGCAGGGCCGTTAATCATTGAGGAGTTCTCCCGGTATTTCACCATCAGTTGCACTTCACCACATGCATTATAATCAGTGTAAGAGTAGCTTCATGTTCTTAATAAAGAAATCTCATTGCTGGCGTGAATTACTTACGACTAAAAAGTTCCGGTGGTCATCTCTGGTCTTCATGATCAGTTCCTCTTCACCAAGAGGTACTTTTGTAATGCAATTTCTTAAGGTCTTGCAGGTAATACCAAAATCACTGTATGTGTGCCTATAACTTTTGAGGAGTTCCCTCGATTCCTCATGGATCCCATCATCAGATTCTGATTTCGTGACAATGGGACCACCTCGGAAGTATACCCTTTCAAAAAAAAAAGAATTTTCAAAATCGGTCCACAATTGACATAGTAATCGGGTAACAAACATACAAAAAAAAAAAGGAACATACAGTCGAATTGAGAACCTCCTCCTTTAGTCGGTTAATAAGGACATTCAACCCTCCCTACACCCTCAACACACCTCCCACCCTTGAGGCCATTTAGTATGTTCATCAGGACAACTCAAAGTATAACTGTACCAATTTACAAAACTACACGAATTATTTCCCTTGATTGCCCATATCTCATATCGATGGCCCCACCGAATAAACGTGCAAAGGTTAATACAGTAAAAAATTTTTTTTGCCGATTTGGATTCCCCATGTTGTAATACACCCCCCCCTATTTTTTTGAGGGGGCTACGCTTATTATTTTCCGATTTATTAAAGAAAATATTTTTATTCTACGGAAAATATAATCAGCGAGACCACACGAATAGTGTTATTCTCACTTGTTACACAAATTACAATCCATCGCCTAAACACGAACAAACGTGCGTGAGTCTAAAACATTTTTGTTCAAAACTTTACTAAATTTTATATTTGTGTATTATTCTGATGCACGCTTTTTGGTGTTATGAACGATATGAATTTTGAGAGTATCGCTTCTTGCAGTATAAAGTCGCTATAAAAATTATAGTAACAACTGTTTGCTATTTAATAAAATAACACTCACATTGTGTAATAACGGTTGCAGCATAGAATTTCTCTACGTAATATTGTAATAATTCAAAATACGAATATTCACTGATAATATTCTACGCGTCAAATTTCGTTTGATGAGCTTAGACTTTCTTTGCACCTGTTATTAAAACAGCAATGGCTGCTTAGTTGAAGAAAGAGAGGGACAGGGAGTGGCGCGTGACATCAAGACTAGCTAGTAAACGTTTGGAACGCGCACTAGGTGCATTGTCGGCTTAATTCTAAACTATCGAGCGTGCTCGTACATGGTGCCAAATTTAAGAAAGTGAAAGAAAATTTAAGATTATTACGGTGAGGTTATCTTATCCAGACGTTTTGGATCACGCACAATCAGCTCTTTGACGCTGTCGGAGACCCGCGGTTGAGAAAAGTAACGAAATGCAATGTTTTCATTGGATGCTTGTTCCGGAGCAACGCCTTCACCAGCCAGCGGTGTGCCGAAGTCTGCGCCAGATGTAGAAGGTATATTCCAATACAGATAGGTGGTGGCGATCGTGCAAACCACGATAAATGCGATGAAGATGTAGTGATGCGTCTGATAGGATGACTTCTTCTTCTTGACTTCGAATGCATTCTGTTGTCCTTTTACCGCCTCAATGCTGACCTTTATTCTGTCTAGAGCTTCTCCATAGTCTTCAATTATAAAGCGGTAGTTTTTCTCCACAGTTATTTATTATGTACATGTCGTTGATTGTGATGTCACTGTGGAAGTTGGTATGAGAATGGATAACATGGTGCTCCCGTTTCTATCGTAATGATTCCTGTGCCCTGTAACAAGAGTGGCGTCACGCCTTTCCTTTTCGAGGTTGACTGCTAAGTATTCCGATGTTACGGCGACTCGCTGAGTGGTGTCCGAGACGATTTGCGGAATTGGAATACAGAATTGACGCAGGGTAGTGATAATTCGCTAGGAAGTTGTCCAGCGATTTATTTAGTCGTTCCTTGAATTGTTCCGGCTGTAGAAGGTTGGCATCATTTATCAAGTCCAGTAGTAGCCTTTGTTGTGGACACCGCAGGTTGTCCATGTCCATCCCTGGGGCGAGTGCTGTGGCAGTCGTATACTGTTGTCTTGGCGGTCAATCTTGTCTGATTCTGCTAAGTGTTTGTTAATAGCCGTGAATTGTTGATTCATGACTTGCTCATATCTTTGTAGAAGTCTATATTCACCTTCTATTATCGACGTGTGATTTTTATACCTACAACTGTAGTATGATTTTCGTTGTTGCGGGTAAGTTGGATATCTCTGTCATATTGTTGGGGAAATCTCTCGTCCGGTACGCCAGAATGTGAGTTTGCGACTTAACCCACGCCGTTAATAAGATCACGTCTTGTTCTTTTAGCGTGTGATCTATTTTCAGTCGATAATTAGGTCGTTATAATGTTCCAATTTTCTCAAGTCATGTTGTAGTCGTGTTGTGCTGTGTAGTTGTATTAATATAATAGCACCACCGTTGGTGCCCATTTAAACTTGAATACTTGCATGATGGGTGTCCGTAACACTTCCTAGTAACCATTTTGCCGGAGGTATGTTATCCTCTTTCACTAAGACCATGTCTCCGACTTTCAAGACTCTTTTGACAGTGGTCTATTACTCCGGGTCTGTAGTGTTTGCAGGTATTCAGCCAGTTTTCCGGTTAGTTGCCACCATGTTCGAAGGTTACGTGGTTCTGTTTCTGGCGAAAAGGGAGAAATGCCCCGGAGTGAGGTAATCCAAGTCACCTATGCCCTCTGTTAGAGGTGTACTATTAAAGGTCTGGAGTTGAGACAGTTCTCTATTTATGCCAGGAGGGTGGAGTAAATACTCTTTAAGTGTTCGTTTTTGTTCACCAATCACTTGTCGTAGGTGGTCTTAACTGCAATCTCCCACTCTCCATTATCTGTAGGCTATGCGGGCGCGGTAAAGTTCCATTCAATGTTTGAGCTAGCCCAGTGTATCCATGATCTCGGTGTTGATGTAACGTTTAAGAGCTTTTCCTTTTTCTTGTGCCAGCACCTTTGCCGCAATAATAAAATTGATACCGTTGTCACTGTAGATGTGTAGGGGTAGGCTTCGTCTAGCGCCTATTCTTTTAAGAGCTGCCAAAAAACGTTTCGGTGCTTAAATCTGACACCAGTTCTAAATTTTTTACAAGGTGAGTACCGAAAACACGGGTAACTTTAACTTTAGCCCCTATATTTCCAGCTTTTCTTCGTATATTTTGCAATTTTAAGTAACAAATACTTTTTTTAGAATACGTAGTGAAAGTCCGTATAATCTATTTTGATAAAAATAAAAAAGTAAAGTATTTTTATTGGGTGGGCAATGTTACCCCCGAGGGCTAAAGTAACCCGTGTTTACTGTATGTGTTTACTTTACAAATCCATTTTTAACCAAATTTTTATTAAATTCACAAAAAAACAAAAGGTATATTAAGTTTAAATAGTAAAAAAGAAGACAGTTTTAGTTACAAAACATTAACAAGAACGCCTTAGTTATTGTAAAGAATATTTGCACAAAATTGTCTTACGCAATCTTGCACAAGTAAGCGTGTTACTGTTTAAAACTGATATTAACAATAGTGTATTTCTTCCTAAAAAAGCATGCGAGAGCTTAGTACCCATCACAGCAGTAGTCTGGATTCTACGCAAAAAATAACGCAACATTGCATTACATTTAAAATAGTCGGACCTTATAACACGAAAAAACGTGTAAACGTTTAATGCACGTACTATCTGCGCTTATCTACACTAGAATAAAATAATAACATGCTTTTTCTCAATTTTCTTGAAAACTAGCATTTGTACTTAATGTATTATAAAGTTAATAGAAAGATTATTTTATAATCTATCTTTTTTGTGTACATGTTATATACCAATTCTGTCCCATTTGCTCGTAATCACAGTTCTAACGTTTTTATTTTTTCCTGTAAAATTAGCTTTTTTCACATGCACGTTTATTCGGTGGGGCCATCGATATTACTCTGCAATTTTGTGTTGTGTCGCATTCAGAAACTCGTAATAATTTAAAGACATTACCCTTATAAATATTATGCATAGTGAAGCTTAGTAAGTTTCTGTCCTTCTAATTAAGCCTGTAAGTGAATCTTACTTTTGAAGACCGGTGGACCAAAATACCATGTCTGATATGCAAGTGAAGTCCAAACCATTCAAAATCTTAAAACACACTGAATACGAACAAACCAATGAATACCACAGCAATGCAAATAAGACTCTTTAGAACATAATTATGTTTAAGAAATCAGTTGGTGTGTACAATCATTTTCTAAATTCTTACTCAGGAAGAACCCTCGTGCAATCGTGGCTATCATTTAATTTAAAAAAAATAGCTAAATGATAAGCATTGGACGTTCATTAACATTCGTTTTTAATCGATATTAGCTCAGTGACAGTCACGTTGTGAAGCAAGGTCCCGTGAATCACAGCTGTCGGCCATCTTGCCGAGCCGCCGAATGCCTTAGAAGGAAGTGAATTAGGGCTGGGGCTGATAGCGTGTCGGGTGAATGTGAGTGGTGTTGCATGGCGCCGGACGTACTCCCACGTGTGTACAAGGCTCTGCAACTGGCAGGTGACGTGGCTTAACGAATTTGACCTCTGCAAGGCGATTAGCTAAACATTTTTTTTTTATTCGGGCAGATAATACTGGTTCAATGCGGTATAATAAAACCTGATATTTATCACTATTGACACTGGAAAAAAAATATTTTTTAATAATAATTTCCACTGATTGCTGTAATTAAAACAATGCTGACTTATAAGCTATATCTACCTACATAAATATTTTTGTATTCGTATCTATTGTTCACGGTATCATGGCATGTGTTATATAAAACCGGTCAAGTGCGAGTCGGAACCCGGAACGGAACCCTAAAAAAGTACTTACTGATTTACTTTTAAACGGCTCCATAGTGTTAAGAGACACTTAATGTATATTTGTTTATTTATAAAGTACAAAAACATCAATTCAAAATAACTATCTCTAATACGAGTATCATTGAAGAGCTTATAACACAGTTATATTCGCACACGACATAGTAAATTTAACACTAATATTATTTCCTAACACGATTATTATTTATATGTCCTAACAAACAAAAATAGACAGTGACTCCATGCATTTGGTCAGAAAAGAAAATAAAGTTTACGTCAGCCATGACCTTATCAAATGTGAATTATTAAACTTTGTGTTTTTGCTGGACAGAATCCAATAACCTAGAGACACAGCAAGATGGTACACTCACGGTAAAATTTGTGACCTGTCTCTATTACTAGAGGCATAAGAGCAGATATTTTGAATACATTGTTTGATGGATAATATACCTACCTATTATTGCTGGTAGGTAGGTACCTATTTACTCGTCGTCTTTCGCGTTTTATTCATGATTGTTCAATGCATCTGTGTCACTGAGCTTATTCGGACACAATAGTAAATAAAGTATGTATGGTCACTCATTGTTTCTTTTTCGGGAAACCTACTCATGTTTTAATCATGTCACTTTGGCAATCAGCGGAGCGCCTGACTTTAACAATAGCATTAAAAAATAAGCTTCCGCGTAGGATTGCTTCATTTATTAAATCTTTTGTTTTTTGCATTACATATAATATAACACCATAGCATAAACTGATCACGCATGGCTGCCAATTTACAATTAAAATATATGCTGTCGAAATAATTATTGTGACAGGATGTCGAGATATGAGATCATTCGTTAAGAGACGTATTAGAAGTATCTGAGGGCAAAAATAGCGATACAGCTTATGTTATTTAATTTTACCAAATAAGTGTGACTTTTGTGACGTCACCTTTAAAGTTTCTGGGTAAATAAATAGCCTTTTTTAGAAATGAGCAAAATCACAATTTGATGGTGTTGTTCAACAACACCAATACACATTTCCTGTACCTACATTACATTTTGAAACAGTTTCCAGTATCGTGGCGTCGTAGACTCTCTCGAAGTCCGCGTAGACGTATTTTATCGCTATTCCCTCGAAACTGTTCAATTTCCCGGGTTAAAAAGTACCTGCTGCTGTAGTGTAGCTACCAAGTGGGTGCCGCAATATAGGCGACGCAGACGGGGCAGGCCTAAACGGAGATGGCGGGACGACTTGGACGCATTTCTTGGGAACTGGCCGGAAGAAGCACCGAATAGGGAGTCGTGGAGATCAAGAAGAGGCCTTTGCCCAGCAGTGGGACACTCAAACAGGCATTAAAAAAAAAAAAAGTACCTACCCCATGACCGTCTTCGGGATATATATAAAACTATATCTGTACCTACCAAATTTCACGTTGATTGGTTGAGGCGTTGAAACGTAAAGAAGGAACAAACAAATTAACAAACTGACAAACAATTGAGTACTTGACGAATGGCAGACCTAGTGTCCAATGGAGTTCCCTATCAGACAAATAAGCCAAGCCAAAAAAAAGACAATTTGATTGTATACATTTTTGAAAGGAAATTTTGAAACAGCATACTCGCTAAAATATTTTTAGAAAGGCACACAGTCAACTACTTTAATTGTTGAGCCACCATAGAGCACCGGTATAATGCCAGCGTCATGTCACGAGGAATGTATGTTTAACGTCAAAATTAATCATGGGCTTTCTGCGACAGGGTTCTATAGTGACTTAATAAATAAATTTGGTGACTTTACGCGTATACAGTGAGCCTGTTGCTCATAACTAATGCTGGGCTATTTTGATAAAGCGAAAGCTCGTCTATATACAGGTTGATTTTGGAACTTTAGATACAGGAAAACACGTAAGTCACCAAATTTATTTTTTAACTTGCTATAAATAGAACCCTGTCGCGAGGGTCAATGATTAATTTTCACGCAATATGTTTCTCATTGCATTTATGCATGCTTATTTGGGGACGTCTAAATACAAGACACCCTGTATGTACCAATAGCCAGAGTCAGGCGTGCGTCGTGTGGGTGATTGCTTGTTTATGTCAGCGAGCGACTTGGAATTCGCACTAGAAGGCTTTGCATTACAGATCGTGCTGGTAAGTCTCCAATTTCATTATCCAGCCAACACCATGAGAGGTACAACCGTATAAGTATAAAGATAGAGTTTAAATTGCCAAGGGATTTTACTTGTCCATTTTGACCGTGGGCGCCGCCTACGTTGATGTAGGTGCTGGGGCGCGCAAATCCGCATTGCGAGTAATGTAGCCTTGTAAATCAAGTAAGTATTAATTATAATTATTATTCCTTTTAAATTAGTTAAAAGCCTAAGGCTATGTTAAGAACTACCGAAAAACAAGTCATTGCAATATTATTATGATTATACGTAAATATTTAATATTGGGCAACTTATTTGTTGTTTCATGTACTTAATTTTAAGAAACTTGCTCACATTGCGAATAAGATATAAATTGCCTTTTTCATTCAATACAGACTTAAAATTAGTACATTGTTAACCAAGTGATGAAAGTGATTTGTATCTTTCATCGCCTATGGGTGCGATTGGAACGAACACCCAACTTGAATACTACTTTTCATTTGAACTGAGAAAAAAGTAAGCAAAACTTTTCTATGTTATTATTATCACGAATTTACTTTGTTTTAATTATTGTCTTACAATAATTATGCGTTACTTTATTCCTGACTAAGAAGTCTAAGAACATGATTATTTCTTCTCCAAACTGCATGAAATATTGTGAATATGATCGTCATAACCAGAAATAATTTACTACCCATTGCTGGGCTCAGGACTCCTCTTATTATGAAAGAGTCTATGCTATGGTTTCCATGCAGGTGCAGTACCTACCGATTGGGTTAGAATATTTATTAAACCTGGACATCGAAGGAAGTTCAAACTAGAAGAAAATTAATACATAGGATTAGGTTAAACTGAATAACCATTATAAAAGTACATAATACAATACATGAAGCCATTGTTAAAATGAAATAAAGTAATTTTTGAGCCTTTCATCAGAGGGACAAAAATGACTTCCCCCTTTCCCTCGGCGCACTCGGCGCGGGCGGCGCGAGTTGTATTATTGTTACGTTAAATACCTGATTTCGAAATGATCTAGGTTAGTGGGTCCGTTTTTTTGCAACTGAAGAGCTTCATTTTTATTGGATAGCGAATGTGGGTAATGTTTTCGTAATTATATTTGTGGTTTTTTAATTAACTTGATCTGACGTGTGAGTCAATTGTTAGCGCGTTATTCACTCTTGATTTATATAAATAACCAGATTTGATACTTTATATCTGACTACCGTGATATTCTCATACATTCAAAATTAATCAGGTACATACATTATGGCTGGCAGAACAGGGAATAGGTATAATAAAATAAGTTCACTATTTCGATTTGAAACAATGTTTTAAGTTTTATTTTAGATGTAAGTCAAAAAACACTTATAGTATCATCCAAATGTTTATTGACGCAAATTGTATATAAATTCAGTTGTTCAAATGTTTTTCTGTTTTAACGCGACATAAGAAACAAAACACTGCCAGATTCATATTAATATTAGTCAGGAGATTAATTTATATTTTATTAACTTATTATTGCTTAGTTTACATTTTTTGCCTAAGCTGTTTAGCATGTAAAGTTAAAGTTAGCTATACATTAAGACTTTTTGTATAAAAACACTTAATAAGTTGTCTATGTCAGTCACGTTACCATTTGTAATGGAGAGCACACGATTATTTATGTGTATCTTAAAAACCCAGCATCAAGTTTTTATTTAAATTACTTACTGACAGTTTTCAGAATCTTAAAATTAGACGTCGGGTATCTGTTAGTTATTATTAAATTGCATATGAATTATAGATTGATCGGATTCGCAGAACGTGTCGAACAGTTGTGGAAGTGATCAATTATGTTTTTTGTGGCTATGCAGTTATTTGCATAGGGTTTCTTTTGATATAATTAGGGCTTATGTCTTGTCTACTGCGACTCTACAGAGTCTTGAGTTATTCAATACATGCGGTGCATCCTCGGAATAGTTAACATTACAAAACAATGAGACAAAGACGTCTAACTGTCATCGTAGAAAGTTCGCATTGAACTTCAAAGAGAGTTCACAGATGTAAAGAACCTCATTAGATCCGTTTGCCCAAAGACATTAAGTGCATACCTTGTGCAGCCACACATTGGCATACCAGCACAGGCCTGCAATGCACCGCTATGCTTAGGGTTGCCACTGTCGACAAAGTTGCACATGTTGGTAATCTAAGAATAAAGTGACATTTTACTCAGTTTTATAATCTTTTTCCTCGTCCTCAACGAAAGCATATCTGAGAAAAACAACCATTATTTTTAAAGTACTTTCTTTGTAAATAATATGAAAGAATCAAATGTAATATTTTGTTTGGAACTTGGGTATACACTATACCCGTTGAGTCACACAACATTCGGATTACATAAGAAGGTGCGTGTTTATTTAGTATAGTACATTAAATAAATAAGTCTTTGCGATACCTACCAAACTGCTACTTTAGACAACTTATAAAAAGTAAGTATTTGCAGATGTTGAAAGAAACCTGTCTGAACAAGCATTGCCATCGAATGTTTTTATGTATTAAGATTAGTAATACGTATACGTATCCGTTTTAATTATTGTTACAATAATATTACAACCAATAATTAGATTGTGTGTAAATGTAACATAGTACATAATTTTCTTTTATTTTTCTCCATTTGGCAACCCTAGTTTAAGGTTAAAATTATTTCCAATAGCGACTCCTCGGTAAATACAAAATGGTCAACGAAATATTTTCCCGTAGGATTTATGATGCGCAAGTCTTTAAATAATAATAATTTAAGTAGGAGCTTGTTTTTCAGTTATCTCCAGTATAGTGCGGCTTGTTAACCTGAAATACGGTCCCATCCGGCAGAAAGCATGAAACTTGGCAAACATGTATGTAGCTTTTATATATATGCTTCATTATTGAACTAGGATCACGTTAACTTTTTTTTTCCTCTCTCCCCCCGTATATTTTGAAAATGTTTTGTAGATAATTTTATAAGGACATTTTATACTTGGTTTTCTCGTAGCTTTAGCCGTTTTCAATAAAATTATAAAAACTGTGATTGGGGTCACAAAAGAGAGGGAAGGGAGCGGAAAAAAAGCTACATGCATGCCAAGTTTCGTGCTTTCTGCCGGATGTGACATATTTTTAAATATTTTGGAGCTAACAAGCCGTACTAGTAACTTAAACTTCTTAACAGCCAGTGGACTATTTGGGAGCGTTGTAGACATCTTGAAACAAATCTAGGTTTTAAGATATCGATTTTAATGATTGTTTTCTGCTGTAAAACACGAAGAATAAATAATAAAAAAAAAACTAATGGAGTAAAATGCAACCATTAAGTATAAAATCGTCGTATCCTACGAATAAGGGCGCAACTACAAAAAGTCAATTTTACAGGAGAAGGTTATTTGTGTTTAAAAAAATCAATAGCAAAGTGTTTGCCGTGAAACTTACAAGTTACGTGTTAAATGTACATAGACAACTATTGGTAGTCACATTTTATTTTATTTCCATTACAATACGAAAATATGTCTCTTAAATCTTTCTTCCACGTGAAATTTAAATAAACTATTTAATTTTTCGCGGAATAAACGCCATTAAGACGTTATTCATCGGAATAAGCTGGGTCGTAACCGTACTAAGGGCTTTTTTAAAGCGTTTTGATTTAAGATTAAGTGCTTAAATTTGCCAAATGAATAAACTGGGTGTAGTTTTATATTATTTAAATAAATTATAATTGTCCCAGTGGAAGACCAGCGGTTGCTTTAAAACCAGCAACACGAGATGAGCATCGTCAATAATTCATTTTGTATTTTGTTTTCTATCCTTTTCTTAGATGTATGTTATGTGTATAAACGTTTTTCTTTCTTTCTTTATATAAATACTATTATTATTTATAATGCAAATAATCTTTTACAAACCAAAATAAATCGAAATGTTATTAGATATTACGTAGATATTAACTGGTGGTTCATAATTTTTAATTTCCTAAAAAATCAACGTTTTTGTTTTATTTGTAAGACTACCTAATTATTGTTTTATTCTTGAACAAAGAACCTTCTTAAGTGAACATAAAATACTGTGTAAGATTAAATAAAATTAATATTACATTTGATATCAATTCATTCATATAATGCCCACTTAACATACGATACAAAAAAATACTAAACTTCTTAATATTTTTACAACGGGTTTCCCTCTATTTGACTTAACTTTTACTGTCCGAAACTGTTTTAGCATAATAGACTTGGCATAATCGGTTTTCACCGAATGGTAATGTGCCAAAAACCTTACTTGGCATAATTTTTAACATCTCAAAAATGAGTTAGTCTGAAATTAAGTTCGCATACTATTATTATGGCCGATTATTTTTACGCATAATTCTGTTTAGCATAATTTTATTCGGCATACTTATTATCGATTGGCCGAAACTTACTTGGCATACTTACAAACTTAACTGCTACCATAAAAGTAGGTTAGGTTAGGTTAGAACTGTGACCATAAGAAAAACGAACAGCTACTAGAAAAGTAGGTTAGGTTAGGTTAGAACTCAATCAAAAACTAACTGCTACCGAAAAATCAGATAATTACTGAGCAGAATGTTATAATAAAACATATTTCTGAAACGATAGTTTTTGGCAAAACAATTTTATGCTCATTTAATTTATGCGTAGATATGACTCGGAGCATGAAAAATATGACCAAATAATATTCGGACTAACGTAATTCTTCGTAATCAAACTATGCGGATTTAGATTCTGCGACAACAGTATATGCGCAAAGCCTAATATGGCTATATAGATTGTGCCACAAAGAATGATTACTTACAAAAATATGCTAAAACAGGGTGGACCTTTCACAACAAAATAAATTATTGTATGAATTAAAAAATATTTTTATCTAAGGCACATACCTCAATCCAATTTAATGATAATGTAAACAAACTGATTTTTTTAAATTCTATTTAACACAATAATTCACAAACTAATTAGATTGCTAATAATTATTAAATGTGTAGTAAAATCATCAATCGATACTCGCACCTCCGATAAAACAAAAAAATCTAGACCAGGTGCGGGTAGTTGGTATATCTCGTACAGTACGTAAATAAACACCGGCCTTCTCCAGTCTACTCGTGACCACGACCGTTGCAACACGGTTGAAACGTCGAGGTAATTATAATGTGTACACGCGATTAAGACCCGTTGTCAATGATTAACGGCAGGTATGTGTGAATATCGTGAAAGTTTAAAACAAACAATAATTACAGCAATTACCCAAGCCTTTTCAAAACAAAAAAAATAGTAATTTTTTGATACAACCAAAAACAATTTCAAACCAATGATGAGTCTCGTGTATATTACTTTAAAACAAATTGTTTTTTATAAAGGTAATTGCTTTGAAAATTACAAATTATTATTTTTTCCGACGAATACAGACGCAATGGCCACGACGCAGCACCTAAATAGCACCCTGCGCTGATGTTGTTGAGTCCGCGGAAAGAGAACGCAATGTTACCTTGGGCCTTTGTTCCACGCTTGCGACCACCCCGCGCCCTGATCCCGTGCGGAGAAAGGTTGCTTAAAAAAGAGACCTTAAAAGGAGACCTTATGCCCCTTGCGACTTAGTTCGCCGGAATAAATAGGGCCTAGACAGTTGCGCCCAAAATTAAAACCTTTATAACTTTGTCAAAATTACGATTTTACCTTTTTTCAAAAAGTCAAAAGGTGTAATAAAATATGGAGAATACGAATCTGTAAAAAGCGGAAAACGGTTTTAATGGTGGTTGCGCCCATATTCGCAGGATACGACGAAATATTCGTTATATCAAGGATCGTAATTTTTTTAATGATATCAAGGATAAAGATTAGTGAGAACTAGTACTTATATTTAGGAGTAACGTATTTTGTTTAAAATGAAAAAAATGAAGCGGAGTCGGTTAACATAACAGAATAAAAAGAAACTCCTAAATCGTTATGCAATTGTTCACTATTTAAATTTTGGTTTTGTTTTTTTTTTCAAAATAATAATAATTATTATTATTATCAGGGGACAATCTCACACAAGTTGACCTAGTCCCAAACTAAGCTCTAGGCTTGTACTATGGGTACTAGGCAACGATTTATATTAAACATAAGTATATAGAAAACATCCACCCATGAGGCGTTCATCACACAAATATTTGCCCATACCAGGATTCGAACCCGGGACCGCTAGTTTCGTAGGTAGGGTCACTACTAACTAGGCTAACCACGTCGTCAAAATAAAATAAGTAACGTCGGGTTAGACAGGTAGGTTATTTTTAAGGTAATATATTATATTTATTCAGAGTATCTTTAAAACTAAGGGTGACTATTTTGCTGCTAATAATATCACATATATTTATATATGCTGATTAATATTATATCAAGCCCTTACCTACATTAGTTAATTACAAATAATAGATAGACAAATAAGAATTGTCCTTCTTAAACGTAAGAACGGAAGATCTTTTTTTGCACGGATATCCGTGCTATTTATGATGTGAGTGATGTGGGTGGCATGCCATGTAAATATTTTGGTGTTATACTGTTAACTTACATGTAAATAAATAAATAAGTTACTTTTTATAACTACCTACACAAAATAATTTCCATTTTGAGCTAACGGTGGGTAGTGTTCACTTCCAACCAACAAGCAAACGATGACTATGGACTAGTCCCATACGATAAAAAATATAGGTAGCATACATGCTTCATAATTTTAAACTAGTATTTGTATGTTCCTAGTATTAGGTATGCAGTCCTTGGGGAAGTTGATCGAGGCACGATTCATTTATCACTAGTTATTATTTCCGAATGTCAGCATTGTTAGCAGTTAAGGTATTTACATTCTGACTTTGTTTATTGCAGGCCAAAGTTATTCCACCAAGAATATTTGCTGATCGTACCTTTTTATGTTACAGAGAAGACAAACCAGCACATACGCTACCTGATGGTAAGTGGCCTCTGGGACCCATGGCCAGTCGCAAACTCAAGACTGATCTCAAGACTACAGTATGAAGATTGTAGATATACAAAGTAACGTAGTAAGAAACGTGACATTGTAAAGAAGCAAATGAAATCTTCATGTTCACGTTCTACGTGCAAGTGAGGTAAGGTAAGAAAGAAAGTAATAAACCAATTTTCAAGATCACAGGAAGTTAGAGCGTCGGTAGCGGTCTTCCACGATGTGTTCCGCCAACGAAAGTGATGCGCACGCACAATGCAAGGTTCACACGCGATGAAAGCCCGCTGACGTAATCACTCGCAGCGTATCGTGCTATGTTAACTAACCATTTTGTTACCTTAAGTACAAGATTTTATCGCAGGTTATGGTCATAGGTTAATTTGATGTCTTTTATTTATCATAGAACGCTGACATTTTTGTTTTTAAATGATTACCTAGATAAGTAATATCTTGAGCTTCTGAGGATTTTGTCTTTAAAAATAAATAAATAAATGAATATCAGGCGAAAAATCTCACACAAATTAACCTTGTCCCGACCTAAGCTCAAGACTTGTGTACAAGCCTTAGGAAAAAATACTCGAGCACACTAATAAAATTACCCATACCGGGAATTGAACCCAGGACTGCTAGCTTCGTAGGCACGGTGACTTCCAACTAGGCTAAGAGAGGTCAAATCTTGAGGTGAACATTTGTAGTCTATATTAATGGACACAATCGAATCTCACACAGTCACAACCTGATAGTTCGTCCATAAAAACTTTTTTGGAAGCAGAGGATTCGAAAATGCTTATCGTAATAAATTTTACATCAAAATTTTTAAAATATATCCTGGATCCGAGGTACAAGCTGATAAACACCCAACAACTACAAGCGCCTAGAGGAGGAAGATAATTTTATCATTGAGTCCATGATTATCCATCGGCAAATACAGGAACTTTTCTCCTGAAATACCGGATGGGATTTCCCGAGCACATAAAGCACAAACCTTACGTGTTAATACTTAAGAAATCCCAGCTTTTTTGCCAAATTAGATCTGACTTATCTGAGCTGAGTGAGATTGGACTATACAAATGACAAATTCTTTATATGACATCACAAAAATGGTTAAATACAATAGCGTCTTAATATTTAAACAGGTACAGGTACCGAGGTAGGTCAAAACGCTTATAAAACCCTTGAAAATATATGTAATTATCGATACAATACAAGCGCGGTTGTCTATAAAAACGATAGTAAAACCTAACACGGAATAACTAGTATCAGGGAAGGGAAGGCTAATACAGTTTTTATTGACATAACGCTAACGGCCGCACTCAGAGACGTCAGTTAAGTTTTAAGTTTCATTAAAGTAGCTGCTGTCACTTTCTTTGCTATAGCAATAGAATAAGACGCAGCAACATTAATGAAACTTAAAACTTAATTGACGTCTCTGAGTGTGGCAGTAAGTGTCGGACGGAGCACACGGGCCACTGGCGATAGTCACAAATTGCCGTTGCGAACTGCGTGTCTGTATAAAAACGAATTAAAACTGCACTTAATAATGCAAATATGACGCTTAAAAGATGGCTTTGACGCGTATTTTAGAAAAATGCCATAGCGGAAATAGATTATTAAAATTACATCCATAATTCAATAGTACTAGTTTTGATTTCATACGAATGACGACGCAGTTGGCTTAGTTGGTAGAGACGCTGCCTACGAAGCTAGCGGTCCCGGGTTCGGTCTCGGTATGGGCAAATATTTGTCTGATGAGCGCGAGTATTTGTAAAATATATATTTCTCTATACATATAAGAGTGCGTCAGTAGAATAGGCAATATCAATGTTTCTCTCCAACTTAAAGGTAAAAACAAAAAATAAAGAAAAGCAGTAGAAACGTTGTACTATTCAATAGAGTGTATTTAAGATAAAGACCTTGTCCAACACTTCTGACGTTAGTGGGTCAGCAAAAAGTAACAGGCGGCCGGTGTCCGGTATGGTTCACATAAAGCAGTTTGTGTGCGAACACTCCTTTCGTTCCAATTTGTTAATTTCTGGCAATGCACCTACTTCTGTACCAACCGGACCAATGAAAAATACGATCATGGTTACGTGTGTGAGCAAATGTTGCAAAAATCGAAACTTTCTAAAATTAGGATTAATTATCAGCTTTGCGTACTGCCGGCATGAAGAATATAACGAAAAAGCAAAAATATCTGCTAATGAAAATTTACGGATGTTTGTATTCGATTAGCAGCCTCAGGGGCAATCAAGTCGAGTTTAGTGTTATTTCGCAATGCGTGTCTGACCCACGCGCAAGAACACGACTACTTAAATCGTCATGTCCGATCGGAAGTCCAATACATAAAGCATGTGGATAAAGTTACACAACCCTGTTGCACAACATGCGACACTTCGGCATGCACCAATTTATCCACTTTCTAATTGAAATCTCCATCTGGATAACTTGATGTAGACAAAAGATGTCTTTAGTCACCTCCTTCACCAGTAAATTTTATAAAGATTATTTGATAGCGGAACGGAATTCTATTCACGGCGTCTCATTAGCACATTAGGTCAGCGCTATATTATATGGCACTCAAGACAAGTGCGTCAGCGAATAAATAAATAAAATTGTTCTGACGTTTGGACTGGTTTGATTCGTTGCAGTCGTGTTACATCACGGTAAATCTTTATAAGAGCAGTGCGCCGCGTGGAGTGCATGCGTTGAGAGCGGAATTTGCAGTTTCACCCCGTGTTGAGTCAAGTTACCGAATCGGGTCGTGTAAGGGCGACTCGAGAGGCTCCGCGGCCGCTTTCTCCCACGCGGCCGGGGAGAGCCCGGCCTCAGCCGACGACATTGCATTACGTAAACAACGTCGTGACCCGCCTAGAGTTTTTTCTTAAAAGGATCCAGTTGCCCGTTCGAGAGAACTTGCTAGCGCGTTGAAGCAATTTATTGATCTAACAGTTACGTGTAGACTCTCTTTTATTAAGGTAGTCCTTGTCGGATAATGATCATTAAGCACGCAAGATTACGAAGTGTATAAACGATTTCATAGCTCTATTTGTAACAAATACCTTTCAATGCCACAAACATTAAACGCGCGCGACTTAAATAATAACATTAGACATGTTGCATTGGCTATCGCAACATGTCACTGCGTTCCTGGTTGCTCCAATTAAACTCATTGCCATATAATATGTCTGTGCAAGTGAAGTAAGTCCCAAGAGATCGCAATAGGCGGTTGGTTAATAAATCAAAATGGTTGATGGAGTAACACGTGAGGCTATTAGTTTACTGGGTACCATTATGGTTATGAATGACAAATTAATGATGCTCGATAGTATGGAGCACAGAGAAATAAGATATAATCTTTGATTTGAATACTAAAGAAATCCGTTTTTTACTTAATTTTAAGCTATTTTTTACCTGCGTTGTAATTATATTTAAGACGTATGTTGACTAAGTTGCAAGTAAACAAACGCCTACAGTAGGTATACGCGTAAGGGACGTAAACGCAATAAAAATAGCATTCTAGTAATAAAATTTATAAAGAAGTTCGTCTCAAAAATGAACCTCTTTGTTTTTATTGTTACTTTATTACGATGTAAGATCATTGTATAAGTAATTAGCCGCCTTCATTTTAATTACAAAGTGATTTTTCCCGTGGTTATAAATGGCATTGAACGGCGTTGATGTGTGTGTTTGTCATTAGATTCGTCTGTTTGACATTGAGATAGACATTCTCACTTTAAAGTAAGGCCTTGCTGAGATACAGATGGGTGATTATTTAGCGTGGATTGATACTTATTGTGTGTTGTTCAAGATTTTCAAACAAAGGCCGATCGGGGTTGACCAACATTTCCGCAAAACTTGCCTAACATGTATAAATAGACATTAGTTCATTAGAAGTGCCACTTTTTTCATGGATTGCATGTGGGTCGTTTGAACTATTTAAAGTAAAAAATAAATTTTAATAATACCTGGAAGTTAGCGTCTAAAGTTAAAAGAAGCCGCGTCGCTTCTGTAAGAAAAAATACAATTTTAAATAAGCAAGTTATGTGTTACTGTAAAAATAGGTGTTAATCATGATGATATAACCAACCCTTAAACATACCCCGAATTCTCGCCTGCCTCACGTAAGAAAGAAACATAGTAGCCCCATGTTGCACCGCCACTACAATATCTGCTTTGCCGTTGGGCGTTCTCTACCAGTACTAATTACGTTGGTAATTAGTACTGGTAGAGAACGCCTTACGGTATCAAGTTCGCCCTTTATACTAACAGTTTTCTTTTGTGCAAAATTAAATAAATAAATAATAGGTCCATAATTATGCGTCCAAAAAATCTGATCTGAGACCGACAAATAAATAGTTGTTTTCTGATTCTCGACACTAAATACGAATGTTATTGACATAATGATCACGTAACCTGCCTTAAAGCGTACATGCCACGTTCGAACGCTGCTCAACGACTTGTTGATAGAACGGAAGGCATTCTTCTCACGGCATGGGCTTGACGGAAAACTACATTAATCTAATCTAAAACATGGGCAACATTTTAATTAGTGGATAAAGAGCATATTGACTGCGGCACAGGCTCCGACATGTTTGCTATCTAAAGTGGGTAGAGATGTATCAAGTGAGCAATTATGTTCAATTATTTATCAACGATCCATTCCATATTTGTTAATGGTAATGTGGTTTTTATTAATGGTAAGTCGGAAGGTTGCATGGTTAGATGCTGTAGTGTCTGTTTACTATATTAGGCTCTGTCCAAGGCCTAGGTAGGTATAGCTGCAAACGGCTCGATAAGTACTCGCCACACTCACCACCACTCCGCTCGCCGGTCGGACGATGAATGTCCCCTCCCCCGAGCGCCCGTGACGTGTACCACGAGACTAGTAGCCATACACTACATCCCCTTCCCAATTAAACATGTCTTTTATTTTTTATTTTAATCGGATGTTATAATCTTAATAATCTTCTGTGTATTGGTTAACTTATTTATTTTGTGTAATCTTCCTGCATCTCTTCATCACTATTATCCTGGTCTTCTTTTCCTGTTTCAGTGTCGTCCTCGATGACCTTCCACTGACCTTCTACTTTCTTTAGATGTACCACGTTCCTTCTGAAAATCTGACCCGTTTCGTCATTCCGTACCTGGACATCACCTCCCACTGCTTTCTCGACCGTATGAGTAGTGGGTTCGAAATTTAAGCTTAGCTTATTAACTTTGTTCATGTTTTTAATGTAGACTTTGTCTCCTGGTTCTAAATCACATTCTCTGGCCTTCCTTTTCCTATCCGCATACCCTTTGCCTCTTTCTTTCATTTCTTTGTCTTTATCTTTGACTTCTGTGTCTGTATTATCTGGCTCGAAACCTATGTCTCCTGCCATCGGGATCTTATCTCTAAATTTGCGCTTAAAGAATAATTCTGCAGGGGTTTTTCCAGTCACTGAATGCGGTGTACTATTGTACATCGCCAGGTATTTTAACAAGCTCTCTTTCCAATTCTTGTCTTCTACTTGACTGATCTTTAGGCGTTTTAGGATGTCTCGATTTTGTCGCTCCACTTCGCCGTTTTGCTGTGGCCAATATGGTACCGTGTTAAATAAATTTATATTTCGTTCTTTGCAAAATGAGCGGAATTCTTGGCTACTAAACTGCTTGCCGTTATCAGCAGTCATAGTTAGAGGGTTTCCCAATCGACTAAACATTTCGGTGAGCACTTCAATAATGTCAGCGCTCGTGATTTTCCGACATATTTTTACCTCCTTATATCTACTAAAATAGTCGACGACTACTAGCAGATAATCGCCGCTAGGTAAAGGTCCCATCAAATCAATCGCTACATCCATCCACGCGGCTTCCGGCAATTCCCTGCGTTTTATTGGGTTAGGTGGGTTAGGTGTTGAAACTAAGGTGCAGCCTTTGCAGGCCTTGACAATTTTTTCGGCGTCCTTATCACACCTTGGCCACCATACCTTCGTTCTCATTCGTGCTTTCATGGCTACTATGCCTGGATGGCCTTCATGGGCAGCGTGCAAGACCCGGCCTCGTAATTCTTTTGGAATGACAATCCTTGTGCCTCTTAAGAGAATGCCTTCGTAAAAACACAGTTCATTTTTAAAAAGTTGGTATGGTTTCGCTTCTTGATTCCAGTTGTTGTTGTATACACCTTCCTTCACACTTTGTAGTTCTTGATCGGTCGTGGACGAGTTGATTATCTCTTTCGTGGAAACTGCCATTGGTCTAACATACTCAACAATTTGGTGAATATAGTTTTCCTTGAGGTCTGGTACAGTATCAGGTAGCTTGAAAAGTCTCGAGATTGGGTCAGCTATGTTTGTTTTCCCGGGTTGATAGAACACTTTGTATCGATATGATTGAAGCCTCAGAATCCACCTCTCTATCCGTGCACAGGGTTTGGACTTTGTCCCGAATATTACTTCCAGTGGCTTGTGGTCTGTTACTAACTCGAAGTCCTTGCCATAAAGAAATATGTTAAAGTGTTCCACGGACCAAACTAGAGCGAGCGCTTCCTTCTCGGTTTGGCAGTACTTTCGTTCACAGCCTGTAAGAGTTTTATGCCCATAAGCGATGACTCTAGGTCCTCGGTGGTCTACCTGTATTAAAACTGCCCCGAGGCCCACTGGACTAGCATCAGCGATAACGATTGTTCTGTCTTTAACGTTATAATACCCCAGATTACTGACTTTTGTTAACGCTGATTTGAGATGGTTGAAAGCGTCTTCTTGTGGACGTGCCCACATTGTACGGATATCTGAACCTTTCCCTTTATTCTTTCTCAGAAGTTTTTTGAGTGGTTCTGCGATAGTCGCAAGGTTTGGGATCCATTTTCCGACATAGTTTACTAATCCTAAAAAACTCTGTAACTCTCCTACAGATGCTGGTGGTCTGAATTCTTGGATAGCAGAGATATATTTTTGGAGCGGCCTGATCCCTGTTCCCGATAATTGATGGCCTAGGAAATTTACTTTATCAACTCTGTACAAGCATTTATTTTCCCTCAAAACGACATCATTTTCTTTTAAAAGTTTTAGCACTTTTGTCAACCGTCTATCATGTTCTTCTTGGTCTTTTCCGTAAACTAAAATGTCATCAATAAAGTTGAAGACTCCTTCGCAGCCAAGCAATATGCGTTCCAAAACTTTTTGGAAAATTTCTGGTGCACAAGAGATCCCAAACATCAACCTTTTATATCTAAAGAGACCTTTACTCGTGATAAACGTAGTTATGTGTCGAGAGCTAGGGTGCAACTCGATCTGGTGAAATGCATCCTTAATATCTAGCTTTGTGAAGTACTTAGCCTCTCGCATCCTGGGTAACAGCTGATCCATCGTTGGCAATGGGTGATTTTCTCTGAGGATCGCTTCATTGGCACGTCGCATATCTACACAGAGGCGAACTTCACCATTGTCTTTAAGAATGGGCACAATAGGGGAAACCCATTTGGAGCTACCGGGTACCGCCTCTATGATGTCTCTACTTACCAACTCCATCAATTTAGCTTCTACCTTTTCCTCGAGGGGTATGGGTATCCGCCTAAAATGAAATATTAGTAATAGTATAAAATAAAACTAAAAATAGTTTTTACTTTCAATCATATAATTTGAACTTAACTCGCTTCATAAGTATCCATCTATGTAATCTATTTATTCTAGATATCTTTGTGACGATTTAATTTTTTTTACTATTTCTTACTATCTGTAAATAGCACATTGGTATACAATTTTAATCAAATTATTATTACTATTATTTCAGTACCTGTACGGCTGAGATACGGCTGGTATTGATTCATCGATCTGAACTTCAATCAAAACATTCTTGAATTTTGGAAACGTCATGTCATCCTCCTGCTTCACTTGGTTGACGGCTGAATCCAGTTCAATTTTTAGTATTCCGGTTGCCATTGCTGTTTGTTTTCCTAATAGGTTTCTCGTTCCGTCACTAATAACATAAAAGGTAGCTTGTTCTTGCTTATCTCCGACCTTAAGAGTAGCATCGAAACATCCCCTAACTTTCAAGGGCTTGTTACTACCGTAAGCTGTAAACTTCACGTCAGGTGTGGCGTTTTGGTTGTGAGCAACCACTTGCTGCTTCTTCATAATCTCCCATGTTTCCCCCGTTATCAGATTATGCTTGCAGCCTGAGTCTATAATCATTTTAATTTTGACACCCCCGACCAAGCACTCTACTTCTAAATCCTCATCTATATGGAACACGTAATTCATTACTTTTTCTTCGTCCTTTCCCTTTTCTTCAGTTATCTGATTTACTTCCCGTTTTATTTCATTTTTTGACCTTTTCCATTTGTTGTGGTCCTTGAACTCTTCCACTTTTCTCTTTAAATTTATTTTAGTTTTACAGCAATTTCTGTAATGCCCACGGAGTCCGCATTTCAAACAATCCTTGTCTCTAGCAGGGCATCTCTCAGAATTAGAAGGGTGTCTAGGATTTCCGCATCTGCCGCACCGGCCTCTCTGATTTGTCCATGTGTTGCTCTGTCTTGTATTAATTTTATTTACTGATTGATCAGCCTGCTTATCTTTTCCAAAATCTTCCATCTGTCTGTTCACTGCCTCCAGGGCGTTTGCTTCCACTAAGACTTTGTCTAGGGTCATCGTGTCTCCTGCTTTAAGAATCTTCTTCCTCAGTTCGTTAGAAGAACATTTCTCTATAACCTGATCGACGATATGTTCGTTTTTGTCTTTAAATGCGCATTTATCCGCCTGTCGTCTTAATCTTAGGACAAACTTCTCGAATTTTTCATCGGGTTCCTGCTTAATCAGGCGGAATATATGACGTTCATATAGTGTGCACTGCTTAGGTGCGAAGTATGCATCCAATTTACTGAGTGCCGTCTCATACACGTCAGCGTCATCTTTTTCAGCGCCTGGTAGGTTATAAAATATCTCCTGCAGGTCTTGCCCACCAAAATGTAGCAAAGCAGCCCTTTTCTTTTCGTTCTGGTCTGTCCCAGCCGCCTGCAAATATATTTTAAAGGCACGTTTCCATCTCTCCCATCTGACGCTCACTGAGCTTGAATCCCCGCCACAGTCAAACTGCTCCACTCTTAAATTCAAAGCCATATTTTCGTGACTCATTCTGGGGCGTCCTGAAAATCAATTGAATGATACAGATTAGTAATCCGTCTTCTTCTTCTCTCTCTTTTTTTTTTTTTTTTTTTTTTTTGACTATTTAAAGTACTAATAACACTATCAATTGAATGATCTCAGTCCCCACAACAATTTAATGTACAGAATATATCTGTTTGGCTGCCATTTCTAAGTCTCCAATTCACTATTTAAAGTACTAATAACACTATCAATTGAATGATTTCAGTCCCCACAACAATTTAATGTACAGAATATATCTGTTTGGCTGCCATTACTCAACAATCGTAAATCAATTTAATGATGGTTTACTTTTCACGATAAATACCCTCTAAGGGTTTGTGCACCAAAATCTCCCACAGATTTTCCTTTTGTATTCATAACCTGTACCACAATTAAATGTGTATTATTATTATTAGCGACCCGCACTCGCTTCGCTTCAGTTTATGTAATTATCAGCTTTTTCCCGCGACTCCGTCCGCGTAGAATTCGTAACTTTGCCAACCGTGCATTTTCCGGGATAAAAAGTACCCTATGTGTTTAATCCAGGGTTTAAGCTATCTCCAATGCAAATTTCATTCAAATCCGCCCACCCGCTGTAGCGTGAGGGAGTAACAAACATACACTCACACACACTTTCGCATTTATAATATTAGTAGGATACATATTATGAACGTCCTCCTCTTGAATCATTTTGTGTGTTGCTGAAAACCGCATTAAAATTCGTTGAGTGGTTTAAAAGATCTAAGCGAACAGACAGCGGAAGTAACTTAATTTCATACTATGTAACGATAACGATATCCCTCTATGCACTCGTCATTATCCGTGCAAATCGTATCGACCTTATTGGCAAGAAAATAAGGGCTATCACTGGTAACTCCAGTCACCAAAAGCAAGCGGGTGGCTAGACGAGTTTTAATGGCTAGCTCATACAATACATATAGCACTCAACACTTTTCCTTTCAATAATGCCCTTCTATATAATGTAGGTATGTACGTGAATTACGGTAATTGCTTATAGAAATTAACTATGATTGCATTCCGCGAATAGAAATGTACCATAATGTGGGTAAGCGAATCTTGTTTACGTAGGTAATCGAGCAGCCGGCCGGCCGTGCGCCGGTGCTATGTATTATGACTCACCATTCCTAGTCGAACTTAATGTTGTTTACGCGTAAATGAGGTTGCGAATTAAATAAATAACGAATTGCTGCTTTTACTGTCTTTTCGGTTAATGGTATTAGGTAGGTGGTGTTTAAGTCTGACCGTTGGTTCGTTCCATTTTATAAAATACATACTTATTCACCATCTTGTTTGTTCCTCCCTTCCGAAACAAGGAAAGAACTGAACTGAATCCCTATCTCAAGTTGAATAACAGTAATGAGATATTAACACTTACTTTTGTCCTCGTCGCCACTTGTAGTGTCTGTTTACTATATTAGGCTCTGTCCAAGGCCTAGGTAGGTATAGCTGCAAACGGCTCGATAAGTACTCGCCACACTCACCACCACTCCGCTCGCCGGTCGGACGATGAATGTCCCCTCCCCCGAGCGCCCGTGACGTGTACCACGAGACTAGTAGCCATACACTACAGATGCGTAGGAGTAAAACAATGTAGAACCATAAAAGTAAATATGTAAGTGGATGCATTTTTCAGTGACGATAGGTAACCTACCCCTCACCAACAACGGCTTGGAGGGAGAACCGCTGAGGTAAGTTACCTACAAGCTTTTTCAGATGGTAATCGTATAGGACCTCATTTTTAATTTCCTTTGCATTCATATTTGGTATGGTACATCATATACATGATGACTCAGGTTTATATTTAAGTTTTGTTTTGTTTCATATTATTATAGGTGTGTAGGTAACTTTGGGGGCGCAGGTAAATTACAACTGCCATGTTTCTGAACCGAACGTGGGTAATTTTGGCGAAGACCTTGCATACAATTAATCCATTGTGAGCGATCCTTGGTTAGGCGGTTGCTCAGATTTATCAGGTATTACCAAGGCTGCCTATTATTACCCGCTTATAATTTTTTTCCGTATTGTCAGGTGTCAGAATTAAATTTTAATTAACTGCGAGCATTAGACGTCCGACAAAACATAGTAACAAAAAAGTTATTACTTTTAAGTAGTTAGCGCATGTACAGATTAGCAGTGATGTTTATATAAGTATTTGTTTGTCAAAGAGTGCGAGTAGTTGGTTAGGTACCGTTTTGTACTAACACGACAGTAATTTGTTACTCGAGAGTGGTCACGGCACTTGAGGAGATGTCGCGTGTCTTCGTCAGATGCGCCAGGCTGGAGGCCTTGACTCCTTTGCTTTTGCAATATTGTCTTTGTTTATCCTCTAGATACACGCAAAGTTAGAACCTTAGTAATAACATAATTATACGATGAAGGCAAGTGCAAATATACCATATATCTATGCGCGCAATTACTAACTTTCAGCTTTTTCCAAGTAATTGGGGTTTTACCCACCCATAGTACCTAAACCTAAAAAAAAACTCATTATTTTGTAATTATTTACTATTATAAAAAAAAAAAAAACTAAACAAGAAACGTAAAAATTAAGTTCAATTGTTTTAATAGAAAAATCTGCCTATTGGGGACCTGAACATTGTACTAATTAAAGCATGAAGTAAGATATGCCTAAAATGGAGTAGGTGGCCTCGTCTGCTTCTAACTCAAGTCCCTAATTCGTCAAATGTTAGCAGGCGGCTGTCGGGTGCATTTTGCGTGCACGCCTCGTGTGGTCTAACTCATAAACGAAAGTAAGGTAAATTTTCTACCGCGTGAGAAAATAAACTAGGTGTTGTTAGGTCAGGTTAGGTTGTATAGGTTAAATATTAAATTAATTTTGCGTGGTTATAGGAATTTATATACCTACCTAAATTACTAGCTATATTTTAGATCGATAAGGTGGAATGCAAAAATAACCGACTATTGAAAGAACTACGGAAGAGAAGTTATATATATTTTAAAAGGCCGCTAGTTATATGATGTATCACTAATTAAATACCATGTATCATGTGGTCTTTATTCGATTTTATGCATACAAAAACAAGTTTTATGTTTAGAGCAAAGCATATGAAAAGCTAATAGCCCGAAATCTTTGAATTAATAATTGAGACACGTGACCCGAAGCCCGAGTATGTTCCGCTTTCGTTCACAACTTGCGCCCGACGCGGTTCCGATCTTGCGGCCTTGACCGACATGCCGCGGTCATAGTCATCGCTTTCAATTTATATAGGGACGACAACTCGGTTTCAAGTGCAAGTTTACTTCTCGGCTAATCGATGGTGCATTACTGATTTGGTTATCCATGTTTAAATTATAAATACAACAAGAACACCTAGAGATAAAGTTATATACGCGTAGCTTGCGCTCTTGATAACGGCAAATTTCAATTTATCGCTTTGAGAAGGGCTGCTGGGGAACACATGGTAGAAACAGAAAAGTAAAAGGGCCCACAGGGCCTATTTGCAGAATAAACTGAACTTCTAGTTCGAATATCCTACGTCTTTGCAAAACAGGATGAGAGAGATCTAAATACAAAGGCTTTGTCAATCATGGAACGAATATGTTTGAACCTCTACAAGTTAAGTATTTACTGTCATCACCGGAACAAAACTGAAAGTAACGCTAAATTGATTAACGCGTATAAGTTTCATAATTACTGTTATAAAACATTGAATGGCCCTGAAAGCAGCTTGATTTAATGCAATTTAATGTAATGAGCGTGTCGTTAAAAGTTCGTTTTTGTAAGGAAATCAGCTTACGCATTAAGTAAATTGTTTTCAAGTTTCACTTTATTATTTCAATGGTTTAAAACAAAAGGAAAAATAATTACCTTTTAGCTGGTACACGGAGAAAGTTAAACATTATTTTAACAATGTCACCTTATTGTGCCTTTAGTATTAATATTCATAAATGTTAATACTTAATGATTTTTCCAAACAAACCAAGTGCTCGACCATTTTAGCAACCAAACAAAGCTGAGACTCGTAGTACTAGCCAAGTTACGCTCTACTACGATTTTCTTTTTAGTCGTAAGAACCTCATGAAGTTTAGTACTTGGATTAAGTAGGAATATGGAAATGGAAACTTTTAATTTGCCTGTATTTGGGGTCATTTGTGTGTTTATGGGTCTGCATCATAAACATGTTGCACAAAAACTTCTATTTTGCAAGTGGGTCGACCCGTGCCCATAGCTCGATTCGAGTTAGAGCTGAGTTAGTGGGTGTATCCTAATGGCCGGCGTGAGAGTGGCGCAGCACTGGAGAGTCGCGACGAGTTTAGGGTTGCCGCTTGACCAATCGCAAACGATCGAATAAACCTGATCTTGGCTGCTATGCGCATCACGAGATACGTCGAGACATAGGAAACTGTAATTTCTGATTGAGATGGGCATATCAACCGAGGTAAGTTTATTTATACGGCCTGATGACACAATATGTACTGTACATCAATATGTAAAGGTTATTGTGCGTTAGCGCGGATGTCTTTAGGAGGGAACGAGTATGCCCCGAGTATCTAAGCGGTCACTCTAGAGACACTGAGTGTACGATGTACGAGTATAATGTCGTAGTCTGATTAGGCTTAAAAAAAGTTAGGTCAACGAGACGTAATAAACTATGCAGTGGTTTCATCGATGAAACCAGCGACTATATGAAAATGCAGGCATCAGTCAACGTGATGTACACAATTTGACAGACGAAGTAAATTTACCGGTTAATGATTTGTCCAGCGATGTAAAAGGCGAAATGTTTAACAGAATCACATGGCTGTAAGCTATGATTAATATTTCGGTTCTTTTATCGCGTGAAATATTTTTTTCATTTATTATCTTGTGTCAGAGGCAGTGGTTTCGACTTTGATGTTTTTGGAGCAATAAACTTGAACCCATATCGTAGTTATACGGTACAGTCGCCATCATATATATTGCAGCAAACAAGGTGGTCACAAATATCTGAACACGACTCTATTGTCAAGGCGTTAGAGTGCATGTTCAGATATTTTTGACCACTCTGATATGTACAGATATATTTGATGGCGAACTTACATCCATATTTTTTGTGGTTTGTTCATTTCTCGATTTTCATGGCTTAGCCATTAAACTGATATAACCTTTAAATTAAGACGTCAATTGCAAGTTTTATTATCTTCTGGCTCAGGTAGCCCTACGGCACGGTCTTACGTTACGCAAGCTTTAATAAGTAGCTCTAAACTCGCTCTACATTCGCTCTTTGTCTTTATGGCGACTTGCGGCGAAAAGCCATTGGCATTCCGAGGGTATTCCAGTGCTCCCACGTAATATGTTATAAGAATACATAAGAAATCAATAAAAACATTGAGCATGCTTAGAACCATGTCTTTGACGAAATCGTGCATGTTATTTTATAAGTAGATGCTACGTTTGTTATGAGAAGGCACTAAAATTTTTTTTGGGGCACCATTAACAGTAGGTGAATTATTTCCATAAAACCGACTGAAATCAGCCGATGAAGGCACAACCCATAAAATATTAAAGTGAAAACAAGCTAGTTTTACAAGTACATCGTTTTGGTTATAATTTGACAATTATTGTGCAAACCTCCTACGTTATTCTAGAATCGAGTATATTTTGTAATATTTTACTGACGTCTATCTATATAATGTTACCTGTTATGTTATATGTATATAAAAATTGCCAATTTTCGACAGTTATTAACTTAATAAGCAAAATTTTGTTTTTCGTCTCACCGTTTCTCTTTACAATAGTACCGTGATTATCTGGCAATTATATCAGTGGCTAATAAGTCATTCTCTGTGTTAACAATCTCATAAGAATGCGTATTGTGTGTTTTTGTGAGTGCACTTCCGAGCGAGACCACGAGCAATCAGTGCGGCGGCGGTGCAAGTTTCTTGCACCATTGTTCGTCTCGTGTGCTGCGTATACGATTAATTTGAAAGGAAGTGCATGCACTAACATGTTCGGTGTAGGGGCAGCTGACAATGTCTAGAGACTACTCTTCTAGCTTTAAAGGCGCGGAACAAGAACGATCGCAGAGAATCACTGAATCACTGTCTGTGAGAATCTGTGGCTATCCTTCCTTACTCGAAAAACTTCTATCAATCTAAAGATATACCCCGCAAAGACATAAAAATACCTTGGGGTTTGTAGTTCTTTCTTAGTATCTACTTTTTCTTATGCGCTCGAGATTAGTCGCACCGGTTTTCCCCGAACCCGAAGGTCTTTTTGTATCTGTGGTTACTTACAACTCCAATTCAAAATTCTTCCGAGTGGTTCTTCTCCGTGAAGTGAAGTAGGTAAGGTATATTAGGACTGTGATCAAAACTTGCGAGTACTTGATAAAGGAAAAACATGTCTCGGGTGTGCCGTGTGAAGTATAATAGTCATTGAAAAGGATGTTGAGCATGGATGCAAATGAACAGCCGAAGTTCAGTCAAGATTAATGAATATTATTGTAAAAATGTTTTCATTAATTATGTTCGAATAAAATTTTATAATTTTTTTTGGTTTAGTTTAGGGGATTAGGTAGGTAAAAAATTGGAGCTCATAATGGGAGAGTTGACAATAAACTCAAGTACCTACTTAATACATTTGTAGCCATCGATATATTTCGCAAAAAATATATATAAACGCAATATATTTATAAATCAAACAACAAAGTGTTTCCTATTTCCGGAGACGCGCCCCACTACACCGTGGAACGTCAGGATTACGTGATGGGGCGCGTCTTCGTTGATTGGAGCACAATATTAAACGCTATTACGGGATTATGAAGACGTCCGCGCAAGGTACAATTTGACACAAAATTGACGTCCAAGTAAAATAAAGTATGATTTATTAATTACTGATTAAGAATCTATTACAAAAACAACTAATTATGTTTACCAACAATATATCTAGATCTAATGAAGTGATTAAATTCGGTTAGCTAGAAGTACAAAATAAATGAGGACGCACTATCTGACATTCATCTCGATACATTGGGAAATCATTACACTTCGATTGTTGGTAATGTTGTGTAACAGATATTATGATGATTGGAAGTGTTTATATGGCGCCAAACAAATACCTACTTAACTCATGTATTAATTGAAACGCCCCCAAAGTCACTTTGTCGATATGTTTTATAAAATAAGAGTTTCTGTTACCTTTTCATTACAAAATACTTTAGATGAGGAAACAGAGGAAAGATCTTTAAATACAGTCCTTTGTTGCGATGACGAAATCAATCATAATAATAATATAATGGGCCGTATGTAATTTCATGGTGGCCAGTGTGGCTCAATTCACTTTCACTCCGCCTTATAGTATTTGTAACAAGAAAACGTGGTTAGGACTGGTTTAACAAGAGTTATGCTGAGTGTTGGACAAAACATTTTTAGAATTACTTACAAAATATTAAATTCGTCTAACTTACACATTTGTGAAGTCCAAATTAGTTTGGTAGCTACTATATAACCTTTTACAAATTTGTTGTCTCTTGGCGTAATAACAGCGGTAGACGTCTCCGCCAGGAGGCCTGTAGCCGGCCCTTCTCGATTGCGCTATTTTCCCTACATAACCGCACCATGATGCACCATGATCGCATGTTAATTTTACTATTACTAAAAACGAGCTAGTTTTCAGAAGAATATTTTGTACTAGTTTTGGGATTTCTTTGACATTCAGGCCACTGTTGAATGGCACGAACGGGTTGAGATCACATACTACTTCGCCTGCTGGGGAATGCTCGCATATGAACTCGTCCTGGGACAGTACAGCTTCTTCTTCGGGCTTCGCGATATTCGCCGTGTCCAGAAGCTCAGCGTGAGCGTTTTTGGTGTCCTTGGAATTGCATACGCGCGCACCGCGAGCGTACACCAAGCAGTCCACGAAGTAAAAAGATTTACTCGGTATATATTTCGATAAAAACAATAATTTGTCAACATTTTTGAGGTAATTGTACCTTACTTCTTCACATTCGTACTGTTCAGGTGATGCAGGGAAACAAGACCTGAGCTTTAAGGTTGGAGATGTGACCTGGGTGATAGAGGTTAGTTCAAAAATCTCGCAAGTATTACTTGTGCAGTTGTACAATATTGCATTCGATCTTGGAATGTAAGGATCGTGCGATGGAATTCTATCGGTCTTCTTATTTCCGTCGTTTTCATTTTTTTTCTCAACTGTTGTACAATTAGGAACAGATGAATCCTGTAAACACCTTTAGTTATAAAAAGTGTCCAATTTAGTTCAACGAATCTGCCTACTTTATTATAGTAAAATAATGTAAATACCTTATCAAAAATACAAACTACATCTTTGTTGTATGTCTGTAAAATAATCAATTGTTAACGTGAGAAATAGTGCTACGAATTTCAAATACTTAAAAAAAAGTCAAAAACAAAGGCAACAAATTACCGTACCCCGAATACTCCAAATGAATAGATACTGATAGTGATGACTAAGCAAAAAAAAGTGAAATTCATGTTCCTTGCGTTGCATCACACATATGTAAAGAGTCGCAGTTAAAGTGGCACCCGGCGATAAAGCATTTAACTATTGTTTCGTTGGCTGCACTTTATTGGCTAAGTTAATTGGAATGTTTCGGAAACTATATTCTTTCAATGAGCTGTAGAAGATGTGATATGGAAGGAATAAATTTAACGTGCCCGTTTGATCAGAAAATGCGTGTAGGTAATATCAATGTTTCTTACAAAATTAGTTTCTTTTCCGTCTGTGGATAAGGAGTAGTTTCAGAAAGTTTCCAAGAAAGGTGTTTGTAAAAATATAAAACAAAGTTTCGATTTTGACTTGCAAGTATAAAAACGTAGATCACTTACAAAAAATACAAATTTAATTTCGAAAGTCAATTGAGTACATCTAGTTCTGTGATCTAGTTCGACAAATAGGTCGTCAAAAACTTCGTAAGTACAAATGAAATGGAGGAAATAAAATAAATACGTTATAAAAGGTGTATGTTGTAATTTTTGTTGGAGTTTAGTATTTACGTTCCTTAGATTGTCCTCTGATATTTATTTATTATTAAGGTATTTTTTATTTATCTCCTCCGCATCCCCTCGAGTCGTAACCGCGATTTCATTATGAAAAAAATTATATGAAAGAAGGACTATCCACATATAATATACTATATGTGCTTTTTTGATAACGAAATGATCATGTTTTCTAACAAAAAAAATCAATATAACCTTATATTTATGTAAAAAGTACTCACCAACAGAATAAGTTCCTGTTTATACATTTTGCGGCGGTTTTGCGGTGGGCAGTTCGCACTGAAAATAAACAAACACACTTTAGTAATATGTATGGAAGCTATTCGTTGTAGCGTTTAAATAAATGGGGCGATTTGGATAATTTACAAATCAATCCGAGTCAATGCTGCGTAGTAGCATGAAGGTCTTGGTTTTAAACAAAGTTCCTGTAATGGTACACTTAGTATGTGAAACAATGTACTGTAGTTTCTAGTAGCCTGATGGATTATAGGCTATAATATTTTAAGCGTTAGGTACTAGTATTATAAACTAACGATAAAAAAACCGTTTCTAGGGTCTCTAAACTAGAGTTTAGAGTAATAATATGTACAAATAATTCATAATTCTGCTTTTTCTGCTAAGATTCCTCATCATTTTAACGTAATCTTAGTTATAAGTATCCCTAGAAACGGTTTTGCGATCGTACGGGGTTTTTGTTAGGTGCTGTATTTTGATTTATAAATTCAGAGTCGATTGTTTTGTGTGATGTATGGTCGGTCTAGTTTCGGCAAGGTTGCGCGTAGGTGTGGTATGCACCGCGGCATTGTAAAGAGCTGTACTTGCGGCTCTTTGTAACGTCGTCAGAACCGACTAGATAAATAAATGTCATTCGCATGGTTTTTGTTGTGGCCCGTTTATATTTATCTGTTTCTTAACTATCCTAAGCCATGTTGCATTTTATTAGCCTTAAAGTTAGGAATATGAAAAATTACTTGTTATCTTATTAAACTGTTTTCATGTAAGAGCTGTATTTGAGAACTCAAGATAAAATAAGTTTTATTTAGGAAAAGTGAGAGTGACTTGCCCTCGCTTCGCTCCGGGTACTATTAGATACATAAATCTTCCGTAAAAAACTGAAAACCGCATCCGTTGCGTGGTGTAGGAGGAGTTAGCGGATATATAGACAGACAGACAAACGGACAGACGCGGATAAGGAAGGATTAACGTGTTTATGCTGGTATCTAGGTAAAGCATCGCCATCAAATAATGGCTTAACTTTTTGTAGAACCATACAAGTACTAATGATTCGGCCACAAAATATCAACAATGGTCGAAACAGCATGCAAATGGCCCTGAAAAACATAATAATAAATGCCCTTAGTTACACATTTAAATTACTGTAATAAAAACAATAGTAAAAGTGTATTACTTGAATTCAATGACTATGGCGAAGTTTATTTAAAGAAAGTGTACACAATGAGACATTGAACGATAGTGAAAATGCTGGTGTCTCCTGCATATCAAGCAGATATTTTATACTGACGCGTCTGGCATCATGGGCCATGGTCGACGGTGAAGTACTCATAATACTTAAGTATCGCTAGCACTAGCACGAAACTATTAGGTAAATACAATAGAAAGCGGTGGGCAAAAATATAAATTTCACAAAACATATTTTATGGGCAATGAAACAAGCAATTCTGAAAAGCGAGTTTGTGACATACACTGGCCCGCAAAACTAAGTATCACGCTTTTAATATTTCATTTTTTTCTAAAGTTAGAGATTTAAAATAAAAAACGTTTTATAGCAAATTTTATCAGCTTTCTTTCCAACTATAACTAAAATAAACAGTAACATTTTCAACTTAAAAAAAAGATAACACAATAAAATAGCCATTTTCAGTTATTGCAATTTTAAAAGTGTGATACTTAGTTTTGCGGGCCAGTATATTTAGATATTATCAGTGCAATTGTTGTTAAAAATTTTCAGTACCGGGGCATATACATTATACCTAGAGAATTTTACACGCCATGTCTCTGATATGACAACTGTACAAATTGTTTCGTCGACCATATTTTAATTAATAAGTATATATGACATTTATCAATTTATAGTTGCCTTTAAGATAAATAAAAGCAATATTGTATAAATTATGTATTTAGGATGCTAATTATTCTCGTCATATTTTTTATATTTTTTCAAACTTTATAAAATAGTGAAAAATGATTTCATAGTAGTACAGCTACTTAGCTAATGTATTTATGGTTATGTTATATAACAGTAAAAAATACAAAAATAATACAGACATCAGACAACCTCTAGCGGGAATTAAGGATAAAAAACCAAATCAACAATAAGCTGCTCAGTTATCCATGCATGACTCATATACCTACTTGAAAAAAGTTGATGGCGGTAACGTGGTATGTTTTCCTGGAGGTTGGAAATAACTATTAATACTCGTACCTGGAAATAATAATGTTATATTTATTGTATTTCCCAGACACTCATCGCATTCTTAGGGAATCCTCAACAAGATACTCTTCTCCAAAAGAATCCTTCTCAAAAACCGAATCGTACCGGTTTTACCTTGTAGGAATGTACTCCCTGTTTATATGTAACTAGCTTTTGCCCGCGACTTCGTCCGCGTAGAAGTCGTTTATCACTGCTCTCTCGGGAACTGTTCAATTTTCTGAGATAAAAAGTAGCCTATGTCCTTCCTCGAAACTCAGGCTATATCCATACCAAATTTCATCGAAATCGGTTCAGCGAATTAGCAGGGAAAGCTTTACAGACAGACAGACGCAAAAGTATGTCTACTTTCGTGTTTATATAATATCAAGTATAGCAACCCGCCCTCGCTTAGCTTCGGTTATAAGTTAAAATATAGCCTATGTCCACCCTGAAACCTCATTCTGAATATCACTGAAAGAATTTTAGAAATCGGATGGGTAGTTTCGGAGATTACTCCCTACATCCAAACTTATTAAGTACCTCTTTCTCCTCTTCTTAAGTATGTCGTTTATCGTTTTTACCCTGGACACTATCAAATTTTCTGGTATAAAAAACGCGAAAACTCATATTTTATATAATAAGTAGTCTAGAAACGTATTTCCAAAATAACCAAACTCTAACAAATCTACACCCTCAATTTTACCCCCTTACGGTAGTATTTCCAACATCATCGAACGTAATACTTTTAGTTTGTAAGCAGTAGCCAAAATAAATTTTCACGTTCCTAACTTAAAAATTGACCAAATATTACCCCCGTTTCATCCCCTTAGGGGTAGTTATCCAAAATCACCGAAAGTTGTATTACTTTATTTGTTAACAATAGCCTATATACTTATTTCCACGTTTCTAACTTCAAAACGAAAATAGTGTTTTTTATTTATTAACAGTAAGTAGCCTATATACCTATTTCCACGTTTCTAAATTCAAAAATGACCAAACGCCCATACAAACTTTCACCCTTCCCGTTTCTCCCCCTTAGGTGTAGTTTTTCCAAAATCACCTAAAGTGGTATTTTTTATTTGTTCATTTAGCCTATACACAAATTTCCATGTTTCTAACTTCAAAAAGGACCAACCTCCTTCCCATACAAACTTTAACCCCCCATTTCATCTTCTTAGGGGTAGTTATTCAAAATCACCGAAAATAGTATTTTTATTTATTAACAGCCTATATACATATTTCCACGTTTCTCACTTCAAAAATGACCAAACTGCCATGCAAACTACCACCCCCCATTTGATTTCCTTGTTGTTTTAAAACTTCAAAATTGACCAAACTCCTATACACACTTTCATCTCCCCTTTTCATCCCCATACGGGTAGTTTTTTCAAAATCGCCTAAAGTAGTATTTTTTATTTGTTAACCTGTACACAAATTTCCATGTTTTTAACTTTAAAAAATGACTAAACTCCCATACAAACTACCATCCCCCATTTCATTCCCTTAGGGGTAGTTATCCAAAATCACTGGAAGTTGTTTTAATCTGTTAATAGTACTCTTTATAACAATTTTCACGTTTCTAACTTCAAAATTGACCACACTTCCATACACACATTCTCTCTCCCCCCGTTTCATTCCCATAGGGGTAGTTTTTTCAAAATCGCCTAAAGTAGAATTTTTTATTTGTTGACAGTAGCCTATACACAAATATCCATGTTTTTAACTTCAAAAATGACCTAACTCCCATACAAACTACCATCCCCCATTTCATTCCCTTAGGGGTAGTTATCCAAAATCACCGGAAGTTATTTTAATCTGTTAAAAGTAGTCGTTTTAAAAGTTTTCACGTTTCTTACTTCAAAATTGACCAAACTCCTATACACACTTTCACCTCCCCTTTTCATCCCCATAGGAGTAGTTTTTCAAAATTGCCTAAAGTAGTATTTTTTATTTGTTTACAGTACCTTTTCACAAATTTCCATGTTTCTAACTTCAAAAATGACCAAACTCCTTAGGGGTAGTTATCCGAAATCACCAAAAGTTGTTTTTTATTTGTTAACAGTAGTCTTAATAACAATTTCTGCGTTTCTAACTTCAAAATTGACCAAACTCTCATACACACTTTCACCCATCCGTTTCATTCCTTTAGGGGTAGTTTTTTCAAAATCGCCTAAAGTAGAATTTTTTATTTGTTGGCAGTAGCCTATACACAAATTTCCATATTTTTAACTTCAAAAATGACCTAACTCCCATGCAAACTACCACCCCCCATTTCATTCCCTTAGGGGTAGTTATCCAAAATTGCCTTAAGTCGTTTTTTATTTGTTAACAGTATTCTTTATAGCAATTTTCAAGTTTCGTACTTCAAAAAGGACCAACCACCACTCCAAAAGGAACTACCACCCCCCATTTCATTCCCTTAGGGGTAGTTTTTCCAAAATTGCCAGTAGTACTTTTTTTATTTGTAAACAGTAGCCCATAAACCAATTTTCACGTTCCTAACTTCAAAAAATCCAAACCCCTATACAAAATTTAATCCCCCATTTTAACCCCTTAGGGGTAGTTTAGCCAAAATCGCTGAAGGTAGTATTTTTCATTTGTAATTAGTAGCCTTTATACCAATTTCCACGTTTCTATCTTCTAAAATGGATGACTTTCATACAAACTTCCAACCCCATTTTTACCCCCTTAGGGGATGAATTTTGAAAAATCCTTTCTTAGTGCACCCCTAGACCTCATAAGAAACCTACGTGCCAAATTTGGAATCTCTAGACCCAGCGGTTTGGGCTGTGCGTTGATATGTCAGTCAGTCAGTCAGTCAGTCAGTTTCTACTTTTATATATTTAGATTAGCGATGTGGAAATAGAAAATAAATAATAGATTTTTATCCAGGTATAGTCTCTCTTCAGATTTTAACATTTTGAAATTGCCCGTAACTTTAAAATCACCGCCATTTTTTTTTTAATAAAGCTGTATTAAACACGTCGAAAATGTTAGCTAGTATATTTGTGATTCTTTGAACGTTGGTGAGCACCAGTCTTCCCTTGGTTTCTAAGGGATGCGATCTCTAGTAAGTAACATAACGAAATATGATTATTAAAAACAAAATTCTAATTTGTACACGTCTGTACCGTGGATGTGACTACGCATTTACAATTATTATTATTAGAGCCATTTATTCCAATAAAATTACATTGATTTACAAAATATGCAGTATTAATATTTATACAAGTTTTATTATTTATGTAATTTATGTAGATATATTTTTAGAGTTAAATTATTGATATTGTTTGACGCATTTACAATTAGGATTAGGTAATTAAAGTGCTGAACAAAGGCGCAATATCAATTTAAGAAATGACTTTAACTTAGCCCTGGACTAGATCCCACGTTGTAGATTTAAAAAATATATTTATTATATTTATTTTATGACCAAAGGCCCTAGCTAAGATGCATAAGTCTAACTTAACGACTTTCGTAAATCGACAAAATGTATGGAATTGACATAAGCAGCTGACGCGACTGATCGTTGCCTAACGACAACCCTATACATTTTAACAGGTTTCAAAAAGCGCTAAAGTTATCGTTATGCGTCTTGGATTGGATGGACAACTTTACAAATTCTTTGATCTGTAAAACTGTTCCTGCCTACAAATGCAAATAGAAGCAGAAAGTTTTTTGTGTTTTTGTAAAAGAAAGGTGCCTAAGGAAGGATTTTTCAAAAATCACCTTTCAACACAGGGAGAAATTAAGGGAGAAAAACCGGCCAAGCGCGAGTCTGAATCGCACACGAAGGGTTCCGTACCATCGTACAAGATTTAATACTATGTATTTTTTAAATACTTTCGTTAAAGAAACAAGATAGGCGCTATAACAATATGTAAAGTAGGTAATTGTCTAAATTAATTACATCCCTTTATTTAGGGACCCCGTTTAATTTTTAATTTAATTTTTATTATATGTTGCTATAGCGGCAATAAACATACACATTCTGTGAAAATTTCAGCTGTCTACGTATTTCGTTTCATGAGATACAGCCGGGCGACAGACAGACGGACGGACGGACGGACGGACGGACGGACAGCGGAGACTAGGGCCCCGTTTGGCACCCTTCGGGTACGGAACCCTAAAAACATTAATGCGTACAAAACAGCAGGCATACTAGTATAAATAGTTATGTATGAGGTTTTATTGGTTATAAACGTATTTTAAGCGAAGGACTACACCAACTTATGAGTAACGACTAAATACTATTAGATAATTTTATAATAGCAAATAAGTATAATAAGAAATGCGGATAAGTAATTTAATACGCGTGTTAGTTGTGATATTGCGCAATTGCGGTTTACGCACCAACCAGCAACCGGCCGACATTACAGGAAAATGTAGCTACTGTAAAATATAATATTAAGCGTAACACATATGTATAATTGATTAAGTGTCAGTCACTTGCATCGCGCTGCGACTAAACTGTACCTAAAACTAGTTAACAGACAAAAAACTTTTTGTTTATTTAAAGTACCTAATTATACGAGATTTATTGGATATTTGAAATTAGGAAACTTTTTTAATTACCTATATAATAAATAATAGCTTAATTACTTATATTTCTTAACCGGCCAAGACGACTTAAATAAAAATAATAATAATCATACTAATATTTATAGAAAACTAGACAAACCATACTACTACTTTGTTTTGATCATATAATAAAAATAACTCGATAATAAATAAAAATTTTCATCTTTATCTTCCTATTTTATTATTAAAATACAAGTTTTACTGATTTACTATTTAAAAATAAACTCTGTTATTGTTTGTTTCTGCAATTTTAAAAAATTGAAAGAATAAGAAAACCTTAAGTTGGAGATTAACAAACTCCTCTTTGATCTGACTGACCGTTAGAATATTTGCATTTGAATGTATAGCGTAGGTAGGTCGCGGTACGTGTTATTATTCCCATTAAAAAGTTTCCGTTAATAACTCCATATTTTTAGGATTTTGTTTTCAGTTTACAAGAAATTAAATTTCTTAACGCGATGATACCATAAACCCACAAAACATAATGTTATACAGGGGCGGATCAAACGAAGGTCAAAGATAGGGGACCTCAACGGCTACCGAATTGACCCCCATGTAGGTTCAGCGATTTTTACTAGTTAGTTTCGGAGATATTGATCATTTTAATCTGAACTTTTGTAATTTTTCCTTACGCCCATGTCACAAAAAATCCTTGATTTCGTGTTTTATTTCAAAGTTTATCAATATAAGATACATTATTAGAATCATTACAAATCAGCGAAGTTTTAAGTGAAAATAGCCATTGAGGTACCCTACCTTCGTTTGATCAACCTCACCTTAGACATCCTGTATATAGCTTTCAGGCGTTACATTCAAACGTCCGAAAGCTATATTGATTTGTTAATTACGTAAAACAAAAGATGATTTCCTTATCTTACCTCACTACGAGTGGTTAGACAATCAAAGAGCAGAAAAAATACTTCCGAACGGACGTGAAGGCGGCGAAGCGTAGAGTGATGTGTTCCACGATTCGACTACAAGCGGGTTGGGTTACAGAGGATTAGGGTTTTAATGCGCACGCGCGGCTAGGAGGACAGTAATCGCCAGCGCATGTGACACGCTATTTGTTGTGACTGACGATTTTAACTTCAAGTGTTACTCGTATATCTGACCTGATGACAAATTTTTCCTCGAAGTGACTAAGTTCTAGCTTGAATCATCATTGTTTTAAGATTCCCTGTGAGCTGACACCCAAATAAGGTTATTTCCAAAGTTCAAAACTGAAAATAAATCATACTAGTGAAACTTTTAGACGATGGTAAAAAGATTTTCTGCTAACGCAGAAGCTACTTGTTGATAACTGTTTGGAACTAGGTAAATGGTCACGTGACAAAGAGCTCAGACGACAATCTGTCCCGCGATGCTGAAAGCGGAGCTACTTAACAAAACCTCAACAACAATCACCAGATGCCATTACACTTTTAACTGAAATAATGTTATTTTTTATACGTTTCGCATGAGGTTTATGAGAGTTATTAGTTATAAGGCAAATAGCCTTAAAGAACTCTCATAAACCTACCTAAACCTAATTTAATATTGTATTAAACTACGTCAGAGACCAACCAGAATTAATATTTTTTTCTTAAATTATATTCAACTTTTTGGTGCAAGCAGTCCTTAGTTACATAATGTTGAGGGATGCACTCCGTGCACTACGAGTATATTAATGTTTACGATACACATTTTGATGGCAGTTATTTGTAACGATTTTATTAGCATGTTTGTTTTTAGCATCAAAAAATAAGTAAATGCTTCTCTAGTACCTTCTTCTGTTGCGTACCATGATTTTTATTTTTGCTACTACCACTGAGTGATTTGATTTCGGGTTTATATAATAAATCTATAAATTTCTTGGTTTTCTTAAAATACAAAAATTATCGTAAAATCACGTTACTTCGTAAAATGCTTGCTTGAAAGTGAATAGTTTCGTTGCCTGAAAGTATTTTAAACATGGCAATAATATTATATACCCACCCTGGTCTGTTACATCCTTGATTAGCTGCTTGACCACTTGATAATGATAACAACCATTATTGAAATACATATAGAAGAACACTGGATATTTCAAAGTTATGATGAAGCTCATAACGACAGCAAAACTACTTTTTTGTTAGTCGGTCAACAGTTCGCATGCGATTGATTATTTATTATGATTCAACTGGATTATCGGATGACATGAATGTGTTAATAATTTGTTATTTGATTTCACAAGTAACATAAATATTATACATAAATGATTAGTGACGTTTAGTTTTATCATCAAAAATTAATTGGCAGTTCTCATGTACAAGCAGTTAGATTGTTAAAAACTGTTTGGCTGAAGTACTTACTGAATATTTATTTACAATTCAATTGACTGTAACCCTAACTGCCGCTACCAGGTCTGTAGCCAAAGAGAATTCGATTCCAGTATTCCGAGTAATTTATGTACATTCACAGGGCTTTGCATATGTTTTAGGAAAGTAGAACTAACATTACTTTTGTACGGAAACAAAGCATATTCACACCATTTTAAAGAGAAATGAGACAATGGGAAATGAGGTGCGTCCTCAATACTTCCATTTAAACAAATTGTCAAAACAAAAATACTAGGAGACAAAACGTCGCGTTCGCGATCGCATCGGGCTGGGATAATTTAAATAACGGACGCGTGTAGCGCACGCGCCGACTCAGCTGTTACTGATCAGGGTTTCCCGCCAAAACTCCGCGCAGATAGCCGTTCCCATTCATATTATTATGGACTGGGCTATCATTGGGGCTGTTACATAAGCCTTTCTTTATTATTACTGCTTATTATTTAGTTATTACTATAGAATCAGTATTGTCGGGTCACGAGTCACGGCTCGACCTGGGAGTTTCAAGGCTTTTTATTTTCTGTAGCTGAAACGATTGTATTTTATAGCGTTTGTTGGGTACAAAGCCTGTGCCACGTTGCATGCGTTATACCGGCAGTTCCTCCACTCAATATGGTTCAATAATGGTATATCTACCTAAAGTTTAAGAAAAAAGTTCATATAATCTATACAATAATAAGAATAGGAGATTGACGATTTTTAGTCCTCAAAACCAAACTTTGACGGTTTGAAATGAAAAACAACATCGCGGAATAGGAAATACATTTATACTACTAATAAAAACAACACACAATATTGTGTCATTGAATGTAAGTTATCTTACTAACATTATACATATTATATCAACAGGTTTCAGTTTATTGTAATGGAAATATCACCCCTTGGAAATCTTTTACGTAAATTACCTCCTAGTTATTGTTCTTACTAACACGTGAAGTATACATATTACTAAATTACCACAGAATAAATATAATAGCTATATTAGCTATATAATAAATAGCTATATAACGAGACGCCTAAGCGAACATGACAGTGCTGTCATGTGGCGGGGTACTGGCGGGTGTCACGTCGAGACGAATGGTTGAGACGTGCGTCTGTGTGAGTGCGACGTTTCGAACGTTTATTCGTAGTTTCTTTATTGCTTATTTATACTGTGATATTACCGTCATCGTCGCTAATCTATTTGTGGTTCATAAGATCATAACATTCATAACTACCGCCCTCTTTATATACATACCTTTACTCGTAATAACGACATCTCTCACAAATAGTATGAACCACGCGCCGTTTTCCTTCGGCGGAAACTAAGCATCTAGCGCAGAGATCTACATATAGTTTTAGTTCACGTGATTAATCAGAGATGTCGCCTTGTCTGCTGAGCGTATAATATTCGTATATGTCCGCCATATCTATGTGAGATGTGAATAAATGTGATAAAATTAGTTTGATGTTTATTAAGCTCGGTTTGATTAAGTAATCTGTGCTAACTTGTCCGCATATTTTTCTTAAGATTTGGAGGGAATTTGTAGTTTTTATTATGATTAACTAAGTTATTTACTTTGAGAAGATCCGCTGTTCTCGAAAGCAAGAGCAGAAGGGAACAAAGATGTTACAAATGACGGCACTGAGCTAAATTCCACAATGCCTTTTCCCCAGTTTCAAGCCCAGCTATGGACCGGATTTTTTTCTTTTTGTTTTGTTTCTTGTATATAAACAAATGTTTAATAAGTAGGATTACGATCTAATGATCTCCTACTAGGTACTAATCTTAGAAACTGGATGGTTTTTGATGTCGTTTTCTCCAACTCTTGAGACAAATTCTTGAAGAAGGTGTTTAAGGTATAGAATTGTTATACAGTGATATTTAACCAGTGGAATATAACTACTCGTATTACGCAGAGGTGGAGTTTGTAAGCTTGGATGTAGGACGTAATCTTCAAAACAACTCATCCGATTTTACTTTAAATTTTATTGTCTAAACACAATAGGTTAGTTGGTGGGTACTTTTACTACCTAAACATAACATTTCTCTTTCCTTGTGGCAGTTTTCTTGGCAGTGCTAAGTTATAATCATCTTAATTATTTTCAACGTATTTTACATCGTATGCCTTACTAACATATAACAGGTAACAGTAAATTATTACACCTTAACATGGTAATACTAATGTGGTAAGTTAGTCAATTTTTATTACTTAACAAATAATTCCATGTATAAGCTTCTCTTGGGTAATTTTTCATCGCTTTCTTGACTCTACTGGGTAATAAAGCCATTTGAATTCGTAACCTTTGAGGCCATACTTCTCGTCTTTTTCAGTTTCTGGTTTAGGAACGTCATCAGATAGCAGATCAAGAACTTCTTGAGTTATTTTAGGACGAAACCCGTTTTCGTCTGCTACATAATCTACCCTTGTTCGTACTCCGTTTCGACCAGTAATATAGTAGTAACCTTTCTTGGCGCCGTTTGTGTAGCCTTCTTCATGGTGTCCGTGAAATCCAACCGTGTAATTAAATGTATATAAAAGCGTCATCATATCATCTTTTGTTAATCCGTTGGGAAGGCCATCTCTTTCCCCAGGTGCTCTATAATTGACGTCAGTATTTTTGTCAACTATTTGCATTTGAGCTGAGATAAGCTGTGGTTTGTTAGGACCAAGCTGATTGTTTTGCTGTCCTGGTGTCTCACCAAAACGTGACTCGATTTGTTTTGGGTTTCTGTCTCCATGTGGTGGTAGAATATTCTGGTCTGGATTCTGCGGAGTACTGCCCAGTGGTGAAATTTGCTCCGGTTGATAATTAGGCCCCTGTTGAGGATATTGCTGTTCTTGTTGAGGGTAGTTTTGTCCTCCACGTGGGGGTGTCTGTCCTCGCTGAGGGTAGTTTAGACCTGGTTGAGAATAGCTTTCTCCTGGATAACTTGGACCTGCTGGAGCTCCTTGCTGAGGGTTTATGGGGCCACCGCTCACCGTTTGTGGATAGTTTGGCGGACTACCTGCTCCGCCTTGAACAGGACGGTTGCTGCCTTTTGGTAAATTCTGGTATCCATCGGCTGCTTGTGGATACTGAGGTCTGGACGCCGGATTTGTACCCAAGACTGAAGATGGGAGCGGATCGCGTGCCACATTAGCTAGATCGGTCAATCTTGGTGCCTGTGTAGTTGTTGTAGGCAAACTGCAGTGAGAACAAGTTTTAGCAGGGGGATTGTTTCCGGGAAAAGGCTTCTGCTGAGGGAGGGGACCCTGAGTAACAGGCGCTTGTTGTGAAGGGGGAAAAGGCAGTGATTGACCTTTTCTTTCAGGTGCTGCGGCTTGAGGGGCTGTAGGATCTGGAAATCATCAAACATATTTTTGCGTTTTTATTGCTAGCTAAGTACATTTTGAATATTAAAAATTTACTAATAAAATATTAGGCCTCTCTCACATTGGCATGATGAGTCATATCATCGGCCCGGGGTGTGGCAAACGAAACAAAACTCGCCCAAGTTTACATAATTAACAAAACCACAAAGCGCCAGCATCGACTTATAGAGATTTATGGGCCATTATATATATTGCTAACAATCAAATTTATTGTTACGGTTTTTACTAATATTACTATACTTACATGGTTTAACCCGAATATTCTTCATAGATATGATTTTGAAGTTTCCATTTTCATCGGTAGCGTACACCGTTACGTGGTATACTCCATCAGCGGTGATAAAACCAAATTCACCCATGATGATACCATTTTCATCTGTGAATATAAATAATGCCACTATTACTAGAAAATAAATACTAAGGATTCCTTCATAATTAAAATTAACTTTTCGTTTCCAGTACGCTAATTGTATTTAGTTTTAAGCCTTGTTCCAGAATTGACACAATGGAAGAAGTTTGATGCCAAACCACATCACTTTATATTAGCTTTTAAATTGCCCATGTTGGTGTATAAATATGAATAACCGTCTAAAATTTTAGGCATACACATTATATTTCAACCTTTTTAATGATATTTAAAATACAGGATATTTATGACGTAATAATGGTAATCTACAAGCTGTGACCGGTCGCCGACGCCGCCGCCTGGCGTCCGCTTGTCTCATATAAATGCCATTCTATCCGGTGAATGTATTTATAAGTCAATTAAGTAAAATTGGAAGTTTAAATTTAACTGGTTTTGTTGTCAAAACACCGTTATAGACCTCGGTAAGTTTTATCTGTATGCAAATTATTTGCTTTAATGTGAATCGTTTGGAGGATATTTAAATATAATTATTTTGATCTTACTTGACGGGATTTTTTTAAACTTATTTTATGTCGTGACGTTGGCATTCAAAAAATTAGAAGGTAACAATAAGAGAAGTACCAACTGTGAAGACATATTTTTCGTGTACTCGTATTTCTTACATTCTGCTATTAAAATACCACTTAATTTTCGACGCAAGTTTTATACAGGTGTCCCAAAATCGGTAAGCCACATTGACACCGGAGGTAGGTCAGCTTAAGAGGTACCGAATCAGCCGAATTTTTACTAGGGTCATGTTAGGCTGGTTCGGTGTGGGGACAATGCGTAACGAATTTCTACTAGTTAAAAAAAAAGAAAAAAAAAGAAAGTTTCTGGTTCGGTCCGTCTTAGGCTGGTCTACCTCCAGTGTCAATCGGCCTACCGATATTGGGACACTCTGTATTTTCTGTCCGGGCTGTTATTGTATGTGGTATTCAATAAAGAGTATTTGTGTTGTATAATAGTGGACGTATTTTGTATACCTTTCTTCTCGTGCCTGTGTTGTTCTCCGTCGATCGTAAACCCGAACTCATAAGGTCTATTTTCATCTGTATATTTGTCGGCGCCTTGTGCTTCAAGACAACACGTCACGATGGTGACCAACACAAACAATCTCCTTAGGTGATGCATCTGAAAGATCATAATTATAAATTAAAAAAAAATAAATTAAGTGAACGTTCGGTGTCAATGCCAAGGCCAAATGGCGTGATCACGACATTGTACCTTCTGCTAGCTAGACTAACACATTTACAACCCCATATAAAAGATGTTCTCATTCGACGTTTTAATTAATTGAATGATGTGACATAACGTTAATGTCATCGTTACAACTGCTCTAATAATAATAACGCCTGCAAATATAACAATATGAGTATAATTGATCTAAATCCATATGTGTCATGGTTTTAAGGACTTAAAAAGGATTAATAAAAAAAAATCGTCTTTTCAAAAACGCACTGAAGATGGTTAAATAATGAGCGGCCTCCAAGGAATTGCCTATTTGGTGCCTAATAGGTACATGAAACACATCGAATTCAGTGGCAAAAATGATGTAACATTGCTATATGTATACATACTTACTTGTCACCGGCTTGGATATATTTCATTTATCTATTAGGCATCAAATTGACAATTCCTAGGAGGCTGGTCATTATTTACCCCATTTCAGTGCGTTCTAGAAGACGGTTTTTTTTGGTAAAATTTTGCGAGTTTTGTCTCGCTAAACTATGAACGTCGAGAGCCAAAGTATTTTTATAAAACCTGGGTAAATCAAGTTTTTGTTTACTGGGGAGGTAAACAAAGTAGCAGATTATCCGATAGAAAGTTATCATCGCGGCCATGGCCACCGTCGCGGATGAAGCTAATTACCTATTATGGTATGTATCACAACTTGTGAAGTAGGTATTTTGTAAAATGAGCGTGGACAACCCGTTGTAGAGTTATAATAAATGTCTATCTTGAACAGAGCGCCAATAAAGATAAAAATTATGTTAAACAGCAGTTTCAATAGAAAAAGTGACACCTGTGTATTTTATCATGAACAGACAGACGCTATTGGATAAATGCTTTAAAAAAATAGTTTTTTGTTATTTTTTTGGGTAAATCTTTTGTTATTGTTTTCTTTTTTGTTTTTGTATAGAAATCGATGAAAATTCGGTTTCGACCCGGGCGACGACGCTCGGTCTCCCAGGTTAATTATTGAAAACTCTAAAAATCAAAGCAACTTAAAACAAAACAGATTACGTGAATACATAATCAAATGCAGTATTATTTGTAAGTGCGTTAAATATTTACTTCTGATTAATCTGAACGTAATGTGGCTCTAAGGTATTGACATAATTACTATCCACACAAATATAAAGGCTCACCCGGATATTTGCTCGGCTACGATTTGCTAAAACGTCGGCAACGGCGTATAAAATTGAGCGAACAAGCAAACGGCTGACTCTGCCGAGTTACCTATTTATTGAATTAGTTTTTTTTTTACTTTTACAAGCGTCCTTGTTTAACTCTTAAGCTCATTTGATGGCACTTCATAATGACTGTGAGGTCAACTCAGAGTGTACAATTTGCATACTTTGCATGGGTTGAGATAAGATTTTTAATGACCGAGCTTTAAACGCGACTTTACCTATGTAACTAATTGTAATGTAGATTTATAAACTAATCGCAGTTGAGTTAATTATTACATAGATGTGTATGACATATATTTAACGTCTAACTCTAGCCGCTTGTCTTGAATTTTTTTTAATGAAATTACTGTAGGTAAACATAAATATTGCAATAAATACAAATAACATGAAACAAATGTTTTAAATATTTTTTATGTAATTTTGCAAAAGTAATTTTATCACGATGTACTCGTAGTGCCACGCTGTATATTCAAAACGTCGATAGATTTGACTTTTGGCTGTCCACGGCAAGTTGGTTATAATTCGATAAAAGTTCGAACATAAGTGATGTGGCACTGAAACCATGAATTCTGGGCTAGATTCTGGTTTTAACTCGTTTCATATCCAGAAACTGAGCTTATCCTGAGTGGGAAGCAATAAGCTAATTCTACGCAGATGTTATCGCAAGCAACAGGAATGATTACGTATTTACAAGACTAAGGCCTCGTTTACGGAGACGCGGCGCGTCGCGCGTCGCGTGCGGCGTGGCGTCTCGCGGCGCGTGGGACGTTTTTTCCGTTTATAGACAGGCGGTGCGTGCAGCGGCCCGCGTCATCGCACGCGCAAACACAAACATATGGCAATATACGATGTTGATCATAGAGATGCGAGACGGGAAAAGTGGCGGTGCCCGCCGCGGCGCCCGCGGCGGCGGGCGCCGCGGATCCTCAGTCGCGTCACACACATAGAGCTATAATAATATATATTAATATACCAAAATATATATTATATTATAGCTAAGCACCACACACGACAAAGATACCAAAATATATTTTACACGTCAAAATCTACCAGCGCTTCCCAAGAGGAGACCACTGCTGAGAAGAAGCGCCGCAAGAAACTCAACAGTTAGTCATTTTTTTAATAAAAAATATAACAATGTCACTACTTATTCTAGCATTATATAAAACTGTAAAAATAATATTAAATATCTGCGTAGTTTTGCAGGAAAACATGTCAGAATGACTACGAGAAAATTTATATATATATATATATATATATATATCACACAAAACAGTTTTGACATGTCTTCCTACATAAACCGTGTCCCCTAGACAAGATACAGCGTTTACATGATTTTTATGAGGTATGTACGAGTAGTAGGTAAGCTATTGAACATTAAACATTAGTTAATTTTCTGGTTTAGGCCAAGCATTTTTGTCCGTTAGATAGTCCTCGACCCTATAGTACGCCTTTGACATCAACGACTTTTTCAAGTAATTTTTAAGTGCTGGAAGGGGTAACTCTAAAACTACGTCGGGTAATTTATTATAAAAATGAATGTGAAATATGTATCTTATATTAAATTATTAAATAATGGGCTATTCAGATAATATTATATGTATGGTTTCTATAGCAGTGTGTGGGTGTACTGCACACTATTTGAACGAACGATATACAGTGCAAACTCTATATACATATAATAGCGACACTGAAGGGACTGCGCATTATATGGCGTTATTGAGAGTTGCCGTTAAATGGATTGAAGAACAATCAATATTATTTTACCATTATACTTTATATGAATTATTTACTAATAAAGTATAAAATATGATAACGTATAGATAATGCATAATAACCTAACGACGGTGTGCCAATTTGGTTTGCAGCAGGTATAACAGCCGAGGTAAACACGTGCAAGGTAATCACAATAAACAAAATAACGAATTTCTCAGAATCTTCGGTACGTTTGATGCCGAAAGTGTCGAGGTAAATACTAGGCTAGACAATAAAGCAATAAAATAATAAGCAGAAGAACGTACACAGCTGCAGTTCTTATTAATTTCGGCAACTTAGAAAGTACTGTTTATTGCTTGACGTATTGAAGTCGTTATTGAGTGGGAGTGATGCTACATAGAGTGTATCATTGTATGGACGACAAGGTAAAACCAACAAGAGTCAAGTAATTTCGACGTTTTAGGGACTTAGTCGTTAAATTGAGTGACGGTAATGTGTACATTTCGGTTACGAAGAGTGTTGAAAAAGGAACACCCTCTGTTTGCCCGAAATATACTAAAATATATCGTAATATACCGACCTATAATGTTTAGTATATAATCAAAAGTTGTAGTAGACATCCGTGTATAACCATGAAATACATCATAACCTATTTCTCTTATTGACCTATAAAGAGTTGCATATTCTCCCAACTTCTCATGTTCCGTTGCTGTAAACACTGGGCCACTTCTTATAATAAATAATTCACTTTTTAACATACAATTTTCTTCTAAAAAAAAGTCGATTATATCGTACTCCATTGCGACAGTGATACGTCTGCGTTGTGGGATTTCCAAATTAGACTGGCAGAAGGTTCCCGTCGCGGGCATCGCTTCATCGAGAATTGCCGCTGCGTGCGCCGCAGCGATAAACGCCGCGTGCGACGCGGCGTTGCCATCCGCGGGCTCCGCCACAAAATACGCTCCATTTCAAGCAAACGCGTGAAAACCCGCTTCTCCGTAAACGCACTTATACAACGCCATATGTTTGAATTAAGTGCGGGCCGCGCCGCCCAACGCAACGCGCGACGCCCCGCGTCTCCGTAAACGAGGCCTAAGGGCCGTATTAATAAACTGATCTTGTGTGAGACGCCATTCACAAGATGCGTCAAAAATTACAGTTTTCTATGGATTGACGTTTACTTTGACGTATCTTGAGACGGGATCACTGTTGAGACGAGTTTATTAATACGGCCCTAAGGGCTGTATTCCGACTGACGGCCGTCTCAAGATACGTCAAAGTAAACGTAAAGTCAAAGAAAATTGTAATCATGAAATTTGAAAAGTAGTGAAGGTAAATAGGTACTATTCTTAAATATATACATACACCGGAGCAGAGGCAGACCAAAAAGGAGATGGCGGGATGACTTGGACGCGTTTCGGAGCGAGTGGCGGGCGCATGCGCTCAATAGGGACGAATGGCGGAAAAGAGGGGAGGCCTTTGCCCAGCAGTGGGACACTAAAACAGACTAAAAAAAATATATATACATGAGCAGGATTGGTCGATCGGATATTTAGTAAGAGAAGGAATTCGTAATGTCTCTGTTCATAATACTATTTAATGTAAGATTATAACATTTACAAAGTTTACAGGATTAGTATGCGCTTAAGACGCCTCTGCGCACGCATAAACAACTATACATATAAGTAAATACCACCGTTGCAATAAATGAGCTACTGAATAATTACAAACTTAACTGCTTAGCTAACTCGCTACCTGCAGCCTAACAAAGTAGGCTGTGGTTTTATATTTTTGCCACAAACTTCAAATGGGCAACATTGTCCGTTAAAATGTCCAAGGAAAAGTATTAAGCAGGAAAAGTTTTAAGAACAACAAATCATGTATAATTTTTAAACATAAATCTCGTTATGTAATAAATAATACAATGTTCTACACCGTGTTAACCTGCAAGTATGTTAGCTTCTTTTATATAATGTCTAATACTTCATCCTTGACTATTTTTATAATACAAGCCAAATTTTGACGATGTTTTATCAACCAGTTTATAGACTTATAACGATTGAAAATTCAATAAGTTAAATAAAAAAAATATTCAAGGTTGAATATCTAAGGTCAATATCTAAGGTCACATTTGAATATTTTTTTTATTTAACTTATTGAATTTGCATTTGAATATTTTTTTTATTTAACTTATATGCTGAAACCAATCACGAGGCCTTATTTAAAATGCCATGTCGTTCTTCCTGCCCAGAAAATTACCGCATCCCGCTATGCCCCGCTACCCGACTATACTCCCCCTCCATATAAAAAAAAAACTAATGACGGTGGTTGAAACGCTCGGAAATTTACCCTGTCCAGTATTCGTCTATGTTTACCTGGCAGAGAACAACAATCAAATATTGTTGTTTCATTTCTGAGTTTATTTGGGTAGAATTTTGTTTTTACTGAATAATACGTAATAGCGGGTTCTGGAAAGAAAACATTCATCTGAAATGATTGAAATCATGACAGCAAACAACAAATCTACAGTATAGGCAAGTTTTTATATACATTATTAGATTTTCGACTTAAGTAATAATAATAAAGCTCGCTTAAAAGTACTAGTAAATAAGTAAAACATCCTTACATTCTAAATGTGAAAGTGTTTTTGTTTGTTCCGATTTCACACTTCATTGCCTTAACCGATCGACGTGAAATTTGGTAGAGAGATACTAGTAGTTCATAAGTAGCGGAGGCAGACATACAGTACTTTTTAATCCCGGAAAATTTGACAGTTTCTGAAGGAATAGGGATAAACGCAGATGGAATCGTGGGCAAAAGTAAGGTATATAAAGCTTGTACTTACTTATAAGTAACTGCTCAAGTTGATCGTTGATTTCAGTCAGCAAGAAGTTAATCCCCACCACTGTCGAACTCCATTGGAGTTGAAGCATATTCGTAACTATATGTTGGTATACGCATGGCATGAACAAACTATTTACAATTTCTAAAAGTAAATCAAATAAAAAAAGTTCAATTATTTGTTTTTTATTATTATTTATTGGTAATTTGTAAATGAGTACCTAATAATATACAACTTTAAATTTTATTAAAATACTAACTGTTTTGATAGAATTGCTCTCCAAGACGCACCGCAACAGCAAAGAGGGTTAATATTTTCCAAACTATGAAACTAATAAGCATGATAGCTTTAATTCTTTGGTATTTAACATTTTTAAAACTACAGTTCATCTGAAACAAAAAGTGAAACGTGTGAGAAAAACCATTAAAAAAAAAAAAAAAGTAGTTATCTGGAACCGCCAATCACTATTATTGTTGCAGTTTAGCTTGGTGCAAATGACATTTGACACAACGTTTCGTTATACTCAAAGAGAGTTGCTGCGGTCTATACATTTGGCGTTTTATTTAAATTGCAGTTCAAATATGTATGGATTGAAATATTAAAACTTAAAGAAAATTGTCTTACACGAATAAAATTTACCCTACTTATTTATTATTATCAATAAAAATAAAAAAAAAGTACGTCGAAGTAACAAAACGTAATATGCATGTAACGAAACATTAGAGACTAGTTTAGTGATGCGACACCACTGTACCACGTGTTTATCGATACGTATTAATTTGTAAGTACCGAACGTATAAAGTCGCATTTCATCCTGTGGGACATGTGTGTTTTGTTTTCAATAAGGTTCTGTTAAAATAAAAGAAACAAATATGTACTCGTATTTCTTAAAATATATTTTATAGGCCTAAAGGATAACAATTGAGACTTATATCTGAGTCAGATTCATCTATTAACTCGCTAGATTCGTCATCTGATTTTGACAATGTTATAACAAGAGATGAATCTGTTATATTGTCAATATGAATATCACGGTCCCAATCTGACAAAATGTCTTAACATCAGTTTGAGAGTACATTTCAGGCAAATTAGATATTCTCTTTAAAACGTGGTACTTGGCAATCTACCCCGATGCCAGGTGGCACTCAATATAAAAAAACGTGGCACGGCTACTTATAAGCTATGTCCACACCAGTGCGCTTTCATGTTCATCTTGTGTTCTTAACTCTCAATTCGTCCTGCGTCAAGCGCATGTAATATCGATTGCCTTAAGACGCGTACACACGCGCCTCGGTAAGCCGTCAACATGGACGCGGAACTAGTAGCTATCAGTGCGTCATATTTAGTGTTAAGTGCAAGGAAAAAACGAAAAAAAGGAGAATCTGGACCGTTTTAACAACATAATTATGTTTTTGGCTCAGAGAAATCAACGCGTCGTTTCGTTTTATTTTATTTGTGTAATCTTCAATAAAATCCAATGTTTTAACTTTACCTTTCTTTATTTTATTTGCTAAAAGGCACAAAATGTTGAACGTCAACCCAACGGTGAAGGATCAGCGTGCGCTACGGGCATATGCACTGCAGCAGCGCATGCCCGTAGCGCACGCAGCTGTCAAACCAGTTTGAGCGCGTGCGTTATTCCATACGCTATGGTTGCAGAGGCATGCGTCAGAGGAAAACGCAAGATGAACATGATACCGTACTGGTGTGGACATAGCTATAGAGTAATAATAGAAATAAATGTGAATTGTGACGGTGTTAATGATCTCTGATTTTGACAAATGTCATTTGCACCATGCTATGTTTTATTCACTTTTTTTATAGGCCAGATTTGGGATGGATAAATAAGTACGTAAAAGGAACTAGTCGACTATTTAGTGTAAAATAATGTGAAGTGTAGTGAAATAAATTCATATCTTCAAAGGTTATAAAAAGATATAATAAAGATTGGTTGGTATATACACGTAAGAAAAACTGCGCTGAAATTACTAACTAAATCAAGAGATGAATGGAGAAATAAAGGAGAGGTCTTTGTCAAGCATTGGGGCTTATTAGGCTTTTATAAATACCTTCCTTCCTTGTTGCAGTAGTGCTATCACACTCTTAATTGTATCCGTCGCACTTGATACGCCAAATAAATATACAAGTAATAAAAATACCAGCTCAGAACTGCCAAGAAAATTAGTAACATCCGTAGTGCCCACAAATATGTCTTTAGCTTGGTTTTCGTGAACATCCAAAATATAAGCAGTTGAGACGCATGCACCTGAAACAATGTGCAATAGTAAAAAAGTGCCTTGGTCTCTACTCATACCAGAACCTAACCTAACCTACTCTATTAACATGACAGTAAAAGCGGCCATATCGTAAAAAACATCATAAATAATATTGTCTAGTGGAATCATAGACAAATCAAGAAAACATCACTTATCTATGGTGGAACAAAGGTCCTTGACTAAAATCATGCGCATTAGCTCTTACTGTTTGAGCAACTTTAAATTAACTGTTTAAAGTAAAAAAACAATTCCCTTGATAATAAATACATGGTGTTTATGAAATATTTGTCTTGCCACAGGCTCCTTTGGTCTATGAAAGAGAAACAAAAGCATACTAGACACAATATATAGTATGCGTTGAAGCACCGCCATTCTTCGTGACACGCCGAGGAGCCAGCCAGTGCGCACGCGCCGCAGCCGCATCGGTGCGGCGCCCATAACCTGCGAGGCCCGTAGAACGATGCGCAGGAGTAACGGCACATCTGTTAAATGAAAATGAAAAATTGTTTTTTCTTTATACTCCGTGTTTTTAGGGTTCCTTACCCGAAGAGTAGGCACCCTTTGGGTACGGAATCCTAAAAACAACGGGATTCTATTACTAAAGCCGACACTGACCGTCCGTTCTAACTTTGAAGATCTTTTGGACCGTAGTCCAAATACAAAAAACGTTGAAAAAACACGTTACTTGCATGAGAACTCCCCTTATTGATTCTTTTATTATTTGTTAGGAAATCCACTAATACGTCACATATTCTGCAAAATAATCAACGGGCTATCTTTTACGGTTCAAAAGATACAGCTCTTTAAAGTTACAGAAGGGCGGACGGACGGACGGATGAACGGACAGCATAGGCTCAGTTATAGAGTCCCGTTAGGCACCCTTCGGGTGCGGAACCCTAAAAGCAGTAATACGTATAAGCGTCAAATTTGGTACGATTATAGAAAAAAACCTATAGAAAAATAACAAATACTAAAAACTGGTCAAATGTACGGAACTTTCAGTGCGTGAGTCCGACTCGCACTTAACCGGTTTTTTATTAAGAGTTATATTAAGGGAGCATTCCTTAAGTTAAATAAAACTAATTTCTCCAAGAAATATGTGAAGTATGGCTGCGGCACATAATGGAAATCGTTATAATATTACAGTAACATGATGCGTTAGATTCCACAAATTAAGCATCACTCAAAAATCTTTACAGCCTGTTTCACAATCGTCAATTAATGCTTATCTGTCAAATAAATTAAGCCCTTCCCTTTCTTACACTTGAAAATAGACAAGTAGAGGGCTATCTTTATTTGACAGATGAATTTACTTGTCGATAATAAACAGGCCCTTAGTGATCTCATCGGTGATGCTTATGGCAGCCATTGGCATCCAAGCAATTTGTATAATTAGGTACAGAAGACGAGAACAAGGTAGCTAGTAAAAATATAATAACCAACCTTGCACACATATATTCCGTTCGAATGAGTTTTTCGGGACTTTGTTCGCCATTTTAGTATTTTTTAAAGAAAATATATTTAATAACCCATGTTACCATACTGTGGGGTCACGATTAAGAGAACTGTGAACCAACTGAAAAATCTAGCCTTTTCATACAAACGGCGATAACGTTTTCCACCCCCTAAACGGTAACCGAATTCGACCAATTTTGGATATGTGGTCAGTCGGAACAAAAACTATGTCCGTACGTTTCTTTTTTTTAAATATTGATTAGTTATAAGGAGATTATGGCCGAAATTACTTTTGTATGAAAACAATAAAACAGAAATAAATCGAAATTGAATAGTTTTTGTTCCGACTGACACCGTATCAAAAATTCGTCGAAATCGGTTAACATTTAGGGGGTGGAAAACGTTATCGCCGTTTGTATGGAAAGCCTCACAATCCTCTTAAGGCCAGCACCGTCATTAAACCAAGTGGGTACTCGTACTTGATAAAATTTGGACATCAAATGAAATAATATTTGTTGAAAGGTTGATTTTTATGACATCTAGATTTGGTAAAACAAATCTGTTAGAATAAATGTCAGTTTAACGACTATTTGTTTAAGTATTAGTCATCTAACAACACAACTGTTTGTGTGCATTACGTGAATAATGAGTGTGTTAGAGCACACAAGGGGCGCTGCCGCCTTCGAGTCGAGTTCAGAAACTTTTAAGCACCCTGTATGTTCCGATATATTTCATGGCTTCTATTCCATTTTATGTATGTACCTATGTGTGTGTGTATGTAAACACTTTATTGTATAAAACGCAAAATCAAAATAAAATCTTCTCAAAATAGGGATAACGGATTTTTAGGGTTCCGTAGCCAAAATGGCAAAAATGGAACCCTTATAGTTTCGTCATGTCCGTCCATGTGTCACAGGCATTTTACTCAAAAACTACAAGATGTATATTAATTAATTTTGGAGTATAGGTATCTTGTACCTATAAGCCACTACTTAGTTTGGTAGCTAAGTAACAAAAAATAATATTTAGTTTTTCATTTTCGAATACATAAAGGCTGTTTGTTTGGTCGAGTGATCATTCCGTTCGGGCTTTAAACCTAAATAAAATAAAAAAACTACGTGAAGTGCCTGGGTTCGAGGGAGGTACTACCAGGAAATAAAGAGCCAAGCATTGCAAACGAAACTTATAATTTAATTTTATTTATAATATAATGGCATAACCGGACACCAGAAACCAACGTGCAATGGTCTTACAATGGTTGTGTGATGTCAACAGCAGTAATTAAAGGAATATTACTTATAAGACCTATTCCGGATCTCACCAAGCACTTAACAGACGATTAGAGTGTTAACAGCTGTCAAAATGTATGAACCAACAATCTATTGACATCTAACATAATGGTGCAATTGGCACCTAATGTCTAACCACAAAACTCATAAAAATAAAATAAAAGAAAACAAAAAAAAAGAACAAAGCCGATCACGGAGCAGGCTCGAACTCAGGACCGCGGACTCGGAATTGCGCCCTCTCCGACTGCGCTACGGTGTTATTAGCAAGCGGTTCGAATCATTTAATAGTACTTTAATTCCACCTGTCCATGATTTATATAATAAACCTTGTTAAAAGGGCGTTTCCATAGGCTGCAAACAAAAATTTAAAAAGTCACACAATGCCTTTGGAACGAACCGAATGCCTTGCTAATTTAATTAGCCTAGGACTTACCCCTTGTCACAAATACACTTGTCTCACACACTATTCACTATGAAAGTGTAATAATTTAATTAATTATTTCAAGTAGTTAATCGAAAAACCGTGCACTTAACAATTTTTAATGATTTCCGTAAAATAATGTTTACTCCATATCAAGACGTATCCATTTCCCAATGCCTTTTTTCCACCCACCGTCATCTTTTACAAATTAAAAACTTGTCAACTACCGCACTACAGTTGCACATTTCAAGACCCGTAGCGACCTCTATCGAGAGAACGGGAAAGTTACCATTACATACGTATTGAATGGATTTTTTTATTTATTTCCATGCTGTATTGATTTGACGATTGTGACACAGGTGGCATGAGTAATAGTCGACATACCTACTTGTTTCTCTAGTTATAGGTGACTAAAGTGCTATACCCTCTGTGCGGGAATCAAAAAAAAGGGTAACAACGTAGATTTGGTCATCTGTAGTGCATTTCTTTAAAGTAACCATCTTTGACCTCGTCTTCACTTAACATCAGGTGAGACTGAGGTCAAACGCAAACCCATATATGATAAAAAAAAAAAAAAAAGTAACTGCTACGGAACCCTACACAGAGCATGGTTCGATATGCTCTTGGCCGGTTTTTAAGTTCTAAGGTCATCCATAAAATACTACACCTATATTTCTAATAGGTAACATATACGTAAGTATACCGGACGCAAAAGTAACGAAATGAGTAATACTTTGAATATCCTTGAGGAGGCTTGATGCGACATACTTAAGCAATTGTCCGGTTTAAAAAAAAAAAAACAATAAACACAAGTATTAGTATTTTTATTTTTGGCTTTTAGGTCAAAACTTTGTAAAATGTTGATTATAAGAGAGATAAAGGTCTACGCTGGCGAGCATAACTAACACCATTCTGTAAAAAAAATCAGTACGGTAAAGTGCAAAAATGCACCATGACCGTAATACCACCACCACCACCACTAAGTTACTACTTTTGTTTGAATTTAGTTTACATTTTTATTAAAAGCAGTTTTGTTTTTGTTTAAGTACTACTTAGTTTTGTATAAGTTCTAAAAATCCCAGGCTTTGTGTAAGTTTTGCAACGTTTCTGACGTCTCGATCGCGTTTGCGTAAAAGTGTCACTTTGTATGGAACTGTCAAATGTTTCGAATTTGCGCGAGACTTATAATATGCAGCGATCACACCACCCTTTCCCTAACCCTAACGAAAGGGACGCCGCAATACATTGGGATGAGATGGAGATATCTCTATACGTAATATTGTATTGCGGCGTCCCTTTTGTTAGGGTTAGGGAAAGGGTGGTGTAATAGGGCTATTACACTAGGCTCTCGGGCCGGGTTCGAAGTTCGAAGCGCAAGACGCGCATGACCAAGCCACTGGACTATGTATGTATAATTTATTAACCCCCGGCGCAAAACACACGTTAAACTTGTGTATGTACAAGTTTAACGTGTGTTTCTATGTATCTGTGTGTCTGTGGACTGTGTATCTGTGTATCTGTCTGTGGCATTGTAGCTCCCAAACGGATGAACCGATTTAGATTTTTGTATAAAAGGTGATTGATAGAGGGTTCTTAGCTAAGTTTGGTGAAAATCCGTTAGGCCATTTACGAGTTACGAGCTAAAAAGTAGGGGTCCCAATGTTGTCGAGAATTTCTATTTATTTATTAACTATAAACACATGCTCATTGGTCAAATGGAACTTAAGCTTAGGTAAACACCAATGAGGGTGTCGTATGTAGCCTCAGCCTCAGAACTTTTATAGCTATAAATAAAATACTATCGCAGTTTTCACCTCATTATACATTAAAAAATACGGTATGAAAACATTGTTTTTACTTTTAATCATGTCCTCACTCACAACTGTCCTTCGACGCCTGACCGTCAAATTGAGCAATCACTTGTACTAACTAAATGCTCGGTTTATAACCATTGGCGTTTCTAGGGTTATTTTCTATGGTTCATGTACATACAGTCGAGGACAGAAAGATGTATACACTTTTTCACCTTATTCCATTGTAATAAGGTCCAAAAGTGTATACATCTTTCTGTCCTCGACTGTACCCTGATCACTTATAATATGTATAGTTGCGGTATTAAAAACGTCCATCACTTTTGGACTTCAAGCACTGAAACAGAGTTAAAAAGTGGCGAACTTTTCTATGGAACCCTTGCAGGAATAATGAGGATATTGGCAAGTCAGAAAGGAAAAGACAGTTAATTATTTGCGTTTATTAATCACATAATATTTATACCATGGACTTACTAAATACAGGGTGTCCCAAAACTGACACGTCACAGTGACACTGGAGGTAGGTCAGCTCAAGAGAAGTCCAACCAACCTAACATGACCCCAGTAAAAGTGGCACGGTTTTTGACTTATTGTCGAATCAAAGTTTTTCATGAATTTTGACCGTTTCTAACATTATTAGTGCCAGTGTGCACTCCGAAAGATGTCAAGGTTAGTTTTTTTTATGTGAACGGTAACATGAATTGTTAATTAAGGTTACAGAAATAGTATTTTATCCAAAAACTAAGTAAAATTAAAAAAAAATACTAGTTTAAATCATGAATTAATTTACAGCGAAACATTAATTTCGACTTTAACCACCAGTCGTGAAAAAAAATTACTAGAAAAGTAATGAGCAAATATCATTAAAATATTAAACATTTTATGCAGATTTAAAAATGGTATGATACATGTACCTTTCTGCAATAATAATGCCCTTAAAAATAAGTTAAAACTAGGAAATCGGCAATCGGTCAGATATCTCAGACTGGATAAACGCCCATTCACTGTTTGCGGAATGTCTAAAAGAAAGAGATGGAACATCCTTATCAGGAGAATGAGTCACCATAACATCGCTTTGTTGCACAAGCGACTGCTACCTGGGATTTTCCCACTTCGAAAACAACAGGAGTGGGGCAAGCTTGAGATCTGCCTCATCCTTATCTCTAAGCATTCAGGAATACTAAACCTAATTAGTTCGTTACCTTGCGTTTCGTGCAACACTTGTGCTCTCTCTGCTTCTCTGCTTTCGTGTTTGTGTTCCTAAACAAATCGACTTGGCATTCAACTGGACTCTGATTTCTTTTTGACTTGGACGGCTTGTGGAACGGAAACGACGACTCGGCACTCTTCTCGTTTGTGGAACTACTTCACTGAAATGGCAAATCGCAACAATTACACCCATCGTGAGTTCAGTGACATGCACATGATTATGGAGAAACTAGGCGTGTCACGAATCGAGGAAATATCTCATACAATGCAAGATTGGCTGCACGATTGTACAATGAAAGATATGCCAATCGTAATGCCACGAATTACGAAGTGATTTTGAGAGTTGTTAATGCATATCGCAACGGCAGAATGCCAGGACAAGTTGGTGCTGGAGGAAGACCCCAGACTATTAACCACAACGTTGTTTTAAATATGGTACGGAGAGAGCCAGAAATTTCACTACGAATCATGGAACGAAGAACTGGCGTACCTAAGTCCTCAGCACAGAGAATTTTGAAACGTAACAAATATCATCCGTACCATATTCAAAGAGTCCAAACTCTTCTTCCGACAGATTACGCCCCTCGAGTTGAATTTTGCCTACAAATGCTGCAAAAAATGAGAGAAAATGAAAACTTTTTCAACGAAGTCATGTGGAGCGACGAATCTACGTGTAGAAGAGATGGCTATTTCAATCTCCACAACATTCATAGCTGGCAACTTGAAAACCCACACGAGAAAAGAGAAGACCGGTCCCAACACCAATTTAAAATTAATTTGTGGACGGGAATATTCAATGGCCAAATAATAGGACCGGTCGAGTTGCCAGCCATTTTGAATGGGCAAAATTATCTGCAGTTCTTACAAAACGATCTGCCAGTTTTGCTTGAAGATACACCGCTCGCACTCAGAATGAGGATGTGGTTCCAGCAAGATGGCTGCCCCGCACACTACGCTCGCGATGTCCGCAATCATCTCTCAGAGATATTCCCAAGAAGATGGATCGGCCGATTGGGACCAGTGGCATGGCCGCCGCGTTCCCCGGACCTTAACCAACTAGATTTTTATTATTGGGGATGCCTAAAAGATAAAGTCTACTCCAAACCAATAAGGTCCCAAGAGGAGCTACGGCGGCGTGTGTTCGAAGCAGCACGAAACATATCCGAAATTAATTTAAGGAAATTAACTAGAAATTTTAAAAGACGGTGTCAAGCATGCATACAAGTCGGAGGTCAGCAATTCGAGCACCTGTTGTAAGATCTAAATAAATCAATTAAATTTCAACCTGCATTTCATTTCCTTTGAACTCAATGATATCCTTAATAAACATTCTTTTATTCGTCAGTCGGGTAAGTATCTCTTGCATTCCGCAAACAATTACAGGTAGTTTATTTCTGTATCCGACGAAATGATATTGAAAATTCCCTAGTCTTAACTTATTTTTATGAGGCATTCGATGCCCGATTTATTCCTATTTTATTGCAAAAAGGTACATGTATCATACCATTTTTAAATCTGCATAAAATGTTAATAATATTATAATGATATTTGCTCATTACTTTTCTAGTAATTTTTTTCACGACTGGTGGTTAAAGTCGAAATTAATGTTTCGCTGTAAATTAATTCATGATTTAAACTAGTATTTTTTTTAATTTTACTTAGTTTTTGGATAAAATACTATTTCTGTAACCTTAATTAACAATTCATGTTACCGTTCACATAAAAAAAACTAACCTTGACATCTTTCGGAGTGCACACTGGCACTAATAATGTTAGAAACGGTCAAAATTCATGAAAAACTTTGATTCGACAATAAGTCAAAAACCGTGCCACTTTTACTGGGGTCATGTTAGGTTGGTTGGACTCCTCTTGAGCTGACCTACCTCCAGTGTCACTGTGACGTGTCAGTTTTGGGACACCCTGTATAATAGGGCGTTTTTTTAAAGGTACGCTTAGTTAAGGACTACAAACGGTAATTGTTTCCATTACGTCACGAAAATTAATTATACTGCTAATAAGACAAATGGTGGTATCTCAGACAAAACTCCTGTAGCAAGTGCAGCCATATTATGTAGTAATGGGCGAGGGTTGAATCTGCTTCAGTTATTAAATTTGAGATATCGCCTATGGCGTATGAGGGTGGTATATAAATGTATGACAAATTTTCGTGACGTAATGGAAACAGTTACCGTTGTTAATTTTAGTCCTTAACTATGCGTACTTCTTCTGGAAAACGCCTAAAATTATGTGCATGAATTAATTAAAGCTAAGTTTAAGCTAGGGACATATTTCAAGCAAACTCTGTCTATCTATCAATTATTTTTATTTTTATAACATTTGCAGGATTAGAATACGTCGTTACGATATTTCTGTAATCTTCTGCATCTGAATTAATATAACCAGGTACGTAGAAACAAAGCTGACAATCTGTAATGATAAGTCACAAGTTATTAAAACGTAAATTATGGTGTCAAAATGAACTACACTATTAAAAAAAAAAACGTAAACGGTAAACGATACCAGATAAGAGGATTAAACATACATAATGTATCGCATAACCAATCAATCTCTACAGAAAAAGAAAGTCCTAGGCTTACTGACTTTGCCCAAATAAGACACAAGCAAAATAATAAGTTGTTTTGAATCAGAAAGTGAAAATGCTAGCGGAAAAAAGTGGCAATTACTCCATCGATAAGAGCGTAGCTCTTAAGTAAGATGTTAGTTTGCCTTCTCCTAGGTAGTGGTTACCGAGGTGACTAGCGGTCGTGAGATGGTGAAGACGCCTAGCGGCGCGAACTCGGGTCTCCTCAGCTGAGTCTGCAGCGAGAACAACTCCAGTTCCCTGAAGACGCGGTCGCCGCTCCGCCTCGCCCGGCGCGCCAGCCGCCCAAGCAGGCCTCTCGTTTGTTCCACCTAGTTAATAAATCGGTACAACTGAATAACGTTTCAAGATGAAATGAAGTGTCAGAAAATAATAGATTTAAGTTCTATTGTATAAAACAAGCACAAGTTACCATGAAACATTGAAAAAGTCGCTCAAAAATATCTGTTACATGCTTATCCCTTTAACTATAGAGTCGAGTTCAGATATTTTTGACTACCTATTTATGTTCCCTTATATAATAATAATCCAGCCTATATACATCCCACTGCTGGGCACAGGCCTCCACTCACAATGAGAGGGTTTGGGCTATAGTTCCCACGCGGGCCCAGTGCGGATTGGGAACTTCGCACACACCGTCAAATTGCTTTTGCAGGTGTGTGCAGGTTTCCTCACGATGTTTTCCTTCACCTCATCGTAAATTTCCAAATTATATTTCGCACATAAATTCCGAAAAACTTAGAGGTGCGAGCCCGGGTTCGAACTAGGGTTGCCACCTTTTTTTCTTAAATTAAAGTATTTGTTGGTTTAAATGAACAAAAAATAAAGTACGCATAGAAAAAATAAAGTATTTTATATTATTTGTAGTTCCAACTTATAAGTTTTTAAATTATTTTCATTGATGTCGAAAATAAAGTATTTTAGTGTACTTTATGTGCTTTGTAAATTATAAAGTACGAACAACCAAAATACAGTACAATACTTTATATTATAGTACGGGTGGCAACCCTACTTCGAACCCACGACCCTCTGCTTAAGAGTCGGCAGGTCAAACCATTCGCTACCACGGCTTTTATGTTCCCTTAAGTGTAACCGTTCCCAATTTATTATGGGATTCCTAAAATTAATATCTACCTGATCTTGAACCCAATGACATGGCTCCACGAGCACCAGTAACTTGAAAAAGTGGAGAATAACCCAACTGCTTTGTAGTACTAAAAAGTCTTGATGCGTTAAATGGCTCAGCACTTGGTGTACATGAAAACACAAAAAATAATCACAAGATTGTGAGGATGGATGTAAGGATGTTTGTTACTCTGTCACGCAAAAACTACTGAAATTTTCATGAAATTAGTACACAAATAGTTCTCATCCTGGATTAACACATAAGATACTTTTTATACCAGCAAATTGGAGAGTTCCTAAGGGATTAGTGATATACGGTTTCTTGTGAACGGAGCTAAAGCTAAGCTATGTTAAAGCTAATTATGTTGTATTTTCATTTGCCCTAAAATGGACGGAGCAGTGCCTTTAAAAATACTGAAGGATTTATAAAATTGGTTGAATTGCTTACACCGGAAGTTGACGACATTATACTGATCTGTACAATCTGAGCTTTCAGTCTTGATAAAGTTTTGACTAAATGACGTCATTTTACTCATAATTTTAAAAATCGATTTTTGTTTTTTAACCCAATGTTACATAATGTAACCTCAAATTATGTTTTTTTGTTATGGTTGAGAAAATATATACATACCAATCCCTGATATTAAATGGTATGGACTTATCAAGATATGTAAAAACCCCAAAGTAAAGCTTAGTAGTAAAACTATTCCATAGTCTTTGTCTATCTGGCTTATCAGGTTGCAAATCGCCTCGTAGTGTTGGGCGAGGTATCTGATGGATATATATCCTAGTTTTGGACTTGGCGAATCATCTGAAATAGATACTTAGATTAATTTATAAATTAATCGGCCTATAAAAACATTATATATTCAGCCTATCCTGATTTTGTACAAGATCCTATCACCCAACAACACTGTTTGAAATTTGAGGAAATTTACACTTACTTCCAATGAGACTCTCGAGTTGGCGATTGAGTGCAGTAAGCGTGAAGTTTAACTCCATTACAGTTAGGCTGTACTGCAGCTGTATCAAAACCACTATCAGACTCTGATAATAATAAACGGAATATAATCCGTTTACTAGATCTGAAAGTAAGTACATTCGAACATTATCTCTTCGCCTTAGATTAAAAGTTAGTATAGTAAGTTATCTGTTATACTAAAACCTATTCGATCACTAAAGGTTGGCGTCCTAGGCTCGCTGTTTTTGCCTCCTATACTTTTACTATGAAACTGCGTCAACTGACGCCAGCCTTAAAACTCAATCGCTTCGTCTTTGTACCTATTTGACGCGTGTGTAAGTTAAGTAAGTATGTGTATGTACAAATCTAATTTGTACATACACTTACACAACAACAATCGCAACCGATATTTAATCTATATTAAAAGTATGTTGTCTTTACCACTACACCATCCCTCAAGTAATTTAGCTATATATCTAGTACTCACGGGTTTGAAGGACAATTACCTATAATACTGCTCACTACCTGTTGTCGAATAAAAGAAAAGCTTTATCAAATATACATACGATTTTGTGAATTATATGAAAACCAAAAATCATCAACAACATTCATCAAGAACACCCAGACAATGTAGCCGATTAGGAGAAATTTCCTAGTTCTTTCAGTTCTATGTGAAGAGGTGCTAAAATTGAGTCTGAAGTTAATCTGAAAAACAAAACACAGAGCAATTATTCAAAGCAATATATGTTACGGATTTACAAAAACAATACAGTTAAATACCACAAGCACCTGTTTTATTTCTTTTAGCATCATTATCAGGTTTCCCATCGCGGCTGGCGCGTTCAGTGATCGAGCGACACACGTCAACATCGTCAGACCCATATCAGCAATCCAAATCGCGCTGGTTAATGCTGTCGTACCCACTCTGCTGTGATTCTCTGCCATGAAGTCAAAAGCTATACCTGTTAGGAGCAGCATACCTGTAATATTTAAAATAACTGTTACTGATCCTAAAGTCCACATTTTACTCGTATCGTACAAATAGTTGTTTAAAAACCGTCTTCAAAAACCCCAAATTCAATAATGATCTGAGAATAATGGTTTTTGAAGGCGGTTTTATGATTTGTTAATTTTTTTTTCGCTTTTTACTAAATCGCTGAGGAGTTCTTTTGATACTTCAACATCACTTCCTCTTTACCACCACATGCCACATTTTGATGAGTAAAAGTAGCTTCATAATCTTAACAAAGAATTTTATCGCTGCCCGTGAAACACTTATGATGATTAAAGAGTTCCGGTGGTCATATCCGGTCTTCATCATCAGTTCCACTTCACTAAAATTTATAGAATGAAAATGCTTAAGTTCTTACAGAAAGTACCAAAATCGTTGTGTAACATATGCCTATAACTTTTGAGGAGTTCCTTCTATCCCTCATTACTTTCCCAACTAAATAATAATTATCGAAATCGGTCCAGTAGGTAAAATGTTATGCGTGAACATAAAAAAGCCAGTCAAGCGCGAAGTTTGTATTTTTCAGAGTTCCAAGGGATTGCAGCCTTGAGTATTTGATATGAATTTCAACTTAATATCTTGCCTTGCGTTCCTGAGAAAAAAGGTATTGACAGACAGACAGCCAGACGGACAACGAAGTGATCCTATAAGGGTTCCTGTTTTCCTTTTGAGGTATGGAACCCTAAAAACTTACAATTGAATAGATAACCTGCACCTTTTTTTGAAGCCGGTTATAAAAGTTATGACCTGAATAGCGACTATAACGTGCCCTTTTAATTTTTTTGCCTATATTTGACAGCGTCGGTGTACGCGGATGATTAACTTCGCTGCACGCGTGATAGTTATAGTGATAGATAGTTATAGTGATAGTTAGTTATAGTAATATATACATCTATCTAGTATGTATAAAAATGGATCCCTATTTCATTTGGTCACGCCATAACTTGAGAACGGCTTGGCAGTTTCGGTATTTTTTTTTTTCAATATTCCTTGAAGTCTTAAGCTCCGCTTGACTGTTTCCATTTTGATTGAAATTACATTGAAGCGGAGCGGAGACGAGATGTGGATTACAACCAATGTAACCGTAAGTAACCGAATACAGAGACCGGGCACAAGTGGCCAGTTAAAGTGCCTTAGACAATTCTACAAAACAAGTGACTGGCTACAAACTGCTCAATATAATAGTCAGGCGTTGAATGAAAGCCTGCCGGGGCGACGCTCCGAGTTGCCAGCCGCCGCCCGCGCGCGTCAGCCGCACCGGTGCGGCGCCGATGGCACGCGACACTCGTAATGCGATGCCGAGTAGAGTCGGCACGCGGCTGTCTGTGCTCGATACGTATGAGTTAGTGTCTGGAAACAATTTATTTTTATAGATATTAGGTAGGTATACGTACTATAGTTTCTATTCCCATATCAAATTATTTATTTTATAATCTACCCTATTGATATTACTAAGGCCTCGTTTGCACAAACGGTGAGACGCGTGGGCGGCTAGTTGAAAGCATTTTATTTTGTGGCAAGGGTAAATACAATAGTAAGTCCCGTTTTATAATATTATTAGTTTTTGGCCGTAGAATCAAAAACCAAATCACCTGGGCATATTTTTCCCTAATTAAATACGTGGCACAAGCTTTTTAAACATTCATAATTGTCGATATTGTATTATTGGTGCGAAAGATCCCCTCATCGTACTACAGAACTTTAGCACCAATAATAAACTGCCGATAAGATTGTAAGTTACTTTATATTTAGTACTAGATATTTTATTTAGAAATACTATTTTTACAGCTGCGAAAGTTAATTTGACTTAAATAGTTTAGTATAAATTATAATAGCTTGCAAGTAAATTAAATTAAGCCAGCGACGCATTACCAATAATGCCACCAAAATCCTACGTATTCTTTAATTTTAAAGTTTGAACTAGAGCTAGAGATAAAATCATGTCATTCACTCTTGTGAGTTTTATCAATTACGAATTCTCGTATTACCTAAAATATTAAAAATCTTACCTCCAGCATAGTAACTTGGTTTCCAAGTCTGCGCTATTTTTTTTGTGAACATCGTACTTATTTTTATGTAATAATGTATAACAGTCGTTTCTACCTTTCGTAAGATTAACGAAATGCTTTCTTCAGCTAGGCCACTAACGTACTTATAATGACACGCCTACTTATTTATTTTTAGAGATCCGATTGGTATGATTAGTTTACCGACAATAATTGTCAATAAGGTGAGGTGACATTCGTAGGCTTCGACGCTGTAAATAAAAGTGATTGGTTTTTAATGGTCACCCTCCTAACGATGTTTACACTGCATTGTCGCGAGAATTGATGAAACAAAATTGAGTTTGGTGATTTTTACCTGTAACTTATTATTGTTTAATGTTTAATTATGTCATTTATAGTATATAAATGACATAATTCGTATCTAATTGTATGTAATAATAACTAGGCCTCAAACCTTTTTACAAAAATGAAATAAAGAAGGCCATACACATGAGTTTATTCGAGTTGTATCAAATGTATGTTTACATAAGTAGCCATTAGATTGAATAATTCCCATGGATTGGAATACCGAATATTATTCGCGATTGATTTTTCTTTGGTTCGTTTCCCGGAATTGGTTATTATTTGTTCCTGAGTCTTGGATTATTTCTATATGTATTTAAGTATAAATCTCTCTCTCACTCTGTATATAATATATAGAGTAGTAGTAAGTATCCCGTAATACCTATAAGCATAGAGATTAGTTTAGGACTAGGTTAATGGGAAACATGCATGCATGATGTAAATATAACGAAATATGCCGCCTAATTAACGATTCTACTAATAATTCAATAAGCGACACTATTATTAACGTAATATTTACCTTCCAAACCATTTTCATAGGTCTACAAACGGCCAAAATGCTACTAGGGACGGGCCCGTTAGGGCATCGTCAATGTAAGACCTTGTCCAAAAAGGTTAAGCGTCCAAGTTTTACGATGTAATTATGAAATTGAAACTATCTAATAAACATCACATACTAACGCCAGAGTCAAAGCCGCCGCGCTGTTTGTTGCGGCACAAAAGGTTACATGTTGCATCACAGATGTTCTGAGTATTTTAAGCAAATCTGACATAACGAAGGTCCTCAAACACTCGCACAACGACCACGACACTCAAAGATTGTGTAATGGTTGTATAAATAAGAAGGATCCTTGATGATAAAGTAATTTTGAGAATTAAAATAACTGTCGTCAAAATTCCTTTGCATCTCTAAAACCTGTAGGTATGTAAAGCTAAGATAGTGATGATAATATCAGTGATTACAACATATCCAGTAAGAAATGAGTAATTACTCAATTGAACTATCGAGATGAGTGTTCGCGACAGGCGCGCAGGCGCGCGTTGGCATTTAGCTGCGTTTACGAAACAGCATCAAACGCATGCAACGTAAAATTTCTAAGTAAAATGGTTACACCTAAAGCGTTAAACTTAATGATCACTTCGTGTGGGAGAGTATGGCAACTACCTTTAATCTTCCTTTATATGTATTTCACTTGAGGGTTGCGGGGTTTTAGTTTAAAAAAACTAAAATATTAATGAGACAGTACTTGTCTTACTCGTATCCTATCACAAGGGCACAAAATAGCTCCACATATTTGTGGAAAAAAAAACACAAAAAATTAAATATGTAAAAAAAATACCAGCTTTGGGACATTCCGGGATATTTTTTAATGAATAATAACAATATTTCTTTCATTAGATCAGAATTTAATTAGAATAACCAATTTAAATGCCATCAAATATTTAGGCTTCAAGGTTAGTCTAGGTAAACTAGGTGTTGATTTTTTTAATGTTTTTTATGCATGAATGCTGGGTTAAAGTTAAATGTCAGGTTCGATTATCATTTATTTGTACATTCTTACACAAAAGTATACGTACAAAGGCAAAGATTTTGTAATTTAATTATATCAAACTTTTCATATAATTAATAATCAGAATTGATTTACCAACGATCCCTTAACAGGTATTTATAAGCGTACATTAAAATTTGGGTGTAACTACTTTATACCAAAAGTTTCAAAATAAGGAAATAATTTGATATTATATATTATAGGAAAACTACGCTGTTTAGACCAATGTGCGATCATCTTCTTGCGTTATTATAAACATTCATGTTTTTGCTCGTCAAGTATAATTCGTTTGTGATTACCAATGAAATTAATTGTGCAAATAAACATATCGATAACTGTCTCAGGCTTCGTAGAGTACTTACATCAGCAAGAGTCATTTGCAGCTGTTTACACGAGCGGGGTTAGCTAACACGGGCTGGTTTACCTATCCATCTTCAGATACATTTTAGCTATATATTTTTCTTTCATATGACAGAAAAAGATAACTCTAGATGGACTCATCCTTCTCAAAACCCTGGAATATAATACGGAATAGATGTATTAATTACCCTGGCACCTGTAACATGTAATCTGCTGCATGAAAACCATATAAGTATTACTCACGTGAACTGTTAAATGGCAGTCAATATTTAGATACACTTATTATTTTTATTTTTCTTAAATAAGTTCATCTTTATGTAGAATTCATCAACTTGATCTTAAAACCAATTTATTTTCAGTGTTCACACGTCACTTAGTCGACCCTGAGCAAATTTCAAATTGTTTTGGCTTACTGTATTAACCTATATACTTGTATTATGTATGAATTATATATGCTGTTTGTTTTCCAATAAAAAAAATGTATGCTAAGCCCGCTGGTGGCCATAAAAGTTATCGCTCTCTTTCGCGTACGGCTTCAATCGGACTTTTTTTTAAATATCCTCAATTTATTGGTTGAATAGTTCATAAGGATGTTCGAAAACTGTCAAAATGTATAGGATTGCCGTAAGCTGCAAATCTATCGCGTCGGCCGCTAATGTCAATTCCATACATTTTTCTAACGTAACGTAAACGGTAACGCTCACCAAATGCAACTTGTCTCGCCCTACCTTGGGCACTAGCCAAGATGCATAACGCTAAGTTTAGCGTGTCAATTCCATATAGTTAATATTATATTTATATTTTCGAAAATCGTCAAGTTAGAGTAATATTGCATTTTGGCTAGGTCACCTTATTTGTTTTCATATTCCTGTTCTACCGATTCACATGTTCAACATTTGTTTCGGCAAATATTAAAGTAATAGTGTTTGTTTTCATTCTGGATGCGTCAACTCTTTGCTAGACAGGTACAGTCAGCTGCAGAGAAAAGTAACCCCCCCTGCATACAATTTACTTAGCAGAGGGGGTTACTTTTCTCTGCAGCTGACTGTACCAAACATTGCGTACCTAAAGGTAATTTTCTTATGAGACCGCTCTCTTCGGTCCTATGCTACTCGCAATACTACGAGTAACAATAAAACACAATGTACATATACATGTAGAGATAAATAATTATAAAATATTTATGGCTTGAGTATAATTGCTCATGAAATTTTATTCACCACATCACCTTCATGACCACCACAAAATAATGCAACGTTTTGTGGTGGTCATGAAGGTGATGTGGTGAATATGAAAATATTGGAAAGTGATGACGTTTATTTATACAGGAAGTTACAGATTTTTAAGAAAAAAAAATTGAATTGAAAAAAGTTTTCTTTTTGCTCACAATACAATAAAATATAATGAGGTATCTTAGGTAAAATCAAAAAGAAAGTTATAAGAAAAACATTTTATTTCTTTTGCTTAAAAAGCGTAGTACAAAATTTAAAAAAAAGTACAAAAGTAGATGTGTGTTATGGCACGCAAACAGATTGTTTTCTCATTGTTGATGCTCTGAGCACGAATTTTTTAAATGAGATCGAACGTTCACTGGTATATTAACGAGCTGCTTCGGCTCGAAGAAAACATCACGATGAAAAAGTTGCAAAAGAAGTGATCTAGCAACTTATCATTACTATTAATAAGGCTTTCACACTGTTAACGACCTAATAGTTAAGAAGTATTTACAAAGGTCAGCGCTTGTCCAGTAATCAAGATCGTTTATTTCTTCTGTCCGAGGGAGGTCTTGGGTTGGAAGCCGTTGGGTCCGGCGGTGAAGACCACTTTGTAGTTTTTGCCATCGGGAGCGGTGAAGGCGTACTCGCCTTGGACGTTTAGAGCCGCGTTCTCGGATTCAGGGTTTTCCACCTTGCCGGATTCCTGGCGTGAGGTGCCATCACTAGTCTCGAAACTGGAAAGCAATTAGAAGGTTAAGGATGTATCAGTTTTAAGGTCACTTTAAAGTATATTTTAAAGTTGGGCTACTAATTCTAATAATAATAAAGGGCGTAGTTTTAGACTTATGAACAAAAGAACGAAGTTTATGTGTTTTTTTTTTTTAATGTAATATTCGTAAGGTAATGTAATAATAAGTTTTATTAAATTTGTTTTAGTTGATATAGACCTTTTTAGGTAGAAAATAAGAACGAACTTGAGGTACTTACGCGAAGTTGTATCCGTCGGGCTGTACGTCGCTGTCAAATCGCAGAATTTGCACGTCACTTTGGGCGGGCTTCTGAGCGGCGCACACGGCCGCCAGCACGCACACGATGGTCACCTAGGACACAGATATAATCCATGAACTTCATATGTTCCAACACAATATTTTACACCCAGACGTGGTCACAAAATAGCCATTATAAATTGACCCCGGATTCATAATCCTGTATATGAATCTGGGATCCTGTATTTAGTTTCATAATCAACCTGTGTACCTATAGGACGAGTTTTTGCTCTTTTAAAGAAACCTAACATAGGTTTAGTAAAAGTATTACGCTTTTCGAGGTAATCGAAATTTTCTGAAATTTAGATTTTTCAACATTTTAATGCAAAATTTAAGTTAAAGAAATGCATTAAAAATACTTAAACAAAATAGACAATATTAAAAATCTAGTACCTATGCGACATCAAACTTACGACCATCATCCTAATCTAAGTCGATTCGTATATTTTACAGGGTTTTAACATAATCGAGAATCATTGTACCTAGTGGTTCAAATAAATGTTTTAGAGTTTTTAAACCCTGATGTGTTATTTATTGTCTAGAATTGAATGCTGGGCGGCCAACAAGCAGTACCTAGACTATATTGCATTTAACTGAAATACCATGCAGACACGAAATCAGTCATAATCATAACCCCGCGCGATATAGGTACATAAGTAAAGAGGAACATCGACGAGGCGGAGAGACTTGTGAGAAAATTGATATAACCATGATAAAGAAAACTGTAGCCCCGCCTGAATATCCTTTGTAACTGTAATCAGTGGAGATTCGGACAACAGGTCTAGCAAAATGATGATGATGATAATTTGGTGTTATTAATTCAAACAAACTTTAAAATCAACGTTATGTTTAAATAACCTAAGAGTAGTGTAGTGTCTCACTAGAAACAAAAACTGCTGTGACATACAGACAGACAGACAGACACCGAAGTCTCACCATAAGGGTTCCTTTTTTACCATTTTGGTAGGGAACCCTACAAACGAACACTCAACGGTTTACTCACCTGGTTTCCTGACTAAACGTGAGTAAACCGTAGAGTGTTCGTGTTTTGTTTCTAATAATGACTCACGCTAGTTTAAATTGTTTTTCCCTTAAATTTCTAACTTTGTCTGACCATAGTAATCGTTCTTTGGCAAACCTTCAATCTTGACTTCTGAATCTCGGTCGGGGACTATCTTTGGGAACCGTAGGTTAGGCATCTGTCAACAAGTTTCTGCTCACATTTGCGTGTATGCAAATTGATTGATTCAGTGAAATTACTGTATTATTTTCTTGAAACCATAAAAAAAACCAGTAAGTTCGGGCTGAATATCACTACATACTCGTAGTATAAAACAAATTCCCTTCCCGCCGTCTGTCCGTTTGTATGTATACATACATACGGATTTTGATGCGGTTTGCATCATCAGTTAGATAATTTTTCACGGAAGGTTTATGTATATAATAATAAAACCCGGAGCGAAGCGAGGGTGGGTCGCTAGTTAATGATAAGAAAATATGATAATTTTAATTGCAAATTTTATTTTATACGTATAAAATGTTCTAAAATAAAATTATTTAACAAATATAATTTGGATAATTGCAAGTGCTTATTAAAATATCCACCATACTCAAGGTAATAAAATTTTATGATGTGAGTAATAACTACATATCGCACGTTAATACCGACACTTAACAAAAACAAATGTTGTTTGAATTGTGACTTTATGGTGATTAAAAGAATTAACTTTTGACTGTTTAATTTTTTTGCATAGTGTCACTAACGGACTGAATATGCGATATTATAAAACAAAGTTCACCCGTCGCGTCTGTCTGTCTGTTCGCGATAAACTCAAAATATACGAGACGGATTTTCATACGGTTGTCACTAATGAACGAAGTGATTCATGAGGAAGGTTTATTAGGTATGTACATTACATTCTTAAGCTTTAATATAGGAGTGAAAATGTCTGTTGTCTAACCAAATGTTGTTTTGTTTTCTAACCAAAACGTCAAAAACAATTTTTGAACATTTAATGTAGATTAAAATTGTCCTTTAAACTATATCATTTAAATAAATACTTTAGAAGATATCACAGATTCAAAATGATGCGCAAATGTTTCATCGAAACGATTGATCGGTCGCGCAGCCGCCGCCACGGCCTGCCATTATTCCAGTTGGACATGGGTTATTTTAACTTAAATTAACCGAAGCAAAGCGAGGGCGGGTCGCTAGTTAAATTAAAATTTCACACACAATACATGACACATGACACACTTTTGCAAAACTTATTAAGTAATGTAATGGTGTATACAAATTTAGAAGTGACCTTCAAATAATTAAAATTTAGAAAAATATATTTGTACTCACGTATTTGATCATGTTGCTTAGTATTCTTGTTGAGAACAGACTAACGAATGAGTAACTAGTGTAGGTTCGTTCGTTTTATATATATTCCGAGACACAGCTGCAGGCTGACGTCACGCGGAGATGGCCCGCCGCGTCTCGCGCTTCACTCTCCGCAGAGACTTCACATTTTTTGTCAACACCAACTTGACCACTCGTTAGGTACCTACTCGAACAGTAAAATGTCAGGACGCAATAAAATTTTAATGTTATAAAAATATGACCTTGGTAAATAGCTTGGTAAATTAGTGCTCACAAGGGGGGTGTAGCTGGTAAGGTCGAAAGCAGAAAGTTTGACTTCTTGATATAAATCAGTCGAAGCAAGCCCACTGGACATAGGGCTCGCCCAAAGATCTCCAAGACTCATTTATCTATCGACTACAGACATACTTACAGTTTTAACTGATGGTTCTAACTGTTCAATCGGACTGATGAAATTTTGATTATATGTCAGACCAACTGTACACGTTTCAGATTTGTCTACCCATGTAACGATTTAACTGAACAGTCCGACTAAACAGTTAGAACTTTACTGTCAGTTGAAACTGTACGTCTGTAGCCGCCTTTAACCGCGGTCCCTTATGTGAGGCCTTCTAACACTTCGCTTTCCGGTACGCGGTCGCCACTCTAGAACCTTTCCGTCCCAACGGTCATCGGGCCAGCGAGCATCAATGGCTATCAATGTTAGTTAGTTAAATGTATTAACATTAATATAAACTTCTTTTAAACATCAAAACGGTTGCAACTAGGAGTATTTCGCCAAGCAAGGAGGATGTTATTATTTGATTAAATAAATTATCATAATAATGTATTATGCAAACCTGGACATTAAAATCTCCAACCAAATGTATTAACTACATCTTTGAATTTGTAGAATTTAGGGTTTTTATAAATTATTTTATAACGAATAACTAATGGAATGCATATAAGTAACTAATAAGTGAATTGCAATGGTAGCAAAAGCTAGTCTTGCTTTTTTTTTATAAGGCTAACCAGTATTTTTAGGTTTTAGTTTGTATTAAAAGACTAAATTGAATTAGTTTCTAAAGGACTGGGAAATAGACCGCAAGCAAAACACAATAGGTTGAATACAATCGTCATAGTCATTGTAATGGTTACACGCACTTAGAAACGTTACCAAAAGTCAGCTGATTATTATATGATTATAATGAGCCATTATAAATAATACCGGGATGGTGAAGAAAGAAACATATTCGGTGCTAATTTGTCATAAGATTCAAAGGCATGATAGTGTTTGTATATTTTGTTTGAATGTGTTATTGACAAAACAGGTTTTATCTTTAGATTTGTACGTATACCATCCGGTCATGATCACGAATAATAAACCGGGGTTCACCTTTACACATGCACGTGCCAATTATTATAAGCATCAAACAGCGTTAATTATGTATAAATTCATTAAACATAGTTGTTGGTAATAAATGTAAATCCTAACCTTCTGCCTCACATATTCGACCAATTTTTTTTAACAGTTATTATGTAATTCAGGACTAGTACCTGGGAGACGGAGCGCCGTCGCTCGGGTCAAAACCGAATTTTCAACGATTTCTATACAATAACCAAAAAAAACAATAACAAAAGCTTTACCCAAAAAAGGAACAAAAAGAAAACAAAAAAACGGTCTATACCAAGCCGGTGTAAAATAATAATATGTACTTGAACTTCGAAATCATACTAACTGTTGCCTCAATTGCAACATACAGTACATATTCAACAAGCCACCTGTAACTTCTGTCAAACAAAGTGCACGCTTGATGCGCATGGGCGTGATATAGCACCCGCCTGCGCGAAACACCAGTAGCATTTACCGTTTATTCTTAACCATGATACAAACGTGAATGTGACTTTGTTCTAACACAAGCAGTTAATTTAATCTACTATTGATACTTCTATTATTAATTTAATCTTTGCATAAATATTTTGAACACTTACTATAAATTCATCTAGTTCTAAACTATGGATCCCCATATTACCTGGGTATTTAGGTATACTAGAAACGATATACCTACTTGTAAGAACAAAATATTATACAAAATTTTTCCATGTATCTAAGAAAACAATAAAATAGAAATCATAAAAAGCAGGTAAAGACATATTTATGAGACAGAGCGTTTTATAACTACATTTTTAAAATTTTGAAGCCATATCACCGTAAAAATTGGATCCTCTTTTGGTATTAGTAATAAAATGAATATGTCAACAATATTTTTGTCATATAAAGCCGATCAAGTGCGAGTCGGACTCGCGTCAATGGTTCCGCACAAACTTGTTGGTGTGTAAATAGTTCGTAAATCAGGGGAATATAATAGAAACAAGCACTAAGTTTGCACTCTCGTACTAAGTGAGTGTCGGTTTACATCACATAAAAAATAAATTGCAGTATTTATCCTGGATGTTACTACAAATTAACGGATTTCGGATTTTTCCCTTTACTTGTGCTATAAGACGTTGCTTCCTGCCAAATTTCATGATTCTAAGTAAGTCAACGGGAAGTACCCTATAGGTTTTGATTCTCTTGACATTCCCTTGGATATGCGGCATAAACGGCCGTATCTTTTGATTGCGTTGACTTAGAAGTTTGATTTTTTTACAACTCCAAGGGATTGCAGACTTGAGTATTTGATATAAATTTCAACTTGATACGTCTACGAATCCCCGAGAAAAAGGGTCTTGACAGACAGACAGACAGACGGACCTGTAAGGTTTCCTTTTTCCTTTTGAGGTACGGAACTCTAAAAATACGTTTTGATGAGTCTAGAGGCACTTTATTTGAAGGCTTCGTATAAAAAATTTGTGATTAGAGTCTTTGTAAAGTGCGTAGCAAAGATTATTCACATCTTGACATTTCAATGTCAAGTAAAACTAAGTAATGTGCATGCATAACATTATTTCCAGTATGATTCGTCCTAAGAAAAGTGATTGTAATGTTAATGCCAAGGCGCAATGTCTCGTTTTGTTTATAACCTGACAGGTAATCCTTTCTTATTACATTACGTTGATTGTAAATCTAGTTTAAAAAAAACTTATACCTACCGTGAGGAATTAGCTCAATTAATATTCTTATCAAAACTATAGACCCGCAGGTACCTAATTATTTGGATTAGGCCTTAATATTTTTTTGTTAAATTAGCAATTAATTAGCTTTTTTGAATTTTGTATTAAAATAATATCTACACTATGAAGAAAATATTTGCATTTTATTAACTTAATAGGTACAATTAATAGATGTTTTGATATTCGATATGCAAACAAGTATTTCGTAGATAGATACACGAAATAGATATCTTTGACCTTTGCCTTTTTGTTGTAAATAACGAAATACAAAACAAAGAACTTTACAAGCAGCCATGGAACTTTTTGTGTGTTACTAAGTTGACTAGATAATTTTCAACAAGGAATAAGTTTTTCTCATCACTGCTCGGAAATATGAACATTTTTATTTTTTTCCACATTATACATTTTAATGTGGAAAGACTGGGAAGCATCCGTCACAGTCGTACTTACAATATGTAAGTAACTGGCCAGAAAGTGACAGATATTTGATCCACGGTTATCTACATTGATAAACACGAGTAATATAGGCCAGCTGGGGATTTACTATTTTAAGACTTCCCTCTGAATACCTGTATTATCATATTCTATTCTATGAAATCTATTAGATGTATTATTGTTTATTATTTATTATTTAACTTTGGCGTGGAAAAGTTTATCATTTTTTGGTATCTATTAGAGTTTATTACATATTTTTTATATGTGTTAATAGTTGTGATTGCCAGCATCAATCCGGGCAGTCTTAGGACCAAGATTAGGAAACTTAAATGATGAATAAGAAAAATCTAGCGCAGAGGTCTAATCAAATGAACTTTGACACAAAAACACCTATGCAGTGATCTCTTGTTCATTAATATTGTGGAGAATCTCATTGAAAATATTACAATGACATATTGCACGGTGGGCGATACTGCGCCGGCACTTACATAACTTTTGTTTATTTATAAGTCATAAGCTGCTAGCTAATTACGCAATACGCGAGTACCTTGGCTTAGGATTTGTATAGGTACAAAGAAGGTACAGCAAACACTTTTTGAGCATACATTCACATTATTTTCTTTTTGTTTATATTGCCGATTTTATATCTATATCTATCTGTACAGACAGGGTGGCCCGTAAGGTGCATGACAAACTAAAGGGGGAGATAGGTGGGCGGGTCAGCTATCAAACATAAAAAAAATAACCTTAATAAAAGTGTTGCCACTTTCGAGATATTTCGGTTTTTCTGATTTTTCGTACTTTAAAAATAATTTCATTTGTCATTTATTTACACTGTTGTTGTCACATTTGAATCCAATTTTACCATTTATTCGTATGTGGGTCAATTATGTGATTTGTTGTTTATGTTTTTGTCATTTGACAAAGAAAATTATTCTTAAATTTCAAATTTCTACTTGGCGGCGATCGAAGAGTTTGAGGCCACTATCTTTTTTTTTAATAAAGAGTCTGTACAGGTTGCAGCACAAATCTAATATGTACATAGAAAATTGCAGATTAATAGTTAGTGGGTGTAGGGAAAGTTTGAAAAAAATCAGAAAATATCTTTAAAATGGTGACACTTTTATTAATGTGATTTTTTATGTTACGGGACACCCTGTATAATAATGATAATAAATATAAAGATAAACTTAGAAGGTAACTTAGGTAGTTTGGATGGGGGTTTGTGAATTTAAGTTACTTACTTGAAAATGTATATTAAAGCTATTTGTATATACAACTTAAGGGGATGAAATAGGGGTGGTACTTTGTAAGAAACTTTGTTCCTCTTTGAAGTTAGAAGCGTGGAAATTGGTATTTCGTTTTATATTTACAAAGAAAAACTACAATTTTGGCAATTTTGGAAAAACTAACCTTAAGGTGGTGCAATAGTGTTGTAAATTTGTACCAGAGTTTGGTGATTTTTTCAAGTTTACTAACTTGTAAATTGGCATTAACGCTACTGTTATTAAATAAAAAATACATTTCTCGGCAATTTAGGATAAACTACCTTTAGGATGAAATGGGGCGTGAAAATTGTATGGGAGTTTGGTCATTTCTAAAGTTACAAATGTGGAAATTGGTGTAAAGGCTACTGTTAACAAAACAATACAACTTTTGGCGATTTCGGACCCCTTAGTGGGTGAAAAGGGGGTAGGGTAGGGGAAGTTTGTATGGTGGTTTGGTCATTTTTAAATGTGTAACGTGAAAATTTGTATTTAACTACTATTGATGTCTGATCATAAGGAGGTTAAGGGGGTAAAATGGGGGAGAAATTTGTAAGAGAGTTTGGTTATTTTTGAAGTTAATATATTGAAATCGATTTATGGACTACTAAATATAAAATATGACTACGCGGTTATTGAAAAATCTACCCCTCATAGCGGGCTTAGCATGCATACACGAGATAAAACTTGACAGGTGCTAGGGAAATTAATACATATAATCCATATTCTAACGTAAGACTTAACGCTTAAGGTTTTAAAAAAAGTGTATTTTGAACTCCTGACGAAAAAATGGGATTTATGTTCGTTTGAACGGTATTCAATGAAAACAGCAGTTTTAATAAAATAGGCGTAAAAACTTTTTACGAGGCTTTTATTGAGACCTGACGAGTTTAGCACTATAGAATGTCTCATGTGACGTCATAGGTCATGTCGATGTGCTAGGACATTAACCGCCTGTTTCACAATCGTCAAGTAAAGCATATCTGTCAAATAAATTAAGCCTTTTCCCTTTCTTACACTTGAAATTAGACAAGGAGAGGGCTTATTTGACAGATTCATTTACTTGTCGATTGTGAAACAGGCCCTAAACCTCATACCCCGTACCTGCGTTTATCTATGAGCTACGACACTTGGTGGAGGTGCGGGGTATGTAATCCAACTTTTTCTCTGGTATTTATTGGGTTAAAGCATCCAACAATCACCATAGTCCTATTATCTTATTGATTTTACATTAATGTTGCGCTTAAGGACTGGTTGATGTATGCTATCCCTACATATCAAAATTTATAAATATCCAGAGAGGTAGGGGAGTTAGGGATAAGCTAGGATTTCTGTATAGGAGTTTGGCAGGTCTTGTAAATTGTTATTTTGGGGCCAATGAGTGAAGAGAGCAGGGATACTTTTCTACTTAAGTAGGTATAGCTAGGTAGTAGCACAGTAACCTTCCTGTACCGGGAGGGAAGATGTGAAGGTTCGCTATGTGAAGCGTACTGGCTGCATCAAAAGTGGACAGTATTTGAAAGTTTATATTTAAGAAAGAATGTCGATTAAATTTGAAAAAGTGTGTCAATTATCAATCGGTACTGAAAGTGTGGCCTGTAAAGAAAAGTATTTGTATTCAATGAAATAAAAGTATACTGAACCCCGTACCTCACCGGATCTCTCTCTCTCTCTCTCTCTCTCTCTCTCTCACTGCGTATACGGTGCGTCAACGTCTTTTGAGCACCGGTGTGGCCGAACCAAAGCATGGTTGTCGTTGCCTGGTACCCATAGTACAAGCCTAGAGCTTAGTTTGGGACTAGGTCAGTTTGTGCGAGATTGTCCCTGATATTTATTTATTACTAGCGACCCGCCCTCACTTTGCTCCGGGTACTATTATATACATAAACCTTCCTTTAAAAATTATCTAACCGATGGTAAAACCGCCGACCGCATTAAAATTTGTTGCATAGTTTGAAAGATCTAAGCGTACATACAAAGGGACAGACGGCGGGAAGTGAATTTGTTTTATACTATGTAGTGATAGTGATTTATCAATGGTGACTTGATGTCGAATCAGGGCGTAATAGAGGTGTCTTCTTGTTTTATTCAACCTGTAATCCCCACTCTGCAGTCCGTGTTGGGTACATTCAGCTCTACGTACAGTCAAGAGCAAAACAATAAGAGCTAACTATGTATAATAGGTACTCTCGTATAGAAATCGGACAGAGAAACCGTTTTTCACTGAAATCCTGAGTTCAAAGCTCGTAAGCACTGTATCTTCCGTTTAAGTAATTATTATCTGAATAGGTGTTATATCAACCACTTAAAAACTTTAAAGATTTATAAGAATGAATACTTGTAATTGTAATTGACTGAAATCAGATTAATTTGGCCCTTGGTTTACTCAAAAATCTGCTTAAATAAGTTGCGATGTAGGTTAAGTGATGCACGCGCGTCGCGCAGCAAACAATTTACACAATTGACAAATCCTCGTAACGTTTTCATGGATCACCTTAAACAAACTGTTTGCATTATTGTGATTAACACCTCGACTTGCCAATGAAACTTCGAAATATCGTCGTGGCGATACTTTGGGAAACGATATTTATAGCACAGGTTGTAACGTCAAGCAGTAGACATTCAGGATCCGTCCAACCATCAACACATACTTACATTACATCAAAACAATTTCAAGATGATGAAAATCGTAAGTTTCGTTCCTAGTGTATTGAAAATGTCTGTTCACTTTTTCAATACCGTTTTAAAAAGACAACGTTAAATAAGTTAATTATTAGATATTGATAACTGGTTGGTCTAGGTTAAAGAATAGGTTCAGTATTTGCGTTTTAAAACTTGTTATTATTATACCATTCTTTTAGAACCTATGATGTCATAACGAGAATCTAGCACAGTGCTAACACCCATATATTATAATACAAAAACCTTATTTTTACAGACTTTGTTCGCTGTGGCTGCGCTGGCGCTCGTATGCGCTGTGCCACAAGACAAGCCCCAGGCTGCGCCCGCTGCGCCTGTCGAGATCGTTAAGCAGGACTCTGAAGTCGATGTCAATGGATACAATTTCGAGTAAGTATACACTTACATCTCCTGGATCTCAGAGCCCGCTTACCGTCAGATGGCCTCACATCTCACCGAAAACGTATTTTGTTCAATGCTATCTGAAATCTTACTTACTGCCTTTTTATTTCATTTTGAATTCCCAACGTTGAAATGCAATTAGCGAAAACAACTACGAGTATTTCGTCGAAGATTCTTCTTAAAAAAATAAAAGAGAATTATTCTAAGCTTTATGAGCTCACATAGTTGAGAATAAGGAAGTGAAGAGAAAATATTTGTGCTAGGTTTGTTTGTAATACACATTATAGTAAAATATAAAGGGTTATTTTATAAACAACTTGTACAGAGCCTATGACAATGTGTCATGTGATAAAACCTAATTTAGACAAGATAAAGTCATCGAAGGTTTAAAGATTTGCATAAATAAAAATAATAATTGTTTACAGTTTCGAGACTAGCGACGGCACTGTCAGGCAAGAGCAGGGCGAATACAAGAACGACACTGACCAACAGGGTCTCGCTGTCAAGGGCAGCTACAAATACGTTGCTCCCGACGGACAACATATCTCCGTCACTTTCGTCGCCGACAAGAACGGATACCAACCAACCCAGCACGTCGGAGACGACCAACCTGCTCCCCAGTCTTAAGCCCTCACAACTATCATTTGACTTATATCTAAAACTAAAAGTGTGTTGCTGAAACCAAATTATTTTTTATTAGTAATAAGGATTTTTAAATAACCAGATCTAGTCGCTATGTGTGACGTGACTAGTTTGTCTAAAATAAATAATTATCAACATCCTTAAATGCAGTTTTTAATTACCAACTATCAAGGTGTTGCATTAATTTTAGTTGTATCGCTTTAGGAATAATTCATATATTTTCGTCTGGCCGATATTAATCTGGCTGTATAATTATGTCCCATCGCAAGGGTTTATATAGTAAGAAGATCATTAATATATTCTAAAAAAGTCTACCAACGCAACTGCTATAAGTCTTATGTTTTACTAGTGGCTTGGTCTAAAGGGTCTAAATAACTTGACTCAATATTTTAGACGCGGTAGAAAATTGCACTTACATATTGCATACAAATATAAAATTCAATTATAGTTTATAAAAATTATCTTTAATAAGTTAAAAAGTGCAAGCCGAGTTTACAGTCTGCTTGGAAAATGGGTGGTCAAACAACTAGATTACCAGTTCTACTCAAGTACTTGCTAAAGAAGAATATAGCACTTTCTATGGCACAACCCTTCTGCAACAAATGGCAGATGAAAATAAAACACATAGAATAGTTCCGGAGTGTTTTCACAAGCTATGTAGGTATCAAGTACAAAAAGTTTTATATCAAGCACAAGAATGGAAAAGCAAGAATTGAATACCTATTTGAACATTAATGAAAAAGGTGCAACTAAGGACCAGCACTCAAAACTTAGAGCTCTCTTAGTTAACATCGATCGAATTATAACTATGATAGCTATACTAGTTATCGCAAGGCGCATAGTAATAAGTTTCATTAAAAATAACGTTTTTGAGACACGTTTTTGCTGCCATCTGCACTTTTTTTTGCACAGCCATTAGGAGATCCTTATCGAAACAAAACTAACGGATCCCAACCCTCCCCCGTCGGCCTAGCGTCCATTCCAAAATCTCAGCCCATTACGATAACCGGAAGTAGTTCAAAATTTACTCGCTAGATTTGACCCTTACAAACTGACAAACATACTAACATGTAAAGTTAATTCAAAGCTTGTAAAAACTTTAATCTGTGATTCAGCTAACATAATTAGTTGATGTTAACGTCTGGTTATGCTCGTATATAAGGTACTAACAAATTAGGTACCGATATTTTAAGAGATGGTACCTTACATCAAAACAAAATATAAATTAAGTAAAACTTTTCACAGGTTTTTTTTGTTTTATTGACCGAATAAAACAAAATAAATTAAAATTCTGTCTAAACATAATCACCTGTGCAATTAACTGACAAGATGTTGCATTTAACATTTTTACAAAAATAGTGTAAATTTTCCTTAACGATGTACACATTTTTTGAAAAACGCCCGTAAACAGTTGTTTTTCATAAATGTCATTAGGAATATCTTCAGATCAGCGGGAAAACTGAGGTTATTGACTACTTGCCTTTGATAAATTTATTTTCGTTAAGAAGTAATTTAAAATGCAAGCACGAAAGAAATAAAACTTTTATTAACATTTATATTTTACAAATATTATAATATTCTTCACGACTCCAAAGGCGTTGGTAATACGTGTCCGTATCGTCATGTCATGTATGTTGTGTTAATCCAGGTAATAAACTATCTGTGTGCCAAATTTCATAAAAATCGGTCCAGTCGTTCTTGAGCTTTAGAGGCCGAAACCCACCGGATGCGAATGCAGCACGTTTGCGTTGACGTAAAATGGTAACGCATCGCATGCGTACCACCCTGACATACCGGGTTACGCATACGCATAGGTACGTAAAGCATACGCAACGTAACCGATCCGTGCAGCACCTAAGCTTATACGTATTATTTTTATATTCTTTGTGTTTAATATCGTATAGCAGAACACACTTAATATGGCGCGTGTCAAAGCGCTTATGACATTGGCCAAGAGTTTGTTATTGCTTAATCCGCGCGCCATATTAATTGTGTCCTGCTATACAAACATTCATTTTTTCTGACTATTTCTATAAGTTTTTCTTTTTTTCATTTCAACACCACGCGAGCCGGTATATTTTGTAAACAAATACAACAGGGACGCGTGTAGTTACGCGCAGCAAGGAGCCGTGCGTACTCAAACTTTTTGGTATCCCGTTGAGTAGGGAAAGCCATCGAACACAACGTCATCACTGCACGCGCGTATGCGACGTTGCCATTCCGCTCGACGCAGGCACGCAGCTGATTTGTCTCATGAGAGCTGCAATGCGTAGCGGTACGCATCACGCGTACGTGCACGTGCACGTCACGCATCAGGTTAGCCCTATTTCATACAAATCTATACATTACGAGTACAACTTAGTGGAACGTGCACGAATATGCTAACGGACCCGGTGGGTTTCGGGTTTAAATGGTGTAACTAACCCGACTTTGTTTTATATATTAAGATTAACTACTAAAATTATAAATAGACCACAATATTGCACTGAAGACTACGTAATCATTATTATAGGATTTTTAAATCTAAAGGTGCCCACAGTAAAGTTATCTTTGACGTTACTGCAGATAAATAAGCGACTTATTTAATTTTCCTTACTAATATTTAATTATAAACAACATTTTTACCAAAATTTAAGTAAAATCTCACAGCCAGGTCTTATGAATGGAACGACGTTAACCCGTTATTTAATTATGACAGAGCTGTATAACTACTAGTATCTGCCGTGGTATTTACATTCGTTGATTGTACTAACAAACATACGTCTTCTTTCTTATTAGCTTCAGTGTTTCTGTTTTATTATTACTTATATCCACCTCAGAAGAATATAATAAAAGCGTAGGTGCCTAGTGAAGTTTGTGAGCCCAGGGCTGCAGGAGTTGCCAGGTTAGAGCTCGTAGAGTGAAGTTTTCTTCTTTAGGGTGTCTCCGAAGTCTCAATAAAAGCATTCTTGAGTATACTACGTTTATACAACATTGAGGAATCTATAAAATATCAGATCTAAACGTTAATAAAGGATGTAGTAGAGTAGAAGGATTATGTATTTATATATTATGTATATAAGGGCTTGTCTCACAATCAACAAACAAATTTATCTGCCACTTAAAGTTAGCCGTCTCCTTGTCTATTTTCAGTGTACGAAAGAGAAAGGGCTTAATTTATGTGACATATACTTGCCGGTTGTGAGATTTGTGAGACAGGCGGTAAGTGTATTAAGTTATCAACTAGTACCTATCAAATTTACTTAGGCAAACGCACAACGGCTTACGTTATGTACGCTGTAGCTACACTGGCGACACGAAACATACATTTTCAGCGACTTTCACCAGCTACCTATGCAACATTATCACAATGCTTTGCAAATTGTCAAAGTAAGTAAGAGTATACATATTGATAAACGGATGATAAAAAAATAACAGGTCGTCAAATTGTTTGGTGAAATTCAACAAATCACTACCATGACATAAGTTGTGGTGGTAGCTGCAGAGAAAAGTAACCTCCTCTGTTAGGTAACTTCTATGCAGTGGGGGTTACTTTTCTCTGTAGCTGACTGTACCTCTAATTTCGTAAGTAATATTCCTCTTATGCTTCATATCGCTTTCATTTCTTTAATATATCAAAAACGTATATGACATCAAAAGTTTGATGGCAAACATTGTTACTTGTGCAACGAAAAATAATTATATTATGAATTTTGCGCATAGATCTCATACCTATATCGTAAAACCTCTAGAACGCGTTCAGAAACTGTAGGATATAACTAGCTTTACGTCAGTCAGTTGTGTTCCTGTCGTCGTGTCAAATCTTACCTGGGGTTGTACTGTAAAGTTAACTTTACTTGTTCGCGTGTCACGATACAATTTGATTCGGCGACAATTTCTCATGTCACTCGAGATGAAGCATCAATCAAAATGAAATGTCAACAACATGATTACCTACGAGTATTTATGTGTATTTTTTTTATCATACAGGATTTACAATATGACGGTAGACAAAGTATGGTACGCGACTCTGCGTAGTTGGCATTACTCAGCCGTCACGTAATAGTAGTTTATGTGACTGGTTCATAATGCCTAATTATGTACAGTTACGAGTACATACAATATTTTATCTACATACATTATTATAATATAAGCTCTCTGATGTGTTTAGGAACCGCATGTTACGACCGGCATGATCAATTTATTAGAACGTCAAAAATGGCGGCAACCGTTGTTTTTTTTTAAATTCAGAGACAATCTAGAGTCAGCCTCTACTATCATATCGTCCGATATCAAGTAGCATGCAAGATTTGTCAAAATTGTATGCAACTTACATTTCATTTCGAATTAAATGTCATCTCGAGTGATATTAGAATTGAGGTCAAATAAAATTGGTTAGTTTTTCAAAGATGTTCGAAGTTTGATGTTATTATGAAGCAATAATAACATTTTCACAGATAAGTAATTTGTTCTAACAAAACAGTTTATTATTATGTTATTCATAATTTGCGGTTTTTGAACGCATTATAGAGGGTTTATGATTTTGATATGTGTGTAGATAAACTACTAAATCCACGTAGGCCCGCTCCGCTACTCAAATTGACGTAGCACAGTTGCATCAATGTACCTAAAATTAAATAGTGGACGGGACTTCGTTGGTAAAAAAAAATACAGCGTTATTATTCATTCTTACTTATATATATGTGCAATGAAATTTTCATGCCTCTGTTATAAATATTTGCGCTCTCACAGGCAGTTTGTTTCTACTGAAGTCGGAGTCCCTACTGAAAGAAAGATAGTGTTTTCAATATACGTCGTCCCGCGCTAGTAGTTTTAGTACATTGACGTAACCGTGCAACGTAAATTTTAGTGGGGGGCGCACCCGTCGTGGATTCAAAACACTATACAGTAAAAAGTCAGAGCTTGATGAATTGTGAAGGGACTTAATGAAACTTTCTGATTGTTATAAGATTTTTAATGTCCTGCGGCGGGAGCGGCGCGGATCACCGGGTTGAAGCCTTTTTCGTCGGCGGTGTAGGTGACTGTGTACTCTTGGCCGTCAGGAGCCACGTATGAGTAGGAGCCCTTGACTCCGATGCCCTTGTGGTCTCCGACGGTGATGAGCTCGCCCTGCTCCTGGCGAGACACGCCGTCGGTGAGCTTGTATCTGTAAATAGAAGATTTTGATTACGGGAAAGCGAAGGAATAAATTGACTCGACTTTAAGTAGTCATGTTACGATTCCATTTTTGTGTTGTTTTAAATTTGCGACTTAACTATGCCGCTAAAAAACTGAGCGTGTAGATTGTTGACTGAAATAATATATAGAAAAGTGTAATGCGGTGTGTGATATATTAATCCAACTTTGCTTTATTTAGCGGGATTATTCACTCTCTGACTATCCCGTTAAATTCATGCTAAAAGTGTTTCGACAATCCGTTCCGCTTTGTTTTAATGAGGTAGAAGTACAAATAAACAAATACATGTGGAGACCAGCCACTAAGGCTGATAAAGCTGATAAATTATAACTAAGACCTTTCATAAGAATTAACTTCCATAATTAGGTAAAACCGTATTACATTCCGTACAAAAAAACTCCAGGATTTTACCAAGAACAGACAGACGCGTTCGAAGACATCAATTAATAATTAATGTACCTAGGAGACCAAGCGTCGTCCCTCGGGTCGAAACCGAATTTTCTATACAAAAAAAAAAACAATAACAAAATATTTACGCAAAAAAAAGAATAAAAAGAAAAAAAAACCCGCACCCGCACCCGCAGTTCGAAGTCGAACCCGCAGTCTTGGCGTAGTAGGTCAACGCTCTAACCATCAGTATATTCAGACGGCGGCGGCCGCACCGAAATTACACATTGCACGGCAAATCCTTTTGCTTGAAAATACGGGGAACACGAATTTTCCCAGATATGAGACCTAGCTAGATCGAATATTCGCCCCCGTAAAACCCCATGCCGCAATTTCCATCGAAATCGTTAGAGCCGTTTTCGAGACCGTGAGTAAAAATATATATACATACATATATACAGGGTGTTTTTAGATAGATAGATGAGTACTTTATATGTATACTGGGGGTTTCTTTTTGACCCTCCCATACAAAACACCGTCAGCTGACTAGCCAAAATGTATGGGATGGTCAATTTTTTTTTCGCGATTTCGGGGTTGGTCCCATAGTGAAAGTTGATCAGTATGACTTACGGATTTAACCCCCAAAATTTTGTAGACGAATAAAAAAACACCCAGTATATAAGGTGCTAACAAATTAGATACCGATATTTTTACTGCTGATAGTACTCGGATCTCGGAGTAGATTTATAGTTTTTGGAAAAAATTTGGGAAACAACTTTGCTACGTAAAAACACCCTGTTAATTAGATAATTAATAGTCACTGATTAAGACCTCTTTGAATATTTTCTAGAACCTCTTAACAATCACTTTACTGGCCACTTCTCGTTGATAAATGAAATACTTAAATGTCAATGTCATGATATTTGTTGTGTCTGGTTGTGTCGGTTGCTAATAAATTTACTCAAAAATACCGTACCGCTTCACAAACAATGATTATTTAAACGTGGTAACATGCTATCGCGAAGCAAACTACAGTGGGGCGAGAGGTACAAGGCTTTACGCACAAAGATACCGTACACATTAGAATCTTGTCTTATCCTCGGAGCACAACAAGTTATGGGACCGAGCAAAAGATTTGGTATATGGAGACGATGGTCACACAATCAGAACGTCTGAAGGCCTTTGTAGTCATGAAAAGTGAAAGAGAAATTTTGTTGCGTGTTAATGATTTTTAAATTGCTTCATAAATTTATAAAAGGCTAGGTAGTCAATAACCTCAGTTTTCCCGCCAATCTGAAGATAATCATAATGACATTTATGACAAACAATTGTTTACATGACAGTGACTTCTTAAATGCAACATCTTGTCAGTTAATTGCACAGTATGATTATGTTTAGACATAATATAATAATCCAGCCTATACACGTCCCACTGCTGGGCACAGGCCTCCACTCACAATGAGAGGGTTTGGGCTATAGTTCCCACGCGGGCCCAGTGCGGATTGGGAACTTCGCAGACACCGTCAAATTGCTTTGCAGGTGTGTGCAGGTTTCCTCACGATGTTTTCCTTCACCGAAAAGCTCATGGTAAATTTTACAAATTATATTTCGCACATAAATTCCGAAAAGCATAGAGGTGCGAGCCCGGGTTCGAACCCACGACCCTCTGCTTAAGAGTCGGCAGGTCATACCATTAGGCTACCATTTTTTACTTAATTTCTATTTAAAGTTAATTGTTTTGATGTAAGGTACCATCTCTTAAAATATCGGTATCTAATTTGTTAGCACCTTATACAAATGTTTCTCGTTTAATAGTATGAATTAAGATAAGATAACTTAGTGGTAGTATAACTATGACGAAGTCCTACAAAGTAAAAAATGACTTACTCAAAGTTATATCCGTCTTCTCTGACAAATGCCTTCTCCGTGAGGACTTCTACATCGGGTTTGGTTGCATCTTCAGCCGCTAGAGCTACTGCTACGAAGGCGAGAATCACGATTTTCTGTAATATAATAATCACACATTGAAATATTTCTAAATCTGTTATTTGTTATTTTTCAAGTCAAAAAGTTTTCATACAATTGATATCATCAGTTCAATCAGAATATCAGTTTTTATTTAGGGTTGGATTGGATGTAAGTAATCATTATCAAAATATGTATAGGCTTACACAAAATTTTACAATATTTTTTTTACTAATTATATGTTTTCAAACTTACCAAAGCGTACATGTCGATCAGAATGAGAAGTAGCTGAATACTGATGTGAAAATGGAATAATTTTTCTTAAATACAGTAGTTGTTTGCGAATGTTACATCGATTGACAAAGTGCAAACGCTTGAGAACGGAGGTGATAACACGAATTAAGTAATGAAATATCGAGAAGTGACTTTACAATGCTAGTGGTTGGTGCCGGCCAAGGATTCCTGATGTCAAACACGACAAATTTAGCAACACAATTCATTTGTTTCTAGTTGCTTGATTCAGAAGGTTGGTAGGTTGTTGTTGTTATAAATCTTGCATATAATTTGGTCTACACAATATTAAAAAAATCTTCCTTTTGTAACGAAATGTAAATCCTCCTTTTTGGTTGCCGAGACCAAGATAAAAAAACCGGTCAAGTGCGAGTCGGACTCGCGCACCGAGGGTTCCGTATTTAAATACTTCAAAAATATAAATTTCTAACCCCCGACGCAAAAAGAGGGATGTTATAAGTTTGACGTGTGTATCTGTGTCTGTGGCATCGTAGCTCCTAAACGAATTGACCGATTTTAATTAAGTTTTTTTTTATTAGAAAGGTGACTTAATCGAGAGTGTTGTTAGCTTGGCTTGATGGAAATCTGATAAGCCGTTTAAAAGTGATGAGCTCTGAAAGTTATTTTGTCGGGAGTTTTTAATACTTGAAATCTTGTAGTAACGAAGTCCGACCTGTGAAGTACATAGGTACGTGCTTGGAGCCCGTTTGTCTTTGTCGGACGTGACGACGCTTGAATCAAATATTACTAGGTACTGATATTAAGCTTTGAGGGCTATATTATTTATTTATTTTTTATCAAATTCAAATTCAAAAATCATTTATTGCCACAATTATATCTTAATACAACAAAATAATAAAAAAAAAAGTTAAACTAAAAATTACACCATACATGCATCTCATATCCACCCATCTTACAATTACTCCAGGAAAGTTACAGTCGCTAGTATGGTGAAACGGAAATAATAGCTGATTTTTCTTGTGTATCGGATATATTATAATTCTAGTAATTAGGTAAAAACATAATCCAACTAATTATGAGTCAATAAGTCATTTAAAAAAAAAATTAAAAATCCTGAAAAGGTTGCTAAAAATAATTATAAACATTTTTTTTTTCATATTGCTTACTTAATATTTTATCTAAAATATTCAAGATTAATCGCACAAGAAATAACTAAGGATGTCTCATTTATATTCGATTAGCTAGAATATTGTTTTCATTTTGCATATTTCCGTATTTAAAAATCGTAATTGGCTACAGTTTTCTTCATTCCTTGTTGATTACAATAAATATAAACGTTACAAGCAAATCATACACAAAATTATACCAGAAGGATTTTATGGTGGTAAATAATAATTCCTTATAAAAAAAATACAAATTAATTAGTGTATTTTAACACTTATAAATAGTTTTTTTTTTTTTTTTTTTATCATATATGGGTTTGCGTTTGACCTCAGTCTCACCTGATGTCCTGTGTATTTCATTTTTATCAAAGCACTACTTATTACTAACTTTTTCTATCATTTAAGGGTATATATAACCGGAGCCATGTATTTTGCTGATTTAGAGGCTTTCCGTATAAATACTACTCTGTCAAGAAAGTACCGGGAAAAGATCAATAATACACAAACTGTTTGTTAATCATCCAAATTTATTTTATCACCTTCAAAGTATGCTCCTTCAGAAACGATACACTTACGCCAACGAATAATCCAATCATCAAAACATTTTTTAAACGCTGTTTCCGGAATTGAATTCAGTTCTCGGCGCGAATTCTCCTTTATGTCTTCTACCGATTGAAAACGGGTGCCACGAAGTGGTAATTTGAGTTTAGGAAAAAGAAAGAAGTCGGCAGGAGCCATATCTGGTGAATATGGTGGTTGCTCGATGGTATTTGTTGAGTGTTTGATCAAAAATTCTTTCACAATGATGGCCTTGTGCGAAGGCGCATTATCGTGGTGCAAAATCCAAGAATTTTCATTCCACAAATCTGGCCTTTTTCGTCGAATTTGCTCTCTTAAATGCCGCATAACGCTCAAATAATATTCTTTATTTACCGTTTGACCTTCCGGCAAGAATTCCGAGTGCACAACACCGCGATAGTCAAAGAAAACAGTCAACATGACTTTGACTTTTGATCGACTTTGGCGTGGTTTCTTCGGTTTCGGTTCAGTTGGAAGGCGCCACTCCGAAGCTTGTTGACTAGTTTGCATGTCAAACTCGTAAACCCACGTCTCGTCACCAGTAACAATGCGTTTCATGAATGTTGGGTCGGAATTGACTCGTTCTAGCATGTCCTCAGCGACTCTCATGCGATTGAGTTTTTGGAGAAAATTCAGGTCTTTTGGGACTAGTCGAGCGGTAACATGTTTCATACCCAAATGATTAGTTAAAATAGTACGGATCGACTCGTGAGATACAGAAAGTTCGGCGGCTATCTCTCTCAAAGTTGAATGAGGATTTTCAGTCACTATTTCCTTCACTTTTGCGATGTTAACTTCAGTTGCAGACGTTGATGGCCTACCAGAGCGAGGCAAATCTTCCATCACATCTCGACCGCTTTTGAACGCTTTGTACCACTCATAAACACGTGTTTTTGATAAAGTCGAATCACCGTAAGCCTTCTGTAACATTTTCAGTGACTCCGAACACGAAATTCCATTGGCGATGCAAAATTTAAGACAAACTCTTTGTTCAATGTTTTTGTCCATTATGAAATTCGCAATACACACTAGATATGATATAACTAAAAACAGCACTGTATTTTATATAAATAACAGATGCAACTCAAACTCCGCGCCAAAATAGAAAACAGTTGTGCCAATCTAACAACAACAAAAAAAACAAAAATTTGAATTTGGAACCATAAACAAATCATCCATTCCCGATACTTTGTTGACTGAATGTATTTTGTTAGATTTCACCTTCTGCTCATTATAGACAAAAATATTATTATGCTTAGACACAAAAATTACAATTACGATTTTTAATTTAAAAGAAAAAGGCATTTTTTGACAGTATAATTATTATATCTACTTCCGGGTGGAAAGTTTGTTGGATTCATGAATATAGTATCTTGGAATATCTTATAAAAATGGAGTAAAAAAAAATCAGGCTATTATAAATTAATGTTTTAAAAACCGTATCTTTCCTGGAGTAAATCAGGCATTCCAAACATTCAAAGAAGACAATACAGCACAGAGTAGTTTTAGAGTTTTATTTTTGTGCTAGAGGTTTTTTAAATTTAATTATTTTTATATATGTACTTTAATTCGTATGCAATAAGGTCTATTTTGAGTTGTCTAAATTTAACACAAATTTTCAAAGTTATTTTGTCAATTTCCCGAAAACTATAAATTTTGTACACTTCGTTTTATTTTCCCCGTAAAATATGCGCAATTATCTATAAGTTAGGAATTTTTCAGATTTTTTGGTTCATAAACTTCGGAGATAAGAGGGGGAATAGTCATTTTTAATCATGTTTGGTTATAAATCAAAAAGTACGTCATGGAAAATTATAAAAAAAAAATAGTTTTGAAATGTGCAGATATGCCCTTTCAGAGCCCTTTCATATGATACCCCACTTACTATAATCAAATCACTTTCATTTTTCAACCCCCCATTCTAAACCCCTTTTTAATTATTTATAAAGTTAATTTCATATTTTTTTTACTAAAAACAGATGCGAGCAAGCAAGTTATACAACTACGCCAAATTTTATGTTGATAGCTCGTGTAGTTGCTGAGAAAAACTGCTGTGACATATAGACAGGAAAAAAGGAAAACTACTAAAGTAGTTAAAATACCGACTATGAAATTAATAATGTATTGTTAGGGACACATTTTTTCATTCCTTAGAATCAGTAACCCAAAGCTATTATATTCCTGAATTGATCGAAAGCGCTTACCTTTATTTACACAGCCTGTGGCGTTTATAATTCGAAACAATTGTTAAGAGTACGTGTGATAGAGTTTGCCAGCCTTATACTTAACTCTTGCCCGCGACTTCACCCGCGTAGAAGTTGTTTATCGCTGCTCCCTCAGGAACTGTCCAATTTTCCAGGATAAGTATTCTATATACTTTCCCGGGACTCAGACTATCTCTATACCGAATTTCATAGAGATCGGTTCAGTGGATTAGCCGTTCAAGCGTAACAAACAAACAAACAAACTCACTTTCGCATTTATAATATACCTAAGTAAGGATAATAATTACCTATAGCCATTTTGTACATATTCGATATTCTTACATTTAAACGAGATATAAACAAAATTGTATAGCAAAATAATTTAATAAATATTAATAAATTACACTCATTCCGTATTAAGTCCTTATAGCATAGGGATCGATTAATTTGTACATCACACTGATTCGTAAAATTTTGGTCTCAACGTTATACAGTCTTGTTCGCGGCTTTTATCATTACATAAATTCGTTTACTGTAAATCGTTATTGTTAGGAGACTTTTTTGATAATTGTTCTATAGCCTCTCTTGCCGGCCTTGTAGGACATCTCGTAGAGCTGTCCTTTGTTGTCGTACCAGCGCACCGTGCCCAGGACGTCAAGGGCAGCCTCCTTGGTCCCTGGATTTAAAATCTCCCCGCGCTCAGTCCGCGACGAGCCGTCACTTGTATCGTAACTGAAAATGTCAATAACAATCATGACTTCTTCGAATTGCAAACGAGAAAGCGTGTTCGGTTGACCCTCCTTGAAATAACAATGAGGATGGCGGTCGGTCTTTGTTTCATGTCAAAGAATAATATGATTTAGATGCTCGGTTACCTCAAACTGCAATATGGAGCTTTCCCTTAGTCTTATCGGAAAACTAAACTAAAACTAAAAAGAATATTCTTCTGAATTAGGAGGGCGCAACCAAAAAGTTCTTTTTTTCATGGTCATATCATTTCCGCCCTTTCCGCCCGCGACTTTGTCTGCGGTGAGTCAGTACTTTCGTAAGTTGAAATATAGCCTATATCTAATCTGGAAGTCCATTCTAAGTGTTGGTGAAAGAATTTTTGAAATCGGTCCATTCGTTTTTGAGTTTATTTATTACAAACATACATAAATCATTCCTCTTTAAATGTAAATTTAAATCATAACTACATCATTCCGTGGTATGGACAAGCCTTCCTTCAATTCCGACGAACAATTCTTCTTTAACAATGCCTATTAATAAAACACTGATTGACATGTTAAGGATTACCAAGAGAAGTCAAACTTAAAAGGAAGTCAAATATTGATACTAATCATTATACGTAAAGTGTGCAAGCACGCTTGATGACTCGCCGCATGGCATGATTATTATTATGTAAGTAGGTACATGCATTCTATAAATATTTTCGTTCACAAATAATACAATAATTTAGCACTTAGAACTTATGGTGACGTCTTGTTCGTACGGAAACGGTTATTAATCGTGACATGAAATATATGTACAGTCGCCATCATATATATTGCAGCAAACATGGTGCTCACAAATATCTGAACACGACTCTATTGTCAAGGCGTTAGTTAGAGTGCATGTTCAGATATTTTTGACCACTCTGATATGTACAGATATATTTGATGGCGAACTGTACATATAATTTTGTCGGGAATCTTAAGCTGTTCAAGTCGTCTTAATTTAAAAGTTTTCAAAGGAATGCGAGAATGCGGCCCAGAAACGGACATTCAACTTGATGGAGGCGGATGATCATGTTTTTGCAGCGTTTATCCTACCTACATCACCGTTGCCCGTTCTACTTTTTATGGCATCATTGTCATATGACACGTATCAAAACGATTTGATTTACATTTGTTTAAATCTGTACATGACAGGTACATGATTGAAGATATCTCTTATGCATTCCCACACATTGAAGTCTGTTTGAACGAAACTGCAACAAAAACGTAAACTGCAAAGAAGTAAGATTAAGAAATCGTTCTTTGTTTGTGAAGGAATCCAAGTGTAACGAGACATCCTGGTACCTCGCCTTGTTAAGATTAGAGACAATGATTAAGTGCATTGACCTACCTACAGTACACTTAAAAATATAATGGTTACACAGACAGCCACTTTTATTTGTATTTGCTACTTTGTTTTAATGCAATAAAGAGCTTTTAACCAAGTCAAAGAGCAAAGATCAGTCTCACAGAGGCTATATTTTCATAGTCACGGCTAATTACAACCGCATGCTTAATTTACAAACAAATACAACTAATGCACATACAAATATTGGAACACTCGAATATTTTGCACTCATTTAACGTTACAATAGTTATGGTAAGTTTGAGATCGTTTGGCGGAAAGTCAATAACCCAATGATAATAAGTAAAGCATGTTTGTAAACCAAGTAATTCAGACTCATTTAGGTTTCACTGAATTTGGTGAATCATTCAGACAAAATGTTACAGGTTAGCACAAATAGCATAATTTCCTACGAATAAGTAAGTGTTTTGAACGTGAAAGTCTGTGTTAAAGTTTGTTTTTCATCCTACTCGTATACCTAATAAATGTAAAGGATTGTGGTTTGTCTATCCATTACGTATGAATGGCTAAATGGATCAAGATGAAATTCGGCACAAAGAAAGCCCATGTCCTGAATTTTCATATAAGATAATTTAAGCCAGAAAATTGTAAGTTCTCAAGAGAAGAACCAATATTTAGTCCTGCGCAGAAGGCGTGGGTGTTTTGAATTGCAAATACATTGTTCTTAATTATTTAGCATCTAAATTAACCGAACAGCGAATTTTCACCTGTGCTCATAAATGTGATGTGACTCATGACAACGCTCTCTTTTCATTTGTTGCTAATGATCCAGTTTCTGTTATTGAAATTAAGCAGACGATGACGTTTTTTGCAGCAATTTCCATTTTGACAGTAAGATCCTAGTTTTAGATGTCTATGTGGTACGTCATCAAATGCCATGAAATTACGTTTAAATTAATCGTAGGTTTTCTTCGACAGCTTTTTAGTGGCTTAACACTTAATATCGGTGGTTGTTATCACCGGAAATAAGTAGGAGGTTAGAGTGCCAGCTTTACGGAAGGCCACTATGTAAAGTATTTGTGTTGGTCAAAAATCAAAGGCTGGCCAAGTTTTGATGGCAGCACGTACTCCGTTAATCGGGTTATGTGATTCCACCGCGCACGTGATCACAGTACAGAGGCCGTTTTAAACAAAACAACATACGTAATTCTTCAATTTCCTTTTTACATTTAGGCGCATAGTAGCATACAGGCAAGTTAAGTTAAATATTGACATAGTGTATTTTGTATAGTTATACAGGGTGTTTGGGACATGGTTGGACGAATGAAAACAGCTAAGAGGTGGCGCCATATACTACATGATTAATAAATAAATGATAAAATTAATTAACTGGTATACTGCACTTTATTAATTTTATTTTTTTACTAAACCTTGGGATCTAGTCCAGATTTATAGGGCTAAGTAAGTAGCATATAGCCCCACCTCTTCGCTGTTTTCGTTCGTCCAACCATGTGCCAAACACCCTGTATAGTTTTGTTAAAATTCTACGGAGTTTTGAGAAGCGGTAATAGAAAATTGTCCTCTAAGTTGGTATGCGATTGATAACATAACTAAATATGATAATTTGATTCTGTTTTAGCATCACCATGTTGACGCGTTTTACGACTGCACTCTGAGACGTCAATTAACTTTTAAGTTTCATTAAAGTATCTGCTGTCACTTTCTTTGCTATAGCAATAGAATAAGACGCAGCAACCTTAATGAAACTTGAAAACTAATTGACGTCTCTGAGTGCAGCAGTTAGCAAATTAACATTATCCAAAGTCTTATAATCATACAGGTGAGTATTGGTAACACATTCAATTAAATAAAATTTTATCATCGAAAAAAAGTTTTTTGTGTTTACATGTGGTGTAGGTACACAGTTGCGAAATATTTTTTTTCAAGATTCATAAAAAAATATTATTTATTGATAAAATTTAATTTAATGTTCCTCATTTGATTATGTGCACTTTACCAAGACTCACGCCGTATTTTATTTCACATTGCAACTTTTATGACAGCTGTCTTTTTTTCCTTGCCGATTTCTCAGTTGAGCAGTCGCTCTTCGAGAAGTTCGAGACCAATCCATCGTGTTCAAATTTTAAGGGACCTACGTTTATTACTACAACAGAGCTCCTTTGATCAGTGTAGCACTTAGGTAGATAATATTTGCATTTGAGTTTTAATACGCAGGTTCAAAATAAACTTGCAACACAGGTCAAAAATTGACCTTTCACGTTCACAAACAAATTGTCTTAAATAAAAACTTATAAAATTGTCTCTGTTCTATTTAAATTATAGAAATATAAAAACGTGTTTACTACGTGTACTGTGTTTAAAAGAACAAAAGATGTGCAGCAGACTTTTAGCACTCTCAAGTTATTATTTCCATACCGGCTGAGGTTTCAGCACGAACTCTAAAAACCTCATAATAGCTCACTAACTTACTCACGCCTGACGTAAAACCAACCACATAACTATCAATTATATTTATGATTCTGTTGTTTTAATCAATCGTTCTGAGAATAAGTAACGGCAATGATTAAGTTATGTAAAACTAATCGGTATCTTTACAACGTGTCCAGGATGTAGGTTATTGGTAGAACCTAACCATATTTTCGAGAGAAAAACCTACAGTAATTGGTACTTTACTTCAAACACTTGTGCAGCTTATTTGTAATGTTGCACGTAGCATTATTCTAAAACTATCTTTTGCCCGCGACTTCGTCCGCGTAGAACTCGTCTATCGCCACTTCAATGAGAGAAATGTAATTTATCAGGATAAAAAATAGCCTATTTGACTCTCCGGCCCCTACCCGTAGTTCCATTGCTGCGTGGAAGAAGGAAAAACCAAGAAATCAAGCTTTCTTATTAACAATTATGTTTAAAGTTAGTAAGAACTGCAATTAATGTTTTTGTGCGCATATGTGTTCCTTTAGCGGAAGTCGAAAATTTTAATTCACAGCCAGCACAATAGGCAGTTTACTAGTGTGTCATCTGCGCCATTGAGTCCTATTGATAAATAGTCCTAGGAACATATTTTCTCGAGATTACAAATCAGGATAAAGGAAATAACGATAGTATTTCAATATTTAACATTCAGGTAACCTAGGATGTTCTTTGAACATATTTGACTTATATACTCATTAGGCAGTTAGGCGTAGTTTTATAATATATAGATTTTCAACATTAAAGCGATTAAAATATACTCACTAGAAGTTATAGGAATTAGGCATATTCGCTGTTCCCATTTCGTAACGGATTACTTGCGGTTTCGCCTGGCCGTCGTCGATCACGGGATTAGCCGCAAAAACAGGCACTAAAACCGCCGCCATCACCTAGAAAACACACTGTTATTTACAAACTGAATCTATTTTTAAATGGACGAATTTTAAAGAATTTAAACTGTTGTGTTTAAAATTTGCCTAAACAATGATGACAGGCCGTTGCTTACCTCACAATGACACTCGTAATTACCAAACCCGTCAAATACTATAGAACACAAAGTCATAACAAACGTATTGAATGACTCGGGAACTTTGACATTACCTTGAAGAGTTAAAACAATGATTAAGGACGGAGTAAAGGTCAAATGTTGATTTTAAGTACAAAACATATTCGCAGCTATACGTGATTAAACAGATTCACTAATCTTCAGTCATTGCAACATCGCGTGTTTGACACACGATACATAGAATGTGTTACCAACAATTCAAATTTAACGTCGAACAATGTTTTTTTTAACACTGACCCAAACACATCAGTACCTACCAGTGATAAAAGCATGTCGATGAACGAACAGATAGCAAAAGCAGGTGACTTCCTGGACAGGCTGTGTGTCGAATGTGAGACGGTTTTGCAAGATCTCCGTATATATACAGAGTGGATGAATCGCGCCTCCCGCATGCGACGCGCACTGAGCTCCGGCCCGGCCGAGCCGAAACTGAGCCAATTACCACTGGCCACCAGGTGATCGACATATGAATGGGCAGAGGATATTCTCGTAGGTACATTACGTCACAAAACGTCTCTCAAGTGTAGTGCAGAGAAATTAACTTACAGGGTGTAAATACCTACTGCAATGACACCTAGTATTAGCTAGGTAATGCTATGTACACGTCTTTGCACTCTAATAACCAATCAAACATGGATTCCTTATAGTACTCGAGTAAATACCGTTAAAAGTACAGTAGGAATTGATTTAAGATCTTTAACGCTATGTCTGCTGTTAAATAAAGTTAATAATAATATGTACTTTATTATTATTAGACAAAGACATCTAGGTAGGTACTATGGATTATATTGCCATAATTTCCTTTGTATTTAGGTACCTACAGGTCATACAAGTTATTTATGACGTAGTTCAGTATAAATTGCATTAGAAATCGAATTTGTGGACGTCTAGTCTAGAGCACACATGTATGAAGGATTGGTCACCGCCAATGGGCCAAATATTGTCGTTAGTAAGCGAGTGACGTACACTTTATAGTCGTAGTGGTGTAACCAGCAAAGTATTAGTTTACAAAAGCAGGAAGTTGTATTACGTTTCGGAATAGTAATTTGTTGTGTAGCGAGCGAAATGTTATTTATATACCATACATAGTTGAACAACTAATCAGAATCCGAAATACTTAATCTTACATAGATTACGAGTACTCGCAAGTTCCGGACCTACTCTACGAGAATAACGTAAGAATATTGGACCTACTGTTTCTTCAGCAAGTTGCGATTATCCCAAAAACCGTAAGACCACCCATGTTAACTGTTTTCATAGAGTAAAGGCTCGTCTATATACAGGTCGATTGTGGAACTATAAATAAAGGACATCCTATAGACGCACATCACAACAATAATATCAAGCACTGAATGTCATGGCGTAATAAAAGTGGTATTTTCCTTTAAACTTTCTACTGGTAAGTATGTACCTAGTGAAAGTTTAAAGCACTTTTTGTGCCAACTTGGCACGTCGCGAAAAGGACAAGGGACCGTGCCAACCGTTACAATTTCAAAGAGAGACATTTATTTTATAGTGAAAACCATTTTGGCCAAAATACTTTTGAGTAGAGAGATTGGTTAAAATAAATAATAGCTGCATAAATAGGATAGCCTATTTCACTGTTTGTTCTTGTTATATATTGTAGGTTGGCAAAAAAGTTTGAAATTGTAACAGGAGGAACTCCAATGTTCCTCTTTATGCAAGTTTTTGGGTAAAAATTGGCCCATACTTCATTTTTTCCAAATTCTTACCTAGCAAGTTTTAAAAAAACATTTTTTTTTTACTAAAATTTAGTACTTAGTTTGGAATGGATAGTAATAGAATTTCTCAGCACATATAAACTGTATGCGTATTATTTTGGAAATGATCCTGAACCTATCAGTGTCCAACGAGTACTGCAACAAACGCTAATGCGTCCGCCTGCTGCGGGTGGCCGACGCGCGCAGGCGCCTGCGCCGGCGCGCGCGCCCGCGCCGCGCCGCGCGCCTCCACGCTGATCAACTCCCTGCTCGCGCGCGGCAGCACTACAATGTGATATTTTTGTTACTAAAGCCGGGTCCAGACGGGTGTAACGTGTAATGTAAGATTACGTGTAATTAGCGTCAACTGTGTGGACGGCACACGAACGGCCTTTGTGTTCGCGCTATAAACCGACAGCCGATGGATCACGCGCGAGCGTTACATGTAACGCTCGTAGTGCCGTTCTCACGCAGAATTCGTGTTACATTACACGATAGATTACATTACACGTTACACCCGTCTGGACCCGGCTTAAAACAGTGCGCCTGATGAAAAAGTGTTAGAGCATGACCATTATACATAGATGTAAGTCAGTTTCGTCCTTAGTTTTTAATGAATCGGTGTTTCGCTTTGGTTCCTACCGTAATGCTTCACAATGTACCTACTATACGATTCTAATAAATAAATACATTCTGAATGCTATCACTTTTTAACTCATTAACTCTTAGAGGAAAGCACCATGTGAAAAAAACTAAAATAGATTTATTTTTAAAGTTGATTCTTATTTGCAATATTGAACCTGGATTTTAATGCTTTAGAAACAAACTAATCTTCGCCGTGCTTGGACACCATTCGTAGTGATTTGGTCGTGACTTTTGGGGGATATCAAATGGGTCGTTTTAAAAAATACTATGTACATAGTTAAAGGGTTAATGAAGACAAAATCACGATCGTGTCCTTTGTGTAACGAAAGTTAGTCATACAAACTATTTTATGGGTAACTTTCGTTACACAAAAGAATCAATTAAATTTTGTTTCAATTAAAGCCTTGAACTACGTACAAATTTTTTAAAAAGGACCCAAATATGACTATCGAGTCAGAACAAAAAAAAAACATCGTGCAAACAAAAACAAAAGATGATTTGAATAATTCATATTATAGAAAGTGAAAGCTATTGTAAAGAAAATGTGTAAATTGATATAGTGTTGCCTATTTACCTCTAATTATGAATACTAACAAGTTTTGTTTTCACTTTTGGTCTTCTTTCACTACATCAGAGTTCCTTGGCCAATTTCCAACAGATCAGCTCCTATACGCACCATAATAGGGCGATTCTTCGGCGTTTTAACCGCCGTCATTGTCGTCTTCGCATATATTGACGAAAATAACGATTACTATCAACAATTTCCGATGTAAATAGAAGAAGCACCGGGAGAAGTTCTCATTGCATTCAAAATTAAAATAAACTTGTTAGTTTTATTTGGAATATTATGCGAAGACGACAATGACGGCGGTTAAAACGCCGAAGAATCGCCCAATAGCACATACTGATAATAGAAACTGGGGGATGAAAAATAACTTGCAAGTTTACCCAAATTAAGTAGGTACTAAAAGACACTAGGTGAACTTAAATATAAAAACGTGTTAATAATCTTGGTTTTAGAGTATTCTAAAATGTAGACAAAAAAACCTGGTCAAGTGCGAGTCGGACTCGTGCACCGAGGGTTCCGTATTTGAGTTCGTACTTCAGAAATATACCTTTTTATGTACTTTAATTGTATGCAATAAGGTCCATTATGACGTGCCTAAATATTAGTACAGATCTTTAAAGTTTTTCGTCAATTTGTCGAAAACTATAAAATTTGAACACTTCGTTTCATTTTTCCCGAAAAATATAAGTAATTATCTTTAAGTTAGACATTTTTCAGATTTTTCGGTTTATAAACTTCTGAGATAACGGGGGGAGAACGATAATTTTTTGAATATTTTTGGTTATAAAAATCATAAAGTACGTCACGGTAAATTATAAAAAAAAAATTAGTTTTGAGATGTGATTGAGCCCTTTCATATGACATCCAATTTGCTATAATAAAATCACTTTCATTTTTCAACCCCCCCTTCTAGACCCCTTTTCAATTATTTATAAAATTAATTTCATATTTTTTTACTAAAAACAGATGCGGGCAAGCAAGTTATAGAACTATGCCAAATGTCAAGTTGATAGCTTGTGTAGTGGCTGAGAAGTCTCACCATAAGGGTTCCTTTTTTACCATTTTGGTACGGAACCCTAAAAACCGTCACCTCATAGACTGGCCCTGCTCCCCTCGTACCCAGCGTATTCCTGTGACCTTTATCATTCTAATACTACGACCAACTTGAGTAAATTACTATATAAATATAAACATCTCTATCGATTTTTGATATCAATCTCTTTAAGGTCGTTTGACACTCAATACTCAAACGTTTATTGCATTCCGTAATGTTAGTTTACAGGTGTACGGCTAACTTAAGTTAATACAGTAATCATTTATTATAACTTAACTCAAAGGGTTATAGGGAAACGAGGGCATAAACCTAACTGTATGTGGACTCTGAGGCAGCACTGTTCGAATTGTTGTGTTCCTGTGCGGGGGAAAGACAACTACTCAGTAAAAAAACATACCTACATACAGCCGAACATAGATCCTCCTCCTTTTTTGAAGTCCTTTAAAAATAATTAACTAAACCATCCTAAACCTAAGGGTCGGCAATGCATTTTTAAATGTGTCTTGATTGCATTCGTAAGGGCGTCTTGAGAGTGAGACACCCGTCACAAGACGCGTCAGAGATTTTTATGACTAGATTTTTTTTTGATGTGTCTTGAAACGGGCATCTCAGTAAAAATCAGTTTATTAATACGGCAAGATTGGCAATCTTGAGATTGCATAAACGTTCCTAAAACATATTAACCGAATGTTTATTAATTAAACGTTTTATTTTCATTTTCAGATACAGAAAAAATTAAACTTTTACTTTATTAGTACTGATTTTCTTGAGGTGACCTCAATAGTTTCAAATTTGCAGTTAAAAGAGTATTTTTTATAAATTCCATGCTAAGGTTTGCTTTACTGAATCATTTACTGATTAATTTAAATCAAAGAAATGTTTGGAGGCAGGGTATCTTTTGTTTTGCTCTTTTCTAACCAGGGATAAACCAATCAATATAAGTAATAAACTGAAACTTATTCCTAACTAGTGTGTGTATGAGCAAAGTGCAAGTTAAGGGGTTTGCGTCTTGAAACGTAATGTAGGCGCTGTTGTTAAGTTTTACATTAAACCGTTTCTGAAGAAATTGTTGAGCACTGTAGTGCCTTATATTAAACTGAACCATAGTAATAACAAGCACGACTTTATAAATGTTAAAGTTAGTAATAGATAATGTTTGTATGTAGTTGTGATGGTCTGGAATAACTGGTAACTGGTCTGGAAAAAAATGGATGGTTTGCCACGACACGTTTTGTCAATTTGATAACGTATGAATGGGTAAACGGATACCACACTGAGTTGGATAAGAACATATTATAATTATTATTTTCACCTTGATTTAATGTTTGTTCGTTTATTTCTCGAGGATGAGTTTTTGGGACACTGTTATGAGCGGAAAAAAACATGTTTTAATAAATAGTTATGAAGTTGTCAAATTAAATTTATTTTTAATCTCAAATTTAATATTCTTACAAGAAAAATAAATTATATTTTAAAATATTAGTTCATTCTAAATTCACTATCGCTACCTAGTTGCATTGATAATTTTAACCCAGAAGTGAAGTAAGTACAGCTTGCGGAGCTCCTCCAATACGGTTAAATAGTTCATCAGTAGTCGTCTGAAAAAAAAATTTCTTAGTCTTGTTACAAAACATTACTACAAAAACATTGCAGATTGCATTGTTATCGTACCCATTCATAATCCGAGGTTGTAGTTTCGTAAGTGGTTGATTCATTTACATAATCTGAAACGTTTTCTGTAACACGATCAGTAGCAGATACCGTGTTATATTGGTATGGCGTTACAGGGGTCACGGGCTTAGTAGCTTCGTAGGTTTCTTGACTTTTAATGTTGATAGGGCCATGATTGCAACTGGGATTGTTGTAGTTTTTCGCTGGTGGAGTAATTTTATTTACAAAGTCGTTGTGATGCGGTCCAGACCTTATTGAAAGTAAGGGTACAATTATAAAACTAGTGTGAGTCATTATTAGAAACAAAAAAACTAACACTCGACGGTTTATGAATCACGTTATAGTCAGGTAATGACCCGACATGTGTGTAAGGGAGAACGCGCCCACGATAACACTCCCCTGATGAAGGATTCCTAAAGAGTCCGAAATATATCGGCCGGGCCGTTACTTGGCTTAAACCGTTGAGGGTTCGTTTTAAGGGTACAATTGATAAATTACTTGTAGTGAAGTGGTAAACGAACAATATTGATGAAATGATGAACTTGCTTAATATTAAATGTTAGTGAGCGATTGTCTTTTATTTGGACATAGACGGATGCATAATTATAAGGCTGAAATCACATGAGCAGATAACCATATGGATATTTACGATATTAATTATTTAACATATTTTTACTCCTGAGCTGGAATGGTAAAGTTGGCTCTGAATATTTCGCAATAATTAAAAACTAGCAGCATATTAATAAAAATATTTTAGTACCTATAAAACCAGGTTAATTTTAGCCACTACATAAAGTAAATGTGGTTACACTGCATTAAATAAATAGGTCTAATTCAAAACTGTGGTCCTTAATTCAGAAGTGTCGTAAATAAGGTAACGCATCATCAAACTCTTGCTGTTTGAAAATACTAAATATCCGTTTGTCTTAAGTAATTTAATCACAACGGAAAGTTTCTTAGATAATTTACTTGCTTTTTCTCCCGATTAACTCCCAAAACATGAGTGAAAGGAATGGGTCATTCGAAGCTTCGAATTTAGTGTTTCGTAGGAACCTTCCTGAACGGTTTGAGTTAAGGCGATTCTAATCCGGTGCCGAATTGATACTATGTGCGGTATCATTAAAGTAAAGAAATTACTTACGAGTGCGGTTGTGAATCTTTATTTGAATCGGGATTATAAGTGTTCCTAATCACGTTGAATTCGTTGACCCCACGATCTTCTGCAAATGAATTTAGGTTAAACAACCCCGTGGTGAAGTCTTGCTTATTTTGGTCAATATAAGGTATACGTTCTATGAATTGAGGGCTGCAAAAAAAAAACAAAAAATAAAAAACATTATTACTTACTAAACAAAATAGAATACATACTATCTAAGCAAGTGCGGAGACTTGGTCAAAGTGACAACAACGGATATAGGTACCTATCGCGTATTTGACCTTGGCTCAGGAGCGTTTGATTCGCCCAAACCGTGTTGTTGAATTGGATGCTATTCGATAAAAATAAGAAGTTGCACGAGGGTTCTAACAGCATTTCTCGAAATTAGAAGGTTATTTGTCATCTAATTAGGTATATTAAACATTTCGTAATACCCAGAATGAGCGGGCCATATGCTTGTGAGCTATACGGCTAGCACAAGTGGTACACGACTCGTTTGTCACTCGGATCTCCCTTTCTAACTTGTTCGTAACGATAAAGACGCACTGAGCGACAAGCGAGAAAATACAAGATGTGCTAGCCTAGTTGTAGCCATTTATTTTCAAACATAACAAAAATCGAAATAGCAAACAATAATATACCTAATCTAACAACAAAATATTGGGTCAGATCAAAAGGGCACAAAGCCAAGCATAATTAAGGGCCGTATTAATAAATTCATCTCAACTGTGATGCCGGTCTCAAGACACGTCAAAGTAAACATCAATCCATAGAAAACAGTAATTTTTGACACATCTTGTGACGGGCATGTCAACCAAGATTAGTTTATTAATACGGCCCTTAGAATGTCTGTTTGTAGAGTTGAAGATGTTAATTCGCACAAAAACTAAAGTGCAAAAACGAAGGAGCACTCGAACGAAATAACAAATCAATCAATCAAAATGCACTCATTCTACAGCCTCATACACCTAAACACCCATATTCGTTAAAATAATTTAAATACTTACATTTGTTCAATCCTGTATTTAATTACATTTCTTGGAGATGCGAAATTGAATCCCAAGATAGACGCACTCAACACTGTGCAGAATTGATGTGTGGTAATTAAAATCAGAACCTGTAAAGCAAACACTAGTTTTAATTTAATCTCTTAAAAACAGAGCAACTAATACTTTTAAATTGCTGCAAAAATACAAGACACGTTTGAGGAGACCTAATTAACAAACACATTCTGTTTACAAGTAATAATCAAATGTTAGAAATCACATAATAATTATAATAATTTCTTACTTTGTACATTTTTAAATAAGTTTCAAACGTTACTTTTCTAGCAAAGTTTGTCTCCTAACCACATACACTAACGCACGAGAATATTATGAACTTATGTGACTGCGTGGCCTCTGAGGAAAACATTTAAGAACATCAATTGCGCATTAAGCAAGAATTGTTTTTGTCCAGTTCCTGTTAGTTGCTTTTGTACGAACGGTGATTTTACCTACCTCCTTTTTTTGTAAGTACATTATACGAGTATGTCTAACGACTACCTTACGTTGTTTGATAGTTAATTAGGGACTGATGAGGATCTAAACAGCTTAACTTATCTTTCAATGTTTTAGCCCTTCCTGCACACTAGAAACTACAAACCTGACTTTTATTACCTTTTATTACTTAACGACTATTTCGATTTTCACATTTTTATAGCGATACTAGCTTTTGCCCACAGGAATTTGTAAAATTTTACCGGGTAAAAAGTGTTGTTAAGTGCGTGGGGGTAGGTAACTTAAAGAAATGCACAATTAAACCGATAATTAAGAGTTAGACTTTCGATCGCCCAGTCCAAGACAATTCCAGATGGCCTTTCTAGAATAATCGACGTTCTTCGACCCGCCGTCGGGAATGTTCCATTAGTCGTTGCTGGAATGTTCTATAGCTGTCTCTGTCTCGTTTTTTATTGCGACGAATCTTGAAAGGTTCTCAGTATTGCTATCTCTTTCTAATCATGCTATCTCTTTCACTTTTTCTGGAAAATTCACCATATTCTCAAATGTACTTCAAAGGCCCATAAGGGGTCCTGAAAACGCCTGAAAACGGGTTTTCAAGTTATCTCGTAATCTGGTAGAGGGTGGCCTGAAACGGCCTGAAAACATGTTTCAGGCGCCTGAAAACAACGGCAACTTGGGCGAAATTTTGATAATCTGGTATGTGATAGAGCTACCTCTGAAACGGACTGAAAACATTTTTCAGGCGCCGGAAAACAACGGCAACTTGGTTGAAATTTTCATAAAGTGATATGTGATAGAGCTACCTCTGAAACGCCTGAAACGATGTTTCAGCCTGCTGAAAACGCTTCCAAAGCAGAATTCGTTTATCGCTGCTCCCTCGGGAACTCCAATTTTCCGGAATAAAAATATCCTATGTCCTTCCCCGGGACTCAAACTATCTCCATACTAATAAATTGTTTATACCTTACTTAAGAAATGATTGATTCCTCATACAAACTTCCAACCCCCTTTTCACCCTCTTAAGGGAAGATTTCCGGGATAAATAGTACCCTATGTCCTTTCCCGGGACTCAAACTATCTCCATACTAATAAATTGTATATACCTTACTGAAGAAATTATTGATTCCTCATACAAAGTTCCACCCCCCTTTTTACCCCCTTAAGGGATGATTTCCGGGATAAAAAATATTCTATGTTCTTTCCCGGGACTCAAACTATCTCCATACCAAATTTCATCTAAATCGGTTCAGCGGTTTAAGCGTGAAAAGGTAACAGACAGACAGACAGACAGACTCTCAATATTATAATAATAGTATGGATTGTCAAGACGGGACACTTCTTTTAAACCTTAAGCGTTAAGTCTTATGTTAGAATATGGAATAGACGTATTCATTTCCCTAGCACCAGACATGTCAAATTGTATCTCTTGCATGCATGCTAGGGGGCCAGGTCTGGATATTGACTGGATTGACTAGATGTGAATAAAGGTAGATAATTGGTAGCATTCCGGACAGTTCTTAGAAACCGGTTGTAGTATATAACGCGCACCTCAATAAGTACCAACAATTATTTGTTATGACCGCTTCTTGATGTTATGAGGAAAATTTTTACCTGGACCGGCATTCATTATATCCTTATTTCCTATTGTTTGGAATGGTAGTTTTAAGATCAGCGTTGACTTAGGTCGGGTGTGTATTCAATATTATCTAAGACTAGCATTTTGTATACAGGTTCAGTCCGAATAGCTTTATGACAATTTATAATCTGCATTCATTAGCTAATCTCCTTGCCTCAGAGATTTATTAACGAAATAATCAAAGAAGATCATTTTCAGGAATAATCTCGTATGTCTGCGTCTTCCGCTTTTTCGTATGCTGCGTTAAAGCTCATTTGTGTGAATGATGCATTTATGACAAAGTTTGATTTATACAAAGTATTACGTTTTAACCGTTTAAGATCAGCTTACGCTCTGTCCTTCGAGAAAACGATTTTTATAAGGTCTAATTAACCAAAATAGTGCAGAACTAACTTGAAGTTGACGATGAAGTGAATGTTTATCAACAGCATTCATTGTAAAACATGTTCGGATTACTGAAGTACAAAAGAAGACTAAAATAAAAAAAAACCCGGTCAAGTGCGAGTGGGACTTGCGCACAAACTTGTAGGCATGAAAATAGTTCGTAAATCACGGGAATACAATATAAACATTGTCCAGTATAAACTGACTCGCAATAAGTATGCACTTTCGTACTTAGTGAGTGTCAGTTTATACTGGACTAATTTTTTATGTGATGTAACTACAAATTAACGGTTTTCGTATTTTTTCCTTTATTCGTGCTATAAGACATTGCTTCTTGCCTTTCATGTTCTAAGTCAACGGGAAGTACCCTATAGGTTTTGATTCCCTTGAGATTTCCTTCAATATGCGGCCTAAACGGCCGTATCTTTTGATTGCGTTGACTTATATGTTTGATTTTTTCACTGATCCAAGTGATTGCAGACCTAAGTATTTGATATGAATTTCAACATTTTCAACTTGATACCTTTTACGCGTTCCTGAGAAAAAGGGTCTTGACAGACACACAGACAGACAGACAGACAGACGGACAAAATAGTGATCCTATAAGGGTTCCGTTTTTTTTTTTCATTTGAGGTACGGAACCCTAAATTATGCACACAAGAATATAAAGTTTTCTTCCTAGGCGTTAAAACCAACTCACACAAAAAATTTGGCTTGAAGAAACTTTTATGCCATTAGATACCACATTCAACACTGCACCACTGCATCTTAACAACGCGTCTTGAGACACACCTCTAGAAAACAGGCATTTAATATCTCAAAGCTCAGGTGCCGAAACCCAAACAGACTTATTTAACTCAAAGTCCTAGTTTCACCTTTTGCATTTTGCACCTAAATGTTACAATGTGCAAACAAAAATATTATTTTTAGATAAGGGTCAATAGAACTGTTCTTGCTTAGCCAGTTTCTGACCAGCTAAGGAAAACCGGTATAAAATATAAAACAGTTGGTTTAGGCGAAATGCTTAAAAATTACCAAATAATATAATAACACTTTGATCACTTTTAGCAGTGCACGCAAAACACACTACATTTTAGCAGTGCCTAGCAGAAATCAGATAACACAGCATTTGAAGATTTTTCTCGTGAAACAAATCAGACGCCAATCGATTTTTGTAACAGTTTTAAAGAGCTCCGTTTTTCTGTATATTCTGTCCAAGGGTTAAAACTTTTTAATCGTTATTGGGAGTCAGTTTAATTTTACAACAGCTTCACCTTCTAGCACTTTATTCCGTTTTTTTAACCGACTTCAAAAAAAGAAGGAGGTTAATAAATATTTCAAGCTCTTATGCGTACACATTAATTACCTTAATTACTATAAATTTAACTTTTTTACATTGATTCATCAAATATTTATTCTGTTTCTGCTTTAGGAGAAATTATTTAAATTATTTCATTGGGTAATTTTTTCATGACATTAGTAAAGTAAAAATTTGCTGCAAGCTACGTAAGCACGAGTAAAATATTGTGTATGATGGTGCTTTTAAGTAATGTTTAAACGCAGGAGTTCGCAGACCCAACATGCAAGGAATACAACGAACTGAACAAGCTTCGTTACAGTTTAAGAACTGTTTCGTTTGAGGAAGGTGAAAATCAGTTAAATGCGGAGCTAACTTCTAAACTCCGGTAGAATCTAGAATAAAATGAATCTTGCATGATCCGTTGACATACACCTACTTGTGATCACGAGCTGTATATAGTCAGATTAGTTCAAATCTCAATAATTGTCTTGTGTAGTTGGTGAACTCCTGGACAGTAAATACATTACTTGTGTACTTTCGGCCGCACTCAGAGACGTCAATTAACTTTTAAGTTTCATTAAAGTTGCTGCTGTCACTTTCTTTACTGTAGCAAAAGAATAACGGCCGCACTCAGAGACGTCAATTAGGATTTAAGTTTCATTAAAGTAGCTGCTGTCACTTTCTTTGCTATAGCAATAGAATAAGACGCAGCAACTTTAATGAAACTTAAAACTTAATCGACGTCTCTGAGTGCGGCAGTAAGACGCAGCAGCTTTAATAAAACTTAAAAATTAATTAAGAATAAGAATAAAAAACATTTATTGCCACACATGAAAATATTACATAAAAAAAAACATGGAGCTCTTAACTTAATTACCCAGATTACATACACAAGATTTACACGGAGCAAACACAGAAGTAAAAATGTGGCAAAGGATCGGACTCAGCATTCGCTGCAGGCGCGCTCCGGCAGGGTTGCACTCGCACAGCGCTGGTTTTCAGTCCGCCCCTCACACTGTGCAAACTTACTATCTAGCGGGTGCTTAATATGATATATGAATATGATTATAAGTATAATATATAATATAAATATGATAATAAATGTTGTGCAAGCATATTATATTCCGACTTGCTTGCTTGAATGCTGGTGGGATTTTGACGTGTAAAAGTGCCCGTGCGGTCTACTTACTAAATAAATATATTTTATCATTTTTTATAGCTACTTCAAATTCAGTTGACGTCTCTGAGTGCGGCAGTTCGACTTGTACCTGTAACCAGCTGTTATGTTATAGGGAAACTAATTTAGTAAACCTGAGGAACCTCATTTTTAACCGACTTCAAAAAAGGAGTACGTTCTGTGTTCGGCCGTATGTATCTACAGTGCAACCTACGTCAAGACACATCTTTTACCTTGCGGAGCGCATAAATTTATTGGATTCTAAAAGGTTCATACAATTGAATTTTAATTGGAGTATTGAGAACTAGAGGAGTAATAGGAGGATGACTGGCTGCGAAAGCCGCGCGCTCTTCCCCGAGTCCTGGAGGTTTCCCGGGATTGGGACCGGGATCGGGGTCGGGGTCCAGGGGAGCGCGCGCGCACCTCTTCCGAGTTTTCAGACTCTGCAGCGTACGACTTGTTCAGCCGATACTTGCCGTTCTCTTTCACCAACAATCCGAGTTTCACGCCACGCCTTAGTGCCCTATTAACGAGGTCAAATCTAAGTCCGATTTTTGTGACGTGTGTACATTTCAGTGGAAGAGGAGGAGGGAGAGGGACGATCGATGATGATGATGATGATTTTGATGATGATAATGATACAACCAAATAATCGTTTATGCGTGCATTATTTGCATTGGTATATAACGTCTATGGCAGACGATTAACTGTTAAACACAACTCTTGGGCTATTTTCAAACCAATAATGATACTGGCAAGTTTTGAGTTAGATGGGTTATTATAATATAATATTTTATTTTTTTATTATTTATTTTATTATATTGCATTTTTGCATGGATACATAATATCTTTACACACCGAAAAAAAAAAACGAACCGCTAAGTCAAGGTTTCGTCCGGGGCCGCACTGGTCGGGCGATGGGCGACGCGACGTCGATTTCAGTACAATTGATCGCCCGACTGTCGCGCAGTTGAACTGAAATCGCCATCATGTCGCCCAATCGCCCGACCAGTGCGGCCCCGGCCTTACAGCGGTTGCAGCACTACTTAATCGCGTGTTAACCACACTGTTAGGCGGAGGCCGCACTGGTCGGGCGATGGGGCGACATGACGGCGATTTCAGAACTACTGCGCGACAGTCGGGTGATCAATTGTACTGAAATCACCGTCGCGCCGCCCATCGCCTGACAAGTGCGGCCCCGGCCTGAATGTTAATTAGCCTAGCTGCTGTCGCGCGACTGCAGCGCGTCTACCGCGCCGCTGCCGTGCTGCTGTCGCGCGACTGCAGCGCGACTACCGCGCCGCTGCCGCGCTGCTAATGTTGGTCCCTAGTCGCGCGACCAAGCAGTGCGTCAGTCGCGCTGCTCAGCCGCGCGACAAAACCGCCTAATGTGAAGGCACTAAGTTAGTATTGGCTTAATTTTTTTATCAATTTCATATACTTAACACTTAGAATAATAACACATAGAAGGATAGTTTCCTACAGCCAACCCGTCAAAAGTGACGCATAAAATGGATTCATGTGGGCGTAATCAACGCGTACTGACACATGACAACACGCACACAAGTAAACAAATAATGATGCTAGCGGATTAAATTTCCCCTAAATTAGGGGATTTTTCATATAATAATGTTTGTTAAATTCTATGATTTCTTTGCAGTTACTTATTAATACAAACGTTTATTAACACTCATGTAATAAGAAAATGTTCCGTCTCTTTCTAATTCGCATGAAATATCATGTCTTAACTATTTAAGAAATGGTATTTCATCAGGTAAATGTTCTGAGGTACAAAGTGACAGCACGCATCTTAAAGCCTGTGTTGTTTACAGTAGCGTTTTTTGACCGGCGGTTTTTTGGCGGAGTGGAACCACACGCCGCGATTTTTAATCGACGCAGTACCGCCGAACGCAAGCAATGGTAACGCGGCGTGGTTGTAATAACGACTGCAGCGTGCACACCGTTTAAGATGGTTCTAGTCTGCACAAGCCACCTTTAGTTAGATACTTTTCAGTGTCATTAAAATGAATAGAACATATTTTCGTCCTCCTAGGGCTTCCACCAGCTTTCGTTTCGATTAAGCCTAACTTTTTCAGTCCAACGTGCGGCAATAATCGGATTGGAAGGAAATCTTGAACGAGAAAAACAAGAAATTATATAAACAGAACTCAACTCATATCACAGAATAGATAATAGTACAAGTACCTACTCACTATGACAATTTAGCGGAAAAAATTTCGTTATACTGGCAACATTTTCATGTAATGTCGTTAGTAAATAATATAATATTTTAGTGAATGTTTTACGTAAAACGACAAGTCAAAACATAGTACTTACATGTGGAATGTTATTTTAGAGTGTTTGTTTTCTTTGTCTGAACGGTTGTGGCACCTATTTACAATACAAATCGTCATTATAAATAAAAATCCGGCAGCTGTTGACGCTGATGTGACGTGATTGCGACTGACAGGCGGCGATCGCCGAGTACACCACCATGGTGTAGTTTAAGTATGACGGATTTGGTGCGCGGACTAGCTTTCTATGTGTTATTATTCTAAGACTTAACATTACAGACCTGGAAATTTTTGGTCCAATATTTCTGCCTTTAATTCGATATTCTTCTTTGATAAATTTCACTATAGCTTTCGTCGTCCAGCTTGAATTTTTCGTCAGTCTCTTCAATGCCGAGAAAACAATCGATTTCGTGTCTTCTTTTCTTTTAACTCTGGTTTCTTTCTTTCTCTTGACCATTTTGTAAAATTACCGCACAAGAAACACTAGCGCCAAATAAAAAAAACGCTAATTGTTTAGATATAAAATAAATTGTAAGTATAATAATCAAATCTTTTGCAAAAGTGGTAAACAAACCATTATTATTAAAAGTTTCAGAATATCGAATGACGTTGACAGTTTTCGTCAACCAAAACAGGTTAAGGTTTGTTTATGAGGTTTAACCTCAATGCCCGAGAGCACTTACAATAGGATTCGGGTGTGTACTTCTCTCTCATTCGCTCTCATACGCTCTTAAGCGAGTCTAGCCGAGTTTACTACCTCACACAAAAATCATGTAAACGCTGTATCTTGTCTAGGGTTCTGTAGGAAGACATGTCGAAACTCTTTTATGTGGTTACATATGTGTAGATATATAAATATGTATTTTTTTTGTAATATTTCTGACATGTTTTCCTGCAGAACTACGTAGATATTTTATATTATTTTTATAATTTTATATAATGCTAGAATTAGTATTATTATTATTTTCATTGTCATAACTAGTCATAAGTCAACTGTTTAAATAATCATTAACTGTTGAGTTTCTTTTTTTTTTATTATTGGTAATGGGTTTGCTCTTGACCAACTCCCGCCCTTGGAGGACGAAGATTCAGTCTACGATGTAGCAAGCTCACCTAGAAGATGCCTATTCACCCTAGCTTTAAATAGGTTCAGATTATACATATGCACTCGGAAATACAGACGCCGGAAGCGCATTCCACTCCTTTGCAGTACGCATTATGAAAGATGATGCAAAGCGCTTCGTTCGAAAAGGCGGAATTTGAACCAAGTACGGATGGCATCCCGCGGTGCGCCTGGAAGTCCGATGGTAGAAAGGAGACGGCGGTATTAGCTCGTGGAGCTCCTGTGCACACTCCCCGAAGTACAGTCTGTAGAACACCAACAAGCAAGCAACTTTCCGTCGGTGAGCTAGGCTGTGAAGCTTAGCTTTTTCGAGAAAGTCGTGGCCGATGAGTCTCTTAGCTCTTGCGGCGCTTCTTCTCAGCAGCGGTATCCTCTTGGGAAGCGCTGGTAGATTTTTGACGTGTAAAAGTGCCCTTACGGCCTACTTACTGAATAAATATCTTTTATCTTTATCTTTTTTACCCGAACCCAAATCCTGTTCCATACAACATTTTCTCATGATTATTATACATTCTAACGTAAGACTAAAGCTTTCGGCACACCGGGGCGGGGCGAACACGTCGCGTCAGCGCGGCGTCGACGCGGCTACTAGTCGTTGTACGTATTTTTTTACAAACGCGTGGTGGATGTACGCGCGCGCCGCGCAGCATGTCACACCGAACGCAGCCGCGAGGCGTGCGCAACGCTGGCACGCGTTCGAAGCGCGTTGAAGCTGCCGCCTGCCTGCAGTGTGCCGGATGCCGCGTCGCTCACGCCACGCTACGCGCCTGACACACGTTTGGTGTGCTGAAAGCTTTAATGCTTAAGGTTTAAAATAAAAGTGTCTCATCCTGACTTTTATTACCTTTTATTACTCGAATCGGTACAGTAGGTAGATACGCGGTTGTAACGATTGTCATTCATTTCTGTGACAAGTATTTTTAATTTGTTAATATTAATTAACCTAGCCTAAGTTTACTAACAATATATGGACCTCTTTGTTGTCTGAATAAATACAATTTGAATTGAATTGAATTACTAAGCGACTATTGCGATAGTCACATTTTTATAGCGATTTTATCAAGACTTTTATTTTAAACCGTATGCGCTAAGTCTTACGTTAGAATATGGAATAGATGTATTCATTTCCCTAGCATCTGTCAAATTGTATCTCGTGCTTGCATACTACGAGGCCTGAAGGATACTATGTATATACGCATCCGGCAATGTCCTCACTTGTGAATCTCGAATCTCGATGCATTTGAAACTTTGTACATCGAAATTGTTGATGTATTAATATACAAGGCCGACAGTGTAAAAAAGTGTAAACAAGGAGACACCATTAATCGTTTCGATAGTTGTATTTAAATAATAATTGGACTAGTATTGTTGTATGTTCTGCTGTAGCTTATCCCAGGAGAGAGGCGACGACGGCGCCGGGTACGGCTCCGCCCGGGCCCTGCTCAATAGTCGGCTGGAAACCGTTGTCGTCGGCGATGTACGTGACAAGGTACGTGACTCCGTCGGGACCAACCCACCCGTACGAGCCCTTCACGGCAATTGCTTCATTCTCAGCACCAGGATTCCTTAGCTCACCCGACTCTTCTTGCTTACGGCCGTCAGTCTGCTCGAATCTGAAACATAATTATAATCAATTTTACTGGCTGCACCGAATGTTACACCGTATTTGCTATGTTCATTTAAAATATTCCTTACTTAAAACTAATCATTTACTGAAAGCTTCGAAGACCCCTTTAAATCTAGCAGCGGTCATTTTTCAGCTGATGCTATGTAATAATGATGATGCAATGAAACACTTACGCGTAGCGGTAATTGCCATTTCCGTCATTTTCAGTATCGTATCGTGTGATCTGGACATCTTGCTCTGGGCTCAGTTGTCGCTGGGGCCTCTGCTGTGGCGCCGCCGAGGCCACCGCCGCTACCAAAGCAATAACTACCAACTGAAATCAGAACAATATAATTTGTACGAGCATTATACTCGACTAACCATTGCAAATGGGTTAGATAGACAGGTGACGTTGGTTGACCGAAAATGTGGCCCGTAGTCTTTATGTGAAAAAAAAGCACCTGATGTGCGACTTAGCAGAAATATTACAAACCGCAATCGTACTCAGGCGTCATAACAGTAAAATAACAATATTATCATCATGCTGGATCATCGTGATATTATCAAGAAAAAAAATTTAAGTTTCGACTTAAAACTTTTAAAAAACTTTTTTTTTTTTTTTTTAATTTTAGACGCGACACTGTTATCAGATAGGTATCTATATACTCTCTACTAAAGGAAGTCGCGGCTTATAACTTAAAGCCTCAAGTGCTCCAATGCACTGGCACTGCACTAAACAACACATCACACTTTATCAACACTTTTATTTGATAAGATAAAACTTACTAACCAATTTCATGTTTTATATCGGGGGTAATGTTATTAGCTGGTGCTAATCTCAACTGTGCTTGTTAGAGGCTCTAACCTCAATATATATAGTTGATGTAGTATTTATTACAACACGCTATTTGTTGACGTTTATCTTGTTACAAGGTTTTGTATCTTTGACCACTCCTACACTCGCGACCTCTTCGTCGGATCATCTGAGGACATCCATGATGGCGTTTGCAACACACTTAATTATAATTCATATTTGTACTTAAATGTGTTGTGATTGATGTTAATTAATAAACGATTTTAAGAGCCTTGTTTGTTGTGAAATATGAAAACACGATTTTCAAAAGTTTATATAGTGTAGTTTTTTACTATAGGTAAAAATTTTATAATCTTTGGAGTAACAACTTGAATGAATATTGACGTGTGATGAGAGATATTAATTAAATCGATGTTAACGACTGAAATATACTTAGACAAAAATTTTAAATATAAATTAATAAAGATGAACACCGATATCGTTTGGGATTAATATAATCTTTGTTCGTTCGTTTTTTATATTTATTTCACAAAAATACATTGTTTGTAAGCAGCTTAATATAATGCCAGAGGTTAATGGCTCTTCAACGAAAATGGCTGATCTTGAAGGAAACATTATATTTACATTAACCTCTTTTGAATTTGTGGTGTTATAATTTGAGTTTGTACACTCTGATCTAATTGAGATTTAATGACGTGACTGATGGTCATCATCTCGCTATGATTTTCTTCTATTAAGATTTGTGTCGAAAAGCAACTACAATCACCATGATAGGGATGGATCGTAAAACCGCGAAAAATATTTCTTCCAACTGTCCGCAACCTATGATAACTAAAATACTTATTTATTTAAGGAACTAAATTCAATTTATGTAACCAAAATTTTCTAGCAAATAAATTATTAACATTAATTTACATATATTCATATGACACAGACGAACTAAATGTGACTTCTTAAGAGGCTTTCGTTATGATGATATAATGTACATAGTACCCAAATAACCTTGTAAAGTGCTCTTCAGTCAACCCTGATTTTTAATATAAAACGGTTTTTATTGCATCTCATTAAATACATTTTAGGGCATAAAGTCGTTTTTGGATTTATGGAAGATTAAGTAAAAATTAACTATCACAACTAAGTAGACTTTATTAGTTCTTGAGTTACAGACGATTAAAATGTTTATGCGTACCGAAAATCAGCAAGATAACTTTGAATAGAAAATTCGCTAATATTCATGTTTTTTTTAGATTGTTGTTTGTGCTTGTAGTAATAGTGACGGAACCCTTCTCTGAGCATGGTCCGACATGCTCTTGCCTGGTTTTTTATTATATAGCCTATCTATGACACTCGCACGTTTTTGACAAATCATATGACACCCCATTTATTAAAATCCGACCAATAATTTAGGAGATATATGTAGTATCCGTGGTAACGTCACATACCTACATACAAACATATTATATGTTAGTTATGTATGGCATTCCATTTTTATGAGCCTCTTGTCCTTTTTGCTCAGCAACATGCATTGCTTGCCCTCATAGACCGTGCCGCCAAACTTGCTATGTAATATTTAATCTTTTCAACAGCGTGGTAAATAAAACAGCATCGCAAATTACAACTTCATGGGTACAGTCGGCTACTAATATTTAGCAACTAAATCGCGATCTCACTCTTTTGATAAACCAGTGTCGTGTGGCCATAATTATTTATACAGCAACACAATACTCTGAGGAGTTCTGAGATCCCAAATGTGAGTGAAAATATGTTTTTATACGGGGTGGAAAGTGATGTGTCAGTAAAGGCATTTACTGGTCTCTTGCTACCACGAGAAAATGATCTTAGGAGACCATCGCTAACTTTTTAAGTTATGTTAGTCGCTATGCCACTCGATATTTTTTCTACCAAGGATCAAAAGTTAAAAGGTATCATGGTGGCATTGCATGTTACGGCGTCGAAACAGTATGGCCAAAGTCGGAAGGTACCTAACTCTACCTTACACTTACACGCACACGGGACAACTTAATTTAAAAAACGAGTGGTTTAAGAGAATTACCTAACGACAAAACAATAACAACACAATTACTAATTGCGACGGACACACGAAATATCGTAATGGTAGATTTTCTCAGACCTGGATAAGAAAGTATATATCCCAGCACGTTGTTATTAAAATTTAAGCTAAGCTATATTAATAAATAGAAAAGCAGATCTCACAATTTAGGATACTCACCAGCTTAATTTGATATTTTTGCGTGAATAATCTCGACTAATGAAGAAAACGTCTCGGAGTATAAGCTTTTATATTTCTGGGTGGTGAGATATATTGAATTAATGAGCAACTAAATAAAATTTGTAAACCCGGTTCCATCATTAAAGTTCAAGGCCTTGCGAGAACATACCTTAATGTGATGGGAGATGGTAGCTCTTATTTACAATACTTAACAGTAAGCCCTACTATGACGTCAACAATATGATTATGATATAGAAACAAGATCAGCTAAAACAAATAGGAATAGAAGCCCTGCTGCTAAAACGCTATGTATGTCCGCTATGCTAACTCCTCCTAAACCACGCAACGAATTTTGATGCGGTTTTCACCATCAGTTAGATAATTTTTCACGACAGGTTTACATATATAATAGTACCCGGAGTAAAGTGAGGGCTGGTTGCTAGTTAAATATAAATTTATAGATATTATAAGCTAATTGTCAACAAAAAGGGTTTTTTTTTATTAACATGAATACTACTCTCTGTATCTTATCTACATACCGGTTGATTCCGGCCCGCTTAAATCAGAAAACCCTATATACATAATGGCTATTTTCATTGGTCGTTTAGCCCGCATGATTTTACATTGCGTCGTTACAATAGCTCTCGCCTCAATAATGTGAAAACCAACTCTTCAATGGATTGCTACTAGCATGTGGGCTAATGAAAAGAGTTTGTAGGTGGAACTGTAATATTCTTAAGTGGTAATTACCACATTAAGAAGCAGTTTGGATGGATGGATTATTAATAATAGCTTAATTGAAATAGATTTAGATATAGAATATATAATTAAAAAAACAAATAAGAAAATAATTGTTACCTTTTACTTATATAATTTCTTAGATAATAGTTTAGTTTTAAGCTATGATAAACTATTTACAATGCCCTAGCAGGGTCCATGTATGTACTTTTATTCCTAAGACCACCTGTAATAATACCATGGTTAAGCAAATAATAAACCAATAAATAAATAAACATACGAGCAAGTACAGAAAATACAACAAAAAAGAGAAGTGTTACATAGTGAGTCAACAGGCGGTCTTATCGTTAAATTGGGATCTCTTCCAGACAATTTTACAAAGAAGAGACCAAGCTTTCATTATTTACCTACATATCCTCAGTGAGGGTACCCGGTTTTCCCTCCTTCCCCCTTCTTCCTTTCTTGTTTTACTCTATTTTTCCCTGAGAGTTATTTTAAGTGTGCCCAACCGCGAGTTGACTGATGTGCCCACACGTATTGCATTGCTTTCTCGGAAACGTCTCTAACGATATTGGTCATGTTTTTCGGTCCAGCAAACGAACTGTCTTATCTTCGGGAAAACTCGTTTTCAACCCTAACAACCTTTTATGTGTTTATGAGTTTACAGATTAGCATGACATTTTTAAATCCTATTGTCGATTCCCACAACGCCCCTGTGGTTGTAAATTGGCGTAGCGGGTGTTTCTGGCCTGCGATGGATTCATGGGATCCTGTAGATTGCATTTGCGGTTTACGTAAGGTAATATTGACACGTACTTTATTTTGGCATTTTTTTTCTAATTATTTATTAATTGTGGTTTTTTGCGGTTTTATATCGTTCAGTAGAAGGAAAGAAGAAAGTTTATAGAAATACTAACTTTTGCCAGTTTCTTGGTTCGCGTAGTACTCGTTTATCAGTATTCCCAAATTATAAATGATTTATTCATCCTATTATAAATTATCAGTAGGTAATATCCATATCACTCTTATATTCTATAAAAAAGAACTTATTTTTCAGTGAAGGAGGAAAGGAGAATGATGCGAAAAAAATGCAAAAACAAAATCAATTCCTATCAGAAATCTTTCAGTATTTTTAAGCAAATTAAAATATAACGGGATCTAAACCCTATCCTTCAACACGTCCAAAAAAGTAAAAAAATATGATCAAAGCGATTTAGCAACTGTTAGTCAAAGGGTTCATGACAGTGAAGTACCTACTTTTTAAATAATAAATTATAAAGGATCTTTAAAAAGTCACATGGCTAAAAACACTTACGGGCCTTATAATTCTACTTTACTAGTGGTAATTGGAATCGTATTGTTACGACTCGGCCGCATTTGCTGTCAAGTTACTAAAAGCTATCATAACGTTTACAACACGATAACAATAGGGGTAAAGACAATGTAGAATAGGGCCTCACTTTGCGAATTCTATTCTTGGGTGTTCAGCATTAAGTAGGTAACGAAGAACACCTACTTTGATAGGAAATAAGTAAATAAAACGTGAGTATATAATTTCGTATTCGCTTTAATTAGTTTGTTGAATCAGTATATAAATATTATATACAGTTTCACATTTTGTGCTATGTACAAAAACTATTTACGTAGTTTATTATTCTTAATTATTTAACCGAGGAGAGACGCGACGACCGCGGAGGGTACGGCTCCGCCTGGCCCCTGTTCTATCGTGGGTTGGAAGCCATTATCGTCGGCGATGTAGGAGACGACGTACGTGACGCCGTCGGGCCCCACCCACGAGTACTGGCCCCGGACAGCTATGGCCTCGTTTTCAGCCCCCTGGTTTTTCAGCTCACCCTGCTCTTCGTGTTTGCTTCCGTCAGACAATTCCCACCTGTGGACCAATATTATTTTAATGAAAATATTCTGATACTAATTAAAAATTAATTCAGAATATTCCTGCGACTTACGCAAAATTGTAAGAGTCCAATCCGCCGTTGTTGATATCGTAACGAACGATTTGCACATCCTGTGGGTTTTGAGGAGCTGCGCACGAAGCGGCAACCAAAGCGAAAATCACCAACTGAAATAAGGACGTCTTGTTAATATCCATAGATCCAAACGCTCCCCAACTTAATTTGTATTTAATCACTTCACTTTTAAAATATGAACTTCACGTAACTGACCAGTTTCATTTTGTTTCAAGTTTGTGGTATGCCGACTGTCGTCTGCAAAGTACTGCAAGTGTGTGGGATGATTACGCTTCCTAGCGGTTCTCTTATATATGTCTTCTGTCGGGTTACAAAACAGCAAGTCGCTTCTATTGCCCTACAGCACAAGTCGCGGCATCTGTCGCGAGAGCTAAGTGAATGGCATTCATACAGCTTTGTTCATCTGTGTATGTGCATGGACACGGCATGACCCGCGGAGTGTTTTGTTAAGTAACGTCTAATCAGAGTACAAATGTCAATGTTAATAAGAATTTCAAAAGGTTGTAATTTACTCTGCTGCACAGAAATATTTCATTACTAAACGTTTATCGGATGTTTATGATGTTTTGTGAAATACTCGTACGGCAGATACTCTTACAATGACAGTAAGTTAATTTATGGTGTAATTTGTGTAGGTTTGTAACTGGGATTAATTTTATAATATAACATTTTTGTATTGCAATAACACATACTAAAAAGTACTCGAAAAGAACTACGATAGGTTATTTTGTTATAAGTATGCTTTCTGCTGCACTAACATGTTGACTTGACGTACGCACTTACTGTCAGGTGTGCTCGTTAAATATAGCCTTCCTACCATCCTAAGAGGACTGACACAGCATAGTTTATCCGTGAGTGCGATTTTGTTTCTATGTAGTGTCACAAGAACGGGATACACTAAGGATGCACGGGAGCTAAGAGCGGGTTCACATTACCTAACCGTAACCTAACCTAATGGGGACCTAATGTGAACCCGCTCTAACGTAAATATGTGGCAGTTATTTTATAGGGTCGCAACAATTTAAAACTCTACTCATCTGTATATATAAAATCAGCTAAGTAAAGTTTTTGGAAGAGATGTAAATTATATTTTTTTTCGATAGTCGTCATCCTAAAGATCAAGGAACTGCGGCTCTTTTATTTTTATTTCCTCTAATATTTTAGAAATATTTTTTTTAGTTATTAAGTTGACATTTGTACACTTTAATGACCGACAAGCTTGTTGCCTTCGTACTTAATGAAAAAGAAAAAAAAAAACTGTCACTTCAATATCTGTCATTCTCAAGTCAAGGACAGGAGTGTTTTCACACTTCTAATTTCAGCAACATTGTGCTTGTCGCTAGCGTGAAAATATTCTAGAATAGTGATAATATCCATGTTTGGCAGGTTTTTAGAATCTGCCCGCACGAATTCGCTCATTTTGTGATGAAAACGAAGTCCAAATTTAAAGGCAAGGGTCGTCGTGAAAGGAAAAAATCGGTGTCCAAGAAACAGTGCCAAAGGGGTCGAAAATAAATAAAAATTCACCGCCTAAGGGGGAAACAGGGGGGTTGGAAGTTTGTATGAAAGTCATCAATCTTTGAAGATAGAAACGTGGAAATATAGGCTACTATTTACAAATGAAATACTACTTTCAGCGATTTTGTATAAACTACCCCTAAGGGGTTGAAATGGGGGGTTAAAGTTTGTATGGGAGTTTGGTCATTTTTGAAGTCTGGAACGTGGAAATTGGTACATAGGCAACTGGTATCAAATAAAAAAAATACTACCGGCGATTTTTGAAAAACTACCCCTAAGGGAATGAAATGGAGGGTGGTAGTATGCATGGGAGGTTGGTCCTTTTTGAAGTGAGAAACATGGAAATTTGTGTATAGGCTACTGTAAACAAATAAAAATAAATATATCGTCAGTAAGGTATATCTATGGGCCTAGTAGCCTGAAAATATTTAAATTTGAATTTTTTGAATTTGAAATAAAAATAGCACTTTAGGTGGTTTTGGATAAACACCCCTAAGGGGATAAAATGGAGGGTGGTGATTTGTATGGGATTTCGATCAATTTTGAAGTCATAAACGTTGAAATTCGTATAAAGGTTACTGTTAACAAACAAAAAAACTACTTTCGGCGATTTTGGAAACACTGCCCCTAAGGGGATGAAACGGGTGGTGAAATTTTTGCGGTTGGTAAATTTTGAAGTTAGAAACGTGGAAATTGTTATAAAGACAAATAAAAAAACAACTTTTGGTGAGTTCGGATAATTACCCCTAAGAGATTGAAATGGGGGGTAGTAGTATGCATGCGATTTTGGTCAATTTAGAAGTACGAATTTTTGGTGATTTTGGATAACTACTACTTAAGGTATGAAATGGTGGGGTGGTAGTTTGTATGGAAGTTGGTACTTTTTGAAGTAAGAAACGTGGACATTAGTATGTAGGCTACTGTTAACAAATAAAAATGGAATGGAGATAAATAATACCCTACAATGACACATATGCTACCTATTATCCCAAAAATAAAAACACTATTCCTACGGGATGGTAAAATTGCTGATTCTACACGGACGAATTCGCGGACAGTAGCTATGTCAAATAATCGACTAAATGGGTTGTTTTTATAAACGTGCAAGATCATTTGATCTCAAACCTCGGCAGAGGGGAAAGACTGTGTAAGGCCGGTCCTTATCTGATATAAATTCAACGTGGACGAAGTCGCGGGCAGAAGCTAGTCTGATTATAATGTTAAAAGGCGACAAGATAATTTTAAAAGAATTCCTCCTCTATCTAAAATCTTCCTAGACAATTCCTCTTTCTATTGGTTTTCTATGAAAATCCGTACAGAAGTGTCTGAGGTTAGCCCCAACAAACACAAACTCCGCGCAACGGGGGACTTTTATTAATATGTAGACATGATATTTGATGTAACGTAAAGCTAGCGTTATTCCTTCGATGCCAAATAGGATCAAGTCAACTAGAGGCCTATTAATTGGTCAAACCGGTAATTAAAAAAGGCCAAGTTAAATCGGGAAGTGCAGAAGCGCGCCGAACATACTTGTATTCTAAAATAGCGATTTTGTATAGATCACCCAGAACCAATCTCGAAATAAGGCAATGTTTAATAACCTCACCTCATATATTAGCCAAATAATGGATATTTATGCTATAAAGTCAATGATGTCATCTTATAAATATCAGTAGGCATTATTTCTTTATCCTTCACAGAAAATGCATTCTCATAAGGTTATGGGAACATCAATCAGTTCAAGCAAGTATTTCAGCCTTTAACATTTTCTATTGGTGGAAGTTATTCGGAAGATGATGCATTCCGCTACGTTCGAAGCACGATATTGTCTCTTCGGCGTTAACGTATAAAGTTCATAACTTTAAGTTGGTCTGGCGGAAATTAATACGCGTACCGACCGCGACGTGAACTCCGTAATCAAGCGGAAAGGTCAAGGTTTGACGTTTGGCGCTGAACAATTTGTGTCCAATTGGTTTTTGATGGGATGGGTGCTTTAAGAGGTTTGCTCATTACAGAATCCTATGTTCTTAAGTATTAATATAGGCAACTTGCGTCTGACAACTTGCGTTAGAGGCTTTAGTAATTGAACACGTATGCGCATGCCTTTCCAAGTGTAGGTAGTCTTTAGACTCGCATTATATATTCAGAATAATAAACACGTCTAAAAATATATTATTGACCAGGTTTTACTTAGCCAGGTTTTACTGTAAAGGTTAAATACTGAATTACTAATTAAGTAGATTCTACTTTGCAATTTAAATGAAGAATCTGGAATAATTGCTTAAATAATAATTAAAATACCTATTATTATTATTGTTTGGGGGGTTGAGATGGGCCTAGTGTGCCGCTTCGACCATTGCTGATCTATTGTGGCAACCCTTTGTTTATAGCTCACCGCAAAAGCCCGTTATGTCTAGGAATTTCCAGATGCTTTGGGCAGTGAGTTGTATCTCTTGTGAGTCCATGATAATTATGAGTATGTCGCCCTAGCTAGGTAGGTCTGTTGTGCATCAGTGGGCCGCATGAGCAGATGAAGTGCATAGCTGTCTCCTCTGTCTCCTGACAGAACCTGCTTGTCGCGTCTTGTTTCATACTCATTTGAAACAGATGTTTGGTCAATTTGCAGTGCCCAGTTAGGATTCTGGTCACTGCGCAAGTCTTTTCTCTTATATGAGTTGTAGAATCTCTTTGGAGAGCCCTTCTATTACTAGTTTCGAGTGTTTTTGTCCTTCAACAGACTTCCACAACTTGATCGCCCTGGATTTACAAAGATCGTTTAGCAGAGAATAGGTTCTTTGTTTTGTGATGCCACAGAAAATAGGTACCTAGTTCATAGTCACACTAGCTTTTTTAAAGACTAGTTTTTTAAGAATATTTTGTTAAGTACTTATAAAAAAGTGATTAAAATTATTATAGCTCGGGGATTTTTGTATTTCAAAAATTAGATTAGGTTTAAGTTTTCGATGTCGAATTAAATATTTTATTAGATTTAATACTCAGCGATTATTTAAACATAACCCTAAAATACTTGGCCTTCGTTGTAAAGCGCGGTGCTCTTAGTTGTTTGTTACTTCAAGGGATTTAAATAAAATTGTTTTAGGGTATACCTATTACGATTTTCGTTGAAACAGTCGAGGACAGAAAGATGTTTATACTTTTTCACCTTGTTCCATTGTAATAAGGTCCAAAAGAGTATACATCTTTCTGTCCTCGACTGTACAAATCAATTAGTGTCGTAAAAATAACTATACAGTTATAAATGTAACCATCAACCTGTGTATCTTACAAAACGTTGTGTGAGCTTATGGATATTTTAGGTTCTATCATCACCATATTGCGCCGTCGCAGGCGCGGGTCGCGCGACCGGTCGGGTTACGTCACGTCTGGGCCGAACCGAAGTCACCCGATGACCTCCGACACCCATAGCTTTAGATTTCCTTGCGTTGTCATCGCTGTTTCCAGGTCAGTTTATCAAATCACGGCGAGTTCAAACAAAGTCGAAATGGCCTAAGAATTAACATTGTAAATAGTGTTACGAGTACAAGGTTCGCAAGGTTACGCGACACAGATGTCGATGACACGAACGCCTTACGTAACAGCGATGCGAAGAAATTAAGTAGCAAGTTCAATTACTAGCTAACTTGACATTTATTTACGTACAGACCGATTTGTTGCAACAATGGAATGCACATGCTATTAAGTCATAAATATTTAGCATCCACGTGCAATGATGCAGAGGCTGGAGCAGAGTTCAACTTTCTTTCAGAGTTATTTTGCCGGTGATCACGACTTCGCTGGATGCTTCGTCGTATTTTACGACGATTGAGAAAACGATGGTGCAAGACGCTAAAACAAAATTTTGATAAACATTAATCTGTTTTGGTTAGTCAATATAAAGCCTACCTAAATAACCTACTAAAAAAAACTAAAGCAATTTGGATTTCCTAATTGATTTTGCCTGTTTTATCATTTACATAATTTACAGCATTCATTGTATTTTAATCATATACTGACCTAAATAACACCATTAGGTATCTGTGAATTTTATAACAATCTGAAGATGAGCAGGTGTTTTATTCATATTTTTAGCTCGTATCATCTTGCGAACAGTACTCGTTACTTCGCAACACATGTCATGACTTGTATGCGAATGCAACATTGGGCCACCTTATTGGTCATGGGAATTGTAATATATTTGTGATCAGATCGAAACAACTGTAGATTGATCGTGTCCGGGAGAAACCGTGTGGCGTATGATTAGCTTATATAACCTATTGTCTGCGAAACTATCGATGTACCTCTATCGTTAAGGCGTAAACGACAAAAGTATATTGACAGCTAAATGAGTGCCGTAATCTGATCAGAGTGGTGAACCTGTCTTGTTGGAAATGAGATAGCAAACTTGATTGTTGTATTTGCATATACATAATTAAGATCCTAATCGTTTTGCATAGCCATTGTTAAATTGATATAAGTGGCGGTTGGCCATGTCTAGGAATATAATATTACCAAAAAGCTAGTTTTCGAGAACATATTTAATTTATAAAATGCAGTCACAATCATTTTAGGTTTCGTTCTAAAATTCTGCAAAGTTATAAAATAATAAAGTAAATGTGTAATGTTTTATTTCGTCAAACATTGAGAAAAACGATTTGTTTAAATGTAGTTTGGTGGTCAATATTAATAATTTTTATTTTATCATTTTTAATAGCTGTTTTATTTATGTTCATAGTTATTAGGTAACATGTGTTTTATGTTACTTAAACATTTAAAATAAATTAGCTGAACATTAATATTTTGTTAGCGTTTTCAGCCCGATTAATTTATTTTATTAAAGATTTTATACAATTTTAACATCATGATTCGTCAATTTGCACTACCTTCAATTCCATCAAAAAGTTATAATATATAGTTATAACTTATAGCAGAAGCTGATCAGTTTATCCGGCGTGTCGTGTTATGCCGCATCCACACTATGACGGCGGCATTCGGCGAATATTCGTAAGTAGTGGCGTCTTTTTCATAAACGTTAAGTAAAACAGAAACGCCAACACGAATACTCGCCGAATGCAGCATAGTGTTGATGCGGCATAACACGATACGCCGGATAAACTGTTCAGCTTCAGCTATAAGTACGGGAATATAGCTTTACTGTGTGTATGCTTTACTGTGTAGCCTTATTGTGGATGCGGCATTACAATAGTACATATGTTGATACAAGCGTGTTTTATAAGCATTTAGAAACAATGGAAAAAACACTAACTGAATCTAGTGCTCTGAAATAGGTATCTTGGGCGCCTCTAGAATTCTCTGAGTTCGTATTGGCAACCTTACACATTCGTTTTTTGAGGGTTTGCGTAATAGAACATTTTGTTTCATAGTCTGGCAAACCCCGTTAATATCTACATACAGGGTGTCTCAATATCAGTAACCCACATTGACACTGGAGGTAGACCAGCCTAAGACGAACCGAACCAGCCTAACATGACCTCAGTAAAAGTCGCATGGTTTTCGAGATATGCCAGTTTAAAGTTTGTACTGGAAAAGAACTTTAAACTGGCAAATCTTGAAAACCATGCGATCATGTTAGGCTGGTTCGGTGTGGGGACATTGCGTAATGCATTTCCACTCCGTTAAAAAAAATCAAGTCCCAAAAATAAAAAAAAGCAAAAATAAATAAAAAGTGTCTGGTTCGGTCCGTCTTAGGCTGTTCTACCTCCGGTGTCAATGTGGATTACTGATATTGGGACAACCGGTATATTACAGGGAATAGAGAATAAGGGGAACTGGCATGGTCGCCTATTACTTAGAAAACCAGTGTCGCCAAACTCACACAGCCAAAGTTAAATTGATACGCGGCACACTATTGCAAAACCCTTTTGATTGGTAAAAAGTTACAATACTCATACGGTGTTACCGAGTACCATTTACAGAAAGGATCTCTACTCTAACTTAAGCAATTTACGGCCTAAAATAGAGTGTAACAGAAATGTGACATATGTTTTTTTAGTTGTTGACGCTTGATTTCCAGAAAAAGCATCGTAGTCCAGCTACTCGGCATTAGATGGCGCTATATTCAGTTCTGGTTGAATTGAAATGTTTCGATACGCCCGATAACGTCCGAAACTAAAAAGTCGTACGTGGCTTTGAATTTCGTATTACGACAAGACCTTTTGGCATAAAGAATAGGGATGCGGGTACAACATAGGTAGTTGTCGATATTTTGTGATATTTATATTAATATTTCGTTTCTTTGTAATGTAGCGACAATGTAAACGGGTCATTCTATAATTGTTAAAAATATGAACAATTAAAAGGTAGCAGGAGTCATGTATGCATACATATAATAAAATTATTGAGAAGGAGAAATCTGTACATTGCAGATATTTAAGAAAAAAAAAGCCGTGGTAGCCTAATGATTTGACCTGCCGACTCTTAAGCAGAGGGTCGTGGGTTCGAACCCGGGCTCGCACCTCTAAGTTTTTCGGAATTTATGTGCGAAATATAATTTGTAAATTTACCATGAGCTTTTCGGTGAAGGAAAACATCGTGAGGAAACCTGCACACACCTGCAAAGCAATTTGACGGTGTGTGCGAAGTTCCCAATCCGCACTGGGCCCGCGTGGGAATTATAGCCCAAACCCTCTCATTATGAGTGGAGGCCTGAGCCCAGCAGTGGGACGTATATAGGCTGCATTAATAAGAAAAAAATGTTTGGGGGTGTTAAATCAATGACAGAACACATTTCAATCCTTTTTAGAATTCCTGTTTGTCCGTGAATTTGTTCGCGAACTCCGAATGGATTAAAAAAATACCTTTAGATGATGGTGGTAATGAAACACAGGTTGCCAATTTAAAATATTTACTTATTTACAGAATATTTAACATGTTTATTATTTAATCAACATAAAAATGTAGTAAATTTAGTAATATCTTTTTACAATCACCGGATTTCTAAGCTTTTTTGTTATTTGGCTTTACTTCAATTAGCATAGGACAGTTAACGTAGCACTGAATACATTTTGCCATGATTGTGTGCTGTCAGCGCCATCCAGTGAACCGGTTATTATTACGCCCAGAATTTCGTTTACATCGATCGATCGTTTCGTTTTTCGTTTTCGTTTCGTTGTTTCGTACACATAACAAACCTTCAACACAATAGTCAAAATACTCACGCTTAATACGATTTTCTGTGTTGGAACTGCATTCTCGCGGATAAAGCGCGTCCCTTTTGGCGAAATCCTGAAATCGTTGTCTAAAAAATGCTCTGAGTAAATAGTGCTAGAAAACATTGGGAACCAATTTTCTCTTCCTGTGACATCCATCCATTTTTTTTTACATTTGGATCTTTTGGGAATCTAAAACAGTTGATAAGACTTTTTAAACATAAACTAAGCCACCACTGGATCTCCACTTTCATCTTTAGTGCAGAAAGGTTTTACAGGCTATGTAACCGTAAGTAGGTATTAATTACAATTTACATGGTCGTAAATTGTAATTAACACTTAAATTACTGTATCTATTACATTCTTCCACATCGCGGTTAACATAATAATTGATTAAACTTTTATCGATGTGAATGTCGATAAAACTTAGTACAGCACTCGAGTAGCGAGTATTGTTGACAGTTGGAGTAGCGGAGTAGGTAGCGAACAATCTAGATTGGTTGGCAGTTGGCATGATATATGATTATGAACTGTAACTTCTAAGGCATAGAGTAGAGTATTACTCAATATTGGACGCGAATTATATCAATGAAGATTAACATTTGTATTATTTCAATAAATAGTAAAATAATACTTGCTGATGATAAGAAATGCCCGCATTAGATATCGTTTTTGTTCTGCTTGCATTTTTGCAGCTTGAGATAGCACAAACCGGCATTTTTACATTTATAATTATATTTTTCTCAATTACACAAACGTCATGTACACCGAGTCGGTTGACATAAGACTGATAATAGTCTGTGGGCGAAGTTTGTGCAACTGCACAAACACTCGGCGACACGGGAACGCCCACTTGCGTCCTCCATTAGTTTTCTTCTCCGTGGTATATTATATACAATACAAGTGTAACTGATCGATCGCTGTCTGTAAATGGAAGATATTTGAAGAAAACTATTATTGGAGGTCTTTATTAACGCAATAGAACCCAAACCAATGATTTTTAGATTTTTTGTCTGTTTGTCTGAGTTTGTGTTTTTCCGGGCTAATCTCAGAAATTACTGTACGAATTTTCATACGGGTTTCACCAATAGAAAGAGGGATCTAGGAATTATTTATGAACATTGTAGATAATTAGTGCTACACGTGTAAAGTCGGGGCGGATCGCTAGTGTTTTATATTGTTTGTAATTAATGTGTTTATAAAATTCGTTAATGCAATCTGAATATTTTTCATGTAATCATTTACAAGATAAATAATAAATATGGTGTTATGAGATTAGGTAGTAAATTTACCTAGTCGCCAATTAACTGATTAACTAAACTTGTATTTTCTACCACCAATGCTACGTATTATGTTAACTTGGTACTATGCGTTGCGTACGTGATCAATCTTGGCAAATTTTATCGAAATGAAAAAGAACATTGTCATCTGTATAGTCAGAACAATTTATAACATTGCTGACATTTTGAAATCAAAGACCATCTGTGAAGGTACTTTATTGTTCTTTTAGAATGACGCAACCACCCTGTCCAGCTCGTCTTCGTTGAAGCAGATGAGTAAGATGCAGTACACCCTCCGGCGGTCGACGTGGCTCACTGGTTTCACAGATATGTAATAAGCATCTTCCTCGAAGGAGTACCGCTCTAAGTCCAATTTGCACAACTGCAACAGTTATTTTATCAAAAAAACTTTTTTTTTTAAAGATGTAGGTATTCGCCACAAGTAAAATCGGTCAATTAGTACTGAAACTATTTTATTTACAAAATAATCGGCATTTTTTGCACGCCACTGTGATCTCCTTTGATTTCTTTAAATTTGTTCCATATCTGTTATTTTAAGAATAGAAGTTAAGAAATGTTTTTTCTGAAATAAACAAAGATAGGAGGTCGAATGTTTAAAATCCTGTTCGTACCTGATCGAAATCTCAAAAATGTTGTTAATTTCATTAATAGGATAAATGTGTGGTACCTACTTATTATTTTTCACGTCTCATACTCTGAAAGTAGGCCATTGTTTATCTTAGAAGCGGGTTGAAAGTGATGCAAGTCAACCCTAGGGAAGAAAAGTAATTTGAAAAAAGAACTACCTATGTCTATGGACTCCTGTGTAGTAGCAGAAACTTATACAGCCTCTCTGTAGTAAGATTATTAAAAAAAAAACTAAACCTGGACTGAGCCATGCTTAAATCTTGTCATCTATTTTCAAAAAAATCCTTTTAAAATGTCAATAACTAGAATTCGAAATTTAAAAACTTTACGAATCAAAAGGCGGGGGCACCTGCGGGCATCGTCATTGCGCGTGAAAATAGGAGAAAGTTCTCAATTCGTCGGATTACTTTTCATAAATTATAATAGGTCGGGGCAAAAGTATTTTCGTATTTGGACCGTATAAGTTGTAATCAAACCTCTTCGTCCTGTACCTGGCTGGTTTTAATACCATTAAAAGTCAACATTCTGAAATACAATAAAATTAAAAAAAAAACTGGTTCCCGGCATTATTCAACTGTTTTTGAACTATCAAAATGGACGTGTGTGACGAAGAAATTCGGTACATTTTAAAGTTTTATTACAAAAAAGGCAAAAATGCGACTAATGCCGCGAATAAAATTTGTGCGGTTTATGGACCTAATGCGGTATCAATAAGAGTAGCACAATTGTGGTTTAAGCGTTTTAAGTCTGGAAATTTTAGTGTGAAAGATGAGGTTCGCTCTGGACGTCCTGTTACTGATAAAATCAATGCCATCTATGAAAAAGTGGAGCAAGATCGACATATTAGTAGTTACGACATTGCTGAAGAACTGGATATTGATCACAAAACAGTGTTACGTCATTTAAAAAAGTCTGGGTACAAGAAAAAGCTCGATATTTGGGTGCCACACGATCTCACTGAAAGAAACCTAATGCAACGTTTTTCAATTTGCGATTTATTGTTAAAATGAAATAAATCCGAACCATTTCTAAAACGGTTGATTACGGGTGATGAAAAATGGATTACTTACGATAAGAACGTCCGAAAAAGATCGTGGTCGAAGCATGGACAAGCTCCACAGACAGTGGCAAAGCCCGGCTTAACTCGGAACAAAGTGATGCTGTGTGTATGGTGGGATTGGAAAGGAATTGTCCACTATGAGCTTTTGCCGCCGGGTAAAACTATCGATTCTGACCTCTACTGCCAGCAACTCATGAGATTAAAAGAAGCCGTTGAGAAAAACCGGCTGGAGTTAATAAACAGAAAGGGCGTAGTCTTTCATCATGATAACGTCAGACCGCACTCATCTATAGCCACCCAGCAAAAATTGAGAGAACTTGGCTGGGATGTGTTGATGCATCCACCGTATAGCCCCGACCTTGCTCCATCGGATTTCCACCTGTTTCGGTCACTTCAGAATTCTTTAGGAAGCATAAAGTTAATATCAAGAGAACACTGTCAAAACTACCTGTCAGATTTTTTAAATCAAAAATCTCAGAATTTCTTCAGCAATGGCACTACCCACAAGATGGCAACAAGTCATCGATCAAAACGGCATGTACATATTATAAATAAATAAATAAATATAACGTAAAAAATTGTTTTTCCTTTGTACGAAAAATACGAAAATACTTTTGCCCCGACCTAATATGTATTTGTATGATTTCCTTATAATCGAAATGTAAAGCAGAGTGTTTAACTCGGAAGAAAGTCACCATTTATTTCAATATCTCGTGTAAAATAGGTGCCTTTCATCCCTTGATTACCAATCGACTATTTTATACACGCAATGCGCATCTTAAACATAAACTCGGACATTTTATTTCAAACCTAAACCTTATGTTTTTGCATTTCATTTCATACAAAAAACTTGACGAATAATATTGCAACATTAATTTCGCCTATTTGAATTACCTTCTTTTCGTGTTCTTCGTAACAAGTCATTTCTTCAAAATGACTGTTTAATCTAGATTTCGGGAAATTAAAGTAGTGATGCAGTTCTGCGTATCGACCTAAATGCTGAAATCAAACCAAACATTTTTTTTGGTAAAACGAAGGTTTGGTGATTAATTCTGTTTTGATATGTAAGTTGACTTCATTTTGTAAAATAGACGTCAATAATTTTAAATATTTGAGTTATATAGTTATAAATATATAATTATATCTATACATACATACATTTTAATAGGAATCGTTATTTCTTCAAGGAACGCAATGCAAATGCGTCTTTTTATAAAGAAATCAATGTGTTACAATATAGAGAACAATTTAAAGAAAAAAAAACATCGGGTTTACCTCCTACAGCGGAAAACCAATACTTAATTCTTACTCATATTGCATTATCATTGGGTTAATATGAGTATATGCGCCAAAACCTTTCAATTGCAATTTGATCGGATAATTAGAAGTGAAGGTTAATAAAAGCTTGTAAAAATTATGCACAACTAAGTAGTGCAATGAAAATCGAACTTCATCCAAATTGTGCTGTTGTATTCTCGTTCTTTCGATTTCATCTCTAACATCGCTCTCTATTTGTGAATAAGAGGATCAATATATGTACTATATACTATGTAGGTATCACACATTATGTGGGTACGTACTCCAGAATCTAGGAAACCAGTTTTTCTAACAGTATCTTGTGGAAATTCGCTCGGAAATATTCTCCGTAGTTCGACATCTTCGCTAGAATGAAAGCAAAATAAGCGTTGACCTTAGCGAGCCAGTACAAACAACAAGCCCATTATATCAACACCACTTACTACGTGTAAATGACGGCGCCACTCGGATTTATATGGTTGTGATGAACCTAAAATAGCAGTATGATTATCTACTGCACAGTATGCGATGTGTGAACCAGCTATCTTGTGCAATTGCACAAGCTTATAAATTATAAATTAAATTATAAAAATTATCTAATTAGATAATTTATAAACCTATTATCAAATCATTGCACTATTATAAAGGGTAAAAATATGGAAGTTGAAAATTAATAATGCAGTTTTTAATACTCAAACATACTTGAGTAAACTACAAAAGCCAGATACCTAATGACTCTTGAAGTTTCATTGTCATTTTTTGAAAAAACATTAATGTGATTTTTAAATGTTAACTAGTTCGAACTTGATAAGCAGTCAATTTATATTAAGTTAAAGGTCAACATGTTAAGATGCTTTAAGGTGACTTAGTAATTGAGCAAAAGGAAGTTAAGGTACCATACCAACTACGAGTTTTGCCTACAGGTAAATAAATGTAAATTATTTGTGGACAGAAGCTATCTTGACGCCCATGCGTTGATAGATAGGTAGCACGTAGCCAGTTATGGTTTGCGCCAGTTAAAATGTCGAACGAGCACAAGGCATGTTTTTAATGTTTCTTTGTCAAATGAAACAAACTTCACTTTACTTATACGTACCATTAGGGTAATTAAATAGATTGTAGTTTTAATCATGGTTAAGAAGCCTTTTTAAGTACTCAAATGTTATTTTTTTAAATATTGACAATTTTTTTTAAACTACGCACGACCAGTAAAAAATACCAGTAACAATCAATGGTTATGGTGAAATAGTTTATAAGACCATAAAACGAATTCGAAATGTTATTGATGGTAATAAAATGTTTATTGGAAGTTCCAAACAAAAGTGAAATTTGGTTGAAGTATTTGGGCAAATAACGTGATCTCCGAGATAATTCGAGGTTCGAGGTTCATCTAATGTGAAACAAGTAGTAGGTATTGTGTTATGAAATGGGACCAACACTTTAATATTTTTATATAAATAATGACATCCGGCTCTCTGCAAATGTTTATTACAAAAACTTACGTGTACATACCTACATTATTAGTTTGCTCGTGTCAGTGTGTTTTTAGCAATTAGCAATAAAGACACAACCTAAGATGCAAGTCAGATTAAAAACAGAATACTTCAATATTCTAAGATTAATATTCTTGTTTCTGTCCTTTACATAATTATTGATTATCTATAAGTTAGGCTGTTTACTGTAAATTATAAATTAAAATATAAAAGTTAAATGACAATTCCAATATAAAAATAAACATTATAAAAAAAACCGGCTAACGGTGGTGAGGGCTGCAGAGAGAGGAACCTTATGACAATGCGTGCCGTGTCGTGAAGTACTGCTTCCTATATCTAACCCCCGATCCAGCTATCTAGGGAGTCTCTTGTTATTTTTATGATTAGGTATTTAATATAAATATAAATCTCAGTGGGATTTGTTTCAGGATGTAGACTATACTTATTTCATGTTTTTTTTTTTTTCACCATGTTTGTTATGTTTATATCTGTTTTTTTCCCCAATAAATAAAAATAAAATAAATAATAAATAATAAAAATTCACTGGACTGTTGTCCATAATAAATAAAACAATTTTACAAGTCACATTATTTTCAAATTTACTTAGGTGTAACTAAACGATTCTTCTGTCGTTGAATCTCGTGTCTTCGTCGATTTGTGGTTGGAACCCGTTTTCATCGGCGACGTAGCGCAGAGCGAAGTGTTGTCCCCTCGGGTCCACGTAACCATATTCTCCTCGAACTACCAGGCTGGGTCCATTGGACCCATCTACTAAACCACCGTCTTCCCTTCTAAATGACCCATCTGGGGTTTTATATCTGAAAGGAAGGGCCAAGTAAATCATAGGTTCGAAATTACATCCAAAAAAGGTAAAAATAATTTAAGGTCACTGGTAAGAGCAGTTTGTGTTGTTTACTTACTCAAAACTGTATGTGCCCAATCCATTGTTGTTAAAAACGTATTTTAATTGTTCATCAAGGCCGTAACAGGTTCTCGGTAATTTTATAACAAAGATGGAGGCTACAGCCACTATGAGGCAGAGGCATCTACCTTTTACCTGCGCATCAAAAACCATATGTCAAGGTCAGTTGCTAAGCAAATAAGCTACAATATTTACAAATAAAACTTATTTTCTGATATCTGATATAATATATGTCTTTGTTAGGAAAAGGTCAGATTCTTAATGAAAAGGTGCTCGTAACATTAACATTGAAATGTTAAATCGCGCTCAATTGCCTACGGAAAGATGACTAAGCAAAGACTAAATAGATATTTACCAGACCAATAGTCTTCATCATTAAGTACATGATTATTTCTGGGGTCCTAGTGAAAAAGGGTGTAAGTCTTCTAAACTTTACGTGAAAAAGGGTATAAGTCTATACTGTACTCTGTATATGATTTATAGATTTTTTTAATCAGAGTTAAGTTGACTTACACCTTTTTTCACTAGGACCCTAGATTTTTCAATCTATATATACTCACAAGGTATTCAATAGTGTAAACACAAAGCTCAATAAGCTGTTCGAAATGTAAATTTAAATAAATTTGGAACAAGATAACTTCACTAGATTAAAAACATAGAAAAATGCATGCAAATTGATGGACTTACTATATTATCCTTACTATATAACGATAATGCTAGAACTGAATTACTTACCATTTTGGTCAAGGTTCTTATTCTGTGGTTGTCTAAGTGGACTGCGACCATGAGACCACCGTCTACACTTTATATCCAGTTCCTCAAGAATGCCACGTCTGGACTTCATTCCTGAGCACACAATGCCACGCGGAGGACATGTCTGAGTCAACGACACCATAACACTATTACTTAACTATTCGCAAACGATAAAACATATTTTTACATGTGATAGAATCATAAAGGTGAAAATTACGGGACATTAACTATTTTGAACACGTAACATTATACAAAATGCTTCTGAGTTTTATCTTGGCTTCGAGAGGTTGCTTTTTTTCTGTAGAATTAAAATAGCTGAACCGGATTGAACAAAGGATGTGATATTCGTTTCAAGTTAAGCCTCCAGCCATGAGTTGAGACATTATAAACCTGATTAAAAAAGCAAAGAATGACAATTTTGAACAAAACTATGGACTATCACCATTATTGTTTGTTTAAAAAGGCATGCATTACCTCGTTCAGCTGGTTCGTTCGCTGGTTTTAATTTAACATGACATTACAATACACAACTTACTCTCGATTAGCAGTGCCTACTGAATTGCTGATCTGTTATTACTAGCAACACTAAACGTAGGCACAACGTAGGCATCCTTAAAGCCTATTTACATACTTGTGTTAGATTAAAATATTATTATCATAATACTTATTTGATTATAACATTCCAATGTTGTTACAAGTCCAGATGTCAAGATGAAATCACAAACAAGTTTTTTTATTAATTTTTACGACGTGAAATAACTACTCGTACTTATCAGAGGTTTATTAAAATTTAATGGCTTCATAAAATATTATGAGTTAAAGTGGTAATTTTATACAAATAGATTAATTACCTATTAATTTTTTCGCAGTGAAGTGGCAATAACAGAACCCTTGTCATTTGGGTAATTCTCATATCGTTTCAACCGCCCGTCACAGCCGTGGCTACAATATTGACGATTTTCTAAGGAAAAGCTTTTGATAAGAATTGTTAGCGGCGGCTCTGAATTGCACAGAATAGCCGCAAATGATACTCGAATCTACAGGGAAGTCCTAAGCCTTCAATAATGCGACCACGGTTGTGACGGCGGCTAAAACGCTCGTGAGAATGACCCATTTTGTAAGTCTGTTCATACGTGCATATAACAAACATGACTGTGACTTCCGGAGCGAAATAATTTATTAGGAGTACGAGTAGGGCCTGTTTCACAATCTACAAGTAAATTCACCAATCAAATAAAGATAGCCCTCTCCTTGTCTATTTTCAAAGGTAACGGATACATTTATTTGTCAGATATGCTTTATTGACGATTGTGAAACAGGCAGGTAGTAAAATAAAAATATTATCGGATTTTAAAACCGATTATACGTAACTTAACTTTTTCGTGATAACAGCTAAAATAACACCCATTTAACACACATTTATAAAAGTATCGTTTATTTATTTACTGAAAATAGGCATTATATTTTATGTAAGAATAAACAAAAACAACTTTTTGAATATAGTTTATTTTAAGCAAACAAGTTTTATTATCAACCGCCTAGTAAAGATGCTAGAACAGATGCAGGCACTCCCACCTGAAAAAAAAACGATTATTAAGTAGTAATGTATGTACGCAATCTGAAGGATTGTCATGAGATTGTGTGATGAATGTCCAAATGCTGGGCAAATTATACCATTAAAATATTAAACCTGGCTGAGGACACATCTACCGTCGAGGACAGAGCAACACAAACACGCGATTTGGCGTCGTTAAATGACATGTATACAGGGTGGAAGGACACGAGGGACCTTCCCGGAAATATTGCGTTGATTAAGAGGTACACAGTCGATTTGTGGTGGTTATAATCATGAATTAAGTAAAAAACAATAATACCGAATTCACTTATTTTCAATTGTGGTGACAACCCTATTGCACCTACCCATCACGGCTCGAGTAAGGAAAGGAAACGGGGCGTCGGGAAAACTTTTATTTGAAAAATGATATTAGGTACTTAAATTTAATGACATTTTCATTTCAAACATCAAATGCATCTTGTCGAAGTCCAATAACGCAAATAATTTCGTAAATTAACAAAATATGTTTCTTAATAATGTTTATTTAGTAAATGTTTCACTCGCACGTTTTGAACCATGAAATTGGACGAAAAATGCCTGCTCAACAGCATAATTTCAATTTATTCGTAAATAGTTTTGTTCAATGCGTTTACGAGCTAAAACCTTATTATCAACTTAGGTAAACTAAGATACGATGAAAGAGGTTCTTAACGATCTTTAGTTGTTTATGACGATTGAGTACTTCTCAATGTCGCTATTTCAATAATATTATGTTGTGGTTAGTATTATTCATAATTTTAGGATTAACATAAATAAAGAAGTTGTACAAGGTGAAGCTACAAAGAGAATCGCCTCCACAAATCCTGCAATGTTTCTTACCGCGTTGCAAGCAGGTCTAAGTATGCAGCAACGACAAAAAAAGTAATAATATCCTGTAATGAAAAGATTGTTTACAAATAAGTTCATTGACCCAATCACATGTTTAGGGTTGAAACAAGTAGTTTTTTTGTGTGAATGAAGCTATAATTTGAAAACGGCTACATATATTCACATAGTTTGTATGGGGAAAACAAAGTGTTAAGGCTCCCGTTTTCGGGAAGGTCTCCCGTCCTCTTCCACCCTGTATAATAACATATAATTACGTACCTACCTCCTTATTTATCAAAGGTTTAAGGGACACGTACAGAAAAAAAAAAATCATCCAAATTTTGGCTAAACCTCAGAGTTCATACATGGCAATCAACTAGGCTCCTACAACTTTATCCTGCAAGTGCCCCTAAATCGGCTTTAAGGGGAAGCCTATTTCCAACTAAGGAAACTAAAACGGAATATAGAAGAAGGTTAATAATGTCAATATCCTGAGTCGGCTTTTACTTACAGCAATTACTTCTGGTGCTGGTACAAAATTACCAGTATCTTCTATTTCAGGGATAATATGGTAGCCGGTTTCGTCGGCAGAATATTTTATAGATGTTAATTTTCCGTCTGGATCCGTATAGGAGACGGTTCCCTCTACCGCAACGTATGCGTTAGGTTGGCCTTTGTTCACTAGTGTACCCTTTTCCTCTCTGCTGATTCCATTCGATGTCTCGTAACTGCATAAACAGAAAGTGCAAACCGTCAATACACGTACGAGTAGTGTGATAAGGGTGCTAGAGCAAAACGAACAAGTGCAAACGAAGCGCAATAATAAAACCAGTCAAGTGCGACAGTGCGAGTAAGCCTCCGTATTCCGTATACATTATAATATTTATTTTTACCAATAAACTTTAAAGTTATTTTGAAAAATAACCACTTCTTTATTTTTAAAATTTGTCAGTTATCTGTTATTTTTGTTGGAAGTCTTTTTTAAAAGTAAAACCAATTCTATAGAGTGACTCCCCACATACTAGGATACAAAAAAATCTGCTCCTTTTTATGTATCGGTCCCCTTAAAGATAATTAAGTTTAAACATTCTATTCAACATTTTCCAAATTTCAGGTCTGTAACATATTTTTTACAAACTAGAGATCCGTGACTAACGAACGAACTGCGAGCCTAACATGCATCATAAGAATAAAGTGCATGAATAAAAAGTTGCTAAAGTAATTAAATATCATGCTTAGCTTTGAGCCTGTGCAAACTAGCGTTGTTAGCCCTTAGACCCCCGGTCAAAAACGCTAGGTGTGCAAGGCTCTTAATAGATTTGAACGATTTATATCATTACTCTAGCAATACCGGATAAAATCGCTTAGTAATAAAAGGTAATAAAAGTCTGGACGAGACACTTTTATTTTAAACCTTAAGCGTCTTACGTTAGAATATGGAAAAGATGTATTAATTTCCCTAGCACCTGTCAAATTTTATATCTTGCATGCATGTTAAGCCCGCAGATGGACAGCTGTGTCAGCAATAGAGCTTAGTTTTGCCCTTTGAATACGGATCTTACGGAAGTCAAATTATTATTCCAAGCCCTTACAGACCCTATTTTGAAAGTTTCAGTTCGAAGTTAAATTGTCTCTACGTATAATTTTACTCATTGCTTTGGTCTTGAGTGACAAATACGAGTACTAAAAGGGATTGGCCTTCAGAAGTTTCCAATTTAGTTTGTAATAAAGTGTTTAAAAAATACCAAAGAATCGTCACAACCGCCATCAAAAACCTACTAAAATGCGAAAAACAATGACCGGTCTCCTTAAAATTTTGCTTATTTGATACCTGCATTTAATATTTTTAAATTTGAAATACTCTCAAGATACAATAAAAAGTGAATGATTTTGGTTTTTATTCGGTAGTATTTTATGAGTACAATAATAGTGCGAATCGTGTATTATGGAAAATGGCTGCCACCTCGTTATTAAAACGGTGAATGGTTCGAAAGAGATAACCGATCACCAAACCCTTATAAGAAACGGAGTAAGCGAAACGAAGAGTAAATAAGCGCATATTATTTACCAAAAAAATATTTAAATGCTACCTGTAAAAGTAGTTCCCACTGCCATCATTGAAATTTTCGTATTTTAGAACTTTTGCTACTGCGTCATCTTCTTTTAATGTTGGAGCAGAATGACACAGCCAAATAAAGGTGATTGACAGTAACAGCAATATTTTAATCATCTTTAACAAATTTAAAATAAATATTGTATTTATTGTAAAACTTCTTTTTAATAAAACCCTACTTGGAAGAACGTTGCCTTATAACTACGGAGACTCAATGTTTACCAATTTGTTCATGAAATCCAGTTTTATACCCATAACCGTAAGATGACCCTGGTAAACCGAGCTAACAAACCTAAGTCACTGCCTTAGGTTTGTTAGCTCGACCCTCCTATACCTTATTGTAAAACAAGTCTAACATAAAGCAAGCTTTAAAGATTGATGTCAGATGTTTTGATATTGTCGTCCATATATGTTAATAACTTTGTTTATATTTTAAAACCACTCCGTTGCCATCTTTATTATATAAAAGTATTTACCCAGTAACACTGGCGACCCTATGACGATTCAAACAACACAAACGACATACCAAGACACACACATTTCAAAAACTTTACCCCCCTTGTCGGCAAAAGGGGTTCGGTAGACGTAGCATTTAAAATGTTTTTAACCGACTGCGATTGACTGAAATATTATTGTATTAACACCACCTTTTATTTTGCTTTGGTTGTCTATAGCTTATCTTGCAAAAAATATAAAGCCGGTCAAGTGCGAGTCGGACTCTAGCATCGAGGTCCCTAGGGCACCTACACCTTATTTATTTATATAAGAAGTTAGAAACCTAATCCCGCTACTTCATCCGTGTAGAGTTAGTAATACGCTTTCCCATGGGAACAGTGTTGTTTCAGGATAAATGGTAGCTTATATATTAATGTAGCCGTTTCAACCTAAAGGAACATTAAAAATACTAACTCACACACAAACACACACATACAATTCGCATTTATAATATTATGTAGTGTGATGTGATAGATGTGTGATTCAAAAATATGTATAATCTGCACTCACGTAGGTGCCATCTCTTCCATACGTATACGTATAGAATAGTTCCTCCCTTCAAAAGGCTCTATAGGAAAACCTAAACGGCAAATGAAGTGTTCCCTAAAAATCGAGGTCATAAGTGTCATTACTGGGTAACAACTTTTCAAGCCAATTAAAATTATAAACAAGACACAATACAAAGTCAAACAGTGTGCATCGTGGGAAACGGCAATCGTGACATCATGAGCAGATAATGTCTTAACCATATCATTATAATCCTGATAGGTAGATTTTTTATATTTATCTGATTACAAAGTCAGAAGGTAAAAATAAGTTTGAATATCCTTTAAAAACAGTAATAATTGAGGGAAATACCTAAAGCACAAAAATTAACCATGTTTACTTGAAAAAATATTGAGCCTCAACGTTAATCTCTCTATCTATATACATAAAAATGTATGTATGTGTGTGTGGGTTTGTGTGTGTTCCCCATGGATTCCAAAACGGATGCATCGATTTTGATAAAATTTTCAGACAATCTTCAGATTATCCCAGCGAGTGATCCTGTGAAGCTTGGTCGCGATCGGATCAACATTTCTTTTTGTTTTTTGTACACGCCTAGTACAGTCAGCATCAAATAGATAGGAGCAGAGAAAGTGGCCAAATATATCGCAACACATCTTTATTACTAAGGAATAAGGATGTGTTGCGATATATTTGGCTATTTTGGATGATCTTATCTATTTGACGCTGACTGTACCAGCTAGATTCATACATAATTATAAAACCAACTTTTCTCCGCGATTTTGTCTACGAGAAGTCGTATAATTCGACGGGTCTCTGACTCAACCTCGTATATGAAATTTTACGACATCCGAATATCCACTTTAGGTACACGTCCTAAAGTAGATATTCCAATTTCATAAATCTTCATAAACGAGGTTGAGTCAGAGATCCATCGATATCTGTTCGTATCAGCGATTAATTGAATAGCTAGTGTAATTTTACGGAATTTATTGACGATTTATATAAAAATGGACACGAAATAAAATATAAAGAAGTTACGCTAAGAATTAGCTTTGTGTAAAAATACATGTAAACTTATCCTTCTTTTTAGCAAGTAATATTTATATTATGCTTAAGCTTATGGTCATCAAAACCCAAAAATGCTGTACATAGTATAGTCAACCAAAAAACTCAACCCCTTTACCACTTTTGCACCTTAAGTGATAAAAACCAACGTATTTCTGGTTTTTAGGAGTTTGTACCAGACCATTTTTTATCAAATATGCATATAAAATTGTCTAGTATAGACTGGGGGTTACGATACTTACATTCTGCCTGTTGAATGTTACGTTAGCTCAGCTTATGTATTTCCTCATTCTATCCGTTTTATTGTCTGAAGAAAGTGAGAATAGATTTGTATTTATTATTTTGAACCACAACCATGGTATTTATATCATCATCATCTAGTTTGATCTGATCTCGGCTACCAATCGCTTCAGTCAGTACTTAAAACCATGATTTTGTAGGTGAAAAATGTAAGTCATTTATATTTTTCTGTTTAAAGTAATGTCTGTTTCCTAAGACAAATATTATTAGTTATATCAATAAAAAAGTCATTCTCTTAATTATGACAATAAAAATTCGAGAAACTACAATTTGTTTGCAAATGAAGCAAGTAGTTTGACCTTATACCTCTGTTAAAAAAAGGCACCTAATTCATGTTCTATGAATTATACCAAATGAATAATTCCAAATTAAATAGGATTCAATTTAATATAAAAAGCCAGAAGCGGGATTGGCGGTTATCATTTCATTTATTGTTTCCAACTAGAAACTCCTCTTCTTAGCTTAAAATGAAACTGGTGCGTAAACACAATCATCTTATAAACTGTTGTTTTATATCTTAACAAAATGGCAGTGCTTTTTAATTTTAAATTATCTTGGGTGTCCTTTTTGTTTAATATATGTATATTATTAATAATACTTAATATGTTGGTGGGCTGTTCGATAGTTGGTGGTTTGCTGCCTGGTCGCCGCGGCCCTCGCCGCTCCTCCAGTCAACCCGGAAAACTCGCAAATCGTTAAATTCGAAAACAACAACATCGGCACAGGAGATTACCAATATACGTAAGACTATTTTTTATTTAAACAACTAGCTTTCCGCCCGCGACTTCGTTTGCGGAGAGTCAGTACTTTCGTAAGTTAAAATATAGCCTGTCTATCCTGACAGTCCATTCTAAATGATGGTGAAAGAATTTTTGAAATCGAATGTGTAGTTCCGGGGATTACTCCTTAAACCAACAAAAAAAAAACTTTAACTGTTTATAATATTATAAAGATAAAAAATGACGACGACGCTACCCTGGTTAGCCTGTTTGGTGGTGACCCTGTCTACGAAGCTAGCATTTGCGGGTCCCATTCCAGTAAAGGCAAATTGAAATTGAAATAGAAATAGAAATTTATTATTTGCAAGAACATACAATACAATGAGCGCTAGTAATTGTTTCAGAGTCTTAAACGTTATCATATCATCTTGAAGTATAACCGCCTGTTTCACAATCGACGAGTAAAGCATATCTGTCAAATTTAGCCCTTTCCCTTTCTTACACTTGAAAATAGACAAGGAGAGGGCTAGCTTTATTTGACAGATGAATTTACTTGTAGATTGTGAAATAGGCCCAAAACGTAATTAATTATTTATTTATCGTTGTCTAGTACCCATAGTACAAGAAATTGTCCCCCTTATATTTATTTATGTATAAGTAAAGCTTGTTGTTAGCTCATTATAATTGTTATCATAAAATATTTCACCTTTTATCTTCTCTACCTCAGCCTGAGCATCACATAAAACCAAATCTAAAAGCACTTCAGGCTCGCACAATTAAGGTTGCACACCAACACCATAATACAATTGTAACAACCGGCATCACTTTTAATTAAACTTTACTACTCCCACAAGCCTAGTAGGGCTTTATGATAGGCGTTTGTAATAAAGCACATAGTTAGCAGTTGCGGCAAGACCTAAAATGTTTAGCAAAAATGTGATAAATACGCATATACAGGGTGTCCCAATATCAGTAACCCACATTGACATCGGAGGTAGACCAGCCTAAGACGGACCGAACCAGACACTTTTTTTTTTTTTTGGGACTTTTGATTTTTTTATTTTTTTTTAACGGAGTGGAAATGCGTTACGCATTGTCCCCACACCAAACCAGCCTAACATGATCTTAGTAAAAATCGCATGGTTTTCAAGATTTGCCAGTTTAAAGTTCTTTTCCAGTACAAACTTTAAACTGGCATATCTCGAAAACCATGCGACTTTTACTGAGGTCATCAGTTAGGCTGGCTCGGTCCGTCTTAGGCTGGTCTACCTCCGGTGTCAATGTGGGTTACTGATATTGGGACACCCTGTATTGTAAGCTAACATGTCTTCGTATAATTATTTACTTTGAATTTAATTCTTTTTTTTTTAACAGATATGAAGAGACCAACGGTAACAAGGCCGCCGCTGCCGGTGTGCTGCAGAGCGGTGGTGCCGATAACACTGGTTTCGTGGCGGTCAAGGGCAGCTTCGAGTGGGTCGGCCCCGACGGCGTCGTCTACTCCGGCACGTACGTGGCCGACGAGACCGGCTACCACCCCCACTACACCCAGGGACCAGGCGGCGTCATCCCCGCAGAAGTCATCAAATACTTGTCCTAAAAACATTTTCGTAACGGACACGGACACCGATTTTTTTGGTTTTAGTTAATTCCATTTCAGTTTTTATTTATTTTAAGTTTACTTTTTTTGTGCTATCTCCGAACATTGTTTCTGTTGGTTACTTTTAGGTATATGTAAATAAAAGTTTATTAGAAAATACGATGCATTATTCCAATTAACTCCACATAGTATAATCTCTGCCCTGTAAATTAGAGGATTTTGCTTAACTTAATTAAAAATAATGTTTTTCAAAAATTTTAAATAGTTTATAATACTTCCAAAAGATTACATGCATTAAAACTTCAATTGACAAGGTGACAAACATACATAATAGCATAGTTAAATGACAAAATACAAGAGACAAACATTTAAGCGTGGTGATTATAGGAGTATTATACTGTTGGGAAAACCTTACTTGGACATTAATACTTTTAAGTATGTCCATACCCGTCTCCGGGGGACATGCATGATTTAGATATAGATTTAGGCTTATTGATTACATAAACAATTATATAACACACATGTCAATTTAAAATAATTCATATTATATGATCGTCAAAAGAAATAATTAAAAGTAAATATGTTGAAAATAAATAGAAATATAACAAAAAAATAATAATCATAAAAAGTTAATGTAAAAATGATAATAAAATAAACAGTGTTAAAGTTATTGCAAATCAGTGGCATCAAATTCACTTACAGAATAAAATGCGTTGTCCAACAAAAGATTTTTTAGCCGACGCTTGAATGTTTCGCCACTTGACTCATTTTTTAAATCAGCGGGTAGGTGTTCATACAGCTTGGGGCCGATAAGGCGCGCGTTCTTCCTGGCTAACGCCATGACTACCCCCAACTCCCATTTGTACGAAGGTAATTAATTATGCAAGTTTAAACGTGTACCTATACATTATAATTTGATACAAATACACGGAATATCGGGTCACAATGCGATATCTTAAAAATGCCTTCTTGCATGATTCTCGTTGCTTTATTCCGCAAGGATCCTAAGTGCTCGTTTTTGGAAGATCATAACACGATTTGAGTCCTTGGAGTCACCCCACAGTATTGTACTAGGGCCTGCGCAAACCGGCGGAGCGCAGCGCAGATCACTTTAAATTTATCAATGTATATTCTTTCCTATTTTAATTACAATAAGATATAAATTTGAATGCTCTGAGACCGACCTCGGAGCATCACGGGGGATTTCTACTCTGCGGCTGCGGCTCTAAATTTATACCTTACTGTAATTAAAATAGAAAAGAATATACATTAATAAATTTAAAGTGATCTGCGCTGCGCTCCGCCGGTTCGCGCAGGCCCTAAGACAGCAACGAATAAAAATAAGCATAATATGCCTGCTTTAGCTCATCACTATACTCGTAGGTATATTATGTGAAATTTGCCACTTAATAATTTTACCAAGTAAACTAATATTGCCACTTTTCAATACAAATATGTTACGTAGCATTACCATTATCTGTTTGTTTTATTTTTATCAATACCTTAATACTTGAACTTAATAAACAGTACATTTTAAAGGTCGAATAAATCATGCGATGTAACTCTTAAATGATCACCTTGTCGCTTCTTCTCATCTCAAGTTTTGTAATCACGAGATCGGACGGGACTTAAGTTTCCCTACTTTGTAATAGATGATGAAATCTAGCCTAACAATTCATTTATGGTTATCACACACCACTTCTCCACTGTATTCAATCAAATAAAAACCGGCCAAGTGCGAGTCGGACTCGCGCACTGAGGGTTCCGTACACATTTGGCTGGTTTTTAGTATTTGTTGTTATTGTATAGGGTTTGTTCTATAATCTAATCATATACCAAATTTGACGCTTGTATGTTTTACCGTTTTTACGATAAAACAAAAATAAAAATACGTTGAAAAAAAACGTTTCTTGTATGGGGAGCCCCTTTATTATTTCACGTTATTACTATTTTTATATTTGTTAGTAAATCCGCCGTAATAACACATATTCTGTAAAATAATCAACCCGATATCTATTACGGTTCAAAAGATACAGCTCTTTATATTTAGGACAGACAGACAGACGGACGGATGGACGGTCAGCGTAGAAATATTACCAGGGTCCCGTTGGGCGCCTTTCGGGTACGGAACCCTAAAAATGTAAACGTTCACTAAATAAACTTTATTTTTTAGTTAGGGTGATAGCACTAATAATGGACAAAGACCAATGATGGGCACATGATCCTCTTATTGAAGAAAATAAGGGTTATTCATTTATTTTGCAACATCTTTGAATTAAGGTTTAAGTGTCCATTATTGGTGCCTGTCAGCTTAAATGGTCCAAGATTGGTGCCATCACCCTAGTTACGTGATAATTTATAATAATTATATACTGTATTCGTCAAAATGTCAGTTCATATTTAATTACTCCGAGCAAAGCGATATGGCGATGTTATCGTTGGGTGTGTCATCCGTCACACGGTGTCATTGAATTGAGAAATTTGACGGACAGTGCGAGAGGGCAATAGGCCACTGACCTAATAAACGACGGTGTATTTATGGCGTTATTACATAACTTTCTTTGAAGTGACATATTGTTTGTTTCTAAATAATTAGTGAGTTGGAGAGCTGGTGTCATTTCATTATTGCCTAATATTGGAAAGATATTTCCAGTATAAGGGTTATAGATCATTGTATTTAATTGCGCTTCGAAAAATATTCAACCGTGACAGGATACTCGTACCGTTGACCAAATTTTAATTAAACTTAAGTTTTGACTATGGTTTTTGGCTCGCTTAAGATCGCATTTTGTTATTTTTATTTATTAGATAAAACCATGAAAAATTATAAAAGGTAAGATCATCTACACATTTGCGTGCAAAACATTCACATTCCCATCTTCCACAACAAAATCGACGAATCGATGGATGGGCATCAATTTACCACGCAAAATAGTTCTTAAAATCAGCTCAATAGTTTCCTTTGGTTTAATTTTATTATGACTCAGGTAAATAGCCTATTATTTTCTCAAAGGCTGGCACGCATTTTCGATTTCTCTCCTTATGGTGCAAAGAATGCGAGTATTATCTTTTGAAAACCCCATTTTTTTATTATAAAATACAGTCAAGTGCGAGTCGGACTCGCGCAACAAGGGTTCCGTATTTAAGTCCGTACTTCAAAAAAAGGGGTGTTATAAGTTTGACGTGTGTATCTGTGTGTGTATCTGTATATCTGTCTCTGGCATCGTAGCTCATAAACGGATAAACCAATTTTGATTTAATTTCTTTTTATAAGAAAGGTGACTAAATCAAGAGTGTTCTTAGCTATGTTTGATGCAAATCCGTTAAGCCGTTCAAAAGTTATGAGCTCTGATCACGCTTTGGTCGGGAGTTTTTTAATACTTCTGCAGTTGCTGAGAAAAACTGCTGTAACATACAGACGAACGGGTGGACAGACGGACAGACAGATAGACAACGAAGTCTCATCATAAGGGTTTCTTTTTTAACCAATATTCCAATATTAGTAAATATGAAATCGTAAGTCCAGATAACTACTGCTTATTATAGAGGAGCGGAGACTTCCTGACACAGGTATTTCTTACCTAATAGGAAGCCCCAACCCTGTTGTCATTTTTGTAATCCGCATTTATGAAATAAGTTATTTTAATTTTAATTTTCATGTCCGTTAATTTTTCTATTACGCATACAATTTAAAAATAAATTATCACAAACAGTGCCATCTTACGGCAGCTCCAAGAACCATATCGTTTTCCATAACGATAAAGCGATCATATCGACAAGGTTTGTAGAGATAGCAACAAGTATAGATAAGATCCAGGAGATGGCGCTTTAAGACATTCGTTGTGTGCCGAAAATACTGTTTATTTTAATTCAGTATTAATGATTGCTGTAAGGCTGATTCCATTCAGCCAATTTAATAATACATTTAAAAATATGAATGTATATAATAGGCTCAATAAATTATTATAAAATATACTTTCATACAATACTATATGTCATTAGGGTTCCGCACATCAAAAGGAAAAAAGGAATCCTTATAGGATCACTTTGTTGTGCGTCGGTCTGTCTGTCTGTCTGTGTGCCTGTCAAGAACCTTTTTCTCAGGAACGCGTAAAGTTATCAAATTGAAATTCATATCAAATACTTAGGTCTGCAATCCTATGGATCAGTGAAAAAATCAAACATCTACATCAACGCAATCAAAAGATAAGGCCGTTTATTCAGGGTAATCTCAAGGGATTCAAAACCTATAGTGTACTTTCCGTTGATTTAGAATCATGAAATTTAGCAAAAGCAATGTTTTAGAGCACATTATTCAAGTAAAGGAAAAAATCCGAAAACTGTTAATTTGTAGTTACATCACATAAAAAAATAATCCAGTATAAACTGACAAGCACTAAGTATGCACACTCATACTAAGTGAGTGTCAGCTTATACTGGGCTTTTTTATGCGATGTAACTACAAATTAACGGTTTTTGGATTTTATTCCTTTACGTGTGCTCTGAGACATTGCTTCTTGCTAAATTTCATGATTCTAAGTCAACGGGAAGTACCCCTATAGGTTTTGAATCCCTTGAGATTTCCTTGAATATGCGGCATATATACGGCCTTAACTTTTGATTGCGTTAGCTCACAAGTTTTTGACTTTTTCACAGCTCCAAGGGAAAAAGAGGGAAAAATCTTCGAGACTCGATTCCCGTGATTTACGAACTATTTCCATACCTACAAGTTTGTGTGGAACCCTCGGTGCGTGAGTCCAACTCGCGCTTGACCGGCTTTTTATCATGAATAAACAGATTTTCATCTCAACAAAAAAAATGACTAATACAATGCAAGCATTGATTATGCCGAATTCTGATAGATAAGACATCAACGCGTCCACGAACGTATGTTATTAATTTACTTATAAAAGAAACAAAAAGCGGTTCTCATAAAAGAATTAGCGTTAGTTCTCTTAAAGATAAAAAATAATTGTTAAAAAATAAATAAAGAAATATTCGAGGACAATCTCACCCAAATTGATCTAGTCCCAAACTAAGTTCTAGGCCTGTACTCTGGGTGTCAGGCAACGATAAACATACTTATTTAGAAAAAATACATACTTAATTACATAGAAAACATTCATTATTCAGGGACAAATACTCGTGCTTATCACACAAATATTTGCCCATACCGGGATTCGAACCCGGGACCGCTAGCTTCGTAGGCAATGTCACTACCAACCATTGATTTAGTATATACTAGATACACAATCAGCAGGAAAAAGTGACACGACAAAACGTATGCCGAATCGACTTTGGCATTAGTTTTGCCCTTAGTCTTGTTCCGACCGTAGACAGTGTCAGTTGTCAATAATGGTTAAATGTTCGCAAGAAAAATGTGTAAATAACAGCAATAAAACAGAAAAATGGATAAAATGTCTTATTTTACGTTAGTTCTATTTATAATTAAACAAATTCTTCTTAAACTAATAATGCTTTCATGATTTTTACCACTTAACTAAAAAGTTAGCAAATTTGACACTCGACGTTTAGTTCATTGAGTTCTATTTTGCATAAAAAATTGTTCGTATTACAAGGTAAAAATTAGCGGTATTAGCATGTATCTAAATATACCTGTCAATGTCATTTTCAGCCCGTTTAAACAAGATTTTTGTTCGGGGTTGTGTATCTAGTATATGTATACTAAATCAATGCTACCAACTAGGCTAACCGCCTCGGCGAAGATATCGAATTAGTCAAGTTTTTCATGTTCTCAAACATATAATCAAATCAGTAATTAACTATAAAAAAAACTCTACATAAGTTGAGGGTTTAGTTACTTTTCAGTATTTAGGAGGACAATTTCTCCCAATAGGTTGAGATTAGGCAGCTAACAAAAAATACGTGTCTGTTATTTTAGACTACTCTCTAATATATATCAAAATAAACCAAATCGGAGCCGGACAGTTGTGTACCTTTCCTTGTAAGTAAAGTAATAAAATAATATAGTTGCGACAGTGTGACAGTTTACGCATGTTTCACGAAGCGCCAGAGCAACGTACCGACGGAGTCACAGAGACAACTAGGGTGATGGCACCAATAATGGACACTTAAACCTTAATTCAAAGATCATACGGTTATAAATTTATTGTTGCAAAACAAATGAATAACCACTATCTTCTTCAAAATAAGAATCATGTGTCTATCATTGGTCCTTGTCCATTACTGGTGCCATCACCCTAGGGTGCCAAAAAGCGACATAGGCAACATATTACCCCGAAACATTACAGAGTTCCCGCGGGAAAATGCTAGATTATAATATTTTTAAATTCATCTTTTGATACATGGAAACGGAACAATTTTGCTATCACGAACAATCAACTCATACTTTAGCTAAATCGTAATTCTTAGTAATTTGAGACTAGAATAGGTTCCAAAATATCAAATAGACAATTTCCTGGGGGCAGACGTGTTGCCTCAGTGTTGAAATATCGTGAGAAACACGGAGTAGAGGTTGTTCCGCTTTGTTTTGTACGCGCTGTTGTGATATGATGACAGCTGAACGTAAATGCCGTAAATGGGCTATTAATTAATGTATAGAATGTCATAAAAGATGCCGAGAGGGCTATAAATTTACGGTTAAAATCGTTTGTTGTCGTGGCGAAGAAGCTATCCGTCGCCAAATTTCGAAAACACTACTGTTTATGGTAGAAAAATATAAAACCTGAACGTGCAAATTTTATCTTTTATAAATGTATTTTACACATCTGACTATATGCTTCTCGTTTTTATTTTACAAATACATTTTTTTTGTAACCACCCTCTGCTCCTCGCTCTCATAACTACAAGCCTTGGCTAAAAGTATTAAGCACCTATGCGTTTTTCATATAAAAGTTAAACTTTAAAACGGGCATTTTTATCTTTTATTATAGAAAGTTATATATCTATCGGAAAAATTTGTCATATTTATTATTATTATTATTATTAATAATATTATCTGTTTATTTCTATAAAAATTACATTGTTTTGACGTTAGGTACGGGAAATTCCGTGGAAAAAATACAATTAATCATTTTATTGTAAAACCCGACTTTTTCTAGCTTCAGTTTTCACACGCAAATAGCTAGTTACTTCGAAATGATATCTACTTATGATTTGCACATGTTAAAATACTTCAATTACATGTTTGTGTAGGTATTTTTAAAATTGAAAAATAATACTTCATTTATAACTTACAGCAGCCGTAGCATGCTTGGTCACAGATAAAATGACAGCACGAATAAAACGTTGCTAGAGTAATTAAATATTATTTTTCTTCAGACTTATTATGATGTTTGGAGACGATCAGGCGGATCGCATAAAGCGCGTCACACACGGAGCTATAATATATATATATATATATATATATATATATATATATATATATATATATATATATATATATATATATATATATATATATTATAGGTCGGTATATTACGATATATTTTTCGTACTAGTTGACAGAGTCCACACACGCAGCTATAACTCTGTCAACTAGTACGGAAAATACACCTAAACTATACGAAAATATATCGTAAGTTGCCTGGCTATAATATATATTAATATACCAAAATATAAATTATACCTCCATGTGTGACGCACTTAAAGTGAGCAAATAACCATAGAGAACTAATGTCACTGTCAGTTTATTGTTCCTCGAGAAACGGAGAAAGTAAACAAAGAATTGAACTTGATTCTACACTTGCGTTTTTTATACATAATTTACAAACTACGTCAGCAAATGAATATACAATGATCCAAGTTTTTATTGACGACTGTATTTTTTTTCAATGGAATTATCAAGACCAAACTAAAGAGCCCCATCTCTGTGGGTCTACGTTAAGTACAGCTGAGGATCATGTTGCCACCTTCCGGTTCTATCATCAGATCTGTTCATTGACACAATAATATTACATTGTCATCGATTTTACATAAGTGTTCCAAACTTCAGTTCAATTAAACACAGGGAAGTAGATGAAAAATGGTCTGCAAATTTTGAAATGGACAAGTTACTTATTATTATTTACATTAGAACATTGCAAGTTAAATGAACACTTGTAAAAAAAGGAAAGTAGGTAATTTTTACTGCTACATGCTTACAAATACAAATATCTTTATTTTGCAAAAAATATGGTACAAAAGATTGATTTGGCAATTAGAAAAATTTGCCTTTAGAACAAATTACAACTGCGAAATTGAATCGATATCGATAATATTGTTGACTCAGCAATATTATAACACTAGCTTCGACAGATCCTCGTGACAACACGAAGGAAAACGAACGAATACCTATTAGGACATCTTTTTCTAACTCGTTATGAATGCCATAAATAGAAAAAGGTCAAATATATTATGTCTTTTGCTGTTTCTTATAATCCGGTTTCTATGCAGGGTACTTATTCTTATTTTTTATTAAGGCTTATAATGGCCATGTGTTTACTCTCTATGGTTGCGTGATCTTCTCCGAACAGCTTAATAGATTTGAACGATTTATTTCATTACTCTAGCCACACCGGATAAAATCGCTTAGTAATAAAAGGTAACAAAAGTCAGAACTCTAGCTTGCTAAGGCCCCTGAGGAAAAAATGGGGTGCTCAATACTTTTGACCAAGTCTGTAGTTTAGTTTAGTTAGGCTTTGTTTATTAGCTGAGGTTGAATAACAAGTTTTTGCCAATAAATAAATTCCCACTTTTCACCACAATTAAGTACTTTAATGCAAACAAGCACACTCCTTTACTCGTACAGTCATGTTGACTCGACATTTTCATTAATTACAATAATACATAATATGTATAGCGATTGTGACGTGTATTTGAGATCTTTGCTTCTTTGTAAATTCTCACGTTTAGATCGATTTCATCTTAAGTAGTAGAGGAAAATAAATAGCATGTCATGAGTATAATATTTCGTTTAATGTAGAAATTCCATATAAAAAATAAATCACAGTAAAAACCTATACTTAAATTACATTGTATTGAGTATGAGCTAGGTACGTGTAGGTTTGTATCAGTATTTGATTACGCGCGGTCGAAGGCTTAGCCTCTGAAGGGTTGCTGCGGGTACTGTTGTTGGAACTGTTGCGGCTGCTGGGGCTGGGAGGCGATCAGCTGGAGGGAGCGCTGGATGGCCTCCGGGATGGGGGGCGGGGTGGGGAGGTGGGCTCCCTCGGCGCGGAAACCTGTTGTCAACAGAAAAATATAATCAGACATTTGTATCAATTTGTAACAGAATGGAAAGCGATGGAAAAGATTATAGAGAGCCTTTGAGTGTAACCGGCTTAAATATGATGGTATTGTGTACTGTGCGTGGCTGATATTCTACGGGTGGGTTCTTTATTTGTAAAATGACGTGAGGTTGAATCCAAAAATGTTAAAGAATATAAATGATAAACTGTCACATGACATTAACTAATAGTATTGTGACACTTGAAATGTCTTAAATTTTAGAGAGACATCCATCCTAAAAGCTACGTTACAAAGAATAATGAAGCCACTTTGCGTAGGTTGCAAATGATGAAAAACAATATATTTTATAAAGGTGTTGTTCTTGACAAGCTAGTTAAAATAATCGGTAAAACGTTTTGATAGGCTGTTGCGCATAGCTTTATTGTAAGCGCGTCTTATATGGCATAGGTGTGCCTGTTTTAGTGGCTGATTGACCGGTATAATCAATTGCCGTAGTGGGGCGTTTATGGGGCTAACCAACAATACTATTAGTGATCAATTGAATTGAAGGTGTTTACAAATAATTTGCACAATGCCGTGCAATACTTACACTACAGTATGTACTTTTCGACGTTTTTCCATGGAACTTTAATGGCTTTATTATGAAGAGGTTTTAAGTTTACTTAAATGTCTTCTAAGAAACACGAATGACAAAATGTACTATCATTTGCGTCAGAAATTGCTCTGTTAGCAAAATACTATTACTGTTATTGTTGTTGGTAATTTACTGCGTTTTAAGAATTGCACTGCAGAATAGTTAATACGTTGTTAAAGTAGATTTACCATTCTCGTCAGCGATGTAGGTCAGGGAGATAGGGATACCCTCGGGCGAGGTGTAGCTAAAGGATCCCTGCACCACCTCGGCTTCGGCGTCCTTTACTCCGGCGTTCTTCAGGTAGCCCTGCTCTTGCGCAGCGATCCCGTTGCCAGTATTGTAACTGTAAATAATGTTAACATTACTTAGGTTTCATTAAATTTGGTTGTTAACCAATTTTAGCTGGACAGTTTGCTTTGTTTTATGGCTTATTATTAAGATAAGCTAAAATTCTATTAATAAATTACAGTGTCATGTTGAATAAATAGGTTAGTTTATTATTGATTACAAGAAGGTCTAAAAAATTATCAAATAAAAAAAGGAGGATCCGCAAATTAATATTTATCAAATTAAAGAAACGGCCAAACCAGTGCTCAAAAGACGTTGACGCACCGTAAACGAATTGAGAGAGAGATCCGGTGAGGTCGGCATCCGTTAGAAACGTGGCGTATAAGTCACGTCACTGCGTCAACGTTTTTTGAGCACCGGTGTGGCCGATCCGTAAAGCGGTCCATCAATCTTGTTACTACTGGAAAGGTTACAAAAGTCGTAAACTATAATTTGAAGTAGGCGATCAATACAAACGAGGGAATCTAGCGCTCGGGGCTGCATCTCTCGCCAAATATCAAATTTAATGAGTCTCTACATAAAGATCTCAAGTCGTGCAATCGCGATGTGTTAATTTTAGAATCTTAAGAATTCTTTATTTCCCAGATTTATTCGCGTTTTGCTTTATTGTCAATCCTCTTAATCTTGTATTACTGTTTACTGTTTCAGAGCTTAAAAGATTAGCATAATTTTATTATAGATTACTTAATTTTCCCGCGGCATATTTTAAAGCCGTGTATTTGCGAAACCACATAATGTATATGGATCTGGTTGACATCAGGTTATTTTCCTATAGGTTAATATGGTTTTGTAACCTAGTGGGTGAATCACAAATACACGTTGCACCTGAGCCAAATCGTTGCGTAAAGTGGGCAGGGCCCGAGAGCGTTGCTAAGATGAATCCCACAAATTTCACATTTAATGTTCTTGACACCTAAGGAATTCCCTCTTAGTCAAATTAGTTTTGCAAGTTTTGGTCTTGCATTTGGTACAAATGATTATTGTCATAATTTTATTTATGCGTCATTATTATTATTAAACACTGTCATTGTTTCAAAATAATTGGCAATTTACTTCACAACGCTTAATTTACGATTACATATACTTTAATAAATGTGGCTTTAGTCAAAAAGCGCTTCTTTGAAAAACTATTCGTTATTTAGCGCCGTATTTAATAAAATACATAACTTCACCATAAGCATGAGACTAATGAATTGAATTTGAGTCGCCAGAGCTTCAATTGAGGGTAATGAATCGGGGTGTTTTTAAATCGAATCGTTTAGAACTTTAGAAATACAAAATATATGTAATACTTAGACTTAAAATGTTTCCTTACATTCATTTTATGAAACTCAGTAGTTTTCAAACTCGGAAAATTTCACGATTTAATTTTTCATTTTCACGTTGTAAAAACTTAGTAAATGCTGGATATGGAACTTAAAAATCCCAGTTAGATGTTGCTCGATTAATCTCCTCTCAAGTCTATCATATTTTAGAGCTATATCAGATACGTTGGTTTAGCACAGATTTTAATGCTTAATGCATGTTTTTTTTTTTTGGCGTTATTAGTTACCTGTACTGGTAAGAGCCGTCGAAGTTAACTTCCTGCGTCTGGCTGACGATGGGTATCTCCTGCCCCGTCTGCCCCGCGTACTGATTGAACTGGGGCGCTGCGCAGGCGACTGCGAGGAGGGCGGAAAGGGCCACAAACTGAAAACAAAATAATAAATCTCAGTAATAATAATACACAACATTTTTCTTATTTGGACTAATCTGCCACGCAAATCTGTTTCAAAAACTTAAAATGTATAAACCGATATAAAGATACGTATTAAAAAACACTTAGGTGCGCTTCTTCTCCAAAAAACGGCAACACTTAGTTAAAGAGACTGAATGCAGTAAAATGTGTTTTATTTTTATTTTGTATTGTATTTTGTTTCTGCGTTCTGTACAATAAAGTATTTTCATACATACTTTATCACTAGGGAATAACCATATACAATTTTATTGCGAATAGTGGGCTAAAACTAGACATAATTAGTTGTAATTGTCATATATTATATGAGTTTACTAACAAAATCAGTAATAGAAAAATCTTTATGGGGAAGTTAATAATTGAACTGAACAATGGTACCTATGTATTAAAGTGACACTACGCGGGTAAAAACATTACATTTTTGAGTGACATAACAATAATATTGCGTGCAAAAAGATAGTTCATATTTTAATTTTATTCATCTGTGGAGCACGGACACGGATTGGGAAATAAAAAGAGTAAATTTTAATTACTAAAAAAAATGCGAAAATAAGAAAATTAATACTTTGACTGTTTACTTCTGAAATCGAATTTTCAAAAACTTTTAAAAGTACGAGTATATGCGGGGCAGTTAATATCCCCAAAATGTCTCACTCACATGAGACAACAATAGTTACACAACAACATTTATTTATCAAGATACTGTAAATTAATGAAATCCTATTTTACTAATCTGTGAGTGGTGTCAAATGCTCCAACCAATGTTGCGATTATTTTTAAAAATGAAATGGAAGCAGCTTCCAATAAAACAGACTTAAATTTTGTCTTTTGTTAAAAATTTATATGGTGAGAATAATGTAGCAAGATAGTATTGTAGTCGTACAATGTTACAAAGGACGACCATATCGTACCATCGGGCATTGTTCAACGCAATAAAGAGACGGGGCAAGGGGTCGGAATAACGGAAACAAGGTGAAATAGGATAATACTGACATAAATATGCTACATGACACATATCAATGTGTGATAAACTAAAGACTGCTTATGTTAAACTTGTAACGAGATAATCGTAGCTTTTATCATACTTGTGATGTTATTATTAAAAATAGTTATCATTAAACTAAGTGATTTCTTCAATAAAATGAGAATATAACTTTATTGAATTAATTACAAAATATGGTTAAATGAAGTAAAGTTTTCCTTTTTCGATGATATCATGAAAAAGAATGAAATGAAATTACATGTTGGAAATTAAGTGATTTTATCAATTACATAAATATTGGTTGGAATAATTAATGAAAAACTATTATTAAATGGAGTAATTAATTAACAAAATAAAGATCTCATCACAACTGTCATGTATCAATGTGCAAACATAATTATTATTTAACAATATATCGATTATTATTTTAATATATACGTTGCTTGACTGATAGACTCACCGATTTCATTTTGATTATTGTTAATGAAATGGAAGAGCTTGTCTTGGTGGTCCTCGTGGGATGTGTGTGGCGGGAATGATTTTTCAGATCAACAGCAGCCGCTTTTATATGAGTGGCGTAGCTCGTGAAATTGGAGTATGGCCGCGCGGCGCAGCCTCACTTCAAAGCTGTGGCGGCCGAAGCGCCGACGCACCAGATAATCGGTTGTTTATTATGTTCATATTAAGAAATTTAAATATTTTTATTCAATGTGTGAAACTATATTCATCATTTTATTCAAGGGATTTGACATTTAGTGAAGGTCAATTATGAGGCGAAAGAGGTCCCGAAATGTGCGTGCCCGAAAATATACGACATAAAACGGATAAACCGTCTCGATTATAGATTTAATTTCTACGTTACTAAGTAATTTACGACATGTAATAAGTAGTCGAGCAATAACTTTGCGCGCTTATGCTAATAGCTTGTGGTTTCGGATATGGAATTTACTCTACATTTAGTTTGACCTAACAAGCTTCTGATCAGTTTTTTTTTCTTTTTAATTTTTGTTGTGTACCTGTATTAATTGTTGCACATGACTTTCGAGGTATTAATGATTGATAAAAAAATATTGACAGGGTATGCAACGGTCAAGCTTTGTGTGATAATTCCTAGATTATGTTATGTGAAGAAGATCAAACTTCAAATAGCTAAATAAACATTTAATTTACTTCAAATGATAAGTATTACAAAATAAGTGATAAATATATTCCCGACATTTTGAACGTGCTTTAATGTAACATTATTAGAATACACGAGCCGTGATGCCTCAAATTGCCAATCATCCATAAAGGTTGGCATGCTCTCTAGCTATGAATAATTTACTGATTCGAAGCAGGATATCATTAGTATAGGCATCTATTTTCAATGCCTCGAACAATGAAAATGGATATTAATTTTGTAAATGCGTTTAATATTAAGCAAAAACGTCAATATTATGCGAAACGTTTAATAGGTTGGTTGCAAGCAGTTAAATGAAAAACTTTTGTACAAAAATTTATCAAGTTTCAGAATCTCACATAGGATGAAAGAAACGGTATTCCCGAATAATAAGGCGTGCTCAAAAACTTTCCATATAGTAGTTTTCCCTGTTTTATAGGGTTCCGTATCTCAAAAGGAAAAAAGGAACCCTAATAGGAACACTTTGTTGTCCGTTTGTCTGTATGTCTGTCTGTGTGTCTGTCAAGACCCTTTTTCGCAGGAACGCGTGAAGGTATCAAGTTGAAATTAATATCAAATACTTAAATCTGCAATCCTTAAATCTGCAATCTGCAATCTTAGATCAGTGAAAAAATCAAACATCTAAATCAACGCAATGAAAAGATACGGCCGTTTATGCCGCATGTTGAAGGGAATCTCAAGGGAATCAAAACCTATAGGGTACTTCCCGTTGACTTAGAATCATGAAATTTGGCAAGAAGCAATGTATTATAGCACAAGTAAAGGAAAAAATCCGAAAACCGTTAATTTGTAGTTACATCATATAAAAAATATGTCCAGTATAAACTGACACTCACTAAGTACGAAAGTGCATACTTATTGCGTGTCAGTTTATACTGGACTTATTTTATATTGTATTCTATTCATACTTGTAGGTATGTAACTATTTACATACCTACAAATTTGTGCATGAGTCCGACTCGCACTAGGGGTAGTTTTTCCAAAATCGCTGAAAGTTGTATTTTTCATTTGTAAAGAGTAACCCAAATATTAGTTTTCACGTTCTAACTTCAAAAATCGCTTAAGTCCCATACAAACTTTCACCCCCATTTCATATCCTTAGGAGTAGGTAGTTTATCTAAAATTATGTTAACCTAAAACCTGACCGGAGATTTCCTTAACCCGTTAGTGAAGTCCGCATTCAAATCCATTCAGTCGTTTTCACGTGATGCGCGTACAAATAAATAGAACTGAAATCATGAAACTATTGAAACGTGTTCTGCTATCGATTCTAAGGGTCCCCCGATCATTTTTTTTCAAATATCTTCAATATACAAACCTTCGACCCTCTACAGCTTTATTATTTGTATAGATTGATGGAAGAAATCTATTCCTTGACATTACAAAATACATTGATGATTTTATCACACTGGTGGAATACTTCTTAAAATAACGATGTTGAATTTGAAATGTCAATCTAACTGTAACGGCGTACGGTGTCATCAATCAAATTGATTAAGGTGTAACATAAATATACTTAAGTCTTTATTGAAAATAAACAAAAGAGCAATAAAACTTTTTAAACATTCACAATATACCTGGTCCTAAACAGCCTAACCACGGTGATTTTTCGGTGTTAAATTTGTTCAATCATAATACTGTTTTTTTTTTAATGTACATACAATATGTACTTAAGTAGGTATAATGTCATGTTAATTATTTAGAGCTTTTCAAAGCTTTGTAGTCGCTGATTAGATCACGCTTATACTTATTGAAAGATATAGCGTAGCAATAATAAGAACCGCGCACAATTAATTTGCTTTAATATTTTTTCGTGTCTTCAAACTAAACTTCAAAAATCAAAGAGTTCACTACTTAAATCTAAGAATGATCGGCATCATGATAAATCAATTTGTTCATTCCTCATTACCATAATTGCATCATTACTGTTATATTTAAATAGCAAGTACTAAATGTTATGATCGTTTGGATCCGGCCTTCAACTGTGTTTTTTATAATATCACACAATAGAAAACTGTGTTTTTGTTTGTTTAGACACCTGTGACCTTTTGAAGGTTAGTTTATATGTTTTATTTTTGGAACCGCTATTGTTTCATGTATTCGTAAACCTGGAATATCCCCTTAGGCTGCCTTTCCATAGAAGCGGAGACGAGCGGTGCGAAGAGGAGCTATGTAGGAATCGACCAATCACAACCAACCAATGTGATTGGTTGATTCCTATACAGCTCCTCTCCGCACCGCTCGTCTCCACTTCTATGGAAAGGCAGCCTTAAGAACTGCTTGCAGCCGTACGCGTAAGCATTATGCGCGCAAAACACGTGCACTACCTACTTGCGCATACGAGTTTGATAGCTTAATTTCAATAAATAGAAATGTATTTCACACTGACACAAATTAATGACTCATTGCGATCTAGGCAGGTCTCATGTGCCTTGGAGTTCGACATTTGAATCTCACCGGTGACTAAAATTCTCACACCTAAGATATACAGGGTGTTAGGTAATGAGTGGATAAACCGTGAACTGCTGATAGGGGGCACTTAGGTCGTTCTAATAATGATAAATGAGGTTTAGTAAAAGTGCCACGGTTTTCGAGATATTTGGACTTTTTTAATTTTTTAGGAAATTGACACCCTTACTCAATTTTTATTTTCTTTTTAGCTTATTATTGTTAAATAGTTGTGTTATGCGATAAACATTACCATTTTGGCGTAACTACCGCGGTTTAATTAAAAAAAAATCGCAAACTTGAATTTTGCATCTTCGATAGAACATTTACCAAATTTTGAGCTCTTGCGGTGAAAAAAAAAATTACTATCACATGGTAGCCAATGAGCTAAAAAACATGCCCATTTAATAGAGATTTTAAAACAGTAAACATCTTTTTATTTAAATATTAGAATAAAAAACAACATCAGTTTTCCGCAATCGATTCGATTATTTCCTGTGATTATTTCATATTAAATTTGTGCTCCACAATTCCAAAGCGTACCTAATTATGACAAACTTTTCATTGCGAAAATAAAAATACTGGCCACTAATTTTGTGAAACTTTTTATTGAAAAAAGTAAAGATTTGTGATCCGAGCGAAGCTTTACAACCTTTTTGTTGTAATAATAACGATACCGGGCACTAACTACTTTTTTAATGCCATTTATTCGAAATTTAAAAAATATCCCGACAGCTTTTTATTCTTTTAATAAGCTTAATAACATGCCTATTTAATAGAGATTTTATAACAGTAAACATTTATTGGTTTTGATAAATAAAACTTAAAAAAGTAGGTATTGGAGTAGCAAGGAAGCCGGTTTTTCTAATGAATGATTCAACTAATGCTATCTGTGAAATAAAAAAACATAAAAAGGAAATGTTTTAATAAAGTTAAGTTAAATAATGTGCTCAAATTGACGTCCACCAGCCCTAATGCAAGCTCTACATCGTCGGATAAAGGAACGCCTGACGAATCTGGTGTATCCAGAGTTCCCTATTTCTTGAGCAGCAATTCTTATTCGCTCTCGTAACCCAGAAAGACTCGTAATTGGACGGCTGTACACTTTCTCTTTGAGACAACCCCAATAAAATAAATCTAAGGGGTTCAAATCCGGTGAACGCGGAGGCCATAGTATTGGGCCTAACCGGCCAATCCATCGTTCTGGGAATGCGGCAGTTAAGTACTGTCGCACTCGTGCTGCGTAATGTGCGGGACAACCGTCTTGTTGTAACCACATTACTTGCCTTAGTGCAAGCGGCACATCTTCCAGAAGGATAGGTAGATCATTTTGAAGAAACTCCAAGTAATTATCTCCATTTAGAGTAGATGGCAGCTCGAAGGGGCCGATCACTTCGCCATTCAAGATACCGGTCCACAAATTTACCTAAAATTAATATTTGTAATAGATAGGGGATTCATCGCGGTAAAAAGCATAATTAATTAAACCTTGACGTTTTTATCGTATTGCAACAACCGTGAATACCGTGATCATGAGAAGACTTACCTTAAATTGGTACTGAGATCTATCCTATCTCATTAAGTGAGGATTATCTAACTGCCAACTGTGCAGATTGTGTAGATTCATGTAGCCATCTTGACGGCAAGATGATTCGTCCGACCACAGTATCTTGTTAAAAAAGTCTGGGTCTTCACGCATCCGACGCAGCATCACTCGACAAAAAGTTACTCTTAAGGGATAATCTCTAGGCAATAAAACTTGCACACGTTGGACGTGAAATGGGTGTAATTGGTGTAATTTTAATGTAGTATGCACTTTTCATACAGATAAACCCAGGTAATTTGCCATATCACGCACGGATAGAGAAGGATCTGCTTCAACTAGGTCCAAAACATTCTCGTCATCTCCTCGGGTGGGTCTTCCTCCACTTGTTCCACCCACACCCTGACCAAGAATTCTGCCTTCAGTGAACGCATTATGTACTCGATTAAAAATCCGGTAGTCTGGATGGCTAAATTTCGAATAAATGGCATTAAAAAAAGTACTGCCCAGTATTGTTATTATTGCAACAAAAGGGTGTAATGCTTCGCTCGGATCACAAATCGTTACTTTTTTTCAATAAAAGGTTTCACAAAATTAGTGGCCAGTATTTTTATTTTCGCAAGGAAAAGTTTGTCATAATTAGGTACACTTTGGAATTGTGGAGCACAAATTTAATATGAAATAATCACAGGAAATAATCGAATCGATTGCGGAAAACTGATGTTGTTTTTTATTCTAATATTTAAATAAAAAGATGTTTACTGTTTTAAAATCTCTATTAAATGGGCATGTTTTTAGCTCATTGGCTACCATGTGATAGTAATTTTTTTTTTCACCGCAAGAGCTCAAAATTTGGTAAATGTTCGATCGAAGATGCAAAATTAAAGTTTGCGATTTTTTTTAAATTAAACCACGGTAGTTACGCCAAAATGGTAATGTTTATCGGATGACACAACTATTAAACAATAATAAGCTAAAAATAAAATTAAAAAAAACATTTTAGTACACTAACCACGACCAAAAAATCGAGTAAGGGTGTCAATTTCCTAAAAAATTAAAAAAGTCCAAATATCTCGAAAACCGTGGCACTTTTACTAAACCTCATTTATCATTATTAGAACGACCTAAGTGCCCCCTATCAGCAGATCACGGTTTATCCACTCATTACCTAACACCCTGTATATATTAATTACTACGAACCCCACCCTCTCGGATATTATTTTTATTATTACTTACTAATCTTAAGTGAGACTAAAAAAATCGACTCCCTGTAAAATGCGAGTTGTCACTAAAATACTACAACAACGGAAGAAAAACATCATTAGGGCCGGTAGGATCACAAGCGGCATCCGTCCGTCTCACTACCACCATCTTACCATTTAACATGCCGCCAAACAGCAGTATTATCACTGTTGTGTTCCGGTGTTGGGGAAGACAACCGGCAAAATGACTACATTTTTTTTATTCATGACTGACCAGCGATTGACCTCGATGTCACCTGATGGTAAATGATGATGAGGTCTAGGATGGAGCTCGCTGGTACTTATTATTTTGCAGACTTTAGACGTCTATGGGCCTCAATCAGAGCCCACTTAACTACCATTGCGGAGGCTGTGAGCGCGATGGCACTCTCTGTTTATTCCTTTGTTTCATTTCTTCTACTTCCCAATCTCATGATACATCGTAATCATCAATCATTCGACTATGACGATCTCTTTAGATAAATACCTCAGTGTTAGAATATATATTTTTAGATTACATATTAATTAACTAGGTAAATACAAAAAATCTAATAAATGTACTCAACTGGTTTAAATTATTCTGCTTACTAAAATAGGTAGAGGTAAAGAGCGGACCCATTAAAACAGCAATAATAAATTATTGTCCAAAGGATTTTATTGCGCATCTCAGTATCTTTATAGGACAGTTTTACTTTAAAATATTACTCGTAAAGTTAGATATACGTATTACAAGGACATTAACAACTCAGTCATTAAACATAATTATTACAATAATGATTACCTACTTAAAACAAAGTACAAGCAAAATATAAAAATTCTGAACAAATTCAGAGTCTGCATTTTTATCAATCCTACTAATATTATAAATAGGGGTGTGAACGTTTCTCAGAAAGTTTATTTTTCAATTACGCCGAAGCTACACGTCTTGGATTGGCACACAGGATACTTATGACCTCGGAAAAACTTTCAGATCTGGAGAAAAAAATCAAGTAATTTTTAGGTGGGCAATGTTTTGGGCAAAGGCTACTGCTACCTAAAGAGACAATGTACTGTATCGTTAAGTTTTAATGCCTTATAAAAGCTACTTATGTATGTACAAAATTCCTTTCAATTGCAATGCGTCGTAGAATCAATTATTTAAAATCTTCCTCTGGGTTTGAATGGCGCGGCTTGATACTGAGGTTGTACGTTACTAGGAGCTGCTGAAGGAGGCAGCGTCTTGAGGAAGTCTAGAGCTTTCTGTATTGCAGGTGGGATCGGCGGAGGTGTTGGCAGGTGATCACCCTGTAAAGAAAAAAATACGTCAGCTACATTTAATGCACTAGAAGCGCTAAACAGCACGTTATCCCACTCGCCTCGCGCTCCGTGTGTCACCGTCGCTGACCGATCGGCCCTACCCACCGCACAAACAGGCGGTTTCACAAACTAATTTAAAATTAGCAACCATTATTGTCACCACCGATGGATCTTGATTTATAGTATAAGATACAATTTAAATTAAGTGTATTCATTTTACGTAATAGATGGCCAGTTGGTCAATACGTTGCGACAATCGTGATAATAGACCGTCACGTCTTTGATCTAACGGTAGGTATACGGGGTGTTGGGTAATTAAAGAATAATCCGTGAAATGCTGATAGGAGACACGTGTTTTCAAAATTGGGCTGTCCCCTTACTTCAGTTTTAGGGCTCTATTGTAAGGTGTATTTTTTTTGCTTTTTTTAAATAGATAAGTATTACTATTAATAAGTTACAACCATAAATCTATTAAACTATTTGTTTTTGTTTGAAAAATTCAAAAATGAAGTCGAAAGTAGTGGTAGTTCTACTGAACTTAAATTTGCTTAATCAGAACGTCCTAAGTGGCATCTATCAGAAAGTCACGGATTACTCATTAATTACCCAACATCCTGTATGTCAAATATCGGACTTTAGCATACGATCAATGCCAGTAAAAACCTTCCCGTACCAGAGTGCAGGTCACGGGTCGGCGCTTGGTATTTTACAGCGACATTTGCACTAGCGGTTAGCCAACTTACTCACACGTTTAAAAATTAGTACATATCTCTGGTTTCTTACGTAAATCAAAATGATTCAGGCTTCTCCTAACCAATGGTTGTTAAAAAAACCACTGACTAATTCCTTATAAAGGAGAATGAAAATGCTTCAACATTTAAGTATTAAATGAACTAACACTTTAAAATAATGTTACCTACAGTTTTTCCCAAGTTGTTTATTTCATTTCAGATAATAGTCATTTCAGTAGAGTTATTTTATGATTCATTTATATTTCGTGATATTCACTTTGCTCACTTGTTATATCGTTATAAAGTAAACTTTAAAGTGTAAGTTTTAGTGCGTGTGATTGATTTAAGCTTGGCTGATGATGATATTACGGAAATGTGGATATCTCTATCAGTATTTTAAGTATTCTTGATGTAAAGACTGAATGGGTAATTTCAGTGCAGGTGGTATGTTGCCCCATCGACCCTGCATCTTTTACGTTCAGACTACACAGTAGCCAATAGTAAAGCCATTTAAATATTTGTTGAATATGAGTTACAACACGATAGAGTTCAACGTGAAATGTCAAAGATCTACATTATTATAAACATTATTAAACTACAGTAAACGATTACAGAATATCTCAAACAATTATGTAACCCTCAATAAATACTGATACTAAAAGATTGTATAAAACGTAAAACAATTGAGTTGTCACTAACAGTCAAACCATCCGGTGCGTGTTGTGTTGGCGTCAAATATTGCAAAAGGGTTCACGCAATTTGCTTTTACCTTCCAATAAACGTTATGCAAATACTCGTAGGAATACTAAGTTAAAAGAATCACAGACGCCTCACTAGGTCAATGATAGCCAAATGCCTATTGTCTATATTAGCGTCATTTTAGTGTAGCTCGAGGTTAGGATTAAGCAAAAAAGTTTTATGATACTATTTATTTAACATGAAAGAGCGATTTGGATGTGAATTTATTTCGTTGCGCCTATAAAGCTTAATTGAAAGTTTCAGTCGCGTATGGATGGAGGAGACTATAACAGTTAATTAATCGTGAACTCGTCATTTCGGTGCTGTTTCGGACATCTGCTGGGTCGATCGATGCTGTGATCCAGAAGAAAAGGTGTCACGGCCGCGTCGGCTGCATTAAACCGCACACTTAAGCAGGTGTTAAAAACACGTAATTTTATCTTATGTGTCATTACACAACCACACTGACGAAATGACGCACTATGATACCTTATTATGGTGCATCCTTTGAATTATGGTAATGCGGGGCGTTTTGTTCCACTCGGAGCCGGTACATTGCAATTTAATAATAGTTAATTTTCCTCTTATTTAATTTACATATGACCTCCACTGCTTAAATATTATTTTGCATTTTACGATTCTGCGATTTTAATTATCACAATTTTGCATAATTAAATTACTATATAATTTTTTCTAATATATATAATTTGAGGTTTCTAGAAATAACCAATATTTTTAAGGAATTAACTCTTAACTCAAATTATGTTTTTATTATAGTCTTGCGAAGTCTGAGTGAACATTTTAAGACTTGGTAAATTTGTTAAACTTGGATTAACCATTAACAGGTCTTTACCTTACAAATCACAGACTTACTTCGTAAAGCTAGCCGACCTCTACATGTCGGGGAAAGGTGCTACTACTTACTAGTACCTTGAACTTTTTGCACTTTTGTGCACCGGTTAAAGGGATCCCGGTTCTTAGTAACATGTAACAAACCTGCGGTTGGAACCCGTTTTCATCGGCGATGTATGTGAGCGCAATGAGGGTTCCGTCAGGTGCCTTGTAGCTGAACTTGCCCTCTGCGACCTGCACCTCCTCCCCTTCCCCTTTGCCGAAATTCTTCACGTACCCCGACTCTTCAGCGTTGATTTCGTTACCAGTTTCATATCTGTCGTTATGATATTATAAATTAGTGTATAGTAGAGACACTATATTCCATCAACTCATTTCAGTAGCTGCTGTTGCTGTGGGCTACTATAACTTCAAAGATAATAATAAAGATAAAGAAGAAAGATGGACAACAACACCCAGTTATGCTTACTGTTATATTGGTATAATATTAAATCAAAGGAAAATAAAATATGGATAACGAATCCGAATAACGTACCGTCAGCGTTTTGTATGTGGTTAAATTGCAAATTTAGCGTCTGCATTTTGACTGTAGTTCAAACTGTTAACTGGAAGAGATCCCTTCAAGGGATAAGATCGCTTTAACTATAATTTTAATATTTGTACAATGTATTTGTTTTAGTAGGTACATCAATGTATATACCTAACACACAAATCACTTATATTTTACGATACATGGGTAAAGGAAAATAAAATATTTGATAAACTTTAAAAAATTGATGTGTGACACAAGTTTCTAGAATTAAACCTTGACTGCAATCGGGTTTGCAATAAAAATGTCGTTCTTTATTTGAATTTATGTCCGACACTGGATGCTTTTGGCTGATATGGCGATGTTGACAATAATTTGAATGAAACATAGGCTTCGTGAAAACCCAAGCAAAAACATTCAAAAACGTACGTACGTAAACGTACAAAACGTATTGTACCAGTAATATGGATTTTGAACTAAGTGGTTATAAATAAAAAAGTTTACATTTTGTCTATCTAAATATATAAAATAAAGTCGGGTTAGTTACACCATTTATAATTGATTTTTATGAAATTTGGCACACAGATTAACATAAAAACTACTTTATCCCGGAAAATTTGATAGTTCCCGAGGGATAAGCGAAATATGACTATTACGCGGACGGAGTCGCGGGGAAAAGCTAGTTATTAATAAATACTTAATACATTTTTTTTCCTTTCAACTAACGCAACCAGTCTGAGAATTGCGAGTGCTATTCATCTTACAAACTGACGACCGTGTATTTATAAATTTACGACTCTGTTCGGCACTTCATTCAAGAATTCACGTTTTATTTAGTGATAATTCCTTTTCTGGTAAATTTTCGTTGTTTCTGACATTGTTACGTGTAGGTATCGAATAGTTGCGTCAATGTTTGCAAAATTAATTAGTGGGGCGAGCCTTCGTGGATTAAAACCATCATAATACCTACTACTAATATTTGTGGAGGTATTTTGTTAATTAAAAATAATTAAAAGTTCGTACAGCCATTTGTAGGTGCCGTCGACGTTGGGTCCGTCGGTCTCAAAGCGGACGATCGGGATCTGATCGCCACCTTGGGATGGCGGAGGTCCTTGCGCGCCCAGGGCAAGCGCCACCAGGGACAGGAAAACTAAGGAGATCTGTAATAATAATAATACACAATACATTTATAATAATAATAATAAATAATATAACACTAATAATACACAATATATTTATAATAATAATATATAATATAACAATAATAATACACAATATATTTATATTATTCGTACCTACGGGTACACCACAAGTGTGATTTGATTTTAGCGCCTGGTAGTCCAGGCGCTAAAATCAAACACGTGGACGAAGGTTTAAGCAAGACGCATGCAAGGGCACACTTGATAATTATTCCAAAATGTCATTATATTTTAATTCCGATTTACATAATTTTAAGTTAGTTTTACAGTTCTGACCAAACAAAAAATACGTAAAATTGTAATCCCGAATTCGCATAATTCTGAACGCTACTTTTACAGTTCTAATTAAACATAAATTATTAAATTTTAATGTACCTCTAGCGTCTCGAATAATTGAATTTTAGGGTGTTCTCAAGAAGGTTATAAATTAACGCCTTTTGGTTAGTAGTAGCAAAAGCCTGTAGAAATAAATAAGTCTTTACGTAATTGTAGGAATCCTTAGCAGACACGCAACACGCAACTTGCGCGAGGAAAGTATAAAAAACTGAATTAACAAATTTTGTACAAAATATTAACTACGTATAAAAAAATGGCTTAGCGTAAAACGACAAAAATATTTTTTTTCGATCATCTAAAGTACCTACACTGCTAAAAAATAAATATTTAACTGTTTATTTACGACAAATTGCAATGAATGGAATCACTAAAGTTATTGTAAGTATACAACTAACGGGGATCTTTGGAGGCTCGATTGACAACTTTATTATCTCTATCTACGTCAAAGTAAATTTAAAATCGGGTTTTATAAAATACCTACCTACAACTCCTTAGGCTCAGACTTGTTTAGATGAATAAGAACTCTATGGATCATGAATACGAGACAATAGATCTCAAGTTAGCATGTATTCTTCCACAGAGAATAACGTTTTGATTAGCATAATGCATCCAGACGAGTGTCAACTTTATACAATAAGGTGGCGAAATCACGTATTTTCTGTGCAGTGCACTAGGAAATGCACAATATTATGCACATATGCCGGAAGACGAGTTGAACTTTCAACGGCTTTACTTTCTTCGTGAACAATGAAGTCAAATTTATAGATGTTTCGAAACCGCAAACGCTTATTTGTCAGTATAATAGAGAATTTCACGACAAGGCAAAGTTCGTTTACGCGATTTTCATTTGCACTTAGAACTCGTAAAGATAACTCTTGTCTGATCCAAATTGTGTAATATTTCACTTAGCAAAAATCATAAACAAATAAAAAAAAATGTTATGTATTTATTTACTACTAGCGGTTAATATAGTTAAGTTAAAATTTAGCATTTGTTCATTCTGATAGTCCATTCTACATATCGGAGAAATAATTTTATTTTAGTTTATTGATTGCAGTGATAATAATTGGGTAATGTAATAACACAATTTCTCAAGTGTATGTTCCAGTATACAAATGGAAATCAAGAAGACTTGTATGTTTTGTAAAATATTAATAAAGATTATGTTTTGCGTCTGGAAGTGTGTTAAGAGGTTCTCAAATCGTTAAAGCTGTAGACATAAATTGTGTTTTATTACATCTGAGATGACATAGGTCATGTAAATGCATCATGTCTCTTGTGCGCCAAATGGCCAAACGTGACGCGAGTAAATGTCGGCACGGACAAGGAGAGGCCCGTGCCCTGACAACGATCTTTCCTCAGTCGGAGTTATTGTCATTTTAGTCATTTTCCTCATGGTAACTTTCACCTCTCGCTTTAAATCGCAGAAACGTCTGATGAAGCAGTTACATTAATCGGTTTTGCCCTCGTCTCGGTCCACGTAAAGTTATTGATAGTGGTCAAAACATGTTAATTTTCTGGGATATAAAGTGCCTGATGTCCTTCTTCGGCTATTGAATATAAATTTTGGAAAAACTTCTTCAATTTTGTTTTGGTGGAGTTCAAAAAGTTGGGCATGCAACTCACGTAATTTAAGTCCAACTTTTTAACTCTACCCTTTTATATAATGCAACATAATTAATACTTAAGTAAATATTATAATCGTTTTAATTTATATTTTTTTTACTGAACCTAAACATATATTTACATTTAAAAACATACGCCTGTCAATTTTTTTTACTTAAATTTATTCTCAAGCTGTCAAACAAGCAGTGCTTTAATTGAATTTTTAAACCTTTTTGGTAAATTTAGGTTATAATCAATTGTTTGACACAAGAATATCTAAAACTCGTCCACATAAAAGAAAGCTTAATCAATAAAATTTTAGTACACGTTTACAGTGTGACAGATCAATTAACAAACACAGACATATTTTGTGAATTAGGCATATCTGCGTTCGGTTGCAAATATTATGCGTCTAAAGTATTTTATACTAGGTGTTCTAACGAAATAGAATTAATTCCTTAAAGAATACATAATTGGCAACACAACTTATAATGAAATTAACACTGTCTTACATTTTTAATAGTTTTATATTGCGGCGGAAGGATTTCTCGAGCAAGAAATGGTTCCATCTACATAGGTAGGTGTTTTATGGAAAAGTATGAGAGCAGCTTGTTCATCCAAGTATTGCACCGCGATATTTTATAAGTATACGATTCAAAGGAAATGTCGCACTTTATCTCCGCATGCATCGTTAGCGTAAATGCGAATGTTTTATATGTTACTGGCGATATTTCATATGTTACTAGCAAGTAATGTACTGGTGTTATATGTACTTTTAAAGTCTGAATTTTCTTATATTTTTTTATAATATAACTTTAAGCTCGATGTTCTGTCATTTAATTGATGTTTTGGTCACGAAGCTTCCAGTTTTTAACATAATGCATCTTCATCTGTTACAGGCAATTATTTTGAACATCTAATTTAAGAAATAATATAATTTTTGAAATTATTTCAAACTTTAAACATTTGAAACCCCAGTGGTGTTCTGTTGCAATAAAAAATATACCATCGGAGAACAATAAAATATACGCTCTCCAAGTTTAGTTAGTATCACCCTGATTTGATTCATATTGGAGAAATGGGAAACGAAATCACTTATAATGAAGAGTTACCAATTGATTGAATTAAACTATATTTTTTCCAAATATCGTTGATTTAAAATTCTAAACAATGAAATTAAGATCGAAAAGTTTTGTTCATAAATCTATCCCTAACACAAACCTTTTCTTAAATTATATAATTCGAAACTCACCATTGTAAAATATGGGAGGGGCTATGAAAGGTCTGGATGCACCCACTGGCAGCACAGATGTGTGCCGGGTGACACTGCATAGGGTTTATATACCGTCTCCTTTACCTATGAACTTCGCGCGACCCGCGCGCCAGCGCATCCCAGTGATTCATTCTGCACACTTTACTTGTACGTACTAGTAGTATCCAATATGAACAAAACAATTACCAATAAAACATTCATACACCGAAATTATTATAATTAAAATTAGCTTACTACCTCATAAATAACTCATACAGATCATGTAAACTTAACTTGTCTAGGGGACACGGTTTATATAGGAAAACATATTTAAAACTCTACACACACGTTATACGTGGAACCACATAAATATATATAGTATATAGTAGTATATGTATAGTCTCCTCTTGGGAAGCGCTGGTAAATTTTGACATGTAAAGTGGGTGCGGCCTACTTACAGAATAAATATCATCAATAGGTATCATCTATAGACTAACTATTGCCCGCGACTCCATTTACGTAGAATTTGCTTATCGTTGATACCTCGGGCATATTATAATTAAGTGGATAGAAAGGAGTAAATCTAGACCTAAGACATCAGAATTACCTGAAAAGATGCTTGCGAACAATTACATTAAGAGTAAACAAACACACATTCGCAAACCTAGTCGTAATAAAGTTGTTAGGACTCGCTACGAATTATGTAGCAATTTTAATATCAAAATGTTTATTTACTTTATTTGAAGTTATTTGCATAGAAGTGGTATTCAAAGCTCATTGAGTAAGCATTAAATGCTTAGGTAAGTGATCGTAGGTAAACTTAAAATTTAAATAAAATCTTTAAGGGTTTTATTTATTATTATTCCATGACAATTATGTCGGGCACATAAATTCATAATTTGAGAAATTAAAGAGAACAATAAAATGTATGCACATTTTTTATAAGCCGCTTGGTTTTGATTAAAGGAACACAATTTCTTACCGGATATATAGTTTAAAAAATTAAATAACGTCTAAAAATGTGTATTTTGAAATATAAATTAATACCTACACTTATTCATATTTACCTTAAGGAATAAAAAGGACAGAAGAAAATGAAAAAGATAATTTATAGTCGTATTTATCTAACAAATACTTTTATGGTATACTAGCAACCCGCCTTCGCTTCGCTCCGGGATCGCAGAAAACCACATCAAAATCCGTTGCATGGTTTAGGATGAGTTAGCGGATGAACATTCAGGCGCGGAAAGTGACTTTATTTTATACTATGTAAGGATAAGGATGTAAAGAAGGAATCTGTTTATAACGCCTTCAAGGGTAAGCTAACTAACTAGCTTCTGCCCGCGACTTCGTCTGCGGAGAGTCAGAACTTTCGTAAGTTTAAATACAGCCTATGTCCATCCTGAAAGTCCATTCTAAATGTGTTGGTGAAATAATTTTTGAAATCGGATGTGTAGTTCCGGAGATTACCCCTTACATACAAACAAAAAACAAATTCACAAACGTTACCTCTTTACAATATTGCTATAGAATTACTTGTACTAAAGGAAATAATAATATTTAATTTTGAATGAAGTTTCTATCAATTTGTCATGAGAATTGTTGATGGGCTTTCGCATTCAACGCTGTATTGTATGAGAAGCGGTTGGTATCCGTACAATTGAATTCAATGTTAATCTCACGTAGTACTTACTACTTACTGTCATGTGATTCCCTTAAACGACACTCGCCTTTCACATCGACCGACGAAGAATAACCGGCAAATTAAGGTGGTCCGTCAAGGTGTGTAAATGACATTCAACTGCCTGCACTTTCATGTAGTAGCCGGTTTTATCGGTGAAACCAGCGACTAACTGAAAATGCAGGCAGCCGCAGACGTTTAACAGAATCGCACTACAGCTTGGCTTATATACATATACCATATCACCGACCAACCAACCACGACCAATACGGAATACTTTCCGAGAACCTCTGCTTACCTTATTATATTGATAAAGTACATATACATCAATTTCGGTTTCAGTGGAACGACTTCATTACGGACCTTCAGTGACAAGCGGCAATATATGCCAGGCATTATCCATTTTACCGTTTATAAACAGTGTTATTTCAGTTGAAACCGATTCAGTCACTGTTCTGGAGGCCAAACTAAGATACATAACGCTAACTTTAGGGCTCTTCAAAAACTGTCAAAATGTATAGGATTAACGTAAGCGAACGATCAGTCGCATCAGCATACAGTTTGTCGATTTTCTCCTAAGTTAGCGTAATGCATGTGGGCCCCAGATGATTAATACGACGACCATTATTTATTTGAATAAGTACATTTGAAGGTTGTTATTGAATAACACGAACGTTTGTAGTTTGTCACTTTATACACCTAGTCGAAGACGCTATGCAAAAATGGATAGAAGTAGAAAGATAGGGTCTATATTGTCTTCCATAAAGTTTTAGTTCCGTTTTTAAGATTCCATAACGTTTTTAGTCATAAATATTGTTAGTCATAATATTGATTGTCATAATATTTGAGAGTATAATTTGTATTTCCGATTTTTCCTGGTCATATTTGTCGAAAGTCATAAAAACTTTATTCATAACTTTTTACATCATAATGTATTACACCTCATAATGTTAAAGGTAATAATATTGCGTGACATAGTGATTATAAGGTCCAAACTTGTTTATCATAAAAGTAAAATACATAAAATGTAAGTTTTGCCTACTATATGTAAGTATTAGTAAAAAAATATGTTCGGTTCTGGCGCTTCGCCGGCCGCTGCCGCGGCACGCTCGCTTCGCTCGCTCGGCTCGCGCGCTGTAGGGTCGCAGTGCTACCTAACACTCCTCCTCGCTTCGCTCGTCGTCGTACCTAACGGAGACCTTCCTTATATATCTACATCATATTCATAATATCAATTTGAAATTAAAAAAGAAAGAACATTTGGAGTCAAAAAACTTACATATGTACTGAGGCAATGAAACGGTATGAATAATAATAATTAGTAGTTTTAAATATATGCTTTAAAATAATTCTGTTTAATCATCAATATGCCTTTTAATGTTATAGATATCATTTTTATAACTTATGAAAATTATAATCCTTAACATTATGGACTATTCACTTTAGCATTATTAAGCGTTATGCTTTACAATTTTTATGTCTATCGATAGTTATGAGCATAAATAGTATGACAATCAATTTCTGACTTTCAAAATTCGATACAACAACTTTATGGGTGACAAAGGAATCCCAGAAAGATAATTATTAGATAGTTTTTCGTAGTAATATTCATGTAACTTTTATTCCAAAATCTCGGCTAGTAGTATGTGCATGCTGCATGTACAGTCGAGTTCATAAATATTTGTACACTTTAGTACCTTGTCACTTTAATTGCGGTGACAATTTCATATGGTAGTTTAAACATGACGTTAAATGGACAAGGTACTAAAGTGTACACATATTTATGAACTCGACTGTACCTATTGTTCATAATATTTCGATAAAATGTTGTTTTTTTTTTCTGGAAATTTAAAGTAAGCTAATTAATAGAACGCGAACAAATATTATTTATTAGAAAAACGAATATGTTTTGTTTTCCTTTCTACTTGTCATTCTAGCTGCTATTTCACAGCTGAAAACTCACTTTTCTCACTGAAATGTTTACATATACTAAATGCAATTTAAAATAAACTTGGTATAAAATAATGTTTAAATTAGTATTGCACAAACCGGTCCGTGAGGGCAGAGTTGCACAAATCCGATGGAAGAAGGCTGCGGATCTCCAATAAAGAGCGGGGGTTAAGTTGTGAAACGCATTAGCCGCGGACCGCTGACCCCCGCGGATCCTGTTCTATGGCATTTGATGAAATTAATGAATTAATGTCGCCTGCCAATAAACTAATAAGGACGTTTTGAGATTAATGATTTAGCAGTAACGGTTTCAAAACACCTTGTTAACGTCAACTTTGAGTGTGCTACGTTTCGCAAAACTGATTTCGTTTTTGGAAAATAGTGAATACGAATAAACCGATTTATGAAGGCTTAAAAAGGTGAAAGAACCGTTACATTGTAAACTTATATAAAATGTATGTCTCTTTTTTAGGGTTCCGTACCCGAAGGGACCCTATTACTAAGCCTACGCTGTCCATCCGTCCGTCTGTCCTAAATCAAAAGAGCTGTATCTTTTGAACCGTAAAAGATAGCCCGTTGTTTTTATTTGCAGAATTGTGATATAACGGCGGGTTTCCTTACAAATAATAAAAAAGTCAGAAAGTAAAATAATAAGGGGATTTCCCATACGAGAAACGGCTTTTTTCAACCTTTTTGGGGTTCCATACCAAAATGGTAAAAATGATCCTTTATGGTGAGACTTCGTTGTGTCTGTCCGCCCGTCCGTCTGTATGTCACAGCAGTTTTTCTCAGCAACTACAGATGCTATCAACTTGAAATTTGGCATAGTTATATAACTTGCTTGCCCGCATCTGTTTTTAGTAAAAAAAATATATAAATAATTGAAAAGGGATCTAGAATGGAGGAGGTTGAAAAATGAAAGTGATTTGATTAAGCAAAAGGGCTTAATCTGCACATTTCAAAACATATTTTTTCATAATTTTCCATGACGTACTTTTTGGTTTATAGCCAAAAATGTACACAAAATGATCCAAATATGAATAAAAAAATCTGAAAAATTCTGACGTACTTATAGCTAATTATTATGAAGCGTTCAAAACTTACAGTTTTTGAGAGATAATTAAAAAACTTTGAAAATTTGTGTTAAATTCAGGCAACTCAAAATAGACCTTATTGCGTACGAATTAAATAACACAAAAAGGTATATGAAGTTCGGACTTAAATACGGAACCCTCGGTGCGCGACTCGCACTTTGCTGTTTTTTTTTTGTATTTGTTCTATCGTATCGCCGTCAGTGTATCAATAAACAAGGTTCTAACTCTCATTCTCTAAAGAAATATTTCGCTATAAAAAGTACCTGTCCGAAGACGCTAGGAAGGATAGCACAACATGCACCCTTGTCTCTTTAACAATTTGATTATTCTTAATAAATACTTAACATACGCTATCATTATCTCCACTGTTAAGAATGAGATTGCTCATCCTTGGATTGCCAAATATGAAAAATCTGAAACAATAGGAGATAGGGAAATGTTTTCTTAGGAACCAAGGTTTCGATTTGAAGGTTCTATTTTTTTATTTCTGCCCATCCATAGAATTCAATACCCCCGCCACTTTTGAGTGGCGGGTTAGCAATTGGGAGAACCATGTTGTTACAATGCATGGTCATTCAGAAACACTTTTGGAGAAATAGCCTTACAATTGTCAGTTTCACTTGTTAATTCCCTAACCTAATAAATAACTTAGCCACCTAATTATTCCTCAGCAAATAAAGTTTAAAATGCACTTCCCTGGTGTATAGCTTACAATGCACGTAGTTTACGAAAAGTGATTTAATTTTATATTTTTCATTCTACTTACTCGAATACGATGTCTTCAATCCAAGAGACAATAACCCCAGTTGCCTGATATATAAGTTTTTCTAGTTTTTGTTTAAATGAGCTTAATATGATAGTGACAAGTTAAATAAGGCTTTTAAATAAATATGGCACATATTTAACGGATTTAATGCTTGCGCATAGTGTGATACCCATTTCTGGGTATGCGTGTTATTTTGACGCCTCTGTTAAAATTATTCCATAAATAATTAGGAGTGTTGTATTTCCAGACAACTTTCAATCGTTGACTGAATTAGGTGGTTATGGTATAATTTAACGATTCTTTTAATTTATCAACAAAGCTTTGAGTTCTTGCATCTTTGCAATATATCGATGGGTTTGGTACATACAGTACACATCAATAAATACCAACTTTCAGTTAATTTATTTGAAGCATATTTAATAGTAGTTATTTACTTCTATGTAGATAGCAGCGCTTATAGGGTACATAATGTAATAAGTGTAATTTGCTTGGTGGTCAAATAAAACATTAAAGGAGATCCAATATTCAAATCTCGCGGCGAGATTATCGCCTGGTTTTCATTTGAGTCGGTACGGTAATGGCGATTTTATAACAGCTAGGTACTGTAAAACCTGAAGAACAAACTGAAAACTCACACAATTTAATGATGAACAAAAAGATAACTGCCATTCTCACAAATACGGGTACCTATGTTATATTTGCAATCTGTGAGTTCCAATACATACATCGCACCTGTACGATTACAATGATTTTCGTATTTTTAGACGGATACTTACGGAATTAACAAACAATACCTACAGTATTATTCAAAAATTCTACCTCTGACTAAAATAACAAAAAACAATTTTGTTAATATTAAAGACATATTGACCTCCTCTTGACGAACGCTTATAAAATGATGTGTTTGTAGAAATTATTCCACGGGTTAATGAGCAGGGTTCGTAAAATGCGAGCAAAATTAATTGAAGTGCTAGGTTGTCATAGGTTTGCTATACGTAATTTCAATCGGTTTTGCTGAGTTTACCATAACATTCTTAATTCCCAATATTAACAAAAATAAGATAATAATGAGCGTGTCATCAGTCATCACCCTTAAATAACTCGTTCACTGAAATGATCTAATGACAATATTTGTTTTTGGCCTATAAAAGGAGAACAACTGCAATAAACATCGATATTATACATCTCAGAAGATGTTTAATATTTTATAATTTCGAAATACTTCCAATTTGGTAAATCTTACGCATGTTTACAAAACTTAAAATGCATAAATATAATAGCTTTTCTTAGCATCTGTCTTTGTTCAATTATTAAAATAGCTATCGAGCATTATACCGAACCAACCGAAAAAAAGATAATTTTTTTTATCCTTAAAAGGTTAATTCTCCAAGGAAAAGTTATGTTATTATTATTCTCCAAGGGAAAATTAAGGATTTTGAGGTGAGTATTCAGTAAATGCACGAAATACAAGTATTTAACATTTTTTTATTAAAATAAAAAAATACGAAATGTATTTACAAAAGTAAGTCGTATCACGTATAAAATAAACACATCTTACGCTATCACAATGTCACGAAGGCAGTGCTTTGCTGACTAAACAGGGGTAATAATAAGCTACAAAAACCCTTTATGCAAAGTTAAAAACTATGAACACTTCAGTGGAAATCAAATTTTCTCATGATACATTTCCTGAATTCGATTTTTAATCAATGTTAGTAAAACAACTGAGAAAATGCATATTGCTTCAGTTTAATACACTTTATTCCAAGCTGTTATTGGATTGATTTTGCTAAAGTATCCGAACCCAACCGTATTACTTATCAACATTCTTGAAAAAATGTTTTAAGTAATGTTACACTCTTTGGTTATGGCATGATTTCAACCGGAGCGTGTAGAGTTATTGTAGCACCCACATACGTCACTTCACAGGTACAGAAGGGGGTTGGTCCTTATCCTTACACTAAAACTTTACTGCTGGTAGTACTGTCCTTTGTAGTCGAGGGCTGCTCGGTCGTCTTGCTGTCTCGCGGCGTCGGGGTTGTTCTTCAATTCCTGAGCATCACGCTCCTGAAACCCAAAAAATACAAATAGATGAGTTTCAGAAAGATCAACCTATAATTTTGTTTAGTTAAACATACAAATACATTGATTCACATACATAGTTATGTATGTGAATCACTGTTTATTTTTATGTACGTATAATATTAAATATTTGCGATTTCAAATGAAATACTTGAAAGAAAAGTTAGGTACGTATTTTCCGCTCTGATACAAAGTTTTAGTATCTAATAGGAGAGTAAATAAAGTTTTTTTTTTTTTTGTATTTGTATTTAATACAAGTAAGTTGAAAAAGAATTTTGTAGATTCATGAATATGGTTAACTTATCCGTACCAGGGTCTCTCCTCCAGGGTTATTGATTTTTTTACGTTGTATCTCTTTTTGACTTGACATTAAAGACAGTTGAATCGTAAAATGGTTTTAGTGGAAAAGAGGCTCAGGCCCAAGGCACAACAAAATAAAAATACGGGTCAATTCTGATACTCAAATATTTATCAGATCAGATCATGCAGTGCTCTAATAGTTCTACAATGATCGGTTTGCAAGCGGTCGAATGTCTTTTAGAACTGATCAATTTATAAATTGCTTTGTTTTCTCATCTTCTCGCTATACCAGCTAAAGAAACAAGTATTAAAAAAGTCTTTCGCCGAATTTAACTCTGTTTAGTATCGTCCGGAAAAAGCGTATGGGCGATATCTTCTCGTTGTGAGATTAGCAGAATCTCAAAACGAAAGATTTTTTCCAACTGTGTCAACATATTAAAGAGGCATCACTCACACCTGGCCTCATGGAATTAGACATTTTAAGATTCGCAGATACTCTTCTGTGACAAATAATCAAATAATGATGATATTTTTACTGGTATTTACAAAATCAGAAACCTTGTCGTTGTGGTTAAGCAGCATTGGTAAACATATACTAACCGCGTTAGCCTTGATTCCGGCGTAGATAAGGTCCAGTCCCTTCTGGATTTCAGGAGACACTGGAGGCGGGGTGGGGATGTGGTCGCCCTTGACTCTGAAGCCGAACTCGTCAGCGGTGTACTCGACACTGATGACCTCTCCGTTGGGGGAGGTGTAGCTGTACGAGCCCTGCTGCACTAACGCGTTCTGGTCCTCACCAAGAGGCTTCAGGAAACCAGACTCTTCGGCTTGGATGTGGTTGCCGGTTTCGTACCTGAAATTAAGATAGGTATTTTATGAAAAAAATGGTTAGGTACCTTTTGAAACACGTGGAGCTATAGAGATATTAAACCAATGTACCTACTAAGGGACGTGTGAAGTAATACAGCTTTTTCGTTTTATTATAATAATTACTCATTCATAAACAAATCCACAAACAATTCATTTCAAAGGGGTACATCTTAAATACCCAAATTTTTTCCTACTACTGATTTCTCTGAATTTTAATTTTTCTGAAAGCTATGTTATATGCTGGAGGAATTTTAAATTTAATACATAGTTGAATTGCTATATACAAGTTAGGTTAAGTTTAATTAATGAGCAATATCAAAAAATAAAGTTTTCAATTTAATAATAAAACGGGATTTCGTTCAATTCGGAATAACGACTCTTCGGAATTATACAGTGTTCCCATTTCAAGTATCTGCTTGACACCAGTACTAGAATATTATTATCTTTGTATTTAATGTTCAACCACCAATTAATAAGGTTTTAATAGAAACATTTCAAAAATAAAATTGGTGTATTCAAAGGCACTCTTTATAAAATAAATTATAGCCCAATTTTAAACTATAGCGACAGAAATCACATAATATGAATATTATATTTTATTATGTAAAATGAACAAAATAAGTGAAATCGCCGATTCACATCCCGCATTATGTCACAATGAACCTAGCTGTGTTCATTCGCGTTCCAGGTTAGAATAGACTTCAATCAATAGTGTAAATTTCGCAGACAGACTGTGTTGCATAATTTGACGGCCGCCGCTCTCATTGTGGTCAATAGCCGATAACAAGCACTGATGTCTATGACGTGACCTCAAAATTATATTTTTAGGCACATACATACCACTTAAAATCAAATTCTCAATACATTAAAGTAACGAAAGTGCAATTGATAAAAAAAGAGTATAATTTTACAGTCATGGAAGAAGAACACGATCAATAATGTGCAAAAAGAAACATTCTTAAATTCTACAGTGTACCTATAGTTACATGCATGATTCGTAAGTCGCATTTATTACAAAATAAAACAGAAGTAAGCGTAATTTAGCTAGTGAGTTAACTAAGATTGAACTCAGCGTTATATAAACGGAATGTCAAGGACATATTCTTGAATAATGCACTTACGCAGTTTTGTAGCTTCCATCGGTGCCCTGTTCCTTATCGAAGCGGATGATAGGAATGAAGGTGGTAGTTTCCAGTTGTACTTTGGGTCTAAAGTCGTCGATATTTTTGGCTTGTCTGTACTCCTGTTGTTGTTGTTGTTGTTGCTGTTGTTGCTGTTGTTGCTGTTGTCTGTATTCTTGCTGGGGCTGGTAATTGTTGTAGTTCTGCTCAGCTGCCTGCTGGTCGTCCAACTGCTGCTGTTGATCTGGTTTTAACGGTGCTCTTCTTTGAGGAAGAGCTACCGCCAGAGATGCCACAGCACAAAAGGTAATCTGTAAATTACAATTTAGATAGTCGTTAGCAATACTAAGGTTTAAAAGCAGACGTTAGTTTTGTTGACTGTGAATTAACTATTGACTAGCGATCCCAAGTAAATATAAATTATCATCGACTAGCGAAACAACATATTTTTTTGCTCTCGAATTAGAAATTAATTACGCAAAAACGAATAGGTCAATCTAGCAACTCATTTTTGTTTTAATTTCGTCTTCCCATTATATAATGTTTGCTTAAGTTTTTCACGCTGCTATTTAGTTGATTCTACTCGATTGATATAGGTACATAATGTCCTAAATATGTACCTAATAATTTTATTTGATACAAGTTCATATTTAGTATTAGTTCTATGAATTTGTATTATTTCATGTCACTTTATAATTCCATTTTATATGTCCCTTACAAAACTAAGCACATGTTCAACATAATTACTAATATTAACTTCTGAACGTCGTGTATTCATCGCTTTGGATAATGAATATTTTAATAATTTTAAATGCAAAATATTAAATTAACCTTTAATTTTTTTTTATATTGAAATAAGTAAAACTAAAATCACTAGAATACATTGGAACAACGCATTCAAATTGCCTTATTCTGTTTAATACAAACGATTCTTGAGACGAAAATGTGAAATCAATTTGACCTTCCGAGCACATTTGGAATTTCACGACATTCAATACCGTCGGATCTTGATGCATCTCGTATACATTAGTAATGATACGATGATGTCAGGCAAAGAGCTTAATCATATTCGTAATGTCGTAAGGTAAGATGGAACGGATACAATAGGCTGCATCATTGTGAAACCGCCTCATTCGACACGCAGGTTGGGCGAAAGCGGCTCCAGCACAACATGTATCGGCACTTTCAGCTCCACAAATACACCATTGTTTTCATTGAGATCTACTTAACTTTGGTTATGGTTTGTTAGCACCATTAAGAATCTTGAATGTTGGTCAATCTGTATTGTTACATCACGTGAGGCTATTTTATATTTCAGTTGTTTGCTTGTTTAACTGTTTACGTGGGTGTAGAGGCCTATAAAATATGTCATCTTAAGCATGTACCATTTCTTAGGCGGTCTATAATAATAATGAGTATGTTATTGGTTTTTAACAAAACGTAATCTTGTCCACAATAGCCAATTAAATAAGTTTATTGGTTATTTTTTTTGTTTAACTCCTTTTGGTGGTATAATTATGACCCAATTAATATCATCTTAAGCAGCAGTTCTAAATCACTCCAAACGTCATTCATCACAAACTAGTCGCAATTCTAACCAGGTTTTCCAGAACAAAGCAAATATGTGTAAAGGAAATGGAGAAACGATATCATTACCAAACCATTTGCCTATATTATGTAAAACGTCGTGCTCCTGGCAGTGCACTAAAACAGGTGAGCTAACTGCATTAGCATCAAATCGAACAATTATCGTGCAACCCTCGCCAATCCCCAGTCGGTTACGTTTACGTACCGGTTATTGCGTTACATCTTTTTCTAGTCTAAACAAAACATTTATTTAAAGATTACTGTAACCGTAAGGGCCCGTTTATTTGGAACGCCCGTTTGTTGTTTAACTTTATTGTGTTACGCGTGTTTATGCCACTGTTGGATTAATTGCTCGTTCATATTTGATTCGATTATGTGCTTCAGTGATTTTATTCGGTAAAGACGATCGCGTAATTGCTTTATTTAACTTGGTATTACTCTTAAGTAGCTCATCGTTACGATTGTTTAGCAATTTGTACTGTATCTTATTCAAAGACTTGCTTAATCAAATGACACCTGAGTGACACCCAAATGAAATAGGAAATATGTTTACGAACGTAACCTCACCTTACACCTTTGCGCCCAAATTACGACCCAGATAACTATATTACGCAACAACTCAGAGCAATATCACTTGTATAACGAAAAGTCTATTTAAAATAAAGCTATCTAAGTGAGAATTTAAACAGACATTGGCTTTTGTCTTCTACTGCGTTCTATTTGTACCAATGCAACAATAAAACTATCACTTTCATATATAGTTTTGATTTTAATTAATAACTATAACTATGAAAATGACATAAACTTTCTCAGGGAAGGTGAAATTATACGTAGTTTTAAGGTTATTTAAAGTTTATCTATATAAAATACCTGCATTTTTTTATGAAGAAAAGTATTGTAGCAGAAAGTTTTACATGATAGGATATGCAACGCATACCTATTTACTTGACATTGAAGAACCCACGTGGGTTTATACATGCAAGAACAATTTATGCAGGCGCGGTAACGGGCCGATGTTGCGCTTCGATCCGGCTGTTCTCGCACATGATTTAGCAAGTGTTTATTTTTCTAAATACAGGAATTTTATGATTATAAAAATCATCAAATAAGGCGTCATTATCACCTAAGGCCGTATAATATATAAACTAATAAAAGGGACTAGTCCTGTCGCAAAAATTGTTTCGTAATTAAATTTACGTGAACAACTGTATTTTAGTCTATTTTTTGCAGTTTTTTTTGCTGGCAGCTTCATTTTACAACGGTTTCATTTTAAACCCCCCCCCCCACCCCCCCCCCACCCCCACACACACACACATGAGACCTAACCTAAATTATATTGTGTGAAACTTAAATTATCATAATGTTAACATTTTAATATTTTCAATAGATAAATGAAAAAAACCGTTCACATAAATTTACATTTAATGCAATAATTTTGAAACTTCTCAAATGTTAAACATCTGCATCTCATATTACAAAAAAATCCTTGCACTTGTATAAACTGAATTTTTTACAAAATGAAAGTATGTAGGTACTTAATGCTACTGAGGGGTTGCGGTGGAGCGTCGACGATTCTACGGACAAGTTATGAGTACTACGCTTAACGCAATTAAACGCCTGCCTACAGAAAGTGAATGCCAAAGTTCAGCTGCGCCACGCCCTCTGACCCTATTTGATTGCCTCTTACAACGGATCAAGGAGAATCCTCTGACTCAAACGCTATCGCAACAACTTTAAATGTTCCAGTTTACAGCAATTTCATATCTTTTTTTCATACAAAACAGACGAGTGCTTGAACCATAACTCGTCAGTGATCGAAATGAATGAATAAATTAAACAAAATCCCCATAAAAATTCAGGATAACCGGAACTACGAAACAAATAATTTCTATACATAACTTTCTAAACTTACCAGGAGCTTCATTGTTTTGGTGTGTGATGCGACCTGCGGCAGAGACACGTGGAGTCTCGTGAACTATGTCAGAGTGGTAGTAGTGCGCTCACTTTTATACTACACCCCTGCCACTTACTCGCGCTCTGCTCTGAGCCATCACACTTTCATACCCGATTCGCCACTGCGTTACAGCTACCGTCGATGCTTCAATTTTTTGCTAATTCAATGTAAAATTTAGATTTTCTTTGATCAAACAAGTTATTTTCACGATACTTCAAAATATGCTGTAGGCTGAAAAAGTTAAATTGCAAGCTACGAAGCTATCTTCTCGGTTAAACTTTGTTTTTACGGTGTCAAATCCAAATATGACACATTTGAGAGGACTTTTGTGTTATCGTGCTAAACGATTGGAAATAATTTAAAAATATGTTACATCAAAATAGTAATATTAATATTAATAAATGTAATTTAATGACAATAACTTAATGTAATAATAATTAATAATGTATAATCTGCTATGGGTGAATACCTGGAATAAATGATATTTAATTTAATTTAATTTTAATTTTTTAATTAGATTAAGATTTGAATTGAATAAATGGACTTAAAAAAAGTGTCTTGTTAACAGGCTCTGTGCTGACGCACACATACGAGTATATATGTCACAACACTCACGAATAATATTAAAAACAGCTAAATTTCATATTATTAGGTCATCACGTAATTTTACGATCCACGTACAGCTGGAAAGATACGAGTATAACCTATCTTCATCTCATCTCGCAATATTTTTTATTTTGTTGAGCCAAAAGAAACTGAGATTATTTATGTTTAAACTCTAAGAAAAAGTAGTGTTTACTAATATTGTTTAAGAACACTGTAAGCATTATGTTCTGCGTTGATTTTGTTACAGTCTAGAAAAATCATAAAATTTCCTGAAAAAAAACTGTACTATTTGTATAACAATTACATGCTATCTCGTAGCGTTTATGCACAATTAAGTCAATTTAATCTAGATCAATCAATCTTCTTGCTGGTTATCAAATGACTGGTCTGTCATTGGACCGCGTGGTCAATTGTTACATAAGGAGTAGGCGTTGTTTCTGTTGGTCGGTGTAGTAACGAAAAGTTCAGTATCAGTTTCCAACAATTGTGCAATAAAAATAAGTTCAAAGGGTGCGTCAAAACCACACGTGATATGCTTGATTTGCTGATACTAATTACCTAATGACTGACTAGTGACACAATTACCCAAAGTTTATTTTTGTCGTTGCGATGATTATTACCAGAACTACCAGTTTAACTCAAAACCTGTCGGTTTAATAAAATAACTTAAAATACTTAATCTTTCATTCACACTTGTTAACTATATCACCTAGTACATAATTTTGTAGAGATAATGCTATATTTATTGGTCACAGCTGATTTAAATGAAGCACACTTATTGAGATTCTTTCGCAACGCATTGCAACTCGTCAAAATAAACAATACGTTGTCTTGCACGATAGAGCAATACCATCAGTATAGCAACAAAAATATGCTTTGCATCTAAGGAACTATTAAAATTCATCCGTTATGCACCAGCCTACTCATCAGAAATAAAAGAGTGATTTATGAGACCAGCAGCAGCAATAGAAAAAAATCCTATCACGTTGTATATGCGACTTTTACCATTAATAAATAATTAATCATGCGACCCTTTTATATTTGGGTCAGTACTTATCTTCGGATCGGAACAAGCTGATGAGCAAATAGGCGAGTCGGCTGCATCAGTTGAGTGGAGATGCGTCGTTACGTAATCTGCGGTCACTGACACCACGCGTGCCGGAGCCGTAGGGAGAGCTTTGGACATTGAACGCCTACTCAATGACGTTCAATTTCATTTGTTCTGTACTGCCTGTTACTGTTAGGTTTAATAGCTTTATTAAAGGTGTTTTATTGCTTACAAACTTACAAATAAGCGGAACACAGACTATAAAGTGTATAAAAACAAACACAAGAAGTTCATCTTTATTGGAAAACCTATATTAAATTTTATGCATAGGTCTTTTGAGTATTTTGCAATTTGTTTACAAGTGCAAAAATAATTACGCATTTTTACTACTTAAAGTAAATTGGAAACGTATCTTATTCAATAATGAAGACATTTCATTGGTTCTGAATCTTTTTATTATTATAATATTATTCTATACAGTCTCACTGTAAGTATTAGTAGAAAGCTTTACTCGAGGATGATTCCAACGGGATACCTTTATGAATTAAGACTTGCTGCACTCACACATCTTTCATTTATTCATGTGTGCAGGTTAGCCATGAGATATGTTTTTTCCACCGCAAAAGTTTTTTCTTTTTAATAATATCAAATTCTATGAATACTTCAACTAATAAACCGTAATTCAACGTTTTGTTCTACTAGAAAAACACTCGTCTTCTTACTTCGGCCTTTTTTGGCTTCATTTGTCAATGCTATGTACCTAAATGTTTTCCTTTTTCTTATATAAAAAAAAAATAACAGAAAAGTAAGAATTCCTTTTGCCTTTGGGTAGTCATTAGAAATAATATCAGAACAATCTATTTGGTTATGCTATTTTTGAAACTTACAAAACTTGAGACTGTATGTTTAATTCCCAGTTGAAGTCTATTAATTTGATTAAATAACTTTTATTATTAACATTTAACTCAAATCGGCTAGAATTATATATACGTATATCATGAATATCTTATTAATTAAATATTTGAGTAACAGGATATAAAACCTGTATTCACGACACCCTTTGACATTTGTATGCTTTTATTGTAGTTCTGGTGGCAAGTGTGAAAACATCTTATTATGAAGCTAGCATAAAATTCGCATTAAAACCAGAAACCAGCTTCTCCATTCGTAATTACATTTGTGACCACATATTTTAACCAGGATGCAGATAGCCCTTCGATGTTGTTGTTAACAAAAATAATTTTATTGCGTATTGAGAAAACCCAATTCAAATTAAAATATTTATTCAGTAAATTGGCCACATACGGGCTCTTTTACACGTCAGTAATATAGAGTGAATCTACCAGCGCTTCGGACAAGACCATCATTGCGGAGAAGAAGCGCCGCAAGAAACTCCAGCAGAAGGTCATTTTTTCCAAACCCAAACCGTTGTTGAGTTACATCTGGTACGGTTCCTGGCAAATTTGTTCAGCATAGAGTCTTGTAGTGGGGGAAGGTTCGCGCATACACATAGAGTCGAATTTACTCTAAGAAGTCAAGGTCGTTACTCAAGAAATGTGCCGAGAACTATAGATTGCATAATGCAAGCGGGTTGAAAATTCTTTGAGAATGATTACCGCCTTAAATTGATCTTGACATTTACTATGACCTGAATCAGGTCACATGATATTTCAATTCACTCCAAGGCATGCAAGGCATTAGGGTACTTTCTTCTACAAGGATGTTTTATGACTTAGTTTTACGATTAGTACATTGTTAAGTCCAAGTATATTGGAGCTGGAGTGTCGTTTAAGTTGAAAACAAGTTTTCCGAAGATGATTTCTGGGTCGCGGTTTGAGTTGAAAGAAGTAAATTATTGGGAACGGACATGACATTACATTGAAATATTGTATACATATATACAATACTTTAACAATACGTAAATTTACACCTTATACTTATACTTGTATTGTAACGTATTGTTGTAATGTAGTGTCGTGGGTTCGAACCCGGGCTCGCACCTCTAAGTTTTTCGGAATTTATGTGCGAAATATAGTTTGTACCATGAGCTTTTTGGGGAAGGAAAACATCGTAAGGAAACCTGCAAAGCAATTTGACGGTGTGTGCGAAGTTCCCATCAATCCACACTGGGCCAAATCCTCTCATTGTGAGTGGAGGCCTGTGCCCAGCAGTGGGACGTGTATAGGCTAGATTATTATTTTTAATAATGTATTGCGTCCTACGCCTTAACAGTTACCACAACACATATAATTTAAGATTCAGCATAAGCAAGTTATGGCCTAGTTTCCTATGTATCAAAAAACAAAGCGACACCATAGTGACAAAGCTCTTTAAATAAAGATTTTAAAAAAAAGTTAACTAGGTTTTACATATTAAAATAAGTAAGAATAACACGAGGGTATTTACAATATATTTATTGACTATAAGTAAGTATGTGATATAAGTAAGCGAATAAAAAACAACACAAGAAAACAAGTAGGAATAATATTTTTTTGGTTTTATAATAAGGAATATGCATGCATTTTTTTGCTTTATTAAAAGTAATTCATGTAACAAACCGTAGAGAAAAATATTTTTCGAATAACTATAAAAACAACCAAGATACTAACACACAAACAAACAAATCTTTAATGGCTTACCATTAAAGATATGTTTCTATCTCTTTCTGGCAAAACAGAATTTAACATGGAGTTTATATGGCCGTAGTTCCCACTGTCGTCGCAGTATCTGATATCTCTGTCTTATATTATCCGTATTTTTGGCCAATTTTAATTTTACTTTTTGCCATCTCTTTTACGGTATTTTCATATTTTGTTAAAAATTTCATGCATTTTCCCAATTGCATTAATGGCGCAAGTATGATTTTAATCCACCATACCTACATACCAATCTATACGTAATATAAAATATAAAATTGTTCAGAAGAACAGAATTTTAAAGCACCCCACACTGTCTGCATATCAAGGTCCTTATAACATGTTAAGATGTATTAATATTTAAGCCGAAGCGGTGGATGCGGCTTCTGTCGGTGACGCAGCCTCCTTGGTCGACGCGGCCACCGTGGTCGACGCGTCTGCACTTGTGGACGACGGGGCTTCCGGTGTTTCTGAAGCAGCTTCAGTTGTAGCATCAGCAGCTTTAGTTGTTACTTCAGCTGTTTGAGTAGTGCCTTCACTAGCGTCTGTAGAGGCTTCGTTGCTGGCGTTGGCTGTAGATGCTGATTCGGTCGTGCTGGGCGACGCTTCATTTGCAGTTTCAGTTGTTTTGGCAGCATCTGTAGACGATACTTCCGAAGGTGCTGCGGGGGCAGATTTAAGCGCTGTAGATTCTTTCGGAGAGTCTGATTTAGGAGCTGGCGCAGATGCAGAGGCAGCTGCTGCTGAAGGTGCGGAAGCAGAATGGGCGCTGTCAGCTACATCTAATGCTCGACCAGATTTCTCGCCTGAAGATCCTGCAGCGGCGGCCGCAGCTATTATTGATTGAGGAATGTGGTCACCGACAGGACGAAAACCATTTTCATCAGCAATGTAACTGTAAAATAAAATTATTACTGAGTTCTCTTAAATTTATTAACTAGGTATGTGCTTCACGATTATCTCAATAAGTGTATGGCACCGATTTGAACGATTCTTAAAAACGTCCCCGTCATACTTCAGACTTCACACCTTCAGTAGTTTTTTTTTTTGGAAACCATTGCGGAGAAGGGGTAAACACTTAAAACCCACTCATAGAATGAAATGGAGACTGAATGCTACAATTAAACAAATATTTTTAACAAATATTTAAAATAGTCGTTGTAATTTATTCGTATGATAAGATGTTTTACCCACGATTTACGCTGGCCTTTGAAAAATAAATTAAAACAGCAACTTTTTGGTTGATTCTAAAAATATTATTTAAAAGTTTCACGTATTAAATACTAAAGTCAACCGATTTTACAGCCATTTTAATGCTAACAAAAAACAGGTTAAGTGCGAGTCGTACATGTGATATGTCTAAATAGTGTTTGTGATTTTTTTTTAACCTTATTTCAATATAATTATCAGTCACACTTTAAAAGAATCACATCACTACTTTTTGCTTTTTTAAAAAGCTATAGAATAATAATCTGAAATAAATAACATTTGAATATATTGGTCTGTTTTATTAAAACTCTAGGTACCCTAAAATCAGTGATGACGTATAATTTTAATGTTAGAATTTCACGTACATTCACATTTTGCTTGGGTTTTATACTTAGCTTACCTCACTTTAATGAGAGTGCCATCAGGTGCTGTGTATGAATAAGATCCTCGCTGAACGTGAACCTCGTCGCTCTCATTACTTTCACCTCCCTCGTTACTGTTGGCGGCAGATCGCCCTTCGACCTTCGGGACCACCTTGTCGTACGATGTTTCTTCGCGCTTTATCCCATTGCCAGTTTCATAGCTACAAACACAATGTGAAGGTTTAGCGTTTCGTAACTCATTTGAATTAGTAATCACTGATAATTTATTTGTTACCATCCCACCCCTACTAACGCATTGTTTACAATATCGACTATGTTCCCACATGAAGCAGCTTATATATTTTCTGCAGTAATGTTATCACTGCGTAAATAATTAAATCACGTGTATTTTTTCCGATTCAATTAATTTGCAAAAACTTTACCTGAATTTATACGTTCCGTTTGTTTCTAGCTCCTCAGATTGCGACACAATTGGTATGACAGTGGGCTGCTGTTTTTCCAACGGCACCACGTCGGTTGGTGCTGGCGCGGCGAAGACGCACGCTACAGCCAAGCACGAGAAAACAAATGTCGCAACCATTGTAATTCACTCACTCCAGAAATCCACTGATGAATGATAGTCCAGACTCCTTTGCCACCTATATGTAAGCCGCATCTATTTACACTACCCTCCCCCCGCCTTCCGGTGGAGTCAGTCAAACGGACGCTAAATACTTCAACCTTAGCGCTTGACTGATGTGTTCTTCGTAAAATTGCACAATCGGTAAGGTGTCAACAATAAAACGGTGACGATCCGGCGTGATTAACTCAACAAGGTTTATTGGCTCGCTGAAAAACAAACCATCTTAAGTTTCAGATAGGTACTCAACGTTCCGTGCTACACTCGTAAAACAGTACTTATACAATATGGCCTTCTATGTGCCAAGGAGTTTGTCGTATCTCTGCACTGTTTTTCAATATATTAATTTTGGTAAGTAATGAAAATTAGACAGAATAATGATGATTTACTTGTATGCTGTTTAGTTTTAATACAAAGGCTTTTATACAAATGTTTTTGTAAAAATAAAAAGGAATCCATATAACGATTTCGAAACTTCTAGTATAACTAGTAGTCGTGTCACTAAAGAACCCTTAATAGTTTGTTACTTAGTATAGTTAAAATTTCAAGAACTTTATCAATTTGGTACCTTTTCACATTGATACGCGATGCGATAGTACTGAAACACGGTACAAAATTACTTACGAATTTGACTGTACCCATGGCCTGACATAACAGCTGTGTAACATAAAGTGGGCCGTACGTTCAGTTCATAACAATTAGCAGGTACAAAGAACCAAGTTTAAGATGTCGTACAAGACAATGAACTCTTATGCTAAGAAATATTTTGCTTTGTACTTGAACCATTGTAGCCCGCGGTCTAATTTCAAAAGTATCTAAGTAGAAATGAATAATTCTAATAATGTCAGTATTTAACTAATTATTCGCGATTATTAAAAGTTCATAAAAAGTGTCTTGTCAAATAATTCTTGCCAAAATCACTTTATCTGCCCGCCGCAAATCTTGCTCACTTAATTTATTATTTTAGAAACAAGATACATATTAAATGTTATATTATTTGGGTTTTTTCATAAAACGAAAACAACTTTCAAAAATAAGTCACCATTATTCTCGTTTCCACTTCTCTTTACATTATTTATAATCACAATTTACATTAATGATTTATTAAGCATAGCGCTAGTTATTGACATAATACCTCTAGAATGTAGACGCATGCAAGTAAAATAGGTTTCTGTCAAGAATTTAAATTTTGGGGCAAGCTTTTGTTACCGACTGTACTTTATTTGCATAGCCCTCATCTGCTTATCAAGCCCAAGTCAACTAGCCCCGATTCAGTAGGTCTATGTGCAGTACCTACAATAGAGATCCTGCTGCCACCTTCTGGACTCCTTCAGCGTGTCAGCTCTCAGACACCATATTATTGATTTGTTATCGGGATTACACAATATAAGTAAGTAGTTCAAATTGACTTGCAAGATTAACCTGACAAACTGAAAAACCTACTTATTTATTTATTAAATAAAGTACATGTTAAGTTAACAAAAAGCTTGTAAAAAGGAATATAAAAATGAAAACGACGTGGAGCCTTAGGTACTCGTACCTCGCGTTCCTGTTAACATTTAGAGAAAGCTTTAATGGTTTTGTAATCTCAAAAAAAATATTTTCATTATACCGATTTACTTTGAACTGGGCTTTATATGTATTGTTTGTTTAATATTTGCTTATGTCATAAGTTCCAAAATAATTATGCGTTGTTAATTGAAGATTCAGATTATTATTCATGTTCTAAGTTTTATTTTGGAATATTTGCTTCCGCATTGAAAATCTATTCAAACATTGATGTCATTCTACAATAAACAAAAACTCCTTTATTTTATACATAAACTTAATTGGTCTTGGCTGGTTGGACTGGTGTGTAGGCGAATATCACTAAATTTATTTGACTTAAGATAGTCAACATACTGAGTCATCTTCATTAATGTACTAAACGCGGGTGTGGTGTGTTGTGGTATATTTTAAGACTCTTTAAACTGCATAATAATCGTTATGGCAGCCCTTAAATTGATTTTATTTGCTGTATTATTAACAATAGTTGACTGTCGTGAATTTGGTCGACATATTAGCAGAGGAAATGTACGTCACAGACAGGCAGCTGAAGACTATAATTACAATCATCCACCAGCATCGGAAAATTATGAGCCAATTCCAGTAGCTGTTGTTTACGAAGACGAAGGTAGTCGCAAAGAAAAGTCAGTAACAAGTGATTTTCCAGAAACAAATAAGGTTCAGCAGATAAACAGGGGAACTCCGAAGAGTAATCATACTGTTACAGTAGAAGATAGTAATAAAAGTATGAATATAAACCCAAACAAAGCAGGGATAAAGGAAGAATATGAATTGAAGCCGACTGGCCGACCAACCGCTAATACCGAAACTTCCAATCAAGAGCATCAAATTCCTGTTGCAGTTGTTTACGAACCAGAATCTTCGTATTTTAAAGAAACACATCCAACTGGCCATAGAGTATTAAATAAACGGCGAAAGTTTCCTCGTCCTGCACCAGAAGAAAAAAGAGTTGCTCCTGAAGCAGAAAAAGAGCGAATTGCTTTTACAGCAGAAGAAAAGCGAGTTGCTCCTACGGTAAAAGAAAAACGAGTAAGTCCTGAAGAAAAACAAGAGCAAGTTGCTCCTGCAGCAGAAGAAAAGCGAGTTGCTCCTGCGGCAGAAAAAAAGCGAGTTGCTCCTACAGCAGAACAAGAGCGAGTTGCTCCTGTGGCAGAAGAAAAGCGAGTTGCTCCTCCGGTAGAAAAAGAGCGAGTTGGTCCTACGGCAGAAAAAAAGCGAATTGATCCTGCAGCAGAAGAAAACCAAAAAGCGTATGAAATTACTACAACTCGTTACCACGAAACAATAAAGAGAAAATCAGAGAGTAATCAACCCCAACAATTTCCTAGGCGTGACAATATTGATAATTCAACTCTACAACGTAAAGAGGTAGTTCCAATTGTCCAGTCTGAAAACCTTGTGTTTTCACATTCTGGAGATTTTCAATACAGGTTAGTAAATTTTGAAAATATATCTTTAAGATAAATAAAAACACTATTGAAACACATTTAAGTATGCGATGAAAACACTAAATGGGTCTAATAATGGTGTATCTAATCACTAATCTTGCAGTTACGAGGGAGGCGATGGAACAAAGGCTTTTGAAAAAGGCCAGTTGAAAACGTATGAGGATGACAATGCTGGAGAAGCTGTCAGCGGAGGTTTCTCTTATACGGTGAATAAACATTTACATATTTAATTCAAGTTACATATTTTACTTAAGCCTTGTTGGGCTAGATAGATAAAAAAAATCTTTCGAGATCAGACCAAACGGTTTATCTTAAAGGTTTTCAGAAAAGAGAATCTGGAAATTATAGGCTCACGTAATTAATGTATGTATTTTTGCTCTGCATTTCAGGCTAAGGACGGAAATGAGTACAGTCTAACATACACAGCTGACGAAAATGGGTACAGACCAGTGGGTACACATTTGCCGACTCCGCCACCCATCCCGCCAGCGATCGCCCGCGCCCTGGCCTATCTAGCTACTAAAACAACTCCCGAACCGGTTACTGACTCTATAAAATAATCAGACACAGACTAGTAATTATATAAGCCAGTGAATATTATTTCTGTCAATTCATGAACAGAACTCTTAAAGCGTTCGCTCAATGCGTGTCTTAGTACATAATGCCGTGGAGAAATAATAAGTTTTTATAAAATATTTTCCATAATATTTTTCCCCTTTCGTTTGTAGGATTTGGCCATTGAATAAATAATAAACACAATATTATATTATATATCTGTCATCTGTTACGGTTTCTTTCATAAATGGAATCATGCGCAGAATCATAATTATACTCTTATATAACGATTTCAGTCTCATCGAAAATTTGGTGTGACTGAAAAATATACCTACTTTAGACAGCAACCAATTTAAAATAAATATTTATTGTCTATTAAAAATTTGTTAAATACATATTTTTGTATATTTTTTTTTTGTAAACAGTCGACCTTGTAAATGATATTTATATAATACTAGCTTTTGCCCTCGAATCCGTCCGCGTAGAAGTCGTTTATCGCTGCTCCTCGGGAACTCCAATTTTCCGAAATAAAAGTATTCTTTGTTCTTCCCCGGGACTCAAACTATCTCCATACCAAATTTCATCTAAATCGGTTCAGCGGTTTAAGCGTGAAAAGGTAACACAGACAGACATACAGAGTTACTTTCGCATTTATAATATTAGTAGGGATTTATATTTTTTTTAAATGACATGGTGAGCTAGCTTTTAAGAAAGCGTTAAATATACATGTCAGGAGTTCAAAAATATTAATAACCATCCAAAATGGAATTCAACGGGTGAGGTATCAAGCAATAAACACACTGTTTAATTAACTAAAATTAATGATATTGTTAAAAGCAAAATCCACTGAATACATGGTCATCCCACATTTCTTGAAGTTATGTACTTAGTTACGTCAAGTGTCATTGTTTTGGCTAGGAGTTTGATAGATTATTTATTTGTTATAAGGTGTTTGTTTAAGAAACTGATTTTTCAAAGAGATTTTAGGCTCATAGACTAAACCATGGGAAGGGCAGTGATTTCAATTAAAAGTAATTCTCCAAATGAAAAAATAAATAAAAACAAATATTTTGTTTTATGTAAAGAACTGCGACTTAAACGTGATCTCGCCGTTGAATATTGAATTAGAAAAATTGCTTCCTGATCACCGAGAAATCATCTTTGCCAGTGAAACAATAAGTTAATATTTCGTAACCGTTTTTGGTTTAATAATTTCACGTGTTTTAATAATTTATGAATCCTATAACATACTTGACGCAATTAATGATTCACAAAACAAACTTGGTTGATAACGATAATCTGATGTCATTTTAAAAACGTTCACATTTCGCGTAATCTTGTATTACAAACCTACTTATTTGCTTTACAACTCATAAACTCCTGACCATGTTAATACATTTCTAAGAATAAAATTTAATGTCATGTTCATCAGTGACCTTGGAAAGACGCTCACTTCTCGGGACAGGTTTCTTCGAGGAATGTCGGCTTACTTACAACGGCGGCTTACTTTTGCTTTCTATGACTTTTAGGATTTACTTATGTAAAGTATTATATAATATTATGTTTTATGATATACGGATTTAGCTAAAAGATGTGCGGCGTGCAAGATTGATTTGAGGGAATTGTCACACAATGGGTAACCTTTTTTTAACATTGTATCCTGATTCCTAAACAAAGGTTTGTATGCTTACTATTATTGATTTATAATCCTTTAAATAGGAAGTGACGTTACTGTTTATCACGAAATCAAACAAGTATGAACATGACAAATGTTCAATTCCGTGCTAATCAATCACTTACGCAAGTGATACCAACTGAATCAGGAAACCCTATACGACAATTGAAAAACAAACGACATTTACTTATTTTGCAGTGCGTCTTTGGCACTGATTTTGCTTTAATATAATAAATATAAAACATTTACATGGTAAAAAAACACTTTCCTTTCTTGCAATCATTATCACAGGCGAGTCACTTTTTTTGTTGTATTTATTGCTGCTTGAGTACACATTACCGCTTTGAAGAACCAGCCTACCATTATTAACTAATTGAATTACATTCATTGTTTTTATGACTTTTAATGTTGCTGTTTACAAAACGGCGAAAGCATTCGTCATTGGATCATTGGGCAAGTCGTCGTTGTGTCACTTGAGTTAAGACATTTATTAATTTCTGGTAGGTGGTGGGGGTGGAAGTGTAGCCAAGTAGTCTAGCGCCTTCTGGATAGCCGGAGGTATCGGCGGAGGGGTAGGAAGATGAGCTCCCTGTAATAAAAAAAAAACAAAACGTATGTCAGATAAATTCTTTAGGATTTGTGGCGCGGTTGAAGAAAAAATGTTAACCGATTAACACTCAAGGCACCATTAAAGCTTCATACACGTAATAGTCTTAAAAAATGGCTCAACCTACAAGCACAATATGACCAATGACGCCATGTTTGACGTAACCAAACAAGCGAATCAAAAAACAACAATAATTCTTTGCGTTCGCAAGATTTTGACAGAGCTGTGACGCCTCTGACAAATAATGTCCACGTACAAAAAACGCAATATTTGATGAACAGACAAAGACGTCTTAAATATTGCAAACGGAATGAACAATTTCTTTATGAACTCCATAGAGCGTGCGGTGGTTTTATGCGCTATTTTAAACGCAGCGCAAAACGCATGTGAATCGAATGTATTGTGTTTGCGTTAAACACAACGACAATCGCAGCCTGAGATGTATGACGTAACGTCTTCGACAGTGTTTAACGCATAAAACATCCGCGCGCTTTACTATTAGCTACATAATCTATATATTACGGCCGCACTCAGAGACGTCAATTAACTTTTAAGTTTGATTAAAGTTGCTGCTGTCACTTTCTTTGCTATAGCAATAGAATAAGACGCAGCAACTTTAATGAAACTTGAAAATTTATTGACGTCTTTGAGTGCGGCAGTTAGCCAAAAACTGTCACTTAATGTAGCCATTTGAGAACGTTTCGGTCTATTGAGAGAGAGAGAATCGAACTAATAACTTATTATTGAATAAGTTATTAGTTCGATTCTCTCTCTCTCTCTCTCTCCTTATTTAAGAGCAAGCTCTTATCGGTGGAGTAATCGTCAACCGTTCCGGTCTTCTGTCAACTGTGGGTTGATGACGACACTGAACATTATTGGTATCCGAGACAGGTTAGTGCTTAATGCAAGTAGAGTGGCCTACGCGTGCCAGCAAATTTCGTCGCGAGCTTTTATTTATTCAGCTACTTCATACAACAACTTTACTTATAAAACAATCTGTCTTCTCTGTGCACTTAATTGTTACCAGAATTTTTTTATTTGCCACCTTTTTATTGCTTCACGATTCGTTGCAATATTGAACAGAGACTAGATGTTGGTTTTACCAAAATAACTCAATAAATTACCTCAGGCTTGAACCCGTTTTCATCATCGGCAATGTAGTTAAGGTTGATGACGGTTCCATCAGGTGCGGTGTAGCTGAAACCGCCCTGCGCGATGATGACGTCACTAGTGTCTGGACCGCTCGCTTTCTTCAGGGTACCTGTCTCTTCAGCTTTTATACCATTTTCTGTCTCGTAACTGAAAAAGATTTTTAAATAGATACATCATGTTTATTGGGTTAATTGTTTTGGGGAATGCGCCCAACTGGCTGGCTATAACAACTGTATAGCGCAATATAGCATTCTAACCTTTAAAAAAAGATTATGGATCCAAGATTTTAAAAGCAGCGTTACTTGAACTCAAGAATACAGTTTCAAATAAATGCTATCATCACTGAACTTGACCACAACATGTTTGTAATAAATTAGTGGAAATTAATTAGGTCAAGGAAATAAACAACACCTACAAATAATTTATTGGCTATGGCCTAAAATATTCGTTTATATATGAACAATTCAATTATTCACCACGTACATATGTTCTGCGAATAAGACGACGCGTGAATTATTGATTTTGCGTCTTTAAGACGCATGCGTCATGACTCACGAGCTTGAGAGTACTTACACTATGGGTAATTAACGGAAATGACACTTTAAAACTATTTATTGGTACTCATCTTGGTTAGTTGAAATCCTTAAAGGATTTTCTGTAAAATATACCTCTTATTTATTGTTTTTCGATTAACGGCGATGTTTTAATTTTTATTTGGGTAATTAACAGTACAAATAGTGCTTATTAATAAAAAAAAGTGATAAGGTATACATTCACTCAGCAATAATATATTATCCAACATTGGGCTTAAAAATATCTGAAGTGTTTCAATTTTTTAGAGGCATAGAGCGTATCAGATTGAAAGCAATATTGGATAATACGAGTATTATTGCTGATGACTGTACAGTCATCAAACCTACTTGTACGTACGTCCAGATATGGATGACTCTATAAACAAAATACCTATATTTTTAATTTTCTGTAGCTTCTTGGTCTTGGTTTGATCGCATTAAATTCAAACTTTGATTATTATTATTATTTTTTTATATTATTTTTTATATGGACAAAACTTTATTTTAGCAAAAGAATCACGAAACCATCATTTTTAGCAACTCCTCAGGAACCCCTATTTGAGCAAAATTGCACGCTTTAATACAACAAGTTTGTTTAATACACCCCAAGTGATTGCCACTTGTAGGCACTTGGAGTATTTGTTAGTACTTAAGCATTTGTGGTTTTTTACGTCGAATGTCCCTGTGGTTAGTCCCTGTATTTACCCAGAGCTTTTTTTTCTTTTTTTTTACTACGTTTTTATTAGCTCGGTTTCTTGTATGTCTGTTTATCTCTTAATTTGTCTATACGGTACAAATTTCGCTATAGGTTTTAATCTAAATTCATAATAAGCTAGAAACTTAAATCATACCTAAGTCAAAGCGACGCGATCAATTATTTATATGGAAATTAAATTCTTAAACAATGAGATCATCTACAAAATACCCGTTTTTGTTTGCCCTTTTAAGCGAAATAGATATCTCAATTTAAATGATTTCGAATTTTTAGGTGTATCTCAATACACCGTTGCGGTCTTAAAAAAAGTTTTTATAGGCAAACAAAAAAAATCCGAATAAATAATTTATGCGCGTTGATGTCTTTTGTTAAAAAAAAAAAAAAACAAAGTAAGTAAATGTAAAACAATACGATTACCTTATGAAGCCTATCCCTGAAAATAGTTATCGTCGTACATTTTTATAATAATTATGGTATATCCCAATTAAATAAATAACGTTAATTGTTGCTCACCTATAGCGGTAGGAGCCGTCAACTTGCTGGTCGAAGTCCTGCTTGATGATCGCAATGACTTGATCTGCAGGCTTCTGGGGCGCAGACGCAGCTAGTACCACAAGACTAAGGAAAATTATCATCATCTGAAATTATTAATTAACTGATAAGTGACAAAATAAATTGTTAAAAAAAATTATTTTTAAATTTTATTTATTTATATTCCGCGAATTAATAAAGTACTACATTTTAGCGATAAGTAGGTTTATAAGTAATAATATAATTTTTATTTATTTCGTTTGTGTTGAATTTAGTACAGTTGTTGTGCTAAACTAACTAGTAGTTTGTCAGTATTTTGGTTTGCTCCTGGAATATTTAAAAATATTACTAGTAAGGCCTAATAAAATACGATAACTTAAGTTAAGTATTACTTTATTGAGATGGAATCAATATACGAACCCAAGCGTTCTATGTCACATGGTCACGGGAAATTCATGAGTTTAACTAATAAATCTAATCCTGACAATTATAATATTATATCACAATTATAACTACTAAATGACGTGATAATTTATTGATTCTATCGTTGCTATTGCTATTGCGATAACAACAGGAGTTAAAAATATATTTCGAAATTGTAGTCCAAATGTTAAATTACAACTATTACAAGTAAGAGAACCAAAGGCTACTCAGGATGCTGACTGCTGAAAATAGGATCATCAAATCTGGGTTTGTACAGTTACGGATGTAATACAGTCTGCCATTACGACAGGGTTGGATCGATGGTGGAACACGAATATAATTTCACGACTGTATATAAGAGTTTCCTACGACAAAACCTAATTGAAAAAAGTCAACAAATTAAATCCTCTAATGTATTGGTCTCTCATCCGGACAAAATAGAGGTAGCATATGCATTTGATAAAATCGTATTTAGTTTACTTCAACATTTTTAAGTATTTCAATGCTATTTTTAACAGCGCCTACTACAAATAGCAAGCAAGCAAGCATTATCTCATAAGTTGGCTGTGAGTCAAGCTTAGGCTTCAAGCACGATTTACCTCTAACGCCCTAATTATAAACATTGCATCAATGATTTTATCTTGCTATTTTAGCATGCTATCTTACAATGTTAATAGATCCTTAATTAATTTCGGTTTACAGTTAAATACTAGTTTTTTCAGCCATAAAGTCTTGATTGACTAGGTTGTGTTTTTCGCAGCCTAACTAGTTATTGCCTTTTTAGGCCAGGTACGTGCGAGCCAAAACAAACACGTAATGTCCACTTGCTAATTGTACCCACAAAACAAACACAATTGGTTGTTCTAGCCGCCAGTTGTGGCACGCGGCCTTCACGCGACGATCACGCGAATGGTTCGCGCCATTATCAGTTACGTTACTCGATTGTTTTGCCTTACGTTATTAATGTCAATCTGCCGTTTTAAGCATATTTTTTTTTGGCAGATATAAAATACCTATTGTATTTTAGACAATAAGGGATAGATTGATAGAAATTTAAATTAGGTTAACATATTGCTATTCACTGCAACGTACACCTTTTTCTAAGTAAATACATAAATAAATAGTTCAAGGAAATCAATTTTTGTTGACAGAATACTTCTATTTCTCTTTTGAAATATTAAAGTGACAACTCAATTAATTCATAGGATACCAAACTGTAAATTTTTTTACAAAATTAAATTCCCTCCTAATTATTCTTTATAGCAGTGTTTTTCAATCATTTTGAATAAACGACCCCTTTACAGGTTGAAAAATTCTGGGGTATAAGTATTTATTTGGCCCAAGGGGGTGGCCATAGACGGATAAAAAAATACTAATTTAAATAACGTTTATGAGTTTCTCTATTGTGTAGTGTAGAATTTTGCCTTTTTTCTTTTGCCGTTGACCACCCGAGTAAGGCTTCGCGACGCCCCTAGGGGTCGTGACCCACAGATTGAAAAACATTGCTTTATGGTTCTGATTTTAACATCCTTAAACCTATTTATTTTGAGTGTTATTTCTTTCGAAGCCTTTCTTATCTGTTAATCATATATAATGAAATAACTTTTGATTTCCCTCTTCCCTTAATCTTATTTAATGTCTGTTCTCATTAGTACAATAACCGTTGAATGCTGTTATTTGTTAGAAACGACAGAAGGTCGTGAGTGTTAACAAATTTTCTAAACAATTCAAATATAAATTTAAGGATTAGTATTCAAACGTTAGGTACTATCCTAAGTAAGAAGTACCTACGTACTACTTACATCGGATAGTACCTAATTTAACAATATGTTTTAGAATAAGCTAGCGTTACGAAGGTTGCTACGCTTCATGGCCTTTTGCCGTTAGATATGGAATTACATAATGTCATCACGGCCTTCTATTCTTGTAACATATTATACAGGTCAGTATCAATATCCTGACCTGTAATACAGTATCCTACCTATTACTGTGTTACAGATCGTGTTAACTATTGTTGAATCCTGACGTTGATCATTTGTTTTATTTTATCTGTATTTTTATTTGAAGGCTTTACACAGCACTTGTAAAAAGACATACCAATTATACTTCTGCTACTAAAAAAAACTAAAAATTGATAAGCGAGGAATTCCACTCTTCCATATGTAATATGTAAATATATAGATATATCTCTTTTACATCCCACTGTCCAAAAGGAGGGAAATAATGTATTTTAGGTACAGGTACTTCGCTGTTATATTTACAACTGTATATTTACCTTAATACACAAAATCGAACAATCACTATCCTTTAAATAACAGAAAATTTTTAAAAGCTTTGGTCAGTATTCTTTGTCACGGCTAATTTGCAATGTATATATTGATCTCAGCACAATGTTACCCGTGCCGTGGACAAACTATTGGCAAAACTAAATACAAACAATGAATTTTGTGTACGTATGCAGATGTATGACAACAAGGTATTTTGTAAGTGCATTGAGTGGTGGGAACGGACAGGTCACATATTCGAATTGCATCTAAAACACAATGTCCTAGGTTGTGCACAAACAAAGGCGTGAACCCGCGCGCACGCAGCCTCTAGACAGAGTTAGACACGAATTAGCATTTATCACAATAGTATGATCGTTCAAGCGCATCCAATTACTACTTATCTATTTCATTTTATTTGTTATTTATTTAAATATCTAGCCTTGTTTTGGAGCTTAAGCTATAAAACCAGACCTGAGACAGACTTAAATAATGTTAAACATACCTATTAAGAAACATTATTATACATGTAATACAAAATGATTACACGTGGGCACCTCAAAGAAGCAATTAAATAAAAAGAACATCTTTAGCGTTCTTACATACAGTCACCAAGAATAAGAATCTTATCCAACTAGTTATATGCGCTTAAAATGATTTGACTCGCACTTATTTATGCGCCTAGGAACTTGGACGTGTTAGAGTCCTATGTTGGATAAGATATTAATGCTGGTGACTGTACTACAAAACCGCTGTATCGACACGTTCACCACAATACTATACTAAATGAAAAGGCAAATGGCCATAGAATTTAATTTGATGGCACGCTTGTCGCTTGCGCTAACGTAAATAGCATCGCAAAGGTTAGGTATTGTAGGAGCAGAAAGTGCACGAGGGCTTGCATAAGTACGCGACGGACGCCCTATGAACCAACTATGGGCACATCCTCGCCAACGAGCTGCGAGCTTCAATATTGATTCCCATCATGACAAACGTCGTGCGGATTAATTTTTAAAAGTATTTGTATCAAGTACGTATTCATGTTCAAAATAAGAGTTACTTTAATCTTACAGAAACGATTAAGAGAGTCGAAAAACACACTTCGATAAAACGTCTATGTATATTACACTCGTCTAGGTATTATATGCACATTTATTTCCATTTAAACGTGCAATACACACCAAATTCTGCATAAAAAAAGGAATTCACTTTTGAATTGATAAAAAATACTCGTATTAGTCATATATATACATATATATATAATAATGGTAAATAACTAAACAAATCCTCAACTATCCGTTAGTATAATTAAAGTCGATTTAACTGTTATTGAATAGTACACCACCAGGCACGACTTTTTTTTATTTAGCGAACTGTGCACGAGTTTAAAAATTTAAATTCATTTTAATGTGGTATTAATGAAATCAAACGACGTGGGCGATTCATAATATGTTTAAAAATTATGAATTACCTTAAAATATAACACGTTTAGGAGCGAGTTGCACTTGCAAACATGGTTCCGTTGGAGCGATTTATTATTTTGGCCAAGAAGAGAATGAATTATGATCGATATTTACTTGACACTTACACTTTAAAATTAATTTGTTTTGTGAATGATTAAAGTTCTTTTGACAGAAAAATGGACGATCAGCCATAGCCATATTAGGCTTGATAACCTTGGGTACGGAACCCTAAAAATTATATATTAAATTTCAGAAAATGTCAAATGCCTCGTAAAATTGTCTCCTTAAATTACTTATGAACTCTATTATAGAAGTCCTCTATTGCAATAATATATTTTAGTGTTTTATAGATCAGAGAAGAAAAAAGTACAGTTAAAACAACCCACAATATGTTTATATGTAATCTACTATGAAAATAAAACTGATCCTGACAAAATAAAGATCATTTCATAAAACGAAACTTCAATGTGGAAGCGCAAATTTCACTTCCAACTTACCATTATCACGGATTGATTTGTTTCAGGGTGCGCAGGAGTATCCCATATGGTGGCGGCGGCGCGGGCGCCGTATTGTACTAGGCGCGTAATCACAGGTCCCTTTTATAGAGACGCGGGTTTGTCTAGGCATTGCATACAGCAGGGGGAGCCTGCACTCAGTGCATTATGCAGGGCCGCACTTGGAATTTATTCGTAAACATTGATTCCGTTAGAATATGTTTTTTTTTATATATTTCTACGAAACAAGCTTTTGTTTCAGACGCTGTTAAAGTGAGTGCCTTTTGAATAAAATACTTTCTGAATTAACAAAAATATTTGTTTCTTTAATTTGTTGGGTAGTAATGAAATAATAACAGAAATATACAACTGATACTTTTATTGTTATTGAGCTTTCAATTTTGTTTATTAAAATGCTTTATTATTTTTAATGAGTAACAGCGTGAAAATAGAGACCGAGGTTTTTAATGAGTAACAGCGTGAAAATAGAGACCGAGGTTTTTAATGAGTAACAGCGTGAAAATAGAGACCGAGGTTTTTAATGAGTAACAGCGTGAAAATAGAGACCGAGGTTTTTAATGAGTAACAGCGTGAAAATAGAGACCGAGGTTTTTAATGAGTAACAGCGTGAAAATAGAGACCGAGGTATTTAATGAGTAACAGCGTGAAAATAGAGACCGAGGTTTTTAATGAGTAACAGCGTGAAAATAGAGACCGAGGTTTTTAATCGTATCAAAAGAAGCAGTAGCAAGTAGAATTTATAGGTACGGTTGCGCACACATCAAGATCTCTGTTATTTTAAACTATAATTATGGTTATAGAAAGCAAAGCCGGCCGGTATCGTAAAATGGTTTCGAATGCAAGATAGGGTAAAAACAAAGTGGAATAAGAGTTCTGCTTTTGTGCCCTCTCATTACAATCCTTAATTTTTTTGTTATGATTTTTTGCACTACCTACCATACTTATCCATAAGAATAGTTCATACTCGTCAGGTGTTACAATTCCCTGTGAACAAATTATGATACAATTCAACAACACAAAACAAAAGAATGACGTTTGAAATCATAAGGAATGTTCTGCATTCATGCGATTGTTGGCAAAGTGCGGCCCCTCGGTAACATTATCTCATTCATGCTACAATGGAATACTAGCAAGGATCGTAAAACACCGAATAAATGTCGTACTTAGAAAGATTCTGAATGAATAGTTTTGTTAAGTAAATATTAAAAGAATTATTTTATCTACTAAATAGGTAATAGTTTTATTATAAATTCACTGGCACGAAAAACAAATATTTTTATGAATGTAATTTAGGTTAAAGAGCTCGTTCTTTTCTTGTTAGTTTTTTGAAAAATTGTGTCTTAAGTTCAACAGATTCACAAACACCTTTAACCCAAATCCTTTTTTGGCCGCCGCCTGTCAGAGAGTGAAACAATAAAACTATTTAGGCATTGTTTTCGAACACAAAAGGCAATTGCACGAGCGAATACTCTTGGGAGTATAATCTGGCGATTAGTACAAAGATTTCGTGAACCATAGACTAAGAGAAGATTTAGTCGATCATAAACAAAATATTTTTTTCAGGTATGTCATTTCAGCAAGGGTGTTTTCTCTCAGTGCATCCCTTGCCTACGACACGCCTGGCATGTAAACGTCGCATTTAATTTCTAATTGTTGGCAGTGAACGTCTTAATACATGAAATTTTCATATAAAATATATGTACTTACTCCGTAAATAGTAACTGTCTTTAAATATAATATACAATACTAATAAGTATAAACTGCGCAATAGTTAAGTATTTGTCGCATAAGTTGGTATTTAGCTTACTTTCCTAGTTAGCTTAAGTACTTATCGATAAGCTCACTTAAAAAACAAGATAAGTACGAACATATCCATTAAAATGCAATTTCGTTTGATTATTCACTACATCTGTAACAAATTTTCCAATGTGACCGCAAATCTTTGTAACTTTTTTATAGAAATGCTCAAAACAAAACGTCATTCTTCATTAGTTACTAGTTAGCAATTGTTTACGATTTACACATTTTTGAGTCAGGCAGACAAAGACTTCATAAAATAGAGTAAGTTGACCGTGTAACATATACTTAAATGGCTATTTTAGTACAGGTTGAAATCAACATTTAAAATGTGTTCGCTGACATTTACACAAATGTCGTCATCTGCCACAGAATATACGAATTCTGACACCTACTTGCTCGTACTTGACAGCCGTCTGACCTATACATGTATAGGAAAAATGTGTATCTAATTACTTTACTAATTATACATACTGGCTGGTATAAATAGAAAATTTAAAAAACTTCCGACGAAACCTCCAGACAAACTCGTCTCAGCTAGAGATTTCTCTTGATAAACCCAAGAAATTTCAGTAAATTTTAGACAGACGGTCTCAGAGCCCGAGTGGTAAAAGGGGTTTCTACTCGTCTTATTTCTACATATACCCTGTTCAAACGATATGGCTGTGTTCTCGCTAGGCGAACAGTGATTGACTGACTGTTTGCCTCCCTATATGTTTTAAATGGAGTGTTCATACAGCACGTACTGTACGTTACGTACAGTGTAAACACTCCATTTAAAACATACAGGGCGGCGAACTGAAGGCAAACAGTCAACTGTTTTCCTAATGAGAATACAGCCATAGGTACCCATAAATAACATGTCGTTTTGATAGTATGTTAGCGTGTATAAACTAAACTGCAATCAGTATGATGGATGGTTAAGAATGTTGTCGCTATCCTACACAATTACTTTTGTTTAGAAACCGCGTCTTCAGAATTAGGTAAATAACAAACATTGAACATTATCCCGAACTCGATATAGCCAGGGGCAAAAAATCCATCAAAGTTAAGTAGTTCGTTTGATTGAATAACTTATGGCTCTCGAAAGCATATTAAATATTTAGTGCATCATTAAAATGGTAGGTAATAAACGACAGATAAAGGGGTCAAACCGCATACGTTTGTAAGACAATAAACATTTAATGACACAAAATAGTACGTTCTAAGTTCGTCCACCGCTTAAACTTACAACTAGAATTACTTAAAACGGTTGTATCCAATCACAGCGCATGCAATCACAAATGTAGTTTCGCATCAACTTTTTATTAATTGCTGCGAAGTGCTCTTTTTTACAAAACAGATGTAACGTTTCCATTTTTAGCATTTAATATATTCGACACGAAATATCAATTAAGGACCTATCCAATTTGACAGATATGTTTTATTAATATCTTTTTAAACATATTTGCGTAGAAAACTGGAGAATGCGGGATCAAAAAAAAATAATTATGTCATTGGAAATAAATAAATAAAGGGACAATCTCACACAAATTGACCTAGTCCCAAACTAAGCTCTACATACGATATACATAGGCACTTATATAGAGAAATACATACTTAAATAAATAGAAAACATCCATGACTCAGGAACAAATACTCGCGCACATCACACAAATATTTGCCCACACCGGGATTCGAACCCGGGACCGCTAGCTTCGTAGGCAGGGTCATACTACCAACTACCATCAAATGTCGCTTAGGGTTGTTATACACGAGCAGCACGACACCAGACGGCTACTAACTCTGGTTTATAGGAACCCTAAATTGTTATTTGTAATTAATAACAGTACCTCTCAATTGTTAGTATAAGCATTTCAAATAAGTAGAAAAAAATTAATCACTAACACGCCTCTCCATAACATGCAGTTATCTTGTGTTAAAATCTTGGAAATAGTTAAGCTATTTTACTATTTCTCAAAATATTTTCTCATTTACAAAGTCCACAATGTTGTGATTTCACCAACCAATCAATAGACGTATCAGCCTTAAAGTTAATTCAATTAGACACTTTTACCAGAACTGCAGTCCACTTTGGGCCTGTACACAAAAGTGCGATGCGACGTCTCATCGCAAAAACCTGCGACGCAAATGTAATGAAATGTAGTAAACTGCGCAGAAAGCTCCTAGATTTTTGCGATGCGACGTCGCATCGCAGTTTTGTGTACAGGCCCTTTATCTGTTCTAAACACCAATATCTGAGATAAACAAGACAGTTCGTAGAAGATTCATATCACCGTATTGTTTTATCTGTGTTAGCTATACCTATCAGTCCCCTGGAGTCATGTAATGAACTATTAAACCATCTAAGTCTAAAGTGAAAAGGGTAAAGTTATACCAGTTATGTAGATTTTTTTTCTTTCGCTGTCAATAGGAGGAAACGCTGAAGAGGTTAATAATATTATTTACATTCGGGCATCAATTACATGGATTACTCAAATGGCTCAAAGCTTATTTAGTATAATAAATTAAATTTACACAATTGAACGTAAATAACTATGACTGTATATTGTGAAAAATATTACTTGGTACAGTATCGACCTACTTATTTTGGTATTTTAACCTGACACGAGACGTAATCGTTAGTAAATTCGTATTTCCTGGCTTATTATATAGCGACTGGATCGCCAAGTCTCGGGTGTACATACCTATACAATACAATACAAATACTCTTTATTGAACACCATAATCAATTACAACATAATATATAATAGGAAACTAAATTGTACCCAAAATATTCGCTCGAAATATCGAAGGAGTAATTAAGTATATAGACGAATTCACAATTCAATATGTTCACAATCATATTTTTTTCCGTTTACGAGACTTTTCCTGTACCTTACTTGAGAACCTTTTAAAACATTAACTCGCTTCTCATCGTATTATCTCCACATAAATCAAAACGCATCATTTCAGCTCCATTACTCGACAGTTACGCTCATAACAAGACTATTATTATTTGAAGACGACGTACATTACAGGCCTGTTTGAGGAGTGGCACGGGTAAGAAAACCAGTGAACTTTGACACGTAGTTGGTTATATTTAGTCGGTCGAACGGCGCCGAGGATGCAATGCAACGGTGTCATCTGGGCGGATCCCCGGGTATTGGCTCATTTCCCACCTCAATTACCGCTTCAACTCGGTTAACATTTAAATCTGTAGAATATCAAGATCATTATAAAATAATGCAGGTTTTAAATCTCTTTCTGAGCAATTTTCGTTGTTGTGGTACATCGTTCAATTTTGTGACAGGTGCCTATTTCGTTCAGCGTACAGACTGCAATAAGTACAATAAGTCGACATTGCCTATTAAATACTGTTTCATATCATTTCTACCTATATCGTAATGTTTTGTTCTAGTTTCGTTTTTTAATAAATCAAATACCAATGTAGAAAGCGATCGGAATCGTTATTGTTTAAGCAATGTTGAACGGAGGCCCAGGTTTCATAAAAATCCCGATAAGGTATGTACATATACGAATTTACCTTACCACCAGCTGTAAAAGCTCTATCTAAACTAGTTCATCACGTAATCTAGAAACGAACCTGGGTTAAATAAATCTAGGACTTAGTCTTAATCAGCAAGCACTGTGTTTGAGCAGAAGTCCAAACGAAATCATGTTCGGCAAACGATCTATCTAGAAGTCGCTCCTGATCTCAGATAAACGAGCCGCTCCTCGATGTTAAATACGAGTATATTTACGACTTTATGCGAAACATGATATTTTGCACGAAACTTAAGACCTTATTTTTTCTCCATAAACGTTACAAGATGATATCGTTAATTCTAACTCGAACTTGGAAAAAGAGCTATACATTCAGTCAACAAAGTATCGGGAATGGATGATTTGTTTATGGTTCCAAATTCAAATTTTTGTTTTTTTTGTTGTTGTTAGATTGGCACAACTGTTTTCTATTTTGGCGCGGAGTTTGAGTTGCATCTGTTATTTATATTAAATACAGTGCTGTTTTTAGTTATATCATATCTAGTGTGTATTGCGAATTTCATAATGGACAAAAACATTGAACAAAGAGTTTGTCTTAAATTTTGCATCGCCAATGGAATTTCGTGTTCGGAGTCACTGAAAATGTTACAGAAGGCTTACGGTGATTCGACTTTATGAAAAACACGTGTTTATGAGTGGTACAAAGCGTTCAAAAGCGGTCGAGATGTGATGGAAGATTTGCCTCGCTCTGGTAGGCCATCAACGTCTGCAACTGAAGTTAACATCGCAAAAGTGAAGGAAATAGTGACTGAAAAGGAAGAACGGAAGGTCAAACGGTAAATAAAGAATATTATTTGAGCGTTATGCGGCATTTAAGAGAGCAAATTCGACGAAAAAGGCCAGATTTGTGGAATGAAAATTCTTGGATTTTGCACCACGATAATGCGCCTTCGCACAAGGCCATCATTGTGAAAGAATTTTTGACCAAACACTCAACAAATACCATCGAGCAACCACCATATTCACCAGATATGGCTCCTGCCGACTTCTTTCTTTTTCCTAAACTCAAATTACCACTTCGTGGCACCCGTTTTCAATCGGTAGAAGACATAAAGGAGAATTCGCGCCGAGAACTGAATTCAATTCCGGAAACAGCGTTTAAAAAATGTTTTGATGATTGGATTATTCGTTGGCGTAAGTGTATCGTTTCTGAAGGAGCATACTTTGAAGGTGATAAAATAAATTTGGATGATTAACAAACAGTTTGTGTATTATTGATCTTTTCCCGGTACTTTCTTGACAGAGTAGTATATTGCTTTTAAAATTAGAGTGCCTCTACTGTTCAGAATACTCCTGAATTTGATCGAAACTGACATGTTTATGGTCAACTTTGCTCTTTCTTATGTGCGCGTTTTGTTTATAAATATCTATACTAATGGGTCAATCAACTTTTTGATGTACCTCGTTGCCATAGTTACGTCTCTTAAGTTACTCTTAACTATAACTTTAAGGGATATAAATCTACATTACAAGATTTTTTGTGGCAATTATAAGTCCATTCTTATGTGGGTTTTCTTCTAAGCATGTTAAAAGAAGAAGAAGAAGAAGAAGAAGAAGAAGAAGAAGAAGAAGAAGAAAAACATTGATTCGTGACAAATATCAATAAAAGACAGAGAAATAGGTACACACAGAAAAATGTAGTCACGAAATGGTCCCAACTCAGCGTAATGCCGGCATTAAAGCCAGCGCTGGTCTTCCGTTGGAATCATCAGGTGAAACTACGAAAGGTTGGGTTAGTAATATATAATTATAAACATCTTTCTAAGAAACACTATCACTGTTGTCTCCTATTTTACGAGACATAATAACAGCAACCAAAAAAGCCGGTCAAGTGCGAGTCCGACTCGCGCACCGAGGGTTCCGCACAAACTTGTAGGTGTGTAAATAGTTCGTAAATCACGGGAATACAATGTAAATCAAGTCCAGTATAAACTAACACGCAATAAGTATGCACTTTAGTACTTAGTGAGTGTCAGTTTACACTGGAACGTTTATTATGTGATGTAACTGCAAATTAACGGTTTTCGGATTTTTTCCTTTACTTGTGCTATAAGACATTGCTTCTTGCCAAATTTCATGATTTTAAGTCAACGGGAAGTATCCTATAGGTTTTGATTCCCTTGAGATTCCCTTCAATATGCGGCATAAACGGCCGTATCTTTTGATTGCGTAGACTTATATGTTTGATTTTTCACCGATCTAAGGGATTGCAGACTTAAGTATTTGATATTAATTTCAACATGATACCTTCACGGGTTCCTGAGAAAAAGGGTCTTGACAGACACACAGACAGACAGACAGACGGACAACAAAGTGATCCTATAAAGGTTTCGTTTTTTCATTTGAGGTACGGAACCCTAAAAATTGATCGACCCTAATATTATAAAGAGGTTAAGTTTGTAAATTTGTTTTTTTTTGTTTGTATGTAAGGGGTAATCTCCGGAACTACTCATCTGATTTCATAAACTCTTTCACCAACATTTAGAATTAAATTTCAAGGTAGACATAGGCTATATTTTAACTTACGAAAGTACTGACTCTCCGCAAACGAAGTCGCGGGCGGAAAGCAAGTTTATGACAATATATTTGGATTTGAAATTGTTTTCTGAATAAATTCCTCAGCCCACACATGCCTATGTCGCAATCCCAAAGGTCAGCATTCAGTTTTGTTTCCTGTTTTGTCAAGTTTTATGTAAATTATTCCTGACGGAGTCGTCTTCATTACATTACCGAGATATTTTGTTGCATTAACTTGCACTTGCTTAATTCTATGAAGCAAAACCTGTCATTACCATATGAAGAAGGAATTAAAAAGGCTCTGCATATAACTACATATCTAGCAAACTAATTTACTAAATAAGTGTTATTAAGGTTATTGAGATTATTAAACATCAAAAGTAACAAACGAAATAAATTGACTCAGGTATATGATGAATGTTATTCAATATCATTATTTTTTATATTTATATGACATGTATCAGATTAAATCGAAGTTCGAACAGATAGCTAATAGCCTGACTATTTATTACCCATATCAATTTAATAACAAAACGACACTCCAAATTGGGAATCCAATGAAACCACCCGCAAAGGTCGGGTGGAACGCACTGCTTCGTTATCGGTCATATGTCAGGTTGCCATTGCCACAAGTTCCACACAACTCCGCATTAATCATGGAGCGACTGTACACCAATATATGCCTGATCAAAGCTCAGAGCCATATCCTATTTGACTTTAAAAGGGCAATAACAGCCTTTGCGTTTATGAAATAAAGTTTAAATTGCGAGTTAGCGTTAGCGTGTCTATAGCGAGTTTGTTGAAGATAGTGTGTGATATTAATGTTGGCCTGAGTGGCAAATGCTAAGGTCGCAGGATCGGACCGCATAGCATCACGATGGCTCCCGGTGCGATAGGTGAAGAGCGCGCCTGTCACATCACTCAGACGCAACAAAGGTTTTACTCACCGATTGAATATTAACATACGATCATTTTTCGTGTACATATTATGCACTTCACATGAATATGCACGTACTTATTTGGTACTTAAACAGGTAGGTAATTGTTAAAATGTATGTTAAGCATCTTTAGTGATTATTTTTGAAAACTGACTGATTTAGTAAGCACACTGTAATAAATCAGGTTAACAAAGAGGTAATTGAATCTTTACACATTTAAACTTTAAACTTTGCGTCTCCATATGGAAAATATAGACGTCAAAAAGCTTTGAACGATTTTAGCTACTGACCCTTCAGAAACCATTTAACTAAACAATAAATTAAATTAATTATGTATTGCAATCTATTAATTAATTAATTATTGACAGGAAATCGTGATCGTTTTACATTTATGTAAAATCAATTAAGTTGATTGGGATGGACTTACAAGTTCACAGCAATAAATGCTACAGCAATAAATTATTTTCATTAATACTAATGTTCATTTTGTAATAAATCTGGTTTTACTTGTTACCTTTTACACTCTGCTATTAGTATGAAAGATTTACAACTACTTATTAAAGTGAAATAATGTTAGGTTACTGGGGTTATACATTATAATATTATAATAAATGTACATATTTACTGAAGGATGACCGCGACTTTCTAAGTGCACCTCGACATTTAACTAAAGAACAATTAAATCAAAATCTTACTTTAGAGTTCCGTAATAAATACTGAAAATCTGTACCCTCATAGAAGACTTTATTGTTCGTCTGCCCGAATCTGAAAGTATCGGACTAAAAATAGGAATATTTGTAGTATTTAGTAGTTCACACAAGGTTCATCATTAGAAATAGTAATTTGAAGTTGGCCGCACGAGTAATTTTATTAGTAGTAAGTCTACCAGCGCGTCTTGACCGTTGTGCTTTTGTCCATCAGTAAGTAAAGTAACAGTTTCTTATCACCGATAGCTACTACTACTAAAGTAGTTAACATACAGGGTGTCCCAAAAATGGTATGTCACATTAATACCGAAGGTAGACCAGCCTAAGACGCACCGAACCAGCCTAACATGCGACATTTACTGTCATAACATGAGGTCGTGTTAAGCTGGTTTGGTGTGGGGATGATGCGTAACGCATTTCGCAACGCATAACGCAAAAAAAGGCTGGTTCGGTCCGTCATAGGCTTGTCTACCTCCTGGTGTCAATGTGACGTACCAATTTTGGTACAGTGGAATATATAAGCGTTTTTTTCTTGTATCTACTTCTCGTATAAACCACGTTCATCTGTCCAAATTAAACATTTATCTTACAATTTTTTCTGTATTTACTTGCAAATTTAGTCAAATGAAAAAACCTAAAAAGGCTCATTTAATCTTAATCTCAGTTGAAAAATGAGATTCACATGATGAATGACGATGACTTCAAATTAATACAAGCCGCGGCACGTGTAAGTTCCTTGACTTAAGCTGAATGTATCAGTTTCCTTACAGCAAGACAAGCGATCCTTCAAAACTAGTTGATACATTCTGGGGAATTGCGTCATCGAATGGATGAAAACATCGAGGCGTGGGTTCTGCTCCTATAAAAACCAAGGGCAATCGGATTCGACTGTGATCCGTCTTCTGTCGTTTTATATGTCCTATTAGCATCCAAATTGCCATTCTTGAACGATTTATATGCGTCTAAATCGAACTTGTGAAACTGTGATCTGATAGCGCCCCAGTTTAAAATAGCACCTTTGTTTTTTAGTGGTTTTATTGGTCATTTGTTTTATTACCTAATCGAATTTGAATATTGATTGTCATCAGCTATCGCTTGGTAAAGGGTTCAATTCGAAAACCATAAAAGAGCCATTTAAAACAGGATAGATTAAGTGGGAATAGGTATGACCACAATTTTATTTCGTTTTGATAACATTTAGAATGGTACTGCAATATGTTTAATTCGAAGAATACGATTTCAATATTCGTTACAAGTTTTAATTTTTTTTAACAAACATAATATGTAATGTGTACTTGGGATTATAGTTAAGCATTCTGCTGACTTTGACCCGATGATGCAACCGAATAACTGCAGCCGCCCGCGGACTATCAAACTCTTGAATACCTTATTGCGGACATGCCGTGTTTGGGCATATTTTAATCAGTATTAAATCCCGCGTTGCAGCGCAAATAGTAGGTAGTGAAGCTTTTACAATAATTAAATGGCATTTTTGCGAAAACCTTTTATATTAACGTCAGGGACTGTATATTGGTAGCCGAGATATATCTGTATTTTTAAAAAAATATCGATAACAATATCGATACTTCCCGAATATATCGATTATTGTATCGGTAAACAGATATCGATAATTTTATCAATACTTGGCACCGATACTAATAGGTAGGTACATATTTTTTAACAAATCTTATTAGTAATCAGATGTACCTTATCACCTGGCCAAATATTGCCACTTATGACGCGATGGATGTATAGATATTAGTGCCTTTGACTGTACCTACGTTTTCTGAAGAGTTGCATCGGTTCCTCATGGATTTCATCATCAGTTTATCATTTTTATAGAAATGAGACCAATCTGAACCGGGTATGTTTCATTCGGGTATGTAAGTATGTTACCTAACTGAATAAAAAAAATTCAAATCTCAAATTTTAATATACCGAAAATTGTTGATATATCGATGAAAAGACACCTAATTATCGATATTTATATCGGTATCCGATATCGATATCCAAATTATATCGGTATCACAGTCCCTGATTAAAGTGTACTTCATAAATGACCACTACTCTTAAGTTAATGATAATGATGAGTAATATAGGATAAGGTTATTTTGTATTACTCATAATTATCATTTACTTAAGAACTACAGTCTTGTCAGTGGTGTAACTAAAGAATTACACTTACCAACGCGATATATATATAGTACGTACCATTCTAAATCTGAATTTACTGCAGTCGGTACTTACCGCAACCCAATACATTTGTATGTATTTCTACTACACCCATTCCATTACTTATTCATTACTACATTACTATTTTTAAATACCCGCTAATAAATGGTTCCAATTTTCGCAGTTTCGATTTTGCTGAGGAATGTAAGTGTGTATCCCGCAAATTTAACATGATTTCATACATAAGTCAGCGTAATTGTATAATAAACGCAAAATATCTTTAAGTGATTTATTAGTTGCATTTTCATACTTGTTACAAAGATGTTGGTTTGCTGGGGCCAATTAAAATAAGAATTAATTTTTGATTATTTTCTTTGAAAAAAAAAATGATTTTTTGAACTGATAAAATAGGTTTTGAGTTTACTTACGATTTATAATTATTTTTTTATATGAAACGTCGAAATTGCGTACATTATTGTTCCGGTTAGATTTGTAAACTACTAAAATGGAATACTACTTACTTTGCGAGATGAACATTTTACTGCTAGCAACTAGCGGTAAGTAGCTAGGAATTACTCTTGCATTAAAACTCCAGCTTAAAATTGAATCCTAGTTGAATTTTGAATGCAGTTTTTTTACAGAAATCATGTTTCGTATCAGTAATGGTTTCATATTTCTCCGTCCCCAGAACCATTTCGGTCGCTCACGCTGTAAAGTCCAGGTTACATTTCTGGGTCTTTTTCTCATATGCAAAATCTCAAGGATAGTAAAATCAGGGTTGGCACTCGTTTTAGTTGGTCTTGCTTATTTGAAAAGCTCATTTCAAATCCTTGCACGCGTGTAAGGATTTTTTTTTTATTGATAAAGGGTTTGCTCTTGACTAACTCTTGCCCTTGGAGGACGAAAGTTCAGTCGACGATGTAGCGAGCTCACCCTGAAGACGCGTATTCACCCTAGCTTTTAATTTAAAAATAAAAATGTAATTGATATTTAGTTACCATGGTTTTTGAATCGTAAAACTATAATGTGAATAAGTTTTTAACTAAGTATAAATGATCCCGTTTATGTCTTTTGTATCACAGACTTGTCACATTCGCCTTACGTTACAAGTCAATAATTTTATTATACTGGAACGAATGTTACATTGTACTTAATTTTTGATCTGATGCTCTAACAGTCACTAACAAGCTTGCAGGGCTATTCGACATCGAATTAAAGGATTCCGGATTACTTCGTCGTTATATAACATTGTTGCAGAATGAAAATTAAATCATGTGTTTTTAAGTGTCAAGTTTTTTGTTATAAGACCGGATATTATGTTTACTGTATGTCTGGTATTTTAATGTAAAAGGTTTTTACAACATACGGTTCTCATTTAAAAGTTGAGTAGCATTTTTAATTAGGGCGAATGGCAGTGCTCCCGCGAAGTCGAGCGATATTTCTTTTTTCTAAAGCGCTTCATTGGCAAGGGACGTGCTTAAACACGTAAGAGAACACTTAGTTTGGAGATAAGGTGGATTTTATTAATAAGAAATTATTTTGTTGGAAAAAATATCACATTTATTTATTCACAATATACCTAAACATCAGGAATACTGTGAAGATAGGTAGAAGGTCTGATGCCTTAATCTAGGTTTACTGGCGGGGGGCGTTCCTGGCGATGTATTCCAGGGCGCGGGCGATCTGGGGAGGCACGGGGGGAGGAGTGGGGATGGCGTTACCCTGCAAAATAGAAACAATTTAATCATTCAAAAAAAACAAAAAATATCAGGAGACAATCTCACACAAATTGACCTAGTCCCAAACTAAGCTAGGCTTGTACTATGGGTACTAGGCAACGATAAACATAATTATATAGAGAAATACATACTTAAATACATAGAAAACATCCATGACTCAGGAACAAATACTCGCGCTCATCACACAAATATTTGCCCATACCGGGATTCGAACCCGGGACCGCTAGCTTCGTAGGCAGGGTCACTACCAACTAGGCTAACCTCGTCGTCATTCATTCAAATATAAATATTAGACAAAAACCAATTAATAATATAGTTATTCTTACAGTAAAATTATATGAAAGTATTAACACTGGTGATAGCTAATAAACGTTTACTTGCTACAAACATTTTGATTCATAATTTGATAAGAAACAGAATCCAATACCTAGCAGTCTCAGTCACAGTATCTTACAGCAATATAAATATAATTATTTTTCTTTTTTTTTACTTGAAGATGAATGCAATATTATTCAAACAAACAGTCACTTGCAGTGTTCATTAATCACTATATGTTTTGTATGTACAATAAGCATGTCATGTATCAATAAGATTTCTAGTTAGCGTAGCCCTAACTAACCTAACTAATTTTACAGATAAAATGTAGGCATTAGAGATTCGTCAAGGTGAAATATGTAGTAAATAACTAATAATATTTTATCTACATCCATATCGTAAATACCTCTACAACTCGTTCAGAAACTGTAGATTATAATATAACTAGCTTAAGGTCGTTATTGGTTGTAATGTAAAGTTCACTTTACGTGTTCGCTGGCGATACTGTTATGGTTTTCGAATTTCGAATTTATTCCAATCACGATACAATTTGATTCGGCGAAAAGTTCTCATGTCACTCGAGATGAAGCATCAATCAAGATCAAATGTCAACAATATAATTACCTATATATGTATATATATTATTATCATAGAGGATTTACAATATGACTGTTGATAAAGTATTGTACGCGACTCTGCGTAATGCCAATTACCGTCACGTAAACTACTATTATCGTGTTTAGCAAATGACTTTTTGTTAACCTAAGAAGAGCATCATGCATCATTAATCATTACCGTGGGCTGGTAGCCGTTTTCGTCAGCAATGTAGGAGATGGCGATCACTTCTCCCTCAGGGGAAGTCCAGGAGTAGGATCCTTGGGACACGACGGGCACGACAGGGGGGTTGCCGCCGAAGTTACGGGGGGTGCCTTGCTCTTGCGCCGCGATGCCGTTATCGGTTTCGTAGCTGAAAACATTATTTTTTGTTATGTAAAGTTGGTAGAGTTGTAGTTGACGCTAGAGCAAAACTTTACCAATCATAATAAAGTTTGTGATAAATATTATAGTTTGGAATGGTTAAAGTTTGAATACCATTTGGATCGTTAAGCTAGAGTAGTACGAACTTCTACTAATGATAACAACCCTTAAATATATGGCATAAATAATATAATCTTTAATTTGCCATGGTTATTTTCTTTGTTTAATTGGCTATACAAACGGTTGTAGCTAAACTCACAAATAGTTGTAGCTGCCATCGGGTCCCTGCTCGTTTCCAGCCTTAAGGGTCTGGGCGTTGGCGTCAGCAGCCACCCTGCCGACGTAACGCGCAGGTGACGCCGTAGTGGGCAGCGGGCGGTACGCCAAGGGACGGAACGTGCTCGTAGGGAAGCGATTAAAGCCGGCGAACGCGCTTGCGCGGTTGAAGTTCTGCGCCTGGGCCACCGCCACCACACACGCTAAAGCGATGATCTGAGAATTCAAAATAAAAACACGTGAATTTTTAGATACAAATTGGCTTGGTAGCAACTGCTAACTAATATAGATTGTTATCATCATTATATCAGCCGAAAGATGTCCACTGCTGGATATAAGCCGTCCTCGACCATCTCCACGGCGGCCGGTTGTGTACTACTCGCATCCATCGGTTTCCCGTGATCTTCACCAGATCGTCGACCCATATTTGATATTATATTATTAAAAAACACAGCAAAAACTTTAGATATAATATATGCCGCTTTTATAGCGCGGTTTCTAAGACAATCTATATAATTAAATGACTAGTCTCATAATTTGTATATTTTACGACATTCGGGATCAATATCACATAAGTGTTATTGGTAAATACTTTAGTGCATAAACCAAATTTATATTAAATTTTGTAAATATTATCAATGTTGAGGTCTATTTCATTGATAACATTAATGATTTAGGAAATATATCATTCAAATATTATCCTTTAATTTATTTAAATCGGGTCTAAATTCATACTTACAGCGAATTTCATTTTGATTAGAATAGATCGTCTGTCTTCTTTGAACTAGTTTGTTTGAGTGTAGATAAAAAATCGCTTCGGGCATTTATATATCAGTGTTGGATCCACCCACTATATACCAAACTGCAATAACATTTAAATATTTGACGCGCGACCAAGAAATTGCTTTATTAAATAACATTGGATGATAAGCGATATACGTTTAGATTTATGAGAATAACAGAGATGGCTTGGTCTAGGCAGTTGTACGGCTTTGTTTTATAGTAGGTATTTTTAAGGAAGTTTGCTTGCGAGGCACGCATCAATTATACTCTTCAATGAACTACTTACTTGCATTGATTAAAGACACTTAAAAGTAGATTTGAAGTTGGGATGCATCATTTAGTTATTACACTAGTCCGGGTTCAGGACTGCAGGTGAACTGTTAGTTTGATGCTGTGAGACCCGTTATGCGTTAATTTAAGGAATATTATTTATTAATATTATTTGTAGTTTGAGTGTAGGGGGTGGAGACACGTATTTCTTGCGAAAAAATAATATAATTAGTATACTCTATGACATTCGCACGACGACTGACGAACCATATGACACCCCATTTATTATTAAAATCAGTTAAGGAGCTAGAGTGGAGCTGAACATCCGATTTTTGGTCACATACATACAAACATATATACATAGACTGTTAGTTTGATAAGATTAATTTTAGAAAAATGTATCTATTTAAAAAGGGTTTCTGATTCGTATTAGAAACCCTTTTTCATATTCATTATCATATTCATTTAAAACTAAGACCGGTTACAAAATATTTTATTAGTCAACATCCCAACATCACGAGAAACATTCCAAAAACCTTTTCCCATAGTAAAGGTTTAGATATCATTATTAGATGTATACTGTGAGAAATTAAGTCGGATGCTTCTGTTCACTAATTCTAAAAACCCACAAGACGCTGGCCTTTGGGAGTTATTGCTGTAACCTTTCGCGCCGCCGAACAAACCGTAAGGTCGGTTTTAATTTTAACTTTAGAAACAGCTATAACTTTTATGTTAACTAAGTCTTGATAAGCCGTAACCCTCGATTTCTTTATAGTTCAATATCAATTACCTAGAGCTGTAACGACTTCACTAATTTTAGCTGGTTGCGAATTATTATTGCAATCTATCGTTGAAATGATTTGAATTTGAATTTGACTGTGAATCACAAAAGGTTTTATTAAAGATGCAGGTATATAGATACAGATTATAATTTTATAATGTATAAATGGAACTTAATTACTAAGGGCCGGTTTTACAATCGACAAGTAAATTCATCTGTCAGTTAAAGATAGCCCTCTCCTTGTCTATTTTCAATTGTAAGAAAGGGAAAGGGCTAACTTTATTTGACAGATTATGCTTAACTTGACGATTGTGAAACAGGCGATAAATAAATATCATAAAGTTACAAATAAATAACTACTTATTAGTGAGTAATATCATTACTTCATGTCTTAATTATTACTAGTAAAGTTTGTGGCTGCTGTTTTTTCTTTTTAGAGTCAGACTTCTAAAAAACTTTACATATGTACATAAAAACGCAAGAAAACATTACCTCATAATGGCATTTATGGTGTTAAATTCAGAAAAAAAAACACATTTGGGCTGATCCAAATCCTGTAATTTGGAATTTAAAAAGCACATTAAATCTCTCGGTAAATTTTAAAGCGTAAAGTAAAAACGGAATTCACGTTCCGAAGTCGAAGTTTTTCGAAGTGTTTGTTTGTCGAAGTTTATCAGTATAATCAATTAATTACTTTATTACGTGTGTTTAGGACATAATATAATATAGCCTTAATTAAATAAAAAAATCATGCGTAAGACAGTCTGTATTCGATCCTTTTTTCCCCTCGCCTTGGCATACTCACTGCACAGCACTCAGTTTGAACATTTTAACGCGCATAAAATGGATGTCCTTTTTTATTAATGAAATAATTACTTTGATTTAAATAAACGTACTTATTACATGTATAACAAGCATCTTGAGCTGTGCTTGAAAATGTGTTTCTAATACTTTAAAATCTTATTTATAATCAAATGTCGTGAACAAACCCAATTTGTTCAACATAAGGCTTAATTTGGGACAATAAGGTTGGGGTGCTTTTTCTAAGTGTAATTTTATACGTTGATAAAAACAACGACAATTACTAAAAATATTCGGATTCTTCCGCTAGTTAATTCTATTTTAAAACACTCATTTAAAAATTGTAATATCCAATACCAATAGGTTTAATAATTTGGTACCTACTCAGAACATGGTTCCTACTATTTGAAGTAAAAAATAAAATAATAAGAACAGTTAATTTAAGTTTGTGTAAATATAAGAGAAAAAAATTAATCAATTTTTATATAAAGGACAGTTTTTCTAAATAAACTAAGCCCAACTCGCACCTGGGCACCTATTTACTTTTAGCTACAACATGCAGCTTAGTTTACTGTAATTTCTAGTAACTTAAATACTACAACTTACATACTTATAGCAGAAGCTATCTCTATTTTTTTATTGCTTTAATCTAAAGATATAAAAAATATATTCTGCGATAAAACGTTTAGTAACTAATTACTTGATTGCTTTTTGAAGGACCTCTACCCACTTTTGCATTTAATATTCCTACAAATTATAGGTAAATTATGTCTATAATCGACTCTACAATATTGCAAATAAATATTTTGTTACGACACAAGTCGTGGACTTAACGTGGTTACCCTCTACGCTGCCGTGCCATTATTTTGAAGTTATCCGAAACCTTTGAATATATACTTATATTGTTTAGAAATAAATATTCGCTTTATTTTATAAATAGATATTATATCTTTCACACAGATTTAAAATTATGTTGTTAAGAAGTTTATTTATATCGTATATTTACATCAAATTTAACGTTTAGCTCAAGGATCTTCTCAGATTTATTAAAAACATTATGTATCATCGACTAACTCAATTGCCTCGTGGGTTCTGTATATAATTGTAAGACGTTTTTTAGTTGTTAAATAAATAAAATATTTCAAAAAAATCTCCTGATGCCTAAATTGAAAAATATCTTTTTTTTAGATATATAAGTTAATAATTTTTACACCTAAAAATCAACTTTAGAGTCAAATAGATCCCAATAAGACGATCCAAGTAAACGTAAGCAGAAAAAATAATTCCGTCCCAAATCAATTAAGTAATCTTTTGACATTATTTTGTGAATTTTACTGGAGACGGTCTCCTAATTTAGAGTAGGTCGTTTCAAATGATAAAAAATGTGAATTAAACAAATAACAAGAGAGATTTAGTAATGTTCAGTGTTTCATTTCTCAAAATGTTTTAATATTTAAATACTCGTTTAATAAGCCTACATTTGTTTACGTGATAAAAAACATATTATTTAACAATTTCTGCGACATAACGTAATAAACTTCATGATGATCAACGAAGACAATAAATATATAAATGTATTGAATCCTAAAAATCATGATCTACTTTTAATAAATATGAATAATTCATAAGATTCGCATCAAAAGAAAACATAAATCTGATTTGTCAATGTAATGTGCTGAGGTGACACGATTTGTGTGTTTGACGTGTTAAGTGTTTTTGATAATAATAATATAAATGATAATCGTCTGAGGACAGCGATGCCATAACATCGTTCCATCACTGAGTTCAGGTTCCGGTTCAGAGTTGACTACCAAAAGTGAACCGTACTGATTTGACGTCTTTCATTTTAATGAATACAACGCCCTACTGATTCGTCTCTTTTTTACCCGACTGCGCGAAGCAAAAAGAAGGGTAATGAGGGTTATCGCTTGTGAATTCGCCGCTAGAGGCGCTAGCGGAGCTAAGAAAAAGAGGTAGAAAATATATTTAAGGTATTAAATATGAATAACTCTTTTCACGCACGTATGTAATAACAAACTTTGAAAGCTACACTTCAGGGCCTCTTTCTAAAGTTCTCGTTTCTCATTCTGTTAACAGTCTATGTATGTATCTATCTATGTATTGTACATATGTAGTTATGTATGCATGTGAGCGAAAATTGGATATTCCACTCTAGCTCTTAAACTTTATATATTGGACCGATTTCAATAAAGGGGGTGTCATATGATTCGTCAAAAACGTGCAAATGTCATAGGCTATATAAAAATTAAAAGGGTGCGTCATACTAGTTGCCAATCGGGTTATAGTTTTTGAGATTAGGTTAAGTAAGTTAGGTTATTACTTAAGGTAACTATTAAGGTTTTCCGTAATTTCAAAATCATAAAGTACACAAAAATATCCAGTCTTGATATTTTGTGTGTTTCAGGGGAAGTGGGTCAATTTCGTGGCTGTATAAAATAATTGACTCTGTCCTTATGCCATCTATATTAAGAACACAATTGACTATAAAAATATTTGTTTCTTAGACCATACATATGTATGTATTATGTATATATAATTATGAAAACTAACTTTTCAGTTAACATTTTTATCTCATATAAAACCTTGACCTAGTCTACCGTATTCCTGTGTAATAATTGTATTAATAAAGAAAAACCTAGAAATCACAAACCCCCTTTGGGCTGACTTTTCAATATCCTGCCTGATAACACTATCTGTCAGCCAAATAGTTCTGTCCTTGACAAACAAAACTAAAGTGATAACTTTAAATAACTGTCAGATTATTTTATCTAGGGGTTGGCAAAATTGACCCCTAAAAGAAAAATTACAAGCCCATAATTAATCGGTTTAATAACTTAATTCTCCGGCTCAATTTTTTTTGTTTCACGCCTGACTCAGGGGATTTTGTGTTTGAAGAGTGTTTTTTTTAATGGTCTAACTTTTTCTAAATGGGAATTGAGAGTGTTTTTTTTTATTTCGAAACCGTGCATTTTGATAGTGGTTTATATCTAAATGTCATGAAAATGGTCCCGATGCATGTACTAGATTAAAAGTAATTAGAAATAGAAAAGTTCACGGCAAAAAACTACTAAGTTTACAATAAAGAATTTATTGAATTATTTGCTGTGTGTATTAAGTATTCGCTTACGTTAGGCGCATGTACGACTATCATCAAATATACATTCCTATATTAAACAATGGCATTTCAATGCCTCAGTCAAAATTGTTAGCCTCCTAAAATGTATAAATTTGTGACTTTGAATTTTGCAGTGATTGGTCAATAACTCAGTGAGTAAATTTTAAACCAATAAAACTGAAGCCGTGCCGTTAATCAAAGTTTTATTTGCATGTCTGCTTATTTCTGCAACAGTGTTCCAGAAACATTCCGCAAGAGGTTAAGTAAGACAAATCACACCGTTCGCTTCTTCGGAACGAGAGGATATTTTTTATTACTATCATTATACTTACTATCCCCTGCAGCAACTGTACAACCTGCTTGGACCAGATTGAATCTAACTACACGTGTACTCGTCTGCTACTGTAAAAACGGAACCAATTAAGTTTTACATAATCCAAAATTCAGCATGTCTTATACGAGCCCCTATGTATTGCTTGACCATCCAGGCATCATCTTGGCTCATGCATGAAGAGTTCATCGATGACGGCCATTGTTGCATTAATCAGTATCACTAGTATTTTAATAGATTAATAGCAATATTATGAAATAGTTAATAATAAACCCACGAATAATTAGTACTGAACCCTTTGTTGTTTGTATTTATTTCATGAACTCCTGATGAATTCAGTTAAATAGATACATTACAATAACTAAAAACAATCATGACGTCAATAAAAAAGCCCCGTAATTAATGTACAATAATACGGGGTGTTTTTACTGCCGTGATTTATTAATTACTACTGTATTATCACATCATTCTCCAAAATCACCTTTTTCATGTTATTTTTGGGAGTTGATTATATTTGTTAAAAATAATAAGATTATATCCACGTCTATATATTTATTGATCTAAAGTTAATTTTAAATGGGAACTTTTACAAACAGATCTACTTTTTACGCTTTGGGCAAATGTGCGCCAATGGGTCGGAATCCGTTTTCGTCAGCGGTATAATCCACTCGGTACTTCAAGCCATCGTCACCAACGTACTCATAAAATCCCTTTGCCCTGGTTCCACCACCGCTGACAGCCGGTTCAACTTTTCCTGCCTCTTCAGCGGCGATTCCATTTTCAGTTTCATACAAATAATGGTAGCTGTCCACGTCAACATCATTTTCCTGTCTAACGATTTTGGCGCTTGGTTCATAACCTGCCCTGGAGTATAATGGAACGGGGGCGAAAGGTTTAGGAGTCACGGAATAGACGAGAGAGCGAGCAGTTGGCAGGACAGCAACCGGGATGACTGATGGGCGAGCCGTCACCGCAGCCAGGGACGACGCGAACGGCTGTACTTCGAGTCTGGAAAACAAAGTAACAAATGAGGAAACCGATAGTGATAATAAGCATCGGTCAACAAATAATAGACATGTTTTCTTGTTTAAGAATATTATGAGCTGCAATGGTTTGATTTCCAACCGTCGTGATTTCGACTCATCATGATTGAAATTTATGTTTTCGCGAAATTTAAAAATCGAATGGGTAGTTTTGATATGCCATTGCGTAAATATTTTCATATCATTATAAAATTGTACGTGATCATATATAATTTTAATATCTAATCGGGTTTAATCAAACTATTTCAATTATCAACCAAAGTAAAATATACATAGAAAATTTAAACAAGGAACTTCAACAAAATCTTACCCATTTTGATCTCCATAGTTAACCAAAGGCGTGAACAGCGGTTGGTACTGGTAAGGGTTGTACGCCTTCACGTAGTATGGCTGGTACGCGCTGTAGATTGAGTCATATTTGCCGTTTCTTCCGAACAGGCTCCTGTATCTGTTATCCAGCGCGGTGTACACCCTGTATTTATTATCAGGGGAGCCGTAGTAGCGACCTTCATCTCCTGGGTGGTACTGGCCATCGTCACTTCCGTACACCCCGGGTTTGTACTGACCGTCGTCTTCAGCGTAGCTGAGGCCGAGGACAGCTAAGGCCACGAAGGACTGTGAGGAAGGAATAAGTTGATTTGAGCAGAGATAGTCGGGTGACACCACATGTCTGATAACTCATAGACTATCACTATAATTATTTAATGAGCCACTATAAACAATTTTTAAAGAGGTTAAGAGGTTAGAGGTTATTAGTTTAAAGTGGGTTTCATGATCCGCAGTTAACTCAAATATAAGGTTAAATAAAATAGTAATCATTCGATCACATTTTTGATTCTATGTATTTTTGATTTGAGTTAACTATGGATTAAAAATCCGCCTTAGGGTTTTTTAAATGTCGTTTACTTAAATAATTGTTAATAATCGTAACCAAATCGTTAAAAGTAAATCATATGCGTTATACTTTTGATTCAGTTTTCGAATTTTAAGTGTGGTGTTAACTACGGATCAAGAAACCCGCCCGGAATATCGGACCAGAATAGCTCTTTAGGCCAAATGTCAAAAGTGAAATTATTATTATTATTCCAATAATATCATCTGAAACCATTTTTAGTTCCTTTTTTTTACTTACCAATATTAACTTCATTATTACTATTGTACGCTTTAAGTGAGCGAAGTAAACCGAATGATACAATTTAAACGACCATCGGTTCTTTTATAGGTAGACCATATTCAAAAATGGTTAGTAAGAGACATCCATCTAAAATGCAGAAAATGTAAATTTTATTTGTTATGTTGGCATTCAATGCGACATATTTGGGTTGATGTGTGATATATTAAAGCAATGGCCGCGCCTGTGACCAAGAATTGGATCATTTTGAGAGGACCTTGTCGTACTTCCAAAATTATTGTTGTTTTCATCGATTTTAGGATTGTAAACGGTCCATAATATTGCAAAAGAAGTAGGTGTATAAGACAGTGAAATTGCTTGGCTTGTTCGTTAAGTACCTAAATGAGTTAAACAAATCCATTTATTTTATTTTATATCGTAATTGCAAATACATTGTCAGTCAAGAGTACAACAGAACAATGCAAAAGCAGAATAAATTCAGAAAAACAGTTTATTTTTAAATTTAAATTATCTCAGTCTTAAGTAATTATTTTAAAATTAAGGGTGTGAAGATTGAAAATATATCTGCGGCCGATGCTAACAATTTTATTAAATTATTTGTGATACATATGCAATAGATAGAGAAAATATAGGAAAATCCGGTTTAAAAATGGCTCTTTATTCTAGAATTTCAAATGCTTTTAAAAATAAAATAAATAAGTTATATATTCGTATTTAATCCGTGACGTCATCGACAATTCTGACAAATACTTCGTATTCTAATTTAAGCTTGTTAGTAAGGGCGTTGGCGACGGTGCTGAGCACTTTAGTGCCTTTGAAGCTGTAGTAAGATCCGGGTTTGTCCCCGAGACCGACGTTCAGGCGCGGCGGATACCTGAAAATTAACATATCATAAAATTTAAAACCAATAAAAATGTTGCAATAAAATAAAATAGAAATTCGCTCGCGTATTTTATCAATGAGACAACAAAAATATTTTTTTAGATGAACTGAGCTTTCTGTAAAGTCATTTCGAATTTTGCCAACAAATTGACAGTCGTATAACAATTAATGCCAATGCGTGTTTGTCAATGCAAATAGTAGTCGTTTAATGCTTAGTATACATTTTATAAAAATAAGATAACAACAATCAGCCTAAATAAACCTATTAATTTGAAGAAAACGACAATAAGTGATATTATTTATTTAACTTATCAATTACAATGAAGACTTTTATTGCATGTCATGTTTTATTCTTGAATAAGCTTAAATAATCCAAAAACAAAATTATTTAGTATATTTGTTAGTGTCCTATTTCTAAATAGTATAGTGGTTGGTATTCGACAACATAAATTATTCCTAACTCACTTGAGCCTAAAATTTATCGCTTTGCGTGGGCGGAGCAGGTGGGGGGCTGTTGTTAAGTTTTACCGTCTATCGACATTTCGAACTAAATATAAACAGGCTTCGAAAAGTTCGCAGTTACGTCGATACTATTGATATAACAAGTCTAACAAAATGTAAGTTTTAAAAACCCGACTGCATATTTTAACAACGCAAACTTGCGAAGAATCGTAACTTCAGTAACTTGATCTATCACGAAAACCGTAAGACTTGCAAAACCCATGTCAGGCTGTTTTGATAAAGCGACGGCTCATACATGCATATACGGGTTAATTGTGAACCTCTTAATACAAGGACACCCTGGTTATTATTTAATCCGCTATTTTGTGATATTTTTAGAGTTCCGAACCTCAAAAGGAAAAAAGTCTCCTTCGTTGCCCGTCTGTCTGTCAGTCAAGACCCATTCTCACAGGAACACGTAAAAGTACGAACTATTTACATACCTACAAGTTTGTGCGGAACCCTGAGTGTTACAGCGTTATTTTGTAAAAAAAATCCGGTCAAGTGCGAGTCGGACTCGCGCACCGCCAACCATGTGCCAAACACCCTGTTTATCGTCCTGTTGTACCTACCTACGATATAAGAGCCTAGATCTAAATCAATTTATTTGAAATTGTCACATTATGTTGTATTTATTAGGTTTGTGTTAAAATAAGTTTGCTGCGATGTTAATAAAAACCGTAATTTACAGTGATGGGCAAACCATTACAATGAATCATTTGGAAAGGAGTTCAAGTGCCAGTAATAAAAGTGGGCGTTTAGCCCAGGAATTCACAAATCCCTCCCAGTACGTTGACCGCAAATGTTCCTTTTTATTGCCCACTAAAAGCATGCAAAAATTGTTGAAATCATAACGGTCAATTCTTTAGCAAACAAACATTATTCTTGTTCTTGACAGTCATTACATTATATTTCAATGTTAAAATGATTTTCTATTGACCCCAATTTAAAATTAAATTAAAAAACGTCTTGTCTTTTTTCGTACATTGGTGATAAGTAATTGCCGGATTATATACAATTAGCAAAATTTCCGAGTATAGTTTTTTCAAGAAATTTAAAGTTTATCTAGTTTAGTTTAACCCCTTGTATGCGGGAGATTAAAAAAATACCAAGATCTTAAGATTACCATAAAGACCACAAAAATAAGCAAAAAAAAAAATAAAAAAATATCGATATTTTGAGCTCGGATCCGTGTCTTAAGCATTAGGATATCTAAAATGCTAGCCCGGAAATTAATGACATGGGGTGAATAGAAAACGTTGGGTGAATAGAGATTGTTTATAGATAGGGTTGTCAAAAGTAGCGAAGTAACATTTTTTTTCAGATAAGTAGGGTTTTTGGTTAAATATGTAAGATACCATATTTGTGATTTTTTTTTCAAATAGGTATACTAAATGCCGCGTATGTACTACCCAGGAGGAATAAAAGTTACAAAAATATGATCCTGCTATAATATAACTTGAACACAGGTACCATTTCAATGAGCAATAATATTTTGACAACCCTTGCTATTCACTCCATATGTCGTCTCTATTCTCCACTATTCGCTGTATGCATACAGCATGTTTTTTTTGCATTTTTTGCTGAATTAGCAATATATAGCTCATAAATAACCCTTAGACAAAATTGTAGAACGCATTTAGACTCAGAAAACGACACCAACTTTATTTACATTGCCGTAAGGATCATAACCAAAAATTTACTTTGACGTTTAAAATCGTTTCTATCCACCCCATTTTACGGTATTTGGAAGATGTTATTTGTATTATTCAAGGTAAAATTATATTTAAATGAATTAGTTTTTTGCATTTTTACGATTGATTAATATACTAGGAGTTTCTAACAATGAGGACTTACTGCGTAACAAAATCCGAGGCAGTTGTGTTGGGCGTAAGGTAATGGCACTTTACTGCAATTTCATTATCAGCTTGGACTTTGTTATAATGCGCCGCACTCCCTTGCGACTCCTCTCCAAAATTAATGTAGTCTTGAGACACGTACTGATTCACAAGGGCCTTTATTATTTTATGAATGTACGGGTATCTTTCTGCATAAGTCTTATATCCGATGTATTCAATCTTATTAGGTTTGTATGATGAATCTTCTCGGCTTTCATCGCCGTACCTGTCGTTGCCGTTTCCACCGTTTCCTCCAAATCTTCCGTTACCTCCGAATCCACCGTCTGGCCCGAATCCTCCGTTCCCCCCAAACCCGCCATTGCCCCCGTTCCCGCCAAAGCCACCGTTAGGACCTACTTGGTGAATATATCTGTAATCTCCGTCGTCTTCAGGATACAACCCTTGTTTATACACATATGTGTACTTCCCTTCATCTCCTCTTACATATTTTCCTTCACCTATCGGTCGGTAGTACCGTCCGTCGTCACCGATACGGTACTTTTTTGGACTGTACTTGCCGTCGTCAAATGGCGTACTCTGGATTGCAGAGAGTAACGAGAGCAGTATAACCTGGAGTAAAAGGAAAAAGTAAGTTAAACGACATAAAAAGGCAGATTTAAACAAAATAAAAAGAGTGATGAAACCAAAACAGATATTTGGATATTTCAAAATAATAAGTATTTATTACTAAGATTTCTGACAAGCTCTTAATTCAGTATTGCTTTTGGCAACCTTAAACGTGCTTCAATCCTTGTATTGACCCAATTTTCGCCAAATCCTTAATAATACGAAGACATCTATTTAACAATATAGATTTTAAAATATATACAAATTCAGTTTGAGATTTACAAAAGCAAACTCAAAATGGGCAAATTATGTTGGTAATATTATTTGCTTGTCACAAATGTTTACTTTGTGTTTACAGAACATGCTAACTTAAATCGATTTAACTACCCTCCTATTCTTGTTTTGTGTGTTATGTGTTAAGATCGTCTCAGTGTAAGACGTCAAACTTCATTATTTAAAAAATAAACGCGAAACTTGAATAAAAATGATAATTTCAAGGACAGCAGTATTTTATTTTATTTATTTTGTTTTATTTATTAGGTACAATAACAAGTTGAACACCAAGCATTTACAATTAAGTTTGTACAAAAGACACTTAACAACACAATAATAATAAATCATATTTTAGACTTTCTGTAAAAAAAAAATCTAAAAATTAAAGAAAATAATGTATTGGACCTAATAATTTAAACTTTTCAAATAAAACATTTAGAAATGTCATATCTACTACTATTAGATTTAACTTGCAATCACAATTTTGAATCGAAGCTAGAATATGAACGCTCGTAAAAATAAAAGAAATATGCTAGGAGACTTCCTAGCATATTTTCTAATTCAAGTGTATATTTGACTAAATATACACTTGAATTAGATAGAAAATAATAAGTAAATAATAATAATAATAATAGGCATTAGGCATAGATTTTTAATAAAAAATCGATTTTTTTTATTCATATATATAATACGTGCAGGTTAAACATAACTTTTATGACATAAGCAAATAGATCGTGGTTAGAGATAAACTTTTAAACGGAATAATAATAATGTCTGAAAACTGTAGAACACATTTAATTTAACCTTTTAATCAACCACTTATTAAGAAAAAATACCTATTTGCAAATTAAAAATTATTTATCGGTCCAATTGAAGAGTTTCTACAAAATTCTAAACTACTTACGCATTTTGCATATTGCATCATCATGTCACGATAATAAGTCACAGGTCACACTCTATTTTTGCAGGTTGCTCGTCGTGGCCCCGCGCGTGAGGCGGCTTACTCCGCAGATTAAGCTTTAAATCTGAAACTAGACCGGCTATTATGTCATATGCAAAAATAAATATTTAAATGACATTGATCTTTAATTTTCCAAATGTCGCCTAAGTTTTCATCGTTATCTGATTAACATTTATATGTTCCATCGTGATTCATATTTATATGTTCAAAATGTACCGAAAATGTTAACACAGTCTTCTACCAAGGTGTGACGAGGTCGGTCAGTATTATCATAGGTTAGCGCCTTAGATTTCCTTGCAACTCTTGATGTGTCTGAATAAATCACTCACTAAACTTGATTTGATGCACGTACATAATTAAAAAAACACTCACAAGAATATTTAAACTCGAGTAACAGCGAGACGACCGACTTACGAGAGTGCTGTTACTCTTGAACGGGGAGTCGAAGCCTCACTTCACACATCGGCTTGCATAAAGATGCCAGCGCGGTGAGAGCAACAATGCACCTTCTGCATTCCTGGGACCTAATTTTATTGAGATGCTCGCGGATTCCTGGCGCCATACGATGACACCAAACGGAATTCCCTAAAGCGGATCAAAATTGCAATGTGATGACTCCGTGTGAAGCGACGTCATTTGATAGAAAACAAAATAGCTTGAATGATAAATTTAAATAAGTGGCAATGTGTGAATCATTAATTTTATAGTCTACATGTCACTAACGATTAACAATGATGATAAGTCTTTTTTTATTCACGTCGATTGAAGCTCTGCAATAAAGAACTTTAAAATCATGGTAGGCATAATGAGGATAATTTTACACACTCAGGTCCTTTACGTATGTTAAGTAAGTACTCATAAACCAAAGCTGAAAGCAGAATGCTTAAATTAGGGAACATCCTAAAATCTCGAATTAATTAATTTCGATTTTATACAATACCGACTCTGACTGGAGCTACATAGGTGCGACGACAAGAGTAGGTAGCCAGAAGACGCGTTAGGTTGAGTTTCTACAACAACAGCGCGCCTGGACTGAAAACTATTTATGTTAAATTAGATGAGTAAACTAGGAGTGTGACTAACGTTGAATGTGTATAAACAAACGGAATCGAGTGCTCAAAAATTTTAAATAACGACAACTCGAGATTCGGAAGCGGAAAATTCGGGAATCATAAAAAATCGTTCTGCCCTGTCGGTATTATGATAATCAGGACTGTATTTTTCGGGATTCCAACAAGTCAAAAATTGGATAAATCTTAAATTAAATAATCATGATTGTAATATTTCGTGAAACTCGATTTTTTATTTAGGTATGTTTCTGAGTTTTCAGAATCGGAATTTGTATTCGGACGAAAATATTTTACGACTATGTAGTCCCTTTAATTCACCTCCATAGCAAATTCCCGCGACTTGTTTAAGTATGAGTACTTAGTAAGGGACTTTGTAGCAAATTTTTACATTTTTCAAAGCATATTTGCTATAGTCAAACAAAGTCTTGTTGGTACGCTTTCCATTAACAGCTACTTCAATATTCTCATAGTGCATTAGAAATACCGAAGGAGTCTTAAAATTATAAATAAGCGTGACTATATATCTAGTCAAATATTTGTGTGATGTATATTCTATAAACATATTTGAAAATGTCAAACCTGCTTTTATATTTTCCTTTATATTTAGGTGCTTTATTTATTTGCTTTTATATTTAGGTTCCGTACCAAAATGGTAAAAAAGAAACCCTTATGGTACCCTCGGTGTGCGAGTCCGTCTCGCACTTGTCCCCTAAAAACCTAGATGTTGATGAAGATGTACTCCAAGAGTGTTACTTATTTAATCCTTAAATACATATCCCGCAACTCCGTCCGCGTAGAAGTCGTTTCGGGAACTGTCAGCTAAATAAAATAAAAGTTTAGCCTATTCCAGATTTTGTCTGTTGTTGTGTTTGTTGATAGATCTCTGTACCAAATTTCATCCAGATCCAATCAGCCGTTCTGGCGTGATTGAGTAACAAACATCGATCCACAATCATCGATCCGTCGACCGATCCGTCAATCTATCCATCCATCGATCCATCGACCGGTCCATCCATCGATCCGTCGATCGATACATCCACCGATCCGTCGACCAATCCGTCGATCAATCCATTCATCGATCCGTTGACCGATCCGTCGATCGATCCGTAGATTGATCCGTCGTTCGACCCGTCGATCCGCCGATCGATCCGTCGATCGATCCATCGATCAATCCATCTATCGATCCGTTGGTCGATACATCCGTCGCTCCATTCATAGATTCGTTGACCAACCCGTCGATCGATCCGTCTATCGATCCGTCGTTCGATCCATTCATCGATCCGTCGATCGATCCGTAGATCGATCCGTAGATTGATCCATCGGTCGATCCATCGATCCATCCATATACATATTACAATTAATTATAGCATTTGCCCGCGACTTCGTCCGCGTAGATTTCGATATTTACACTGTGTGTTACTGTATATTCGAGATTTGTGAGGGACCTTATGTCTTATTTAAATAAGACACTTATTACTTAACAAGTAACTTAATAAGTAACTTTTACTTATTTGTTTTTGTTAAAGAAATGTAACGTCTATAAAAATAGACGTTACATTTCTTTACTTTTAAAATACATTCAGTCAACAAAGTATCGGGAATGGATGATTTGTTTATGGTTCCAAATTCAAATTTTTGTTTTTTTTGTTGTTGTTAGATTGGCACAACTGTTTTCTATTTTGGCGCGGAGTTTGAGTTGCATCTGTTATTTATATTAAATACAGTGCTGTTTTTAGTTATATCATATCTAGTGTGTATTGCGAATTTCATAATGGACAAAAACATTGAACAAAGAGTTTGTCTTAAATTTTGCATCGCCAATGGAATTTCGTGTTCGGAGTCACTGAAAATGTTACAGAAGGCTTACGGTGATTCGACTTTATCAAAAACACGTGTTTATGAGTGGTACAAAGCGTTCAAAAGCGGTCGAGATGTGATGGAAGATTTGCCTCGCTCTGGTAGGCCATCAACGTCTGCAACTGAAGTTAACATCGCAAAAGTGAAGGAAATAGTGACTGAAAATCCTCATTCAACTTTGAGAGAGATAGCCGCCGAACTTTCTGTATCTCACGAGTCGATCCGTACTATTTTAACTAATCATTTGGGTATGAAACATGTTACCGCTCGGCTAGTCCCAAAAGACCTGAATTTTCTCCAAAAACTCAATCGCATGAGAGTCGCTGAGGACATGCTAGAACGAGTCAATTCCGACCCAACATTCATGAAACGCATTGTTACTGGTGACGAGACGTGGGTTTACGAGTTTGACATGCAAACTAGTCAACAAGCTTCGGAGTGGCGCCTTCCAACTGAACCGAAACCGAAGAAACCACGCCAAAGTCGATCAAAAGTCAAAGTCATGTTGACTGTTTTCTTTGACTATCGCGGTGTTGTGCACTCGGAATTCTTGCCGGAAGGTCAAACGGTAAATAAAGAATATTATTTGAGCGTTATGCGGCATTTAAGAGAGCAAATTCGACGAAAAAGGCCAGATTTGTGGAATGAAAATTCTTGGATTTTGCACCACGATAATGCGCCTTCGCACAAGGCCATCATTGTGAAAGAATTTTTGACCAAACACTCAACAAATACCATCGAGCAACCACCATATTCACCAGATATGGCTCCTGCCGACTTCTTTCTTTTTCCTAAACTCAAATTACCACTTCGTGGCACCCGTTTTCAATCGGTAGAAGACATAAAGGAGAATTCGCGCCGAGAACTGAATTCAATTCCGGAAACAGCGTTTAAAAAATGTTTTGATGATTGGATTATTCGTTGGCGTAAGTGTATCGTTTCTGAAGGAGCATACTTTGAAGGTGATAAAATAAATTTGGATGATTAACAAACAGTTTGTGTATTATTGATCTTTTCCCGGTACTTTCTTGACAGAGTAGTATATAAAAATATCCGTTATCAATGGAAAAACTGCGAAATCATTTATTTATTTAGATATCATTTTCGCAATCAATGAACCCAAACAAACCTCGAAATCATCCATCATCATCATCCATATCGATTTTTAGTATTTTTCACCCCTATCACATCCTTCAGGGTTGGCTTTTCAAAAAATACAAACGTTTCTTGGGGTATCAACCGTCCATAAAAACCTATAAAATTACAACTACATCGATTTCGTTTATTTATTTTTCTGAGCACTTCTGCAAAGTTTCGAAGTAAAAAGTTCATTCGAAATTATAATTTCTCCATACAAACTTTGAAACCCCCGTTTCACACCTTTAGGGGTTGAATTTTGAAAATTTCAGGTATCTAGGTCTAACGGTTTAGGCTGTGCGTTGTCTGTCAGTCACGGTGCTGCTGTTTTATGTATTTATATAATATATAGCTTTAAATGAAATACTAAGATTTAAGTATTTCAGGATTTAAGAAACAGTCAATTAAATGCATTGACTTACGAACATATACTCGTACTCATCACAAAAATATTTGCCCTTACCAGAGATCTCATATTCCCAGCGTTATAGCAAAGTGCAAGTGGCTTGTAGGTTGGAACAGAACCAGAGCGTCGCGAACCCAGGAAGAGGCTTTACTCAACCAACTAGGCTAACCGCGTCGTCAATAAAATGTATGCATTTTGATTGATTTGATTTATATGCATAATAATATGATTGTTAATTTCTAAAATATACACTAACTTTGTATAAATTTCACCATCATCATCATTCTCCTATTATATATCCCGCCCGAGGGCAGGGTCTGCCCTCCGTATCACTTATTAAATTTAAAGTAAATATATAAAAACCCCCGACATTGAGGGTATCCTATCTCCAATCCTAAGTGTTCCTAGATTAAATTAGAAGTATACTCATTATTCTCACTGTCGAAATCGGTTACATTGAATCAGTAAGCAGCAAACAAAACTCTCTTTCGCATAGGTATTTAATATTAGCAAGGATGTGCCCCTGCCCTTAGTTGAAAGATGCCATAAAAAGTAGGTGCTTACTGCGCATGCGACGGTAAGTGACTCGTCCTCGTAGGAATGTGGGTCAAAGGATCAGTGCCGTGAGCCATATCACCATCTTTACGAAAATAAACGACCTTAGTGCCCACTTGATAAATTTACTGCAGCTCTGGGTTCAAATTTCAATAAAAATCGCTTGGCTGGCTTTAGTTTTGGCTGTTTGTAGGGTTCCGTGCAGAATTTTGACTAGTCTGTATACCTATAAAATATCTGTTTTACTCAGCTAGAAATGCTTTAATAATTATTTTTCTGTTATAGTTAATTAAGTATCTACATTGAAGTTTAAGGGTTAGAGGTGTCTCAAAAACGCTAGACTTTTTTACACGCATTGTTTTTTTTGCTGACATGGTTTTTTGTAACTTACTTCCAACCTTCAAATTGATGCATAACTTTCAGTTTTTTTTAGTTGGAGCAAAAAAATTACCGAAATTGCAAGTCCGACGCAAAGACGGACTGTAGAAAATTCCCTCTAACGAGACCAATCTCGTGGTGTGGACTTTATTAAGGGAGACCTATTTAATATATATTCTGCAGTGAACGAGCTAGGCTAAAAATATCTAACAGGAAACCACCTTTTTACCCGACTGCCCAAAAAGAAAGATAGTCTTTTACGGGCGTATGTGTATCTGTGTATACATAATCCTTGTTACCTTAATACTATTTAAAATTACTCCAATATATTAAGCAACCTAATAAGCCCTCTAATAAACCGGTTATCCATTATGAATTTCCATACTACATAAATAGAGCTGATTTCTTAGATACCTACCGTTCTTACTGAATAAACTAACTTTTAATCCCAGCCTGTTTTGGGGAGCATGTAATAAATAAACTTAACTTTATCTTAAACTGCATTGAAACCAGTCCTTCTGTTGAGCAGTCACAGACATACCGTAGGCACACGTATGTTTCTTATTATAACACCCCTCTTTTTTAACAAGAGGTTAAAAAGCGCATGTTTTCTGAGAAAGTTATATATTTTCTTTAATTTCCTTGTGGTTGTGGGTGACTTAATAATAAACGCAAACTCAAAACCACAAACTTTATTAATACAAGTATGTATTTCGTAAACATTCACCACTCTAGCAACAAATGGGGAACGTGCGATGTTTGAAATTACAGATTGTTACTTCTGTTGTATTATATATACGACAGAAGTATAAATAGATTCAGACAATTCGGATTCAAAGTAAAAAGTTCATAATTCTTCTTAAACAAAGAGGTTACAACTATTCATAATCAAAATATCGATTAAATGGTGAAAACCGATTTAGACTCATCTAGCGATTGCGGGGGATGTGAACGCCGGAGGGCACGAAGCCGTTCTCGTCGGCGGTGTAGTCTACCCTGTAGGTGACGCCGTCGGGGCCGACGTATTCGTAGAATCCTTTGACTTTCAAAGCGTCTGTTTCACTATCGACCTTCTCGATGGCACCAGCCTCCTCGGCGAGGATTTTGTTCTCGGTCTCGTACAAGAAGTGGTAACCGTCGGACTTGACATCTTCTTCTTGGCGAATAATGCCGTGTTTGTAGTCGTAATTGCCGTTCTGGTTGTTGCCGACGCTTGCGCTGGCATATACGTTGTTTTTGACACCGCTAGACTTGCCAGCGTTGCCAAAGCCTGATCCGAACCCGGCGCCTAAACCGACGCCAGCGCTGCTGCTCACGGCAGCCTTGCCGTTTCCAGAGAAGCTGGCTGAAGCCGAGCTGCTGCCGTCGCCGCCAGCACCAGCCCCACCGGCACCAGGACCGCTAAAATGAAAAAAGCGTCTTCAAGGTCTTTATTTTTAAGCCCGAATATAACTCGCGCACTAAGACTAACGAAGTGAGCAAAATATTTACCTTGTTACTATTGTAAATTAAATCTTGAAGTAAGTATCTATCCTTTCTTTTAACATTTAATAACTTGAAATTTCATCGAAGAGGCAACCGGATGGCGAGTGGTAATCTGGGTCTGGATAAAATTCTATTGCCTTGAATATAACTTAAGTCCGTCTATTTGAATTATATCTAGCTACTGCATTCAGATATAGATGTTTTGATAGTTTTTAGGTAAGCAAGAGTATTTCTTACAAGGCATTCTTGTCAGGCTTGTACTTGTTGTTGTCGCCGGTGTAGGCGCCGCCGGGGCCGCCGCGGTCGCCGGGGCCGCTGGAGCCGGAGTAGAAGCCCCCGGGGCCGCCGGCGTCTCCGCTTCCCGTGTAGAAACCGCCAGCTCCGCCGCGGTCACCTCGGTCACCACTGGACAATACAAATAAAATTAAAACCATATTAAAGCCTCCTACCAATCCTAAATTAATTATTTCTATTGATTGGATTGATTGGACATATATACCTATGCCTCTCCTAATTTCTTCAGTGATTCCTTGATATATCTTGTCTCGACTTCCATTTTATTCATAATATAAGTACCATCAAAATTAAATAATTTATTCAGGTCCTCCATTCTACTTTAACTTAACCTCCTACAGCCTTTTGTCCTACTCACGGAACAATTAATTTTTAATAGCGCGCCGCCCAGATATAACTTTTCCATAAGTACATATACGGCCCAATGTTCCTGTATCGGGACAAAATAAATTCATTCTTGCTGAAGAACACTGGGTCGAAAGCTAAATATAGAAAAACTAGACCTTGGGCGCTAGGAGGTTTCCTTTCATTGCAAAGAAATAGAAAATCAATCAGAAGCAATATTATTTAGGCAATGCCGAATATACACCCAGAGGTAAATAGCAAGGGCGCGTCAAGTATTGTATTTTATTACTCCGTTTAATACTGTACGCTGACATTTCGAGTGGCATAATAATCGTTTAAAAGTTGTAGGATTGTCACGTATAGGCTTTTAAATACTTTATAGCACATATATTGTAAGAATGGCAATCACTGTCAGCTACTGTGCCAAATTTGAGTTTTGTAATTGGGAGAATATTGTTCAGGTTTTATAAACTGATATAAGCAATAAAAGTGAATAAACCGAACGTAAATAGTTCAGGTAAAAACTAAACTTATGAATATACTTAAATTGTTCTTGAATACACCTGTGATATCCAAGATGATTTCCATGATATCTCAATGATTTTTTTAGTTACGCCGTTACATGTCATTTTAGTGTTTGCTCTTATAGGTCCTATTCACAAGAGAGTAGAATCAGATAGACAACGGGTGTTACTGCAACCCTTATAAGAACGAATCATTATCTTTAAATTGCTTACTTGTATTTGCCAGCGTCATCAGGAACGTAACGGCCAGAGTTGTCCGCTGCTGGGTTGTACCGGCCCGAGTTGTCGGAGCTGGCGCCCCGGTAGCGGCCGGAGCCGTCGAAGGCACCGGCGTTGTACCGGCCGGTGTACGCACCGTTGAAACTGGCGGAAGCCGAGGCCCTCACGCCATTGTTGTATGGTCGGATATTTGAGTTAAACTGGAATGGCGAGGACCTGTAAAAAAAATAATTAGCCTATTAATCCATTATCCGTTGACCCTTTTCAGGTTATGTTCTTCTAGTGAAAGCCTCATCTAAGTTTAGGTCTTCTTCTAGGTTTAGTTTAGGTTTAATCATAAATTATGTCAACTTACGCTCTGGGAAGATCTACCGCAAGAGCGACACCCACGCACAAACACAACACCTGAAAACAAAATAAATAATAATTAGGTACTTTCCATTTTATGTTTAAAAAAAGTTTTAAAACTGTTTTCAAAGGTTTGTACTCTTCTCCTGTGGTGTAGTTTTTAGTTCTATCTATAAAACAAATTAACGCAAAAAAAACACTTACTAAAATTCCGCGCATTTTCGTTGTCACCCACGGAACTTATCTCCCTGAATGTGCCAATTCAAAGACGAAAGCCTATTTATACCATTTTATCGTTATAATATCTTATTTTAAGTAGACGATGCTCTTGTCCACTTCAACTCATTTGTATGTGTGGATTGCCGTTTATACATTGGACAATGTTTCTCAAACTTGTTTTATCTCTCAAGCGTCAAGCTGATTAAGTTTCGCGCTTCTACAATCAATTAATCTAATCTTTTTTTGTCATAATATTGGATAGCGTTACTTAATACCTGTTAACCATGATTAATATTTCACTTTTCGTTACAATAGTAATTTATTATCTCTGACTTGTATGGAGAAGGGATTTTATGTAAGAAAAACTGGAAGGTGGGGTAATTAAACAGACTATATCATACATTATTATGAACGTACATACATACATACAACAGTAATTATTTATTTAGTGCTCCATGGCTTACCACCCGTAAATAATTCAGCCAAGCTGAGTTCACGCCCTTTTCTATACCTACCTAATGAAATTTGAATTTTATGCTTCATTGATATTATTAATTTATTTATTTAAACTTAATTGCAATATTAAAAACAAAGTACAAATAAGTAAGGTATTACTGTTAAAGGGGCTTTTAATATTTACACTCACCGTCACCATTATTTATACTCATGATCACTGGTCGGACTTGCGGTGCGTATTTCGCGGGAATCGAATGGATACGACAATAACCCCACAATACGGTTAAAATAGTAGATTGTTCAACAAGGGACTAAATTAAGTCGTTATGGCTGTTTAGACTCAAGTTAAACACTCTACTTTTCACTTCGATTCCGAGAAAAAAACTTAAATTAAAATACCTAATCATTTTAAGACAGACAGGTTAAAAAAGAACAACTTTATAGCGCTATCTTTTTTACTCTCATCCCGTCACTGTTATGCAAAAAGAGACAACAACAAATTTGATTTTGGGGTAAAAACATAACAAATGGTCCATAGACAACATTTCCAAAACGAAGACTGAGGCGTTGGAGGTTGTATGCCCAGCCCTCTTTCCGCGCGCACTCCAACGACAAGGGCAACATCATCAAATGGCAACATGTATTTGGCTATTTGTGGTTTTCTACAAAAGTACTTTAGTCCCTAGGGAGTGAAGTGTCACTTCAGTCCCTAGAGATTAAATGTATCACATTAGTCCGCCTATACATGGCTATTAAGAATCATTTTAGAGCAAGAGAAGTAAAAAAAAAAGTGCATTCCTATTATTATTTTCTTAAATGTTATAGTTTTAACTGTTAACTTAATATTTTAATGTCTATTTATAAATTTATAATACTTACTGCCGCACTCAGAGACGTCAATTAAGTTTTAAGTTTGATTTAAGTTGCTGCGTCTTTTTCTATTGCTATAGCAAAGAAAGTGATAGCAGCAACTTTAATCAAACATAAAAGTTAATTGACGTCTCTGAGTGCGGCCGTTAATAGCTTTTGTATCTAGAGACTTGTATAAAAATTAACCCCTAACTTTTATTTCATACGTTATGAAACGTGGTCCTCCCGGAATCCCGGGGCATATCCATATTAGTGGTCAGTCACCAGAATTGCCACCGCGAAATCCGATCACGACTCATGATACACTAGAACTATGTTTTAGTGAACATAATAGATAGTTAAAATTTAAGATAAATGCAGCCATTTATGACATTAATAGGTATCATGTTTGAGCACCATTGTATACTATTAATTAATTAACATCCTTATAATACTAGTTCCACCAAATATACTGAAGCAGATGATCGAATCGAAACATTTATCTCCTTGTCTTTCTGTCACCAAGGCCGATATTTCCACAAAAAGTAATTCATGGGTATTTTATGATAATCATTATGTGCGAGTTGTTTTGATACAAAAATGTAAAACGCGTGATTTATGGCTGACATAAGTCTAAAGCTGAGTTTGATGGGTCATGATGTGTGTCGTCGGGGACCACATCCTGATTGCAAATTAGTGATATTAGAAAAATATAGTTCAATAGCATCAATAAGATTAAAATTTTGGTACATTAGGTAGGTATATCTTTCGTTAATTCTAAAGTAAAAGCAACTTGAACGTATTTAGACCTTCTTAGTAATATTCTTATAAAAACTACTACACTTGATATTGTTTTAAACTTGTTAGTTAACAGAAAAAACTTATAGGTATAAATTATGTAAAAATCAAACCTGAGAAGAACTATTAAGGTTAAAGATCGGTTTTAATTTATGGCGCTGCTAATGAAATCACATAAGTAATAAAATAACGTCGTTCTAATGTTCTGGTTGTGATGAAGCTATTATAAGATTATATAATTAGAGTATGTTACGAGGGATACCAGTAGACAAGTTTGCTTCTGGGAAATAGAAATCACAAAAATGTAAGCGATGTATGATCCTCCATCCTTCTTTAAACTCAAACTGTATAATAAGATGCGGTTTACATTTATAATGACCCGGAGGCTAATTTGCGATTACCTTGTTTATAAGGTGTGAATGAACATCAATAGGTACTAGCTGCATATGTCTTGTATATGTATATTTTCCGTGCATATTTATTTCTCAAAATATGTGATTGTACTCGTTTATCTTTTTGTTGTGTGTATCGTTTATTGTTTTTATATATGATCTTCTGTTGTGAAATTGTTAGCCAAGCCTTTATTTCTGTTAAGTTTATTATAATGTTTTACAGTTTTTTACGTCCAAAGAACTTTTATAGTCAGTTTTGAGGGTTCCGTACCTCAAAAGGAAAAAAGGAACCCTTATAGGATCACTTTGTTGTCCGTCTGTATGCCTGTCTGTGTGTCTGTCTGTGTGTCTGTCAAGACCCTTTTTCTCAGGAATGGGTAGAGGTATCAAGTTGAAATTAATATGAAATACTTAAATCTGCAATCCCTTGGATCAGTGAAAAAATCAAACATCTAAGTCAACGCAATCAAAAGATACGGCCGTTTGTGCCGCATATTCAAGGGAATTTCAACGGAATCAAAACCTATAGGGTAACTTCCCGTTGACTTAGAATCATGAAATTTAACAAGAAGCAATGTCTCAGAGCACTAATAAATTAAAAAATCCGAAAACCGTTAATTTGTAGTTACATCATATAAAAAATAAAATCCAGTATAAACTGACACGCACTAATATGCACACTCATTCTTAGTGAGTGTCAACTTATACTGGGCATTGTTTTGTGTGTGATGTAACTACAAATTAACGGTTATCTTTTGATTGCGTTAGCTTAGAAGTTTTTGACTTTTTCACAGCTCAAAATGAATACTCAGAAAAAGAGGGAAAAATATTCGAGACTTGATTCCCGTGATTTACGAACTATTTGCATACCTACAAGTTTGTGCGGAACCCTCAGTGCGCGAGTCCGACTCGCACTTGACCGGCTTTTTGTATGTTGGACAACCTGACATAGCCGTTTAGCTTCAGGACTATCCGTTGCTGCAACATATGCCAGTAGTTCTAAAGGAGTATGATTAGCGCCAGCCGCTCGGCAATATTTAAATTGTCTTATTGTAAAACCTAATACTTATTGGAAAATCTTTGACAATACGATCACACTAGTTAAAGATCAAACAGTTAACAATATGGCGATATTACAAGGAAAGGGATAGAGAAAATAAAGTGGCTCCGGCGCCCTAACTGGCCTCTTTAACTTTTCAGTGTGGCTCCACTCCCTTCTATAAGGTGTATTCGTATTTCAGTCCTAATCCAAATAGTACAAAGCCACGAGAACGCTTAGAGCCACTTGCAAGAAAAAGTTAAATCGAGTTTAAGTCCTCGATCTGGATTTAATACTGTGATTTCTATACTTTTTACACTACTAAACTGAGCTTTAGCCTAAATCTAGATTTATCTTATCGTCTAATAATTTAATACCTACTCGTACAGGCCTAGTTCGTCAAAATTTAAAATAATATTTATAAAAGATGATCACGAAGCATTTTTAAGTTTTAACAACCCATCTAATATCGTTTTAAAAATACTTGTATTTATTTATTACAGAGCTTTAAGTGTAAAAGATTTAAGTTTCATTACGTAACATTTTTTATAGACGCACAGAACGATGATGTCCTTATTGTTTACGTATGAGTAAGATAACACGAGTCAATTATGCCTGCTTGACATTTGCAACGATTGAATTATTAATCAGACATAAAACACCAATCTAATCACTTCCATTATACCTTGTCAATTGCTAATAGTTTAATTATTTGTAGGTGGTAAGCAAATAATCATGGTATTTTTATTGATCGGGCAGTAGATCTCCTCGAGACTAGGCCATTGAAATTATCTTTATCGCTAAAAATGATGAGAAGAAGAACATTATCCGTGTCGTCTTCATATATTTTGCATTCTTGTGTGAATTTATATTCTAAATGGCAAATACTGGAATGATTCAACATAATACAACGTATTTCTTTGAAATAAGGTTTGATCACACAAAGGAACAGCCATACAGTGCATGCTTTGCTGTGCAAACAATTATGTTGAATTAAATAAAAAAAATTAAAGGATTTTGGGACGGGAGATATAATTTAACACAAATAATATAAAATCTTGACCCCAAATCCACCCCGGAATATGTTACTTAAGAATTGCAAGTACCTAAAAATTATTACACGAAAACGAGTAAATATTTTCAGGTCCAGTTTACTAAAAGATGCCTTTGAAATTCATACTCCAGTTTTTTTTCAAAAAATATTCACAAGTCTGCCTTGAAGTTTAAGGAGTTGCATCGGACCACGCCAATTTTTATATGGCACCTTTACTGAAGTAAATATTACCTTTGCAACACACAAATCATTATATATATATATATATATATATATATATATATATATATATATATATATATATATATATATATATATATATATATATATATATATATATATATATATATATATATATATATACTACGAGTACTCATGTATAAAATAGAATCGCCGTTTAAAAATAATGACTGGAGACAATAATTTGGCTATTTATAAAACGTCTAAAACAAGTTTGGCTTTGACGCAACAAAATTAAACTTCTCCAACAGTCCATAGTTCTGAGGACAGGTCCCATAATTTTTACTTTCATCACAGATTTACAAGGTAACATGTAATAGGCGAGTTTAAATTGATCCAGTTTAACGACATTCGCATTTATAATATTAACAGGAATTAGTTATAGTTAGATGAGTATGTTTTGCAATATTTCTTTATACTATTATATTTACTAGTATTATATAAAGAGGTAAAGTTTGTAAGAATGTAAGATTATAAATTTGGATGTAGGACACAAGTTAAGTAAAGTAGACTATATTTTAACTTATATTAACTGAAACGAAGCGAGGGCAGGTCACTAGTTTATTTTTAAAACCCAAGGGTTCATAGTAAAATCCAAATTTGTTGGTTTTTTCTTGGATAAACGTCTAAGAACAAGTTTAAATATCTGTTTCCTGATGTCAATATTTGTCTGTTTAAGATATCTTGAAACATTTTTTAATAATATAAATATTAATTATTTTTATTTATTTTTGTTTTTTTTTGTACACAATTTTTGTTTTTATTGAATAAAGGTTATGAAAAAAGAACTTATTTAAAATAATGAATACATTCATCACGATTAAAAAAGACATGTGAAGCAGCCATAACTACGAAAACATTTTTACCATTACGATCGTTCTTTTAGCAGGTAAGTAAGTATAATTTACTTTTTTTTATATATTATTAAATGATAGATACATTTTTAATTATAAGAATAAGATAAATTTTAAACGTATAATTTAAAAAAATAAAGGAAACTAAGCTACTTAAATGTACCTACACAATATAAATAATAAAATTAAAAATAGTCATAAAAGAATTCACCTGTACTTAAATGTACTCAAATAAAGAATAACTCTGCTGAAATATCGGAATAGTTTTACCTATCTTAAATAAAAATAAAAATATTAACTTTATATATAATTGTTTTTTTTTTAATTATATTTAAATCTTTTATCAAGAAAAATAATTTAACAATATCGTTATCCTTATTTATTTAACATTCATACTTTAGTAATAAACTTAAGTTAATTCTGTGCACCAAGAAATATAAAGGTAGGTACTCTACTTTTTGTTTTAAATATTACCATGGTGTCTTCGACTACAGAGTTAATGGGTGTTTCGTAGTCAACGTGGTGCACAATATGCACTTTATCAAACAGCATCAGCGGGCTTAGCATGCATGCAACAGATAAAATTTTACAGGTGTCAGGGGAATTAATAACTACTATTCCATATTCTAATGTAAAAGTGAACACTTAAGGCTGAAAATAAAAGTGGCCCGCCTTGATAAAATCGCTATAGTCGCTTAGTAATAAAAGGTAATAAAAATCTGGACGAGAAACTTTTATTTTAAAATTTAAGCGTTGTCTTACGTTAAAATATGGAGTAGATATATTTTTTTCCCCAGCACCTGTCAAATTATATCTCGTGCAAGCATGTTAAGCACGCAGGCAAAATACAAAGTCAATCTTGTCCATGTTGCGATACCAAAGGACTTCTGTGACCGAATGCGGTATTTTAAATCTTATTTTTACATCTGCATTAGTATGCTTATTACATAATTTATAAAAGTGGGGCGCGTCTGTATAAATCGAACCACCTACGTACACAGACCCTACAGTGCAATTGATCTTTAAGTATGTCGGGTTCAAATAAAGTCGTTTCGACTAGCATAAGAGCGTATGAAAGCGAGTGAAAAAGACGTACAAACCCGAAGGTCTTTTTAAAAGCTATTGCATTGTACCTACTGTATTATTATATGATATACTAGCGCCCCGCCCCGGCTTCACGCGGGTTAATGTTCATAAATTTACTCGTATAGTCTGCAGCCTTCCTCAATAGCCCTTCTTTCGTTTGGTGAAAACCGTATGAAAAGCCGTCAGTATTTTCTGAGATTTAGCCTAGACAAACACTTGAGGGACTTAAATTTATATTACGATTATGTAGTGATTGAATAAAGAGCCTGTCCGATCAATACACGAAATTATGCCATTGTATATTTTTGCGGACACATGTAAGTCAGGAGCTTGTAAATAACTTGGTTCCATGATTAATAGCAGAACCATAGAATAATTACTATAGTTCCCTAAAATAAAATCTGATGATTTCCATCTTCCACCCTGCTCACGCAAGATTTCCATAATATAGGATGGACGGGGTGGAAGATGGAATAACCCTCAAAATCACCTTGAGTGGTTTGTAATAGGTCAATGGTAAAAGGTGTTTCGTCTTAGGAGACTCGGTCAGACCCGGATAACTACAGGCTATTTTACCTCTTTTAAATAATTAAAAAGTATTGGCGCCTACCTATATTATAAGCTCACTGCTCCGCACGACATCGTCTATACGGTTTCCCACTGTTAGGCGCACGCTATTCAGACATAGTGAGGTACTACTTTAAGTTTAGATATTAGTTTCTTTTTAGCACATACTAATGAGACGTCATTGCCAGGTTGCAGGTTACTTTAATTTACATGATTAATCATTCAGGCGTGCCGCAAGGCTTTGCGTTGTCTCTGACAATGTTTCTTGTCCATATTAATGACTTCTTAATAATAAATAATAATAATCCAGCCTATATACGTCCCACTGCTGGGCACATGTCTCCACTCACAATGAGAGGGTTTGGGCTGTAGTTCCCACGCGTGCCCAGTGCGGATTGGGAACTTCGCACTCACCGTCAAATTGCTTTGCAGGTGTGTGCAGGTTTCCTCACGATGTTTTCCTTCACCGAAAAGCTCATGGTAAATTTACAATTTATATTTCGCACGTCAATTTCGAAAAACTTATAGGTGCGAGCCCGGGTTCGAACCCACGACCCTCTGCTTAAGAGTCGGCAGGTTAAACCATTAGGCTACCACGGCTTGTTAGGCTACCACGGCTGACTATGACTTCTTATTTCTCGCTAATGTATCTGACAATTAAATATTTTGTAGAAGTCGCACTTAATAATAATAAATAATAATAAATAAATAAATATCAGGGACAATCTCACACAAATTGACCTAGTCCCAAACTAAGCTCTAGGCTTGTACTATGGGTACTAGACAACGATAAATATACTTATATAGAGAAATATATACTTAAATACACAGAAAACATCCATGACTCAAGAACAAATACTTCTCCTTAAAAAATCAATGTTTGCGTAGAGGTAGCATTTTTCCGCCCATTTTTAAATGCAATTTTTTGCTACATTGTTAGGAAAACTTTTTTTTTATTTGTTTATAAAATTAGAACCTACACTTTAATAAAAAGATCTAATTATTCATATGAAAAAAACACCAAACCTGGGATAAAAAAACGTCTGTAAAAAATACTTGGCTTTTAGAAGCATATTGACTTCAAGGTAAAGTACATTAGGTAATAGAGACTTATTATAAAATAAGGCAAAAATGTATATGCGCTTAAGGTTGTTATTTATTTACTTACGTTGTTCCGTAAGAGCAAAAGTACGAGTAGGTACATTAACAATATACTGTGTGTACCTATTTCAAATTTAGAACGCTTTCAAGATTACTTCAACCCCAGGTCCTAAGGTCGTAAGCAAATTATTTCTTGATTGATTATACGTGTTGGTTTAAAACTTTAAATTTAACAAACATATCTGTGACCCTAGTAAAAATAATACAAGTCTTCTGGGGTTCAAGTGAAGGAAGTCGAGTACACTCTGTTTATGATTTGTACACTTCTTTATTACGAGCTAAATCGACTTGAATTCATTTACACTAGGGTCACAGGTATTACCCACTCAATAGGGGCCAGACGACTTAAGCCCCACTTGAGTATATAGGGGCTTGCTGAGCCTAGGTATTGCCAAGTTTTAACGAAGAATACTTAACAATTAAAACCACTTTCATATAATAGCACCATGACTTTATTTACATCATTGAATCATTGCAATTTTTAACCTTATCTATAGGTACCATCTTGATACTCAGGTTGTTTTATTTGTACTTGTCTCGTGTCCATTTGTGGCCTGGTCGTATCGGTGGGGTTCTATAACTGGCTGATTACTTCTGGAACTTCTGCGGGGTGACTGGTGCAGGGTGTTCTTGGATGTACTTAAGAGCACGGAGGATGGGTTCAGGGGTCGGGGGAGGCGTCGGGATGTGGTCGCCCTGAAATACAAAAAAAAATCTTGAAGAAGATGTATCTGATATTCATTATTTATGTATATTTTGCCCCCGGGTTCGCCCACGTGGAACTCCCCATTCCTTCGGGATTTGTTTTTTGTTGATGAAAAGTATTTTATATCCTACCCCGAGGTTCAAGTTATCTCTGTGATAAACATCTACTTAGGTCGATTTAGCAGTTTAGCTGTGAAATTTGTAACAGCGAAAGACAGACAGGTACTTTCGCATTTATCAAATTGATAAAAAGTATTGGTAAAATATTGAAACACATTATACATATTGGCACAAACTTTGATAAAAGTTATAAATCGATACGTACGTTATAAAGGTAGTTACCAAGTAGAACAAAAAGCAGCATATATTATATATGTCCGTCCAAATTTTGGTTACTATTACAATAAATTTCATTATTTGTCGGAAATATTTAGTTTTCTTACCTGGGGGTGGTAACCAAATTCATCAGCGACATAATTAACCGAGATTGTTTGACCTTCAGGGGTCTTGTATGCGAATTGTCCATTCTGAACCTGTTAAGGAAAATAATCATATGAATTGCTTATTATAAATTTAACCTGACCTGAACTTAACAACAGTATATAAAAGTAAAAAGTATTTTTTTAATTTGCTATATTAACAGGATATTTTATTTGGTTACTGAGTGCAACCGAGACCGAAATAGAGTTGTTTTGTTTCGTCTCTTGTAACTTTTTACCTGGAAGACTTACAAGATAAACTTGTCATAACCACTTTTGTAACAGAAGCAATCGTTAACGCGTTAAAAAATAAACTTATTTTAACACCTCCAATTGGGAATATGATTACATAAATGACTTTTTAATAAAGAAAAATATATCATGCAAATTCCATACAGACCATACTATAGTCGTAGAAGATTATAAGCCGTGGCTCGTTTCAACTTTATTTTATAAAAGAGCTATATTTATTAAAAATTCTTACAAGAGCTTCACTGTCGGCGTCAACCTTCTTCAACGCGCCGGAAGCTTGAGCAGATATACCATTTCCGGTCTCGTAACTGTGAATATTAAAAATAATAAAAATATTTTTCTATGAGATTATCATAAATAAACACATACAGTTTTAATTATTTAATAAAATCTATAAAAATAAATCATCACTTTCGAACGGCTCGGCCGATTTGGCTGTTTTTTGTTGTGTTCGTAATTGTCAGGGAAAGGTTTGTATGACAGTTTTATTTTTGGAAAATTACACCCGCGTGAAGTCAGAGCTGGTTGTTAGTATAAAAAAAACATAAATGATAAATTTAAAAGTCCCTGTTATAGGGGAACATTTTTTAATGCCAGAATAGCAGCTTTAAAACACAATAATCATAGTTGGGAATTCTTGGGGTATCTGTTAATGATTTGATATCGATGAATGTTATGTCGATACAAACAAAAGAAATTGTATCTGCTTTTCTATCGACATAAGAACGAATCGGTAACGGTATTACTTTGAGTATGTAAAGTATAGGGTGGATTTCAGGGCGTTTCAACCGCCCGTCATCACCGTTTTCAACATATTGACGAAATCAATGATACATACCAGCAACTTCTGAATATGTAAACAGGAGCAGAATCGGGGGTAGTTTCTATTAGCATCAGAAGTTGCTGTATGTGTCATTGATCTCGTCAATATATTGTAGCGGTGATGGCGGGCGGTTGAAACGCCCTGAAATCCACCCTATAATGTGTACTGGGTTCAAATAAACTTACGCAAAGCTGAAGTCAGCAGGTCCTACGTTAGAGTCTGACCGGAGCACCACAGCGACACTTTCGTCGTCCACCGGCGCTGCGCTCGCGGCGGCCACAACCAAGGCAAAGAACTAGAAAAAAGTGTACTAAGATTATGGCACAGATAACCTTACTTCGTATTATGGTCAACAGAAATATAATAGAAACTTTTTGAAACTAAAGGTTTAAGTAACTTAAAGAAATAACACTTGTTTCATATAGTTTAAACTAGCGTGAGTCATTATGTTTTTAAGAACAAAACAAACACTGCTTCGGCTTTTTCACGTATTGACACACACACAATCACAGGAACAAAGAAACAGTCACACTTTTAGCCGAGATTCGGTTTCGGACGTTTAATAGTAGTTTTTCTACTTCCGTACTGTAAACCGCTAATATATACTCGTACATCGTTAACAGTATCAGAATGCCACCCATGGCGTAACTAAAGCGTGAAAACTGTTCTATAATAAGCGTTGCCATAGTAATAACTGTTCTCTTATAACCATTATCGCATTAAATTATTACTATGGTTACGGTCATTCCGGATATCAGTCTTGGTGTTTAGTGTACACTATTGACTTCCTAATTTGTATATTAAATCGTTATAAATGTTTTGATAACAAATATAAATGACGTATAACAAAACCAAATTTATTTCGAGACTAATTATGTCTTTAAAATTACATTTTTATTAAATCACTATGAAAATATGATTAATATTCATGGACGTGTTATTGTTTACCATGGATACGCTAAATATGGATAATATCAGCAATCAACGACTTGTTATTTGGTTACCACGGTTACGCTCAATATGGATAATAATATAGATGTCATCAATGGCGTTTCATTTGGCATTCCATTTATTACGAGCATGATAGATAAATAAAACTGTTAGAACTGTTTTAGTTACTATTTAAATTTGCATGAAATTTTTAAACATTTAACAGTAAAATTCACAAGCTACCTATTAACGCTAATCGAAATAATGAAAATTACTTTGCTGACAAATAATTTGTTAGCAGAAAAGTCAAGGAAAGTATACAAGAAAATTTAGCCATTGTTTATTTTTGACATTAACATTTTAAGATTTTAGAAAAACTTGCATACATAACTATTACGTAGCTTCATAATAGCATCACACGAGTGTTGTAATGCCAGTTACGCTAAGCCGCGTACAATACTTTATATACCTTCAGTCAACAAAGTATCGGGAATGGATGATTTGTTTATGGTTCCAAATTCAAATTTTTGTTTTTTTTGTTGTTGTTAGATTGGCACAACTGTTTTCTATTTTGGCGCGGAGTTTGAGTTGCATCTGTTATTTATATTAAATACAGTGCTGTTTTTAATTATATCATATCTAGTGTGTATTGCGAATTTCATAATGGACAAAAACATTGAACAAAGAGTTTGTCTTAAATTTTGCATCGCCAATGGAATTTCGTGTTCGGAGTCACTGAAAATGTTACAGAAGGCTTACGGTGATTCGACTTTATCAAAAACACGTGTTTATGAGTGGTACAAAGCGTTCAAAAGCGGTCGAGATGTGATGGAAGATTTGCCACGCTCTGGTAGGCCATCAACGTCTGCAACTGAAGTTAACATCGCAAAAGTGAAGGAAATAGTGACTGAAAATCCTCATTCAACTTTGAGAGAGATAGCCGCCGAACTTTCTGTATCTCACGAGTCGATCCGTACTATTTTAACTAATCATTTGGGTATGAAACATGTTACCGCTCGGCTAGTCCCAAAAGACCTGAATTTTCTCCAAAAACTCAATCGCATGAGAGTCGCTGAGGACATGCTAGAACGAGTCAATTCCGACCCAACATTCATGAAACGCATTGTTACTGGTGACGAGACGTGGGTTTACGAGTTTGACATGCAAACTAGTCAACAAGCTTCGGAGTGGCGCCTTCCAACTGAACCGAAACCGAAGAAACCACGCCAAAGTCGATCAAAAGTCAAAGTCATGTTGACTGTTTTCTTTGACTATCGCGGTGTTGTGCACTCGGAATTCTTGCCGGAAGGTCAAACGGTAAATAAAGAATATTATTTGAGCGTTATGCGGCATTTAAGAGAGCAAATTCGACGAAAAAGGCCAGATTTGTGGAATGAAAATTCTTGGATTTTGCACCACGATAATGCGCCTTCGCACAAGGCCATCATTGTGAAAGAATTTTTGACCAAACACTCAACAAATACCATCGAGCAACCACCATATTCACCAGATATGGCTCCTGCCGACTTCTTTCTTTTTCCTAAACTCAAATTACCACTTCGTGGCACCCGTTTTCAATCGGTAGAAGACATAAAGGAGAATTCGCGCCGAGAACTGAATTCAATTCCGGAAACAGCGTTTAAAAAATGTTTTGATGATTGGATTATTCGTTGGCGTAAGTGTATCGTTTCTGAAGGAGCATACTTTGAAGGTGATAAAATAAATTTGGATAATTAACAAACAGTTTGTGTATTATTGATCTTTTCCCGGTACTTTCTTGACAGAGTAGTATATACTCTTCTAATAAATTCGAAATTCGAAAACCATAACAGTATCGGCAGCGAACGCGTAAAGTGAATTTTACATTACACACCACTAGATAAGATTTGACACCGCGACAGCAACACCACTGACTGACGTAAAGCTAGTTATAACCTACAGTTTCTGAACGCGTTGTAGTGGTTTTACGATATGGGTGTAGATAAAATAATAAAATGCGTACCATTATTGCTTAACATTATTATGACACTTTAAAAAAATCAATACAATAAAACTTTAATACTTACGAAGAAAAACATTATGCTGAGATCTGTCTTTGAAAGATCGTACTAACCAACAACTTTGGGATCGTCAAATGGCGGTTTTATATAGTAGCAAATCTAAAAAAAAAGTGATAAGCACTCAAGAGCAACAATATAACCTGTTAAGCAACATTAACCTTCACCTAAGTGTTATTTTTAAGGTCCCGCACCAAATACTGAAAAACGAAACCCTAATAAAATTACATATTTGACCGTCTGTCGGTCTGCTGAGAACTTTTTTCTCTGAAATGGTTGAAGTTAACGTGTACATATTTAGAATAAGTTTAGTATTAAGCAGCGCACAAAATAATTTTTAAAATTGATTCTTTTTCAGATAACTAAATGTTTTTCTGGAAAAATATAATAGTGGACGCGTAACTAACCTTGTATTGTGGATGGTAATATACACAGTCTACAAGCGAAGTATTAAATAAATAATTAACACGAAAAACTTACAAGCTTTTATTTAAATGCGCGAAAAAAAACTTTAAATTAAATCAAATCAATATATTTATTACAATTTACAATTTCCTATGCATCACGATCTACACGTGCTGCACGAAGACATGCTAGCTGTCCTGCTTGTTAAGGCGAGTCTGCTGTAGACGAGCCATGGTGTCTGCAGCGCTTTCGCTGAAGCTAAGCTTCATGTCCATATTAATTTTACGTTTTGCCGTTAGGTGGAATAAAATTATAAAATTATTTATGAAATACAAGTTACATGATATAAAAGCTTGTTCCGAGATTTACCTACACAGGTAAAGAGATTTATAAGGAGAAATCTTTAAGTAAGGTCTAAGTAGCAAGTGGTTTAAAACGCAGCGGTCTTAGGTATGTAACAAGTGGTCTAAGTTCGCAAATGCCATATTTATTTTCAAAATTACTCTACTATGTAATAAGTTGACGGAGCATCGCTGTGCGAGGCTCCTATTTCTGGGTGGTTTACCCTACGGGCATCTAAAGCTACCTTACGAACCTAATTTACCTACTATGTGTGTGTGTGTGTTTTGAACTGCACGTCAAGCCTCAAGCGTCAATTTAGACTTAATGCTAAATATTTAGATCAGCTTCGTTTTAGACCACTTGCTACTTACAAGTTACAAACTACTTTACTAAATTTATTATTGATCTTAGTTTTATATAATGCTAGAATAAGTACCTAGTATGATTGTCATAACTAGTCATAACTAAACTGTTTAAAAAATGACTAACCGTTGAGTTTCTTGCAGCGCTTCCTGTGGTGTGGTCTCCTCTTGGGAAGCGCTGGTAGATTTTGACGTGTAAAAGTGCCCGTGCGGCCTACATACTGAATAAATATATTTTATCTTTTTTTATCTTTGTCATTACAGCGTCCCCATGGGCTTCTTCCAGCTTCGTCATCAGACCCTGGATACCATCTCTGATCAGAGTGCTTGTCAAGATAAGTTAAACAAGCCCAAACACGACGGGTTTATCATGTGAAGTTTAAGAGTTCCTATGACCACCTTCCGAACCCATCATTAGACCAGCTCAATAACACCATAATATTTCATTGTCATCGAGTTTAGATACGTATTTCAAATTTCAGCCCATTCCATTAACGGGAACTGGTTCAAAATTGACTTGCAAGATTTGATCTACACAAACACACACATACATTCAGAGCAAGTTAAATAAAAGCTTGTAAAAGGTATAGCATTGACGTTCTCTGTTTATTTAAAAGGATATGTTTAGACATGTCCTACCTGTTTAGGCTTTTACAAGATTATGACACCAAGCAGCAACTGAACTTCATTCGGTTAGAAACCTAATAAAGTTCTTTATCTAAATAAAAATCAATCGCCAAATGTATGTAAGCGCATCGCTTTAGAAGGGCTCGACCGATTTGGCTGTTTTTTTGTTGTGTTCGTAATTGTCAGGACAAGGTTTGTATGAAAGATTTTTTTTTAAATAATTGCACCCGCGCGAAGTAGTATCACATACAAATTCTTAAGACTTTGGTGCAGAACCCTCCGTAGTCCAGCTCGCGCTTGACCGGATTTTTTACTCCTTTTTTGCATGTCACCTAAAAAATAGTTTTATAACATGCATAAATGTCAAATAATCCTATTAGCAGAAATATACTTACTATGAATAGTGTTAATTTTGCAGGCTACGTGTCGCGAAGGCGGCGGGCTAAGTTATTAGAGCTAGCGGAATATAAACCGTGTGTGATAGGATTCCACGGAGATCCGTGTCTGCGCTTTGTTGCTCCAACGCCTCAACCGGTCGACATGAAATTTGGTACAACGATAGTTTATAGCCCGTAGACTAACATAAGGTTTTTATTCCGGAAATGTTAACTAAGTACGTAACTTTTTTGTACACTTTCTTTGATTTTCGTCTTCCAACAAGTTGCACGCGTGCGAAGCCGTTTTTAACCGACTTCAGAAAAGGAGGAGGTTCTATGTATTCGTATTTTTTTATGTATGTTTACCGATTTCTCCGTCAATTGTGGACCGATTTTAAAATATATATTTTTGTTTGAAAGGGTATACTTCCCGAGGTGGCCCCATTGTTAAGTTTATAAATATGTTTAATGTTTATATATGTATTTTAGTCAGTAAGGTATTTATCTATGGGCCTAGTAGCCTGAAAATAAATTAATTCGTATTTGTATTGTCACCACATTAGAATCTGTTATCTGAGGAATTAAGGGAACTCCTAAAAATGTATAGGCATACATACAGCAATTTTGGTATTTCCTGTAATACCTTAAGAATTTGCATGCTAAAAGCACATCTTGGTGAAGAGGAACTTATGATGAAGACCAAAGATGACCACCGGAACTCCTTAGTCGTAAGTGATTGACGCCAGAAATTATATTTATTTATTAAGAATATGAAGCTTTTTATACTCATTATAATGCATGTGGTGAAGTGCAACTGATGGTGAAGTACCGGGAGAACTCCTCAATGGTTAACGGCCCTGCATTGGACAGCGATATTTTGTTAAGGATGATGAGAAATTGGTATTAGGCTATTGTTTCTTAATGTGATGTTTATGTGCTTTAGTTTATCACATAATAATACGAAAGGTAATCATCACTAAAAAGCAAAAAAAAAGGTTAAATAAAATATAAAACCGTCTTCAAAAACCCACTGAATAGGGCTAAATGAAGACCGGCCTCCTAGGAGCCCTAGGAACTGCCTATTTAGTGCCTAATAGATACGTCGGTGGCTATTGGTATATTACAAAAATCCAAGTACCTTCCATTCATTCATTCATTATGTTGATACAATCTGTCATTCATTCAATTCAATCGTTCATTAGTTTTCTTGATAAAACTTACTTCAATACAGACCGTTGAACTATCAAGATGTGTTTGCCTTTCCTGCCCCTAAAAATCCCAATAGTGGCAAAAATCATATGTGTCATTGCTCTATTATGTAGGTATACCTACTTGACACCGGCTTGGATATATTTCACATATATTTTTACATATTTAGAAGAAGGGTAGAAGTAAGGTACGAGTAGTAGTAGACCGCCGCGCCGCGTGATACAGACAGACCAGTGAATTTTTTTATATTTTTTTATATTAGGTAAGTAATATATAGTTATTTCTATCATGGTCATATTGTTCGTTTTTGAAACCGTTCTGAGAGAATTATTATTACCATAGCAAAGGTCATTCCAAAACTGTTATCACCATGATAGCCCTAAGAGATACAGTATGGACATCCTGTTTAAAAAATCTATTGTAATAAATATAATGTGGTCAATATCCTGTTTAAATATTTTAACGTGTCCTTGAAATAAAAACATCTTATATTAAAAATGTTTGAAAGTTCAATTCAATTTCAATTTATTTATTGCTGTCAGTTTATATTATCATGATATCAATTTCCAACCAATTTTAATATAATATGTTTTTATTGATAATACTTCGTTAGATAATATAAGTCGACATGAATTTAATATCTAAGTAATCGCTTATTTGTTGTCCTGTAGCTGAAGTCATGAGCGGATATTATACAAACACGAGGTATAAATTTCTAGAACACCAGCTCATTATTGGCTATATTACCATAAATATCAGTGGCTCTTCTTCGACGACCTCTAAGGAACTAGTTTCGGCGCCGCGTAAATGTCAACGACTATTATGTCTTACCTCCGCAGGTCAGCGGGGTCGGCGCCGGTGTGGTCACTTAATCATGCAACACTCAGTCTCACACAACCAAACTTCATGGTTTTTGTTTGCTTATTTATCGGGTAACTTAATTTAATATCCAACACACCATCCTTTTATTATTCCAGCATTTGTTTCGTGTATTAACACTTTCACGATCAAGCTCAAATCAAGTAGTTTCGCTACATACCTGAAATCTATAGCTAGTATAGTATGAACAAGGCTTCCGTGTTCTCGGCATGTCGGGAATATCATAGAGGACACGATAGCCGTGTTCTCGGTCGTGAAAGTGTTAAGTACCTTATTTACCGACTCCAATAAATAAATAAATATCACGGGACAATCCCAAATTGACCTAGTCCCAAACTAAGCTCAAGGCTTGTACTATGGGTACTTAGCAACGATAAACATACATATATAGAGAAATGCAGAGTGTCCCAAAAATGGTACGTCACATTGACATGTCGGACCACGCTCAGCCTAGGGTTCCGTTACTATTACTATCAAAAACCATAAATATTAGGTAGCAATTTTCTATTCAAAGTTCTCTTAGCTGATTTTCGGGGTATAAACCTTTTAGTCGTCTGTAACTCAAGAACCAATAAAGTCAACTTAGTCGATAGTTTCCCTTTTAAATTCTTTATAATATGTGCTTTCGTTTAAAATATTTTCCAAATTTTTAGTAATTTATACTCGTAGTTTTGGTGGGTTTTACACTTGACTTTAACAAAAATTACCATTTTAAAGCTCCCCACACGATGAAAGACTAGGTACCAAAGAATAGGTACCCGTTTTACGTGCATGGGAGGTACCCGAAAAACTTTTGGTTTCAAGATTTTATTTTGCAACTTTGTTGGCGTGTTTAATGTGTATAATCATGCCAAATTACAGCTTACAGCCAAGAGTCTCTGAGTTAAACCGCGGATAGACAGACTGACGGACATGGCAAAACTATAAGGGTTCCTTGTTGACTACGGAACCCTAAAAATAGGAGCAAACGTAATTAATATTAATAATGGTAAAGACAATATGCATTACGCTAACTTAACGAATTTGAAATCTGACAAAATGTATATAATTGATCTAAGTGGCTGACGCTAGATCGTCAGCTTACTTTAATCATATACATTATTTTTAATTTTCAAAATCGTTTAGTTACCGTTTTGCATTTTGTCTAGACAAACCCAGACCCTGTCTAGGGTCTAGCCCTGATATGATAACGATTTTTAATTAACTATCATGTATTTATAGCGAGCGTCACGAAGCCGTAGACATGTAAACATGAGAAATTTCAGTAACATTTAACTACACCTAAATCATACTATTGAAGATATTGCTTAACAGCGCCATCTTGCAGTATATTGGTTAACGTCGTTGATCGATGTTGGATTGAACGATCCCACTTGATTCGCGATGAGTCAATATTGATCAGCTTACACAGGCTTACCGCCAGATGGTGTTAAAAAAGCCTCGAGACTACATTGTTATTTGATATTCATTATATGTATGAAATACCATTTATAATATACGTTGTTTAATAGTTGCAATTAAGTTTTTTTCATTGTTTACTTCAAGTTTCTTCTTCGGCATCACACTTGATGCCGATCCAAAGGAAGACTAGTGAATTCTAATAGCTAACTGCCGCACTCAGAGACGTCAATTAAGTTTTAAGTTTCATTAAAGTAGCTGCTGTCACTTTCTTTGCTATAGCAATAGAATAAGACGCAGCAACTTTACAGTAACAGGCAGTAAATGTTTAAAAGGTGTACCATTAGAAATTTAATTGTTGCTTTTTTTTTATTTAAAAACAAAATACCTATATAAGTAGGTGAGGTTAATTTAATGTTAACCGGGGTCCAAAAATAAAAATCGTTATTATGATTTAAACCTTTTTATATACAAGTATAACAAAGTACAAAAGTATTTACGAATACACTATAATAAAATTCAACTATTAAAAATACGTCTACACATTAACCCTCTTATTCATAATCGCACAATAACTAAAGTATTCTTGAAGTTTGTCTTTATCTTTCATTGTGACATTTGAATCTGTCAGAAAGTGACAAAGCATACTTTACTAAAATAGCGTTTATGAATAAGGGGGTGAAGCTCCGACATAACCAGATTAGTTTACTTCGCTGATGAAGATTACAACAGCTTATGAGAACACACTAAGAAAACTTTCCATAATATAACGTTATTATTTTGTGGTTGGTTTGATGTTGGAACTGAGATCAAATATATACTAATTTATTGCCTTTCCGGCTGTGGCGGTGCGGTGGCTAGGTAGGCGAGTGACCTCTGAATAGCCTCGGGGATCGGAGGGGGGGTGGGAAGGTGCGCGCCCGAGGGTTGGTAACCATTCTCGTTGGCAATGTAACTCAGCTGGATGTTACCACCCTCTTCATTGGGGTAAGACACTTGACCTTGGACCTCCAGAGCTGGTTCCTCCGCGCCAATGTTTTTCAATTGACCACTCTCTTGAGCTACGATGCCATTGCCAGTCTCGAACGAATATGAGTAAGAGCCATCGGGATTGATGTTGCTGTCTTGTCTCAATATCGGAATTGGCTCCTGAGCCTGAGGTGCAGCCATGGCCACAGCGACAAGGGCGAAGAAAACCTGAAAAGATATTAAAACAAATAAATTAAAACATTGCGATGTCACAACGGAAAAAAATCAATGTGAACCTGCGTAACATGGTGTCAAATACAAAAAATATATATTGACATGAATGATATAGGTAAACGTGATCGCTCGCGGATGACATGAGCACAGAGGGAGTGGCGTAAAGCTCAAACGGATTCACATATTTGCATAATCACTGCCACTTACAATGGACTTCATGTTGGTGTTTGGCGGCTGGAGGCACTAGACAACGATGATCTAACTCTGTCTGATCGGTTTATATACTTGGCTAGCCAGTATATGCCTTCCACCGCGGCTGTTATTGCACCATTTGGCTCGTCGGAGTAAATCCAACGAAATATGACCAAGGTGCTGAAAGCATTCAAGCGCGAGCTTGCGTGACTGTAGCATCTAATCTAATGTAGAATAAAAAAATATCTACATCGTGTTTTTACCGATTTTAAATATTTACTTTTTAAGCCTGCTGTAAATTGTCTTCGAACAACTGTGACGTTAGTATTTTTTATTACCAATTAAATTATTTGCTGAACTAGACTTATTGTTAAAAGTATTTTGGTATATGAGTATTTAACTTTACTTTTAAAATATGTGTGATTAAGGGCCTGTTTCACAATCAACGAGTAATTTCATCTGTCAGTTAAAGATAGCCCTCTCCTTATCTGTTATCAAGTGTTAGAAAGGGAAAGGGCTAAATTTATTTGACAGATATGCTTTACTTGACGATTGTGAAACAGGCGGTTAATGTAGTCAAGAGTTTGTCTGATTAGTTTCTATTATAATGTGTATGTAGAACTAGCCAAGTTATTTTTGTAAGAGTAGGAATTGACAATAGAGAAAAGTGGCAATTACTCCACCGACAAGAGCCTAGCTGTTAGGTGAAATGATGAATTGACATAAGCGAATGAACGACAGTTACATCCATCTGAAAATGTTTTTACTTCTGCAATTTATCTATGCCACATATTCCGCTATGTCTTTTCCCATATTATTATCGCATCGTTAACATTGACACAACTCTTATGCATAATACTCAGAATACTCAAAAATCACAATCTAGGGAGTTTGTAATAACGGAAAGCCATTTTGCCTAAGTCTGTGCCTAAATTCATATGGCATTTCTGATTTCTGATTTCATGAACTCATTTAGCCTTCAATTAACTGACCTAATGTATCAGTTGACATAATGGTTATTTAGCCTAAATTGTTTATTTCTTCAACTGATTTATAAGTCATCCCATCAGGGTCTGTATTTTCCACTGCGTTTTTGCGTTTACCTCGTGTCATATTTTGCGTTTACCTCATGTAATAAAGCTTTGCGCCATAAAACTACTTAATCAATACTATATGATACCGAAATCTTAGAAATATTTCCTTTCAAAAAGAACCCAAGACTGTTTTAATGTTTGTTAACGTAATTCGAATATTAATATGTATTAATTTATGCAACTATTTCCACAATCAAGTTGCTAAAAACCGTAAAACACAATAGTTATCCTCGTCACAACACAAACCGGTCGGCCAGCGATCAAATAATTTTCGCATAAACATAGGCGATAATTGTCCTTGCCCAAGTAATCTTATTCTTGAGATTTCTTAAATTCGTTTGGCAATACAAGCCTACACGTTCATTCAGAAATAACTTAAACGGGTCACTGTACATAGAAGAGTACAGAATTTTAATTGCAAATTGGAGCCTGTTAGCCTAACCAGGACGCATAACGCTAACTTTAGAGCTTTTCGAAAACTGACAAAATGTATAGGATTGTCGTAAGCTAACTATCAGTCCCGTCAGTCGTTTATGTTAATTCCATACGTTTTGTCGATTTCGGAAAACCTACTTCCTACTACTACTACTACTACTAGGAGTTTCTACTAACTACTTCCAGGAGTTTTAATAACCTTCGGGAATCGGGTGGCTATCGACACTATCGTTGTCACGCTTGCACTCGCAACTGACAGTATTATTATTAGTCACTCGTGTGACATATAAAAACGAAGATTGCCGATAGCCATTAAGAAACGTGAAGTACTGTAATGCATCTTAGCTAGGGCCCCTGAACCACCATAAAATTATGTCAAAGTAACGTAATTTAATCATCTTTATTATTTATTTATATTTTTAATGATACGTACAGGCGAGGACAGAAAGATGTTTACACTTTTTCACCTTGTTCCATTGTAATAAGGTCCAAAAGTGTATACATATTTCTGTCCTCGACTGTACGTGTTCCTTTGGGAGTTTATTTTTCTTTCCGAGGACAGGTATCGCTGCAGACGAAAAGGTCAAGCCTTGTGTTCTTCATCGACCTTCAAGTCCGAATTGCAGATTAAAATTGGATTTGACTTACGGATATGTTTTCGTTGCCTCAGTTAAACGGAAAAAATAATTAAAAGTAAAGTAAATATTAATTATTTATTATTTATCAAAATAATAATAAATATTATACATACAAATTAAATATTAAATAAACATTATTATACAATAAATCAATTAAGCCTCCTTGTCGCTATACATATAAACACAAGACGGACTCCAAGTAAAAATCAGACAGAGTTACTTTCACTTTATAATATTAGAAATATTAGAATAGATTCTATCATGGCTCGACAATTAAAGTTGTTGAATGTACGGCCAAGGTGTACGCCCCAACGGGTCAACCAGTGTATCTTCGCTGACGAGCTCGGCTAGCAATTGTTCCAGAGTATGTACCTACAGGAAAGTGTCGTATGCATTCCACTTCTTCCGGATCGGAAATGCCCGGCTTAGCGTAGTAGGTAGTCATTATACCATCGTAGATCCGATGCAGTTGAACCGATATCTTATTTGTTGTTTTTTTTTTAGTTATTATACGATTTCTACAAAAATATATTTCAGATACAATAGACGGGCACTAGGGCGCTTAGTCCGCTTCGCACACCCTTCTCCAGTGGGAGCAGTTCTAGCACTAATCTCAAATCTCAGGTCCTGACCAGACAATTGCCAATACAAATAGTTAAGCATCATTATAAGTGTACCTAATATCTAAACAACTGACTTATTAACACGTCGATGTTACCTTACGAGAGGAAAAAAAAGTAGGTATTGTCATGCAATATTCTAATAATGGCCAGCAAAAATTAGCATGTCTCATGCTGCAAAAATTGACACTTTCTACAGGAAAACTTACGCAAAACTCTCTTCTTTCTTCGCAAATACAAACTAAATTTACAAGTAAGTATTAAATATATCTGTTTATGTTTGAGACGACGACGAGCATTCATTGAACGGGTCTGTTATTAAGCCTACGCCATGCATCCATGCGTCCATCCGGGTATTTCATCACTTTATCGAAACACCTTTCATCGAACGTATCATTTCATCGAATTTCATTTCATCGAAAGCTAATTTTTGCTGAAACCTTAATGTTTTCAGGTTATCTAAAGCATGGGTTACGTAGGTTAGGTAAGGTTAGACCTGACACCACCAAAAAATTATAACTCCCTCACGTGGGAATTAGCTTCCGATGAAATGAAATTTGATGAAATGATACGTTCAACGAAAGGAGTTTCGATAAAGTGATAGCTACCCGTCCATCCGTCTGTCTATCTGTTCATCCGGCTTCTCTACCTTTTAAGGGCCTTACTTAACATTGGAACTGCAACCAGTTGAAATTAATAATAATATATATAGATATAATAACAATCTCACACAAATTGACCTACTTAGTTCCAAACTAAGTACCAATTTCACCATACGTCGTACTAACTGGTACTATCTGTTTAAATTTGACTGGTAGCTAATAGTGGTGTATTTAATCGACTTCAATTCGTTAAATTAGTACTGAGTTTTTTTATTAAAATCGTGTGATTTTTATGTAGTACTAGCATTTGCCCGCAAATTCATCCGCGTAGAAGTCGTCTATGGCTGCTCCCTTGGGAACTTTATTTTCCCAGTTTTGGACATCCTTCCCTGGAACTCAAACTATCTCCGTACCTAATTTCATTGAAATTGGTTAAGCGGTTAAGCCGTGAAAGCGTAACAAATAGACACAGTTACTTTCAGATTTATAATATAAGTATAGATAAGCTCCGAAACTCCTTGAAATTGTGTCTCCTCTCTCTAACTCTCCAGCGGTAGGTTTAACGAAACGAACAAATGAACAAAAAAGAGTCTGTCAAGCTATGCTGTCATGTCAAGTCAATTTGCCGGCAAACGGGTGTGGAATATCTACGTTGACACTAAAAAAATTACACGTGTCATAAAAGTGGTTCTTGGCAATCCTGACGGTTTAGTTAACGAATTATTTCAATGAAATTTGGTGATTATTACGCCTAAAACTGTGCGTAGCGATGTATCTACCGAGAAAATCAATAGGGTTTCCAGCGTTTTAAGTTTTAAAATGAAAAAGGTCAATGTTAGAAAATGATTGAAAGGAAACTTATTGCTTGACTTATTATATTACAGTGTCACTTACTGTCAATATTAGCTAATGCTTTGAACTAAAATAGTTTATGAGATATCATTAATCTGCATGCCTTAACATAAGATTTCGTGGTCTTTAGAATATGTAGGGGTTGATTAGGGATCTATTTCGAGTGGCATAATCATTGTTTGTCCTAATGTATTGTTTGGTTGAAAACGGTTATTCAATTGAAAAAATTAAAAAAATAACCTAACCTAACCTAACTAACACCTATACAATAGCTGGTACCCATAATTTCCGCTTAAGGGTGTTAAGTGAAAATATTTTAGACCAAACAATCATTCGATACAACAATTGTACGCGTTTCCACAACCATTCTGTACGTCCACCTTGCTCTCCGATATTAGCAATTTGTAACTGCCTGATCGACGAAATTAAAAATAATAGTAGGTACTTTATCCTTACATTTTGTCACAAATAAACTGAAATTAACTTAAACTAAATTTATCTTTTTGCTGCAAGTGGCCCTGCGTGTAAAGAATCTAAGTATATTAAAAAACCGGTCAAGTGCGAGTCGGACTTGCGCACTGAGGGTTCTGTACATATTTGGCCGGTTTTTAGTATCTGTTGTTTTTCTATAGGGTTTGTTTTATAATTATACCAAATTTGACGCTTATATGTATTACCGGTTTTACGATAGAACAAATGAAAAAAAAAACGTTACTAAAAAATGGGGACTCCCCGGGGGATTATTGTACTTTTGACTTTTTTATTATTTGTTAGGAAATTCGCCGCTATATCATTAAAAAAAATCAAAGGACTATATTTTACGGTTCAAAAGATACAGCTCTTTAAAGTTAGGATGGATGGACAGCGGCTTAGTAATAGGGTCCCGTTAGGCACCCTTCGGGTACGGAACCCTAAAAAGTAAGCTTCTTTCTGCCTTTCGATAAATGAATATAGATCATACATTAATGTATAATAAAAATTGAGTCAAACATGGTCAAACGTAACATGTAATTGTGAAAGAAGACTGAAATGATAAATTACGAGGCCTTTACAATGAAGTTGAATAGTTCAAATAAATTACTATTACCTATAATATTATTTGCAGTGGCTTAAGTCATAGTTTTAAAATAAATTATAAGTATAATTAGTGGAAATTACACAAATTGACCTCGTCCGAACTTAATCTCAAGGGTGGCTTTATAGGTAGGTACTAGACGAAAATGCAACGATTTTGTGTACAAAGAAACATTAAAAATACAACAAGTTTATTTTCAAATTATATTTGGTATATTTGTGCGTATAAAAATAAAAAAGAATTCACAAACAAATTAAATGAGTATTATGTTCAAGTTTCTTGAAAACTATTGCTGATTTTCAGGCTGGGGTGGGGCGGTGGCGATGTAAGCTAGGGCGCGTTGTATGGCTTCGGGCACCGGAGGGGCGGTGGGCAGATGCGCGCCCTGCGGCTGGAACCCATTCTCATCAGCAGTGTAAGTCAGCTGGATGTTTCCATTTTCTCCAGGGTACTGGAACTGGCCCTGCACCCCCAACGCTTCCACATCCCCGACCTTCTTCAAGTCGCCTTTCTGGTCAGCACTGATCCCGTTTCCGGTCTCGAAAGAGTACGAGTATGAGCCGTCACCGTTGACCTGGCTGTCCTGGCGCACGATCGGGATGGGCTCCGTGGGGGCCTGGGGTGCGGCAAACGCCACCGCGACCAGCATCGACACCAAAATCTGAAAAAAAACACGGTCAATTAATGCTATGTTCACTTATTTCACTTGGTCCGACTTTTTACTTCAATTACACAACAATCACGGAACTGAATTTAATGTTGCTCGAGCACATCAAATCACACAAAAATCCATGCACTTGTTCACTACGCTTTCTGACACTTACGATGGACTTCATCTTGTTTTACTAGAGGAGTTGAGGAGATGACGAATGTGTCTCGACTGGTACCGATACATCCTGACAATTTGGCTATTTATACCAAGTGTCATAAACCACCTCCTTTCATTGGTTGCTAAATGCCTAGGTGTGGCGCAAATTGTACGAAATAAGTAAACATTAGATGCATTACCTCGGGCCGTGTATGTCAACTTAGCGTCGCGACGTAATGGTTGTCAACAGATCTAACGGAATTTCCATTTGTTCAGGTTTGGCCTTAACGCAGGTTGATGTTTGCAGTAACATTTCACGTGCGGCGAGGTGTTGCAGTGTTCATTGATCACACGCCTCGTTAGCTTATTCGCAAATTAGCCACGCTCCAGCGAGCCACGTGCTCCCAGTCTTCATTACCTCATCAAAAACTTTAAAGATACCATCTTTCATCTAAACCATCTTTATACTGTATTTTTTTTACCTTCGCGAATTTCCGGGTTCGAAGATATGGGTCACAATTACATGAAATTCATAACGATAATGGAATAATGTCTCCCAAACATAGCCATTCTTACCTCAAACAAAATTATTGTCAGCTGTTTCATTAAACATCATTAAAGTAGGTTAAGTTCGCACTGTAAATTCATGGTAACATAATTTTGGTAATTTTATGACTACACTCGGCTTCATGGTTTTGGCGTGTCAACTCGACTTATGTACTCAGTACAAAAAGTAGACAAACAACTAACAGTATTATTTACGAGGTATTAAGATTTAATTTTAAATGAAAGTTGATCAGGTAGGGTGCATGAAGTCTCGAATATTGAAGACACGATGACGCACCAACTGTCTAGAGGTCGGCGTGCTAACCGTGAAACCAAGTGTAATTATATAATCCCACCAAAAACAAAATTAAATCTAAGATGGGGCCAAGTTAGTTACAAGTAAAGTACAGAATTGTCAGCATCACCAAAAATATAACTGTGATCTAAATTGGTCGCAAGTTTTGTAGAATGGAGTTTCATTGATGCATAGGTACCACAAGGAATTGACAACGTGTTTCTCTTGTTTTAAAAGGATTATAGAAGGTTACTTGTTACTGAATTTGTAACTTGGCGAGTTTTTGTATTCAATTACTAGCATATATGGCGTAACCTTTAACTACAGCAGTAAAATGTATGTACATAGGTAGTAAATTTATAACTTATTTTATATATTTTTGGAATATGTACCCATAGGTATTGGATAAATGTTTTATTAGTTGTAACTTAACTGAGTGATACGAATTGTAAACTTTCTTTATTTTTAGAGTTCTGTAACTCAAAAGGAAAAAGGAACCCTTATAGGAACATTTCGTTGTCCGTCTGTCTGTCTGTCACCTTTTTCTAACCCTTTTTCTCAGGAACTCGCGGGAGTATAAAGTTAAAATGAATATCAAATACTCAGGTCTGCAATCCCTTGGAGCTGTTCATAAGGAACCCCCGGTGCGCGAGTTCGAATCGTATTTTCCCGGTCTTTTTTAGTTTTACAAACTGTCCAAAAGTTATATTAATAACGGAGCAGTCATACCACTTTGCCTAGTTAAATTTCATAATGTACAGTCACACAACAGGATTGTTGAGCCACTTGCATTCTTAATTCGGTCGGATGGTCAAATCGTCAAATTTCAAATGTAACATACCGTGTACGATTTGTCAACCCGACAAAATTAAGAATTTTAGCAAGTGGCTCAACAATACCGTGGTGTGACTGTACAAACACTAACCCAACACATGCAAAAATAGCAAATCAAATATCAAATCTGAGAATATGTAAAGTCAGCCTATCAACCGCATTTATTGCGCAATCGCTATGAATAGGTATTTAGGCAACAAAAGGATTTCATCCATATCTCTTACATAAAAACGCAGAAAGTTAAGGTTGAATATCATGCAAGGGTTCCGTTGAGAAGATTACAATCTTCGTGTACCCTTTTAATATATAATATATTATAAACTGTTCAATCCTGCCAGATTTCAGACAATAAAAAGGATAGAGCTATCGGAGTCATATATTTATGTTCCTTTCACTTCTTGGAACTTGACAGATTTTAACAACACATAATAAAGCGACTGTATTACGGCCTCTGCTGAAAGGAAAGTTCGAAGGACCGGCTTATCTTGGACAGCACGCGTTAGAAATGCGCGCTACAAATACATAGACATGTCTGCTTACAGAATACTGCTGCAATATTCGTACAGATTAGAAGTAGGGTTTTGTCTTAATGTACGTACATAACAAGGTGGACCGACGATCTAATAAAGGTCTGGATCTGGTAAAGGATGACAGCAGCAGAGGACCGATCGTTGTGGAAAATCTTGTGTAAGGCCTTTGTCCAGCAGTGGACGTCTTGCGGCTGATGATGATGATGCCGTATATTACTGCGTAGCGCTCGGGAGAACAACACGAATCGTTAGCAGTTCCGTGTTCGATCGAGACGAATATCCCTGGTTCCTAGTATGGGATGTTTTCTGCAGTGCTGAATACATAGAAACATCCCACACTAGGAACCAGGGAAGGTATTTATATCTAACGTACTGTACCTATAGTAAAAAACAAAGTCGCTATTCTGCCGTCATAAGCTAAAAGGCAATATCTCAAATTCAATTACCAAAGCAGATTCAGTCCTCTCCTGTTAGTAATGCGGTAGCAATTGCTACAGCATTTTTTTTCTGAGATATCGCATTTTAGCTTAGCAGGTCAGTGTTGTTGTCTGTCTATTTGTGTGCCTATAGTTCTTTTATAATTACGCAATGGATGTTGATATAAATAAATAAATAAATATCAGGGGACAATCTCACACAAATTGACCTAGTCCCAAACTAAGCTCTAGGCTTGTACTATGGGTACTAGACAACGATAAACATACTTATATAGAGAAATACATACTTAAATATATAGAAAACATCCATGACTCAGGAACAAATACTCGCGCTCATCACACAAATATTTGTCCATATGGTCTTTAACATCGTTGAGAAAAATATATATATATATACCTATTGGGTACAGTTTCGATCCGAATGAAGCCGGGTCGGTAGTTTCTCGACACAAAACTAGTAACCGTACTTAGTTTAAGTCTAGAGCTCAATAAATTAGGATAATATCTAACGGTGGTCGTTTCTATTAACACTGAACCCTAACTTCTTTGACTTAATACATGTCTTCCAATAACTTTTGTCTACTGAATTAATTTTATTTGTTGGGAGTGGCATGTGAGTGACTGGTGTATGGTTATGATAATTTGATGAAGTCATTTGATATTTTAACTGCAAAACGCACTGATACAATACTGCGAAAAGTGTTAATCAAATTAATTTTTTAACGCGGTATTTATTTATCACCGAGGTGTACGAAACGAAAAATTACAAAACCTTCATTTTTACAGTTAAGTTAATGAAATTTTAATAATACTTTTATATATTTTATAACCCATAGTGAAATTCGCTTACAGATGCAAAAAGCATGCACCCGCTTCGTAATCGTATCCTTATTGCGCAAGTTCATCGCGCACTTGACCGATTTTTTTTATTTATATTTCGAATAATGTACCATAAAGGAACCCGGGAAACCAAAGGATATATTTATCGCAGTTAATTTGCATTAAAAATTATAAAAATGTAACAGGTCGTAATATGAAATGGGACGTATAGTACCATCCCTTTCCTTGAGTGGGTTTTAAGAGCCTGTAATACCTCTGTTGAACACTTAATATGATATCTAGAAGTCCGTACTATACATTTTGTATAGGTAATTATAATAAATCCAATCCGTTCTTCTCAATGAAATATAATTATAATTTGAATGAATGATGAATATCAATGATATTTATGAATCAAGAGATACTTGTTGCTCGCACGTGTTCACGTGCAGGTAGGATCAGCATGTCAAATTTATTCCGGTACCTACCAGCTTTTGGCCGCGACTCCGTCCGCGTAGAAGTCGTTGATCGCATTGAGCATCTTGGGTAGTGTGGAATCATGATTAGCTACGCCAACTTTAAAGACAACATTTCACCTTATTAAAGCAAATTATTTCAGTGACTTCGAAAGTATGGCTTTATTCCGAAAATATTGGAACTGCTAAAGTATGAAGGATTGGACAACAAGTTTCAGAACCACTAATTATAGTAATTTTTACCCGAGGGAACCAAAGGTACCGCATGGTGGTTTTCTTAATAACTTATTAAGGTTTTTTTAGTAATACTGGTAAAAAAAACCTGGGAACAAAAAGTTATTACTAGTAACTCCTAAATTAATTGTCGCATATTGAAAAGTTAAAAATATGTTTTGGACCGGTATAAAAAGGGCTTTTATATACCGTAATATTTACGTTGAGATCTGTGACATCTTGAATATATGTATTGTATGTATATGTATGTATATGTATTGGCAGTGTTTTAACTCAATCCGACAAGCCGTTTCAATATTAAAACGTATAGCTGCGTTTGTACGGGGCCGCGAGCGTACTGGCAACTAATAAGTTCTTTTGCAGTTGAGTTGCCAACCATACGGGTTGAGAGGTCATTTAGAGTGAAGTTTACAGCGGTGTGCGAGCGACCTTGACACGAGGAGCAGGGAAAGTGATTTGACCGGTTCTTGAGCAAGGCGAGACTCCGCGAGACTCCCCACGTTCTGAACTGTAAGTTCGAGAATAACAGAAATATATGATCTGTATCTATCCCTTTCGGTATCATGCATATTTTTAAGGACAGAACCATAGTTCTGTTTAACTTTCAAATATTTAGGGGCCAAAATCATGAACAAGCTTATATATTTTAAATTAATGACTTAACAGTAACAGATATTTTGTTATACTCGTATCGTGGTAATCTCCGTAATTTGCATTGCATAGCATAGATGGTTCAGCGATTTGAAGTAAGATTAAGTAATCAATGTAACACCAGCAAAAGTTTAACGCCGATATTTTCGTGATTTATAAACAGTCGCCATGGTATGGATAGTTATGTATGATTCACACATAGAGGTGAACCAAATAAAAAATATTAGTCGTATAAAAACATAAAATCTTTCGTATATTCAATACATTAATTATAATCTACTTAAATTACAAATATACAAACAACATTATTTTAATTATTATTGGATTGTATTACACTTTTATTTTGAAAACAATAATATTACAACTAGCATAATAGATTTTTTAGGCTTTTCATAAATGCCCGTAACAAGTTTCAAAAGGATCCACAATTCTTATGATTGTGTTGCGTTTAGAAAATCGATAGGCGTTTGTTTTTGGGCACACACGGAGGCTTTATTCCCATTTGTTTTTTGCTTATCATGTTTCTAGGTATATCGTGATCACATTAACGACGTTATAATAGTAGCTCTTACAGTCAAGTATATAAGAGCTGTCATAACATTAACAATATGATTACGATATGGAAGCAAGATGGACTAATACAATGTAGAATAGAGTCCCAAGTCTTTAAAACTTTTGTTTTTATTGAGTTCTGTAGTTTCTGGCGTCAGGGCTCTGAGGCGGCAGCGTGGCGAGGTAGTCCAGAGCCCTCTGGATGTCAGCCGGGATGGGGGGAGACGTAGGGAGGTGAGCTCCTTGAGGCTGGAAGCCATTTTCGTCAGCGATGTACTGCAGCTGTATCACCTAAATAAAACAAATATTTTTTTTAGTAAATCACTAGTTACATTATCTCAAGAAACAAACGAATTGAGAGGCGAGTTGTTTAAGAGAAATATCAAACAGGGTTCTCAATACATCTTTTAACGATAATTTTATTGTTAAACCAGTTTAACTTGAGACCTTTAACTTCTATTTGTATAGTTCTTACATAAGTCTCGAAAAGATGCCATCTATTTGAATTGAATCACTATCCCCATTTCGGAAATGGAAAGTTTGATTTTGAATGGTCGTGAACACCCATTGTGCTATTGTAATGATATCAATACATAATCAAATCAAACCAGAAGCTACTATTATGTGATTTAATAATAAACGAATAAGTATGTAGATGTCGTATGCATGATAAGCATTAAATCCGTATCTCCTAAACCTTTGCGAATATTTTACCTTTGATTTGGTTGCGGAAGCAAGATATTTTCTAGCTAGTAACAGTAACGTACCCATGTTATCTGATTATAGTGATTCGGCGTCCTATAGGTAGGCTGATCAAAAACGACTTTTAGCCATTTTATTACTAATCTTACTACTACTATACCTAACAAAGTGCAAGGATAAGGAGTCGGGGAATAAATCACAGGAACTATCAACTGCTCTTTTGCTCATACTCCAAGAGAAAGTTGGCTAACGTACTCAGAGCCAACCAAATTCCCTGGTTTCCACAGAAAATGGAACGTGCATTGAGGTTTTTGCTCGTCAACTCCTGTATTTTCGTCTATGTGCCCCTTGCCTGAACTCGTTTTGAGAGTAACCTCAGGAATTTTAAGAGGCTTGAAGGGCATTGTAGAAACTACTACTCAATAAAGATCACCGATCAATATCCATAACAAAACCTCGGTGGGCCTAACGAAGTGATAATTAGTGAATGTGTTATAGACACACCTGTCCTTCGGGCGAGGTGTACTGGAACTGCCCCTGCGCAGTCTGGGCCTCCTGTTCCGGCACACCCAGATTCTTCACGTATCCCTGCTCCTCGGCCGCAATGCCGTTAGCTGTCTCGTAACTGAAACAAGTCACCATCCGCACCCTTTATACATCTGTCATCATAACGGTTATAATGACGCACTTGCTTTTTGCACCTACACCTATACGAGAATAAGGCTGGCTTGACAAAAAACACATTATACTCGTACACGGAACAATAATTGCATTTCTTTGGATCGTATCGCTAGAAATATTTCAGGATTTAAACCCTCGAACCACACCTCGTACAAGTTTTAATTATAACGCGTTTCTATCGCTTCTTCTTTACCAAATTATGGTTGCATAGTTAACAATCGGTTGCTAGAACCAATGCCACATATGACTTATTTGCATAATATCAAAATATTTGTCATGGCAAGGTGAACATTAAGTAATATTTAATTGATTGAATAAATACGACGAATAAGTACATAGATCACAGATCACAGTTCGAAATAAATAAGCTTTTTTTCAGCCTTAGTAAAACTAACTAGATGATTAAAATAATTATTAATCCCGCTAGCTTTTCATACTCAAGGGTGAGGCGTCCCAAATGTACATACATCCTATGTACAAAACTTAAATCAGTAAAAAATAACCAGATTATCGTAAAACAAATATCACTTTTCATTTTTGTCACAATTGTGAGGGCTTAACTACACAGTTCTGGAATTTCGAAAAAGAAGTACCTACATGGGTACTTAGAGGAGTCACTTTTCAAAAGTAAAACAATTCTATACCTAGTGCCCCAGCGAGTTTTACGGCCAAGAAAAGACATATAATTTTACTAGACCTATTTGTTTAAGAACTCTAAAATATGTTACAAACTGATCTTGAGATGCTCGTCTCAAGTCACGTGAAAGTAAATGAGAAGTCATATAAAACTGTCTTCTCTGCCGCGTCCTGAATCGCACCTCACTAGATCAAATTATTAATACGAGTCTTACTTCCACTTGTAAGATCCATCCGGGTTGATGACCTGCTCCTGTCGGATGATGGCGATGGGCTCGGTCGTGTGCTGCGGCTGTTGCTGTTGTTGTTGCTGGAAGTGTTGGAAGCTGCTAACGTCAGCATTCACCGCCGCTACAGCCAACACCACAACAATCTAAAGGAAATAGAGCAAATTAAACCACCTGGCCATGCATACGAAGAATGGTAGCGTTATTTTCAACTGTGGTAATCTTGCCCAACTGTGGTAACTTACCCGTCCCAATAACCTGATATGCAAAGCAATAATCTAATTATAGGCATTCTTCAAACTAAGGTTAACCTACCCACTGTTGGACAAAGTGGTCCTGTTGATAGAATTTAGATACGCGGCAAAAATCATAATAGTTACGTACAAGATGAAAGTGAATTGGTAGATTATTTCAAAGTATTTTATATTTAATTTAAAATAAATTTCTATATGTAGGTATTTCATAAAACTGCATTCTAGCTCTTATATCATTGAATACCTAAAGATGAATGTCTTCAATTTATTACAATGATAACATTAAAGGGTGATAAAATTACCCCGAGACATAATGGAATTTTCATAAATAAGAAATCGCACTCCACAGCTTTCGCAAGAATGCCAATTAATTAACTCAGGAATCTGAAATAACAAAAAGCCTATATGTTAACAGAAGTTACCGTAAGTCGTAAAATTACTTTTTACGATAATGTGAAGTAGTAAAAAAATAGATAGAGCTTGCACAATGAGTTTTGTTAAACTACCTTGTCAATTGTGTAAGATGGGAAAAGCATTTAAAAAAAGGTTGATTGCTAAACAAAATCCGGAAATGTACAAATCTAACTTTGTAGATTACATTATATTTTAATTAATCCTCTGTCGGATTTCTTTCACATTAAAACTTATAAAATAATTCAAAATATGTAGTTGAAAAACTCACGACACTTACAAAACGCATCATGTTGAATGCTCGGTTGCAATGTTGCAAGTCGGATGACAAAGGTAGGAATGATGCACTCTGAATGCACCCCTCAGTATTTATACACGAAATTTTGTGGCAATTACGTACCGTGGCGGATACGATGTACAATTTAGCATTCTTTATGGTGCAGCGAAGGACCCGAGGCCTTGACTTGTGGCAGAAGAAGATATTATTATCAGAACTGATTTTTATTATTCATGGGGTAGAGTCGCTTATATTACCTACAACTTATTTCAGCGAAACCACCAAGTAGGTAGCGCACATCATTCCTATTCTGGTTGTTTTTTTATTAATGAAGTTTTTGCTGTTACTTATTTGTTATCTGAAATTTAATAATTTTATATTTTCAATGCAGTCCCCATATAGCAGTGTAGTAGCAGGCAAATTAAGTTCAGCAGCTAACGCTCGCCGCCAATGTTGAGACAGCTCGTTTAGTTCATCATAGTTATTTTCATAATGTTGTGTCGTACGGTATTCTGGTTTGGGGTAAAGCAGCTGACATACAGACTGTATTTGTCTTACAAAAAAGGGTCATTGGCTCTATATATGTATAACTTAAATTCCCGTGATTCATTAAGATAACTTTTTAAACAAATTATTATTTTAACAGTAGCGTCCCAATATATTTATGAAAATATTATGTATGTTATTAAGAACCTAGACTCTTTCATTAAGAATTCAGATATACATCATTTTAATACTAGGAATAAAAATAAAATTGCCATAAGGAAATTTCGTGTACGTAAAGTATATATATATAGGTATATTTGTAGGTCAATGCATTCATTTTTATAATAAATAACCCGATGTAGTTTTAGAGTTACCCGTCAAGCACTTAAAAATTACTTGACAAAGTCGTTGATGTCTAAAGCGTAGGTACTATAGGGTCGAGGACTATCTAACGGACAAAAACGCTTGGCGTTAACCAGAAAATTAACTAATAGCTTACTACTTCATAAATAACTCATAAAAATCATGTAAACGCTGTATCTTGTCTAGGGGACACGGTTATGTAGGAAAACATATCGATACTTTAATATGGATACACGTATAATAGGTGTATATTTATTTGTATATATATATTTTTTTATTCGCTCGTAATAATTCTGACATGCTTTCCTACAGAACCACGCAGATATTTAATTTTTTTTACAGTTTTATGTAATGCTAGAATAAGTAGAAGTCATAAGTTTAATTTAAAAAATTACTAACTGTTGAGTTTCATGCGACGCTTCTTCTCAGCAGTGGTTTCCCCTTGGGAAGCTTACTGAATAAATATCTTTTAACCTTTTTTATCTTTATTTTTATCTTTTAGTCCGGAAACGGGTTCCATAAAATACACAAATATACAAAAAACAGCGATCTAAACTAAACTAAGAAACTGAGCTAGAAAATATTAGCCACTATGTAGGCGTTATCACGGGTCACCCCGATGCCGCAAAGAAAAAGAAAGAAAAGAAGCGCGTAAAGAAGTTTCTTGGATGTATACTTTTAAAGCCACCATATTTTTATTTTTTTTACCTTTTGTCCTACCCCGTGACACCCACGACCCTAAGTTGAATCTAACGACACCTCGTTTTTTGAAATCAGACCATCCGTTCAGCCTCGACGAGGTCTATGCATATTACACACCCACATACATACATAATGTATATTCAGAGTCAAAAACACTACTCCCTTTTTAGGCAGTCGGGCGAAAATAAATTGCTTGACCGAAAATAAATAAACGTTAAATCTCAAAATTCTTATTAAAGATTATATTTCGAATGAAATATTAGGCCTACCCTAATTTAATCTTCATAATAATGAGATGACGTGTTAATGGTTTTTCATTTGTAATGTGGTGATGACATCGTGCTATCCATTATATGGTCACAGATGAACAAAAAGGTTATCATAATCGCAACATCGTCTAAAGGTTAAACGCTTTTTTCTACCAGGGGGATGACGCAGTTAAACAAAATTCCAAAATTGTTTAAGAAGAACTACCTACTTATAATATGGGCAAAAAATAAAGTAATAGCTGTTTTTGTTCTGAGCGACCTAAATAGACGCTATTATGTAGATGCAATTTGACCTTTTGGTATGTAAAAACTACCTCGGATATGTCAGGTTAGCATAGGCAAAACACATAAAACCTCACAAAATCATATTTGCGAGAGTTTGTATGTATTTTATTTACTGAGGATTTCCGGAGATTTTGGTTTGGGCTGTTTTTGCTACGTTTCATTTGTATTGATCAAATTGACACCGATTAGAACTGTCTACATTTTTTTAGAACGAAGAATCAAAGTTGTTGAATGAAAATTTAGTAATACTTTAATGGCTTTGCAACTCTTCTCAAGTATAGATCTATTTCAAAAACGTTGATATTTTGGAATCGTGATGAAATGTAGTAAATTGCTATATTATTGAGGATTAGGTTGGAAGGTGGCAACAGGATCTCTGCTGTACCTAACGTAGACCCACCGAGTTGAACGCATTAGTTTGGTCATGATACGCAGAAAAATGACTGTGCAAAAAAAAATACAGTCGGCCACTAAAGCTTGTCACAAAAATGAAATTTTTGACAGCATCTTAAGTATTTTAATTTTTACTCGCAAACAAAACTCTGAGGAAATTCGAAGAAGCGAGTCATTTATTATCCAAGCACATCATAAAGTACAAGATATGAAAAAGAAACGTTTTGAAGTAAACGCGAGTCATACATTCTGCGCTCCATGGAAAAAAATCGTAACTGGTATGTTACTTTTAGCCGGTTATCAAACTTGTTTATATCCACCGAGAGTTGAAATTGCTATTGATTTTAGGTTGTACATTTTTTTTTTTGTATCAAAGGGCGCGGTTATGTAAGGAATCGGCGCAAAGTTAACCTTAATGTGGAGGAGCATCGCGCCTGCAAATCAGAAAAATGCAGGTAAACTCAAGTGACAGGCCTGATGAGTTGGGGTCCCGTGTCCAGAATATACGGCTGGACTCATAGAACCGGATTCTAAATACAAAGATTATCTATATTTTAAACTTCGTCACTAAGTACGGGCGTTAGACAATAAATGCTCTCATTACGTTACAGGTATTTAAGATTAAAGAACTTGTTTAAACCTGGAAATTTAAAATACAGGTTAAAAAGTTTTATGTAATTAGATATCATTACCAACAGGACCCAGTGGTCGTCCGTTAAACGTGTGTGGTGTCTTTTTTTTGTATATAGGTTAAGGTGGTCCTTATTCCTAAGTAATTTGATTATATACCATAAGAAACTATTTCAGTAATTTTTTTGAATTTTTTTACTGACATTTAGGGGTCGCTACCAAGGTTTGATTTAAAAAAAAAACTCAAAATCTGTATTTGTTGGATTTTTGTATTCATAAAACCAGGACATAAAAAATATTACCTACAAAATTATTGTTGTTGTTATGAATTAAGATATTTGTGGATATTTTCATCATTTATTTTTAAGATACAAGGGTTGACTTGTTAGTATTAGGGTACTTTTTCCTATACTCTTTCACCAATAAAAGCAAATATTGCTTTTGTTCTTCATTGGTTGTAATCAATTTATTATATTCAAACGCTTAAATTGAACATTTAAGCTGTCCTTCAACGCTTTTTGTAAAAACTGACAGCTGGTAGCCACCTCTAATCTTAACAAAAAAAAAGATAAAAAACGTATTTCATATTTAGATGTATATAATCAAATGACAAAGTGCCCCGGGGATGATTCAAAAGTCGAAAAATAAGGACCACCCTAATATAGGTAGGTATATTTTTATTTCAAACAGTCAAGTTCATGATGTTGCTTGTTAGTAACAAATGTACGGATCATTTTTACGGTCGGAAATAATAAAATTTATATTTTAATTATATTTAGATTTTGCCAACAATTAGACCTATATTATTGGAAATTGCATACAACGTCAAAAAAAACAAGAAGTAGCTAATATTTGTGAAATATTACATACAATAAATAATCATTAAAAATACCGGTATATCTTGTAAAAGATACATATCCCTACGGAATTCGCATTGTGAGCGAATCTCACACACTTAGCAGCTTTTTTATTTATTGAAATTGTTCTGCCAAGGCTCCATATAAAATAACATTATCTTCTTATTGACTTTAATTGCTGTCATAACCTGTTTTGCATTAAACGTGCAGTGTGGTACAAATTGAGTACGATCATGAAATTTTATGACGTCCTGATGGATTCATGATATGATCAATAGTAATGTGGAATCAGGTAAAGGTCAATATTAAGAAAAATATTTAACAGGAACCGATTTATTTTTGTTGGCTCAGCAAATTTGGAAATTGGTGCCTCTGGCTGTTTTAAATATGTACGTCAAATAAATTAAATATCAGGGGACAATGACTATGGCTTGTTAGGTTACTTCCTAATAACCTTAATAATTCGTGTTCAATAATTTGTCAAGTATACTCATATTTTGAATTCCCGTCTGAATCATGACATCGGTAACTCGTGGCATTTAGGTAGCACTTGACAGTTACTAACAGACTAGTGATGTGACAATTTTCTTCCTGTACGAGTCGAAAAAAGGAAACCAATTAGACAAAAAGTATGTTCAGTCATTTAATATATGACATTCGTGATAAACAATATTTGTTCTAAATTTTTACAAGTTTAAGACTTCACGTGCTTGCTCATATTAAATGTCTTCCAAACTATATAAACATCGCAGCGGGTGCATTTTACCTTGTCACCTTGTAGTAGGAGTTCTTAATGCTCTCTAATGATTTCCTCCATTATTTGGAAAAATTCTAGGTTTCGCGACACGTCTCGTAATAATTATTAAATGAATGACAATATCATAATAATTATCGACATTGATGTTTTTAAACTAGAGATCAAACCTACTTCGTCATATGTTAAAACCATGTAGGTAATATTAATTTATTATTTTATCTTATCTGAAAAGACGCTTAGAAAACTTGTCTCATCACTAATCTGTCAAGTGCTACCATAATGCCACGAGTTACCGATGTGTACATGAGTCTACCACTACGGTCAAATAAATTAGAATGAGATCTTCTCATTAGATCTTAAGCCATCGTAAGCCATTGCTTACAACTCAGGGTGACTAAAAAACCAGCCAGAAAATATTGAATTTTGGATGTGTATTGAGTATTGTACCTTTTTGGGTTTAAGATTATAATTTGTACTGAGATGACACTTGATTTGTTTCTTATCATACGGAAACTGTATGGAAGCAAAAACTTAATAATGGTTCGACCGATTTGATTTTTTTTTTGTTTTTTCGTCCCAATTTTGGGGCGGTTCAGAAAAAAGAAAATTAGTAAAAACCCTCAGGAACAGCCGAAAAATCTAACAAATTGGTACGAGCTTCACCGGGTCATCTAGTAGATAATAAATATTCCCTAGAAGAGTATAAGGCGGCTACCTCCGAATTAAATCATTTATTAAAATTAAAGTTCCTTATCGATTATTAAGTTTAATGTATATAATACTTATACGGGTACGATAGGATCAATAAATCGATCAAATCAGCCGACACGTCCGCTCACAACTGGTAAGCGCCTCTTCATTGTAATAACGCCACATGTTCGATACACTCTATATGCTACAATTTGACTGCTGACATTGCTTGCCCTCAAAATACTCAAAGATTAGAAGAAGCTAGACTGTAAAACTAGACAGGCTTTCGAATTTAAATGCAGTTGAATATAAAAAATATTTACTTCGTTATGTACAGATTTTTAAATTATTATTTTTTACGCAAATTCAATTAATGAACGTTAAGTTGCGCTAACTGATGATTCATACTTTTTTGCTCAATCCAAATCTCGTTTCATTCAAAACTGCATTTAAATCGTCTTTTCCATTTATCTGATTCCGAGTAGCATGTCGTCACCATTTAAGTGTTTTGGCTATTTATCTCAGCGCCATATTGATTAATACGGGCCCTGCGGCTATGGGACGCTTGCGCAAGCCGTCAGATGTACTCTGCGCAACAATTGACGATCACAAAGGATCAAGGAGTAAGTGGAGAGCCACTCGTGCCCACGTTGCGTTGCGTTGTAGGCCAGTAGAAATCGACATTAAAATCGCAAATTTTGATGTAGTTCTGGTTTTTTAGTATGTTGAATAGATCAGTTACGGTAGCGTGAATCCAAATTTGCAACTTCAAAAAAATTGTGCTCGCTGCGCACTACGCGAAAAACTGCGAAATTTTGGGACTTTTTCACTTTTTGCTCTAGATGTCATAAACTATGCATCTTAGAAAAACGATTATTACGGTTTTAATGATACTGGTAAAGAACACTACCTTGCGGTAGACTTTTGGCTTCCTTGTCTAAAACTAGCTAAGATAAGTGGTTCTATAACTTGATATCGGATCATCAATAACGTTGCAATGTATTGAACCACACCATAATTCGAAAACATAAGCACTTTTGTAATAAATTCATTAATTTAGAAGCCACTCAAGCAGTAAGTTTTACATTAAACAACTTTGACACCTTGTCCTGAAAAAAAAATTGCTCTAGACTAAGGTGGCATGTTATCTCATAAGTTAGCGCAGTTAATCAAAATTTCAAAACTGTGCAACAAGTAGGTACTACTTCATGTGGACAAAAATAAAGATACAGTTACTTTTGCTCCAAGCGACCTAATGAGGTGAAATTTCGCAACCATGAAAGTTTGAGTTAGACATTTCATGCAATGGGATGAGATGCAAAAGAATGCACGATGCACACAAATAGGTATTCAAAGGGCTTTGTCTCAATTCTTCAAAAAGCCCTTCTTACCTTCATTTCATTTTTTTTTCGAGATTCTGAGTGAACTATTAGTCTCAAAGACCTCGTTCTGTGCTTTAATGAAAGCAAATTTAATTTACTGCAACTTTATTTTTAATAACTGTTCTCATAGGACGAGCGATTTTGCCATAGTTGGTCTCTATAGGGTTAGTCCAGTTAGGGTAGCAAATTTAATTAACTTTGAAAATATCTCAAATTTGTAATATTTTCAAAATGTATATGACTTTTAGAGCAAAAAGTGAAAAAAATCCCTAAATTTAATTTTTCGCGTGGTGCGCAGCAAACACAAGTGTTTCGATCCATAACTGGTCCATAAAACATAAACATACCAATAAATCAGAACTACATCATTCTTTGCGATTTTAGCCTTTTTTTAGTGTCAATTTATACTGGAGTTAATGCTAAATAAATTTCTATGCTTTTGATTTGTTGTACGCATTTAAATCGAAGTCTTTTTTGTTCATAACTAGATGACCCGGTAAACTTCGTACCACTTTTTTCGATTTTCTTTTTTTCTTAATCTCCCCATTATTGAGGCGAACAAAACAAAAAAAATATTCTAATCGGTAGAGCAGTTCTCGAGGTTTTACGAGAGTAACACACGGCATTAGACTTTTATATATATATACTAGCTCTTGGCCGCGACTCCGTCCGCGTAGAAGTCATTTGTTACGTTTCCCGTGGAAATTATAAAATTTTCCGGAATTAAAAGTGTACCTACTATGTTTTAATTCAGGGTAAGGACTACACTGAAAAAAAAATGGTTACTTCTAACAAGATTGTGATTGTTGTAAATAAGCGTCTTGATTCCATTTGAGCCTGACAAGACGTTAGATACAGCAACTAAGATGTAAGTTGTGCGGAAAGTATGTCATCTTACACGAGTCCCGAGGTGTCCTGGCCCGAGCTGCAAGGACAAGACTCGAGACGAGTGCAAATGACAATTCCGCCCGTGTATCAAACGACGTTTTTCAATACGTATGCGAAAAAAGTCAATAAAAAAATTAAATCGTGAATAAAAAAGGCGGGTTTTTGTTCAACTTTTAATTGACAGAGTTTTTTTCAAAATGGCAACGGTTGTGGCCGTTCAGCCAAATCAAGAGAAACTATTTTGCGAAGATATTTAATGTCACATAGTTATTTAATTTAAACATCAAAAAGCAATAAATACCTACTTATATTGCTTTAGAGATAATAGTAGGTAGTATTCCAAACGGGTCTTGACCATAACTAGACACAAACTATATAAAATCGTCCCAGGCTTAGGTCGTCGCCCTGGGTAATCAAAGCTTGCAGAAAGCTGATGTTCCTCTCGGAGCTGAAATCCATCGAAAAGTAATAAAAAAACAACTAGATAAGTACCAAACTTTTATTGAGTGAGTATCTATTAACTATCGTGTAAGTAGTTCACATTAAGCTTCCTTTTTGGGCTCTTCTTTCTTAACTTGATTTATATTATTCAGCCAGGAAGGGCGGTAGGGGTTGTTCAAGTTATTGTAAGGGTTGTACACTGCCGGGTCGTAGGGATATCTTGGGTCGTGGGGCCGGGTGAGTCTGTTGTTGTAGTTCCCATAGTAACCGTTGTTGAAGCGACTGGGAAGGCGGTTGTTGAAGGGGCTGTAGGGGAGGCGGTTGGCTCGATCGAATATCGGCTTGCCATCTCTGTCTAACACCGCCGGAGGAACTACTCCTTTACCATCGGCCGGGATATGGACTCCTGAGGGTCTAAATCCTGTAGAAATAAATAATGGATTTTAATATGGCCATGCAGCGCTAATAATGCAATGGTGATAAGCTATTGTAACTGTTAAAAAAAATTATAGTTGGCGCCGGTCTCGCGAACCAATCGTTTCGTAAATTTTGTTATTTTTAAAGCTTCTGAGAACCTATAAACATCTGATGTGTGTTGAGTATAAAAATAATTCGATAAAAGTACGTGTATTAATTAGCAAAAAAATGCAGAGAAACTATAGCGGTGTAAGATTTATGTGAAATGAACGGTAAAACGACATGATTTTTTCTTAAAGAAGCTTATGTTATGTGCTGTCTACGCAGACTGTATTAATCTAAAGTGAAATAAGGTTCTTGGGTGGCCTACTTAATTTTTATGCTATTCTCATTGTATATTTTATTTATTTATTGAAATTTTATAGCGGTCTCAATGCCCAATGGCATTATCTACCAGTCAACTAGTAAACCAAAAGTATTTTTATTCGCTTTGTTAATATTACCATTTTCATCGGCGATGTAGCTGACTTGAATCGGAGTGCCGTCTGGTGCGATATAGGCGTAGCTTCCCTGCACAACCTGACAAATTCACAATTTTGATTTATTACGCGTCTTCTTGGATACAAAATATTACATAATTTATATCGCTTAATTAATATCAAACGTTTTCGTGAATTGACTTAATGGTCCCACAGTGCCGGATCCGAACGGGTCAGGGGGCACCACGGGGGGGACCAAAATCACAAATCAAAATTGTCACAACAAATTGATAAACAGAAACAGACAGGGGCCTTCAGGCCAAAATGCTTAGTGCCTCGTAGGCTTAATCCGGTACTGGTCTCACAAAGTAACAGTTCTCCTGCAGTCCCAAGTCAGTCAGGCGGATTGCCTTCCAAAATCTATGAAGAAATGTATGATTCCTAAAGAGAAATTGATAGTCTGTGTTCTGCTCGTAATATGATGAACTGACAGGTTAATATCGGCCGACTGGCTGGGCGGCGGTAGTCTGTAGGGTTTTTAGGTAAGTGTGTATTAACCGAGTAAATGTTTTGAATTTGCTAAGGTTACCAACCTGTGTGCCTTGGGGCTCTCCTGCGTTGTCGATGTACGCGTCCTTCAGGTAACCGCTCTCCTGCACCTGCTTCCCGTCGGCCGTGGAAAAACTAAACAGGCAATCGAGGTCACAGAAACATGCAACTCTCTCAGACCGGCTAGCACTACTCAGTTAAAAACGGAAAAGGCGCAAAATACAAGTTGTGCTAGACATACAGGTGAAAAATATAATGAAAATCAGTATTAAAATGCGGTTATTTGCAAGAATTAGATAGATATAACAGTTTCTTCCAACGTTATGTGCCAACGTTACATGAACCATTTTTTTTATTTATGTACTTATGGTAAACCAATATTCACTCTGAATCACATTAATCAATCAAAATCTTAGTTGATGCGTAAACAACACAACAAATTACATACATAATACACATCAAACTCGAAAACCAAATTAACGAAATACGTAAGTATCTTAATATTGAACGTTATTTCGAAAGAAAAAAACAATAAACAGTGGGGGTTATTATTTTGCGACATCCCAATTGTGTACACAGCTCCAGTTTCGGGTGGATTTCAACATCATATCGTTCATATTATTGAAAATACCCGCCTGCAGCAATAAACTTAATTATTTTATTAATACATTCAATTTAAACAACGTTATTAAGTTATCAATTTCGTTTTCTCTGCTTAAATGTAATTACCACTGTCATCATTATGCATAAAAATGTGATATGATAAATTGGGCTTTTATTTTGGTAGAACCGGTACCTGTATAGCTGGTGATCAAAATAAACTGACCTGTAAGAATAAGTGCCGTCCGCACCATGTTCATTAGAGTAGGACAGAATAGGTACAGCAGGCCCAGCCGTCGGATTGTAGTAGGGGTTGTTGTATCCAGGGATCAAGGGTCTAGGGGTAGGGCCGAAGGGATATATGGTGGGGGCCACAGGGGGGATTCCGGGGGTAAAACCAGGAGGGGCGTAGGGTACGGGAGGGTTCACCCCGAAGGGGAGTGGCGGAGGCAGCGGCTGCCCACTTGCAAGTGAGCAGTAAAGCAGGATGCAAGAAAAAAAACGCAGCATCTGAAATTAAGGTGAAGATAACGTATTTTATATACAATTTGTATGTCACATCCACACCAGCAAATACACACGCTTTTAACTTGAACTGTAGCACACTAGTAAAACTTGCTTGCCCTAAGCTATATAAAGTAAAATAACTATTAAATAGATTAAAATTCCCGACAAAATTGGGATCTCTAATTTCAGAGCTCATATCTCTTAAATAGCTTAACGGAATTTCACCATACTTAGCTAAGGACGCTCGATTAAAATCACCTTTCAAACAAAAAAAAAACTAAATCAAAATCGGGAGCTACGATGCCACAAACAGATACCTACACAGATACACAGGCACACAGATACACAGATACATACTTTAAACTCATAACACGTTAACCCTATGTTTTGCGTCGGGGTTTAAAAAAATGAAAATGTTTTTATTTTTATTGAAAATGGTAAAGTAGGCTCCTACTTACGTTTAATATGTTTTGACAACATATCTTTTTCAGTTTTATAGGGACCGCAGTTTTTTACTTATGACCGAATAAAAATCAGTTAAGTGCGAGTTCGGCCCAGCACTTAATAGTATTAGGGTGAATCAACTTTTAAGGTACTCCTTTTAAGGTACTCCTTTTAAGGTACTCCTTTTATTTTGCGGCACTTAAACTTTCCTGGTGACTTATGATTAATAATAATTTATGAATATTAAAATCAGACCATCAAAACAGATCCCACATATTAGACACCTCAAATATTTCTTAATTTTCGGGAAACCCTGGTAACTCAGGGGAAAATGCACATTTTTCATACAAAACCTGAGAACAACATCGTCCCAACATCGTTACCAACTATATTACTATTTAAAATTGTACCATTTTAGAACAACTTTTTTTTAAAGTTAGCCTATATGTCTGATTTTATAAATGTGTAAGCCACGACGTTAGCAAATAAATAGTTTTTCTAAAAAAATAAAAATTGTGAAACATCTCGAAAAAAGGGGAGTACCTTAAAAGTTGATTCACCCGTTAATAGTGCATAATATACTAAAAAAATCTAACAAGTTTAGTTTTTGACATAGATCCAGAAAAAAAAATCTTATACTGACCACTTTTTACGTATATATAATATGTTTTTAATATACTTTAAGCTGTTGACAATAACACCTCTCGTGTTGAGTGAATAAAATGTTCTATTTTCGTGGTAAGTAAATGGTGACAAAACCCATTTGACTAGAGCAAACTTTAGAAAGTTTGTATAATCATCAATATATCTACGGAACCCTCCCTCAGTATGCAGGACAGACTCACACTTGGCAAGTTAAAATAATTGATTATTTATAAAAGTGGGTAATCCAATTCTCAATGTCCTTTACCATACCGCACACTAATGATTTGGAAACTGCAAAAGTGCAGTCTTCAGTTCAGATTCAGTTCCTTTATTTATAATAAATAACGAATAATAATTAACTTTATATTTCGTATCCGTAGTTACTAAAAGTAGTTGCGAAAATGAGTTTGTCTGTCCGTTTAACTCTTCAATGCTAAACCAATTTAGATAAATTTTGGTATTGAGATATTTTAAGAGGAAAAATATAACAAGTTCTATGGTTGGAATTACAATTCACACATATTATACACGATGAGCGTACTGTTATGACGTACATTGCGTATACCAAGGAACGAGAATGGGTTAGTTAAGTAAATTTAAATAAAGCTAATGATAATAATGTCAACTATCAGTAAGTATCAGCATTTGTAGGTTGATATTTTATTGCAAAAAATTTATGCGTAATAACCTCCATATAAAGCATCTAGGTACGTGTAATAAAATAACTTATCCCGTGAGAGAATTATCTTTTAGAGAATATATACGTAGCAAAAAATTATTAATAATATCAAATAACGTAAAAAAAAGTTGGTCAATATCCGAGATAAATAAACCCGGTAAATATTGAGAGTAAGAGAGGCATTGTTAATTTGTGCACTTGTAAGTAAACTAATCTACTTTCAGGCAATGTCCACAATCGTGTCACGTTACTTTTTAATTAAAACCTACTTAGGTAATCAAAAATAGTAAAACATTCGCACGCGAATGACGTAAAATTCACTAACACGAGTTTTAATTAGCGTATTTTGAAGCTGTCGGTCACAATTAACAATTGTTTTACCTCGGTGATCTCGTTCGTCAAATCCGACTGCACACGTTGTACTCAGCTGGGTACTGTAGCCGTGGGATCAGAATATTCCATTTATAGGTGCAGGGTTGCTTTGTGCTGATATTTTTTTGTTATGCCATCGCTTAAGCGTGAGGCTCACACACGTCTCTTTCGCCGACCAGCTGTTTAGAGCCAACTAGGTATGTTCGCCAAAGCTCGTACAGCACGAACTTCTTGAGCCATTTACCAATTTTACCGAAAATTACGATAAATGCACCCAGCTTCAGTACCTACGCAGCAATTATCCACTCATATGTTGCACAAATATCCCTCGGTGGTCTATTACAGTTTAGAACTACAACGGATCTCCTGTTTTGCATTGAATGTTTATCACGAACTGGCATTTTCAAGTTACAACGTGTAGTCAGCGTACACCGAAAATTATATACTACTCAAATGCTTAACAAGTGTTCTGTAGACAGTAAGAAATGCCTCGCTAATAGAAACTTGATTTGCAATATCGTTAAATGCTCGCAAGTATGATTAATTGTAGACACTTCACTGAAATTACTGATTGACTGGTCCAGTGGTATCGAATGGCCTGGGTACTGAGTCGAAAGTCGTGGGATTTATAAGGGTAAACTGTGAAAAATCTTGAATAGTTGTCAACAAAATGACGTCAATTTCAGGTATATTCGTTTTAGCAGATATTGTCACGCTTTCTATGGACATTTTTCTTGAAATGTCGAAGTTTATTCAACTTAGGCTACGAATATGAAATGTTCTCAATTTGGCTGAAATTAAGTAGAATTAAAGATGACAATTAAATGTGACGATAGTTAAGAGCAATTTGAAAGTACGAGATACAGTCGGTTAGAGAGAGCTCGTCTGAAAGATACAAATTATGAAAAACCTGCTTTATTAGGTACTCAAATTAAGCGATGAAACTACAAAATAATAGGTATCAGCTCATTGTTTTAGACTTATCTTACTTGATATATAGGGGAAACTGCCCAGTTTTTCTGCCTACTGCTGTTTACACCTAGAATGTTAAGTTAATACACGTGATAATTGATTGTACATTCATAGGAGCCAATAACTGATATTGGATGACAATAATTAGGTATTTTATAAAAAACTTAACATAGGTCAGAAAACAAAACTAATTATTATTATCGTATGGCTTTAAGTCCTGTTTATAGTCTAAACTAATGTATGGGCATTTTATATTGCATTTGTGCATTCGTTTATTAGCGTTTCAGTCAGCCCATTTGACAGAGAGGTGACACAGAGAAGATTAAGTGATCGGGAGCCACCCTTTGCAAGACCTTTTTCAAATGAAAAAAAGTAAAGCGTAGATATAGTTTTTAGAGTAAAGCAAAATTGTCGCAATTTTTACTGAGGTCGGGTTTATTGGCAATTATTCAATATTCTATGCACAAAACATCAATTTTAAAATCTTCAAAATCATCATTGATTACCATATGCGAGAAACTAGAAAATTGATTGAAAAATGAGTGGCCAGACGAAGAAATTGAACATAGATAGAATCACTTCCTAAATTCTGATTTGGATCATTGATTTGCACTTATAGTAACTGCACGCACAAGTGCACATATAGTTTTCACGGCCTTATATGTACAGTCACGAACTTTATTTTGGGAATCAGTTCCTAGAAATGTTCTTAGAGCACTCATTATGCAATAAGGCTGTAAGTTCCAAATCAATAATAGTGTGAGATCAGTTCGAATAACGATGGGCGTTGTGTTACCAATTAGTGGTTGTTGTTTAGACGTGACCGTAGTAACCACCGAAACATACATGTCGTGGGAGGGTAAGAATACACCTGTCACTCTCTCATACATTTCAGTCGGAAAAAATCGGAAATGATCATCCCGCGCTCGTTCCATTGTGTTGGCATAATTGAGAGCAGTAACGTATAAACAGCGCAGAACGCGGTGATAATACCAACATACCAACTGACATGATAATTATACGTATCATATTATACAGGGTAAGTCTTTATAAAGTGCACATATTGGGATATTCAATTAAATTTTATCGACGAAAATCATTTTTTTTTTTTTACACATACTATATTCGATCTAAGATTTAAAGTTCCAAATTAAAGTTCGTGACTGTATAGTAACTTAAAAAGACATTTTTGCAGAGTTGTAGTAAATATTTTTTGTTATGAAACATTATATATGTTAATACTTTAATAATTATTTCTATAATTTGCTAAATAGAATGAACGCATTAAACTTTATCCTAAACTTCATCACCTTCATGCTGAAACGGCTGGACGCATTTGGAATTAATACATAGGCCACCTTTTATCCTGAAAAACAAAACACTGTTTCTGGCGGTCAATGCGGACGCAGTTGCGGGCAGAAACAAGTTAATTAAGTATAACAATAGAAAACAAGAAAACTATTCCAATTTACCTATCTGGCTTATATATCGCAATCAAATTATATGTGACGTTCTCAATATAAAGGGACCTTATGGAGGAAGGCAGTTACGCTCTTCTTATTCTTGTAACTATACGAATACTATGGTAACAGTTCTAAAAACGGCGTAACCACCTGCCTCCATAAGGTCCCTTTATATTGAGAACGTCACATATTGTTGACGTTATAGTAGCTCTTACTGTCAATCGAAAAAAAGCTACCATATTGTCAACAATATCTTAAAGATATGTATATCTTTAAGATATTGTTGACAATATGGTAGCTTTACATAGATTAATATGACTTCGTTATATACCTAGTACCTACGAGAAAGGGTTGTTTTTTTAGGACTTAGGACTTGATATCAGAAACAACGACGACAAGGCCCAGGCCCCCTAGCATGCATGCACAAGATAAAATTGGAAAGCTGCTAGGGAATTTAATACATCTATTCCATATTTTATCGTAAGACTTCACGCTTAAGGTCTAAAATAAAATAGTAAATTTTACCTCGTGTAAGTATGCATGTTAACCTTTTCAACGCCATGTCAAATACAAAAGTCGTCACTCACACCTCAATGACAGCTGAAAACCAGAGCTAATTTCAACCTTACGTCATAGACACTCGGGTCTATTTTTCGCTGTCAACCGTGACGGATATATCCGTCGTTGGCGTTGAACCAGAGGTGCGGATATATCCGTCAATGGCGTTGAAAAGGTTAAGCCCGCGGCATTATAATTGCATCTGGGCTATTTCTTTAAAAAATTGGAAAGAGGTTTTGACTTGGGCGGAACTTGACCTGACGATAGCCGATTTATTATACGTAATAATTAGGTACAGTCGAGGACAGAAAGATGTACACATTTGGACCTTATTACAATGGAATAAGGTGAAAAAATGTATACATCTTTCTGTCCTCGACTGTACTTAGCTTAAAGAAAACAAGGAAATCTGCTACCTTAATAATTTAATATTTCATAATATCAGACAGAACTCTAACAACCGTGACCGTACCTACGGTCGATTAATTATTCTCATTACAAGAAGGCCAAAAATGTTTTCATCAGACGCATCTGTTGGACCGCGATACGATCTTTTATTACCATATTTATCTACATAGCAACATAATAATTTATCAATTTTGCTAAACGGACAATACGTAGGAAGTTTGTTTGGATCTTTTGTGATTTGATTTTATACAGCTTCAAAGTTGCCCGTGTCTTCGTACGCGCGGAGATTACTTCACGTCAAAGGGGGAAATCCCCTTTTCACCCTTTAGAAATGGTTTTTTTTAATGTTTCATAGTCGATACAAACCGATATTTATGAAATTAAGCTAAAAACCACCGCGAACGAGCTTTCAATTAAAATCTTTATTAAAATCGGTGCATGCGTTTAAGTCCTAGGCGATGACAGAAAGACGGACTAACATTCACACAGAACTACAACTAACAAACACACAACGCCGACGACGTGGTTAGCCTAGTTGGTAGTGACCCTGCTTACGAAGCTAGCGGTCCCGGGTTTGAAATTATTTATTTATTCAAAGGCTCACAAAACAAGTTACAACCTGTATTACAAGATAAACATTTTAGAAATATAAAGTCTGGACTATAACTCTTAACTATGTGTGCACAGTGAGATATACATTTATCCTGGTATGGGCAAATATGTGTGATATGATAGGTATATATGTATTGATAATACTCATATTTACAACTCTGCCTTAAAATACTATGGCACACGTCAAACTTCAAAATGATAGTGTTGCCTTTTACCAATTGTAGCACCCGTTCATTGAAATAATGTATTAGCCCAAAACAGATCCGACTATTTTTCCCAGTAATTGTTTAATTGGTTACTTTTTAATTATAAATATTATAATCCACCAAAATAAGGGTAAAACAATAAAAATACACTCAAAGACCGTTGAAAGATAAATACCTTATTTGTGCGTAACTACGTTTAAACACTACCTCAATATTATTTAAATTTAAGTGTTCATATTTGATTATAACTGATATATACCTACCAAGACTCGCGGATCCCACAGTCAAACTGTGAAAACAGTTTTGCGGGACGTTGTTCTACAAATAAGCATGTTAATATGTTATAATAAATATAAAAATAATAATAAAAAATTAATATTTGTGAGCGCGAGTATTTGTTCCTGAGTCATGGATGTTTTCTATACATAGTATAGTTAAGTAGGTTCCTATATATTCTTCTATATAAGTAATGTATATCGTTGCCTAGTACCCATAGTTCAAGCCTAGAGCTTAGTTTGGGTCAATTGTGTGAGATTGTCCCCTGATATTTATTTTTTTATAACACCCTCTTTTTTGGGTCAGAGATGAAGAATTTCTTAGTTCACCGGAGGTGCATTTTGTACGGAGTAGGTATAAAGATATACTCCGTACAAAATGCGCCACGTAAACGATTTTTAGCACTGACATTTTTATTGACGTACCGAAACGAATCGCTGATTTAGTTACACAAGGTTTAATGAGGTATCACGAGAATCATGGTTTCGTTCGGCTGCCAAATAAACAATGCAGTCGTTACGCCCATGCCGTGAGACACCAATGAAACAAATACGCATTACATTTAATCACATTGTACTAATTGTTACACTTTACCGTGACGTGTCTTGATTTATTACGTCTAGAGTCGCTTGCACCAAAAAAAACTACCTAATTTTAAGACAATGAAGTCGGTTAAAAATTGACAATTGGTTTCGTGTCTGACATCCTTAAACTATATACTTAAGTAAAAGCGTCTTGAAAATTTCTAGTTAGTTTTTCTTGATGTCGACTGAGATCACCTGACAGGTTTAAGTACTAATTTTATTGTACCTCCGGGGGATTTAATCAGGTGATCTAAATGGATATCACAAACTTTCAGGTGCAAGCTACTCTTTTACTTAGTGCAATGGAAGCACGTATTTTTATGGCTTTTTTATATGGCGTTTGAGTCTGTTCTAGCATACATTATGTTAGGACTATGATAAGCAATGATCTTTCAAAATTAAGAAATATTGAGTTTTTAGTAATCTATCGGTATAATTCTAGACTAAAATGAAGGACACTTGGATATTTCCTTAATGAGTATTTCACCTCAAGGGTAACAAATTAGTAGGTTCTACGTGATGCTTCAAAAAATAATAATTTAAAACACCTTGTCTCTTATTTATTTTGTAATGCCGATAACGAAGTAATTTCTCACGTAGATACTACAAACACCTCTGTCTAAAACAAAAGATTGTATTCAATCAGTCCTTTAGTCAATGTTAGCTGTAACGAGCTGTAATTAAGTAATACCTTGGGACGATGTTACTGAGATCTGAGGTTGGAAGTTCCGATAATAGGACATACAAAATATAGGACCTATCTAGTAACCTTGTGACCCAACAACGGTGAAAATTAAAGGCATTCGTTAAAATATATTTGAACTTTAAATATGTAACATAAACATGCTTGAAATGTTTACTGCCGAAACTTGAGCCTTACAATGTTACGGGGGCACTAAGTATTAGCCATTTCTATAAATTGTTACTCAGTTGTACAGCCAAGAATTAAACTAAATTTTCTCCGTATTTAATGACGAGGGTAGGCGCCACAGGACAACACTCTGGCAAGCTGCTTTGACGACATGATTAGCCTAGTTTGCAGCGTACCCTACCAATCTAGGCTAACCATATCTACGAATCTAAGCAATCCCGGGAATTTACCTAAACTTGATGCATGTTCATTCAATAATGTGTTCCCATCTCACTCACGCATGAATGAACATGCGTCAAGTTTAGGTAAATTAGCTCTACCTATTCCGACCACTGCTTATTACCAACCTATGTACAAATATAAGTTACCTACACGTATGTTAAGTTTGACGTCATGGTGTAATGTTAATTGTAGCCCATATTCCTAAAGTGTGATGGTTGTTTCAGCAACCGGAAATCAGTAAATCTGAGGTCCAGCCCACTTCACAGAAAAGCGTAATTAAATCCGTGTAAAGGTTCTCACGCCGGAGGGAGACCATTAAATATATCTCCTTACAAGATAATATCATAATAAGTCTTGCTTAGTAATGTTATTACAAATTGTAACATCAAGAATATACCACTTATTTGCCGACTTGTCTTTAATTAAAACTTCAGGAGATTAATTATCCGTTTTTGTTGAAATCCTCAAAAAAAAATCTCGTTCTGTCTTTAAATCATCACAAATAACTGGGTGTAGTGTCGTTAAATTAAAATATTTTCTTATCTTCAATCAAGTTTATTCACAGTACGTCTTAACAAAAAATATAAAATCGTAAAAAATATATGGCAGTGAGCATCGAAATAACAAATAACTAGTGTAACGGAACTAGCTTCATCTAAGCTATTTCGTCACTTCACAAAATAATTTGTAGGCGGAAAAAAGTTAATAATAAATAATACTAAAAATAAATTATAATTTTAGAAGCAAATAAATCAATACTATGAAGGGGCTTTGTAATTATTATAATCAAACTTAATCCATTTATAATGTATGTAAGCTAAGTTAAAAAAGGGCAATATTCAGTAACAATTACTTAAAAATAAAATTAAATAAATAAAGTTTTAGAACCAGTATAAAAACTTGAATCAGTATAAATGCTTAAAATTCTTGGGAAGGAATGAATAAATTATTGTTGCTAAGCGAAATTTAAATTAAAAGAAATTGAGTCCTATTCGTTAGACATTACGATATGTTTGACAATACAGTTAGAAAAAGGGACGCCATCTTAACGTTAGACGCATCTATAATACGGAATAAAAAAAAAATGTCTAAATAGAAAATCAACTTTAAACTAAAGGCCATAATGTCGGAATTGGAACCGATGTAAGACTTGTAGCAGGGCCGCCATTCTTGTACGTCGGCGCCAGGTGCCCAGATGTCTAGACATCATCAGAGTTCTGCCTAGATAGAAAGTGAACTTTAAACTAAGGGACATAATGTTGGAATTTGAAGCGATGTAAGACTTGTAAGAGTTGGAATTGGGCCGCCATGTTTCTGCACCGCGCCGGGAGAGCGGACGTCTAGATAGAAAATGAACTTTAAATTTAAGGGAATAATGTCGGAATTTGAAGCGATGTAAGACTTGTAAGAGGGCCGCCATTTTTTGTACGCCGCACCGGGAGGGCGAATGGTTACTCGTAGATAGAAAATGAACTGTAAACTGAAGGTCATTATGCTGGAATTTGAAGCGATGTAAGACTTGTAAAAGTTGTCGGGGTCGAGAAGGCATAAATAGATGTGAATAAGGGTGATCTTGACTTTTGCTTGGCGGTCGTCAGAGGAGTAAGTTGTAGCCGAAAACTGGGAGCAGATTTTTATTATATTGTACTTATGTATTTGTACATATTATTTAACTGGGGTAATTTAGTATATAAATATTTGACCTTTGCTTGGCGGTCGTCAGAGGAGTAAGTTGTAGCCGAAAACTGGGAGCAGATTTTTATTATATTGTACTTATGTATTTGTACATATTATTTAACTGGGGTAATTTAGTATATAAATATTTGACTTTTGCTTGGCGGTCGTCAGAGGAGTAAGTTGTAGCCGAAAACTGGGAGCAGATTTTTATTATATTGTACTTATGTATTTGTACATATTATTTAACTGGGGTAATTTAGTATATAAATATTTGGCTTTTTGTTGGCGGGCTTCGGAGGAGTAAGTTGTAGCCGAAAACTGGGAGCAGATCTTTATTATATTGTACTTATGTATTTGTACATATTTTTTTAACTGGGTTAATTTAGGATATTAATATTTGGGTTTATAACAATCGTCGGTTGGGTGAATTGTTGCTGCCACTGGGAGGTTGGAGTTAATACTTATTTCTTGGGTATTTGTGGACATCATTTAAATGGGTTAATTTAGAATTTAATTATGGGGTTTTGATGATGCATCTCGATGAGATATAATGGATTCACAGCCTGAAATTTGGGGTATATTATTTAATTGTGTTAGTTTAAGGTTTAATATTTGTGTTCCAGGTATTTAACTTATAGTGAATGTTTTGCTTGGTGTTAATTTTGTTTTTAATTCCAGGTCTCCGCTTTGTTCGACTTACTTGGTAGTCGTTGGGCTGAGATCCAGGCAGACGTTGATAACAATTATAAAACTTCACTTACATTTTGGTTAAGGGATATTTGAATATCAGATCTTATCTTTTAACCAAGTAAGTCAAGGGTTTTCGCGTACGGCTCTGACGGCTGTTAACTCGCGTTTCGTCAGATATCACTAGCAATATTCTGTAAATTTGCTCTTCAGGTACCGTAACTGGAACCGATGCTTTGGCAGTGGGGACGGTATGCAGAATATGTATTAGTGATAGTCCCTTATTTATATATTTATATATCGACCACCTTAGGTATTTATCCGACTCGGATGCCAACTTAAGGCTTTCATTAGCCGGCGGAACAGTCTTAGGATTACACACAGGAATTCTAGTTCCGAAGTTTTTGTCATGATAGGTTTAGCTGGTCTAGCAGGGTATCTTTACACCGAGATATTCTGACACTACACATCTACACGATTAATTGTAAATGTAAGAGTTACGTGACTCTTTAGTTTGGTTCAAAACAGTAGAATTTTAGGGTTTGTTAGGTAGTTAGAAGTTTCCTCATTACACCGTGAGGAGCTTTAATACACATAATTGTGCTTTAGCTAGGCAAGAAATCGTCAAATCACGTTAAAAAACAAAATCACAATAAAAGCTAAAATATCCATATAATTAAATAAATTATAACGATTATAGTAAAATGAACTATATTTCAAATAATAAGAATTTAAATATTATGCGAATAAATTCAATAAGTTAAAAGCTAAGGCAAATATTGTGTGAAGTCAATTCATAAGATGAATGACACTTCACGACTAACTAGTCTGTGGTAGAGAGGGCGCTGAAAACGTCAAACTGATGTATTGGTAGAAAGCGTTGAGAATGATTTCGAGCCGGTTTTGGATGATTTAAAGCAGAAAAATGTTTGTTCACAAGTTAAATTAAGCTGCAGTCTTACTTCGAGAAACATAAAAGTGATATAATGTTGAGTCCAAGTCAAACCAGTGATTGAAAAGTGATCAAATAGATCAAATAGTTAATCAATAATACTCCAGCTGGGTTGATTCATAGTTAGCATTATGAAACTGGAGGATTCTAAGTATGAACCTCATAAAACCAGTCTGGGCTTATTACGGGCAGAAGTCCCGAAGCGTTACTTCCCGTAGAGTGGAAAACAAGTGCACTTCATACAAGATAGGACTAGATTGTTTTAGAATGAAAACAAATTTCCAGATAGAATCAATACCAGTTATTTTACCTTTTAAACTGAATCAATCAAGCTATGAGTTTTAAATATAAAACAAGTAGTGGGTAAAGAGCCCAAATTACCATCCTTATTATGTTTCTTGAGGTTAAGATTAACCTAGGGATATTGGTTTCAATTATTAGGAGAACAAACCTAAGTAAAAACCTAGCTAGCATGCTAATTCTGCATCTCTAAGTAAGAAGCACTACTTATATGTATTGAAATGGTCAAATTTACCGTTAAAGTAAAATTCAAATAAAAGGCTAGAAAGTCTTACATAAATTATTTTGATTGTTGATAACAAATAGATAGTATGTGGAGCAATATATAGTCTGGGACGTATTGCACAGATCCCTGCGGTCCGGAGGGGCAGGAATCCTCCCCCTAAATTAGGGGGGGCCCTCATAAGCCATTTCATTATATATATTTAGCGTCACCGAGAACCATAAAACTCATTTTAATCGACATTAGATTTTATTACTTGAAAGCGATGAAGTAAAACCACCTTCTAATTCTGCTACTCAGTTGCCTTAACATGTCAGAGTTAGGTATGGTTATTCTAGGCTTGTATCTGATACTAGGAATCTAGGTCCCCTGATAAAACTATAAATTTGGGCCGGAGATACAATATTAACTCCCTATGTTGGTTGATTGTATCTGTATACCATATTCAAATCCAATAAGTACCTAATAATTGGATAAACAGGGTATGGAAATAAATGCTATAATTATTATAGAAAAATTAGAATTACAATTCTTCAGATATAAAATTTCTAATACAAATAATAATGAAAATTAGGTCTAGTTTCAATCTAAGCTCTGGTTGTACTATGGGAGCTAAACAATGATATGCATACTTGTAAAGGAGAATACTCACTTGAAAGTAAAGTAAACATCCATGACTCAGGGACAAAGTAATTATTACACAAATATTTGCCTGCGTCAGGTTTCGAACCTGGGACTGCTAGCTTTGTGGGCAGGGTCGTTACCAACTGGCTAACATTCATTAATATGTCAATATAAAAGTTATATGAGTTAATATACTATAATAGTAGAGCAAATATAAATTTAATTAATATTTTAGGTTGTACTACAAATCAAATAAAGTCATTAAAGTATGAGAATCTGATAACATTTATTATTACTGAAAATATTGCTGGATTTTCAAATAATGGGGTAAAACAAGTTGTTAGGGTATTTCTGTTTCAATGCATAAAATAAATCATAAGTATATCTCCATTTTATAAGTTGACTATTAAGTATTAATTAGGTTCATTAGGTAAGTTAGGAAAGTAAACTATAAGTCTTAATTAGTTTGAAAAGAACTTGGTTGCTACTGTCATAACTAGGAGTAAAACCACTATGATGATCACATTCTATAACAAAGGCCAAAATATAAATAAAACTAGCTTCATAAATTTAGGGTTCCTTATCACATCATTTCTGATATGAATACCAACAATTCCAAATTAACAACTAAATATTTTACCAATGGGTTTAGCTTATTAATTCTTATTATTACAATTACTAGGAGGTTAACCGGTCTTTTTACAGTTTGGAGACCGTGACCAAGGATGTATGACTTATTTACAATATGGTACACCAAAACCAGAATATTTAAATAAATATGGGATTGAGTGCTATAATATTAGTCGGTGACTAAATTAGTTGGCACTTTTACTTTTAACATCAATGAAATATTGTAATCAGTTTGCAATACTGTAGTGAATTGTTGGTGGTACATATCTGAAGGATTATTACTTGTATTTAGCTAAGTTAGTAGTGATCGCTTGTAGCGATCACAATTTGTTGACGTGGTGGATTAGAACATTTAAGACTTATAGTTGACTGTAAATGGGTGATCATTAAATTAAAGCTCAATAGGGGTTCGCAATAACATTAACAGAAACATAACATTGAACTAACTTACAAAGTAACCTACAAAGCATCTATATTATATGAGAAATAAAACACAGATAGTATAAACATTATCGGTTGTAATCTTAACTTTACATGAAGTTTATGTTATCATAATTCGTCATTTCCTCCTAAATTTTCTGCATTTCCATGTAATGTCGGCGTAGTGAAGTGGCATTGTCTTTCACGTTCCGTGGGTGTCGTAAGGAGCGATTATTTTAGAGCAGATTATTAGGTTGGACTGTCAAGCTTTTGCAGCAACGTTACTCGACGTTGCTTCTTGAATTCACAAATTTGTTGAAGTAGCATTGAGGCTTCATGTACTCTGCCTAAGTTGAAATGCGGGCGAGAGGTTGAGCTTCATGTTAATAAACTCTTGACGTTACTCAATTCATTATTTCAAACACCAAGTCGGGTCTCTTCCATTTATCGGGAGCACTAAAGATTAGTTCACTTTTCTATTAGTAAACAATTGAAAATCCGGATTTAGGTCATCGAATTTCCTAGCTATATAAGCGCAATATTTTCTCACTAATTGCTTGTGGATGTGCTATTGTCTATCCCAATACGATTGTAATAATTAATGGGTCGTCGCGGTCGATACCTTGATCGATATTATTCTGTAATAGTCACAGATAGTAATAATATGATGGCAATTATTTGGCAACGTTTGACGTTAGCCTACGCAGTTGTTAAGGGTGTTTGAGACACGTAAATAAACGCGCGTGGGGTATTTAAAAGGATAAGAGATGTTTAATAATAACACAATAAAATATTACATAAAAGTTGGCGGGTTACTTTATTAAATATCAACTGGTTTATTTTATATATCTAGTTAAATTGTTAATCGTTGAAGTACAGTATGTTGTCTCCACTATGATGCAACAACAAAACTGTTTTGGTATGCGTTGGGCTAGTTCTTGAGGGATTAGCGTGGTCGGCTGGAATCGCCATTAATAACACTTTTAGAGGCTACTAGGTGAAGTTCCTAGTCATGAACATTTATTCATTAATAAGTGTATCTATTTATACATGTTGGGTTGCACTGAGATAAGCAATATGCGTTTATGTAGCAGTAAACTATTACGTTACTGTTAGACACTTAAAGTAGTAAATCGTCATACTATAAAGGCATTATTGATTAAATTAAATTCAGCAAGTTGATAGTTATCTATTTACTTTAGCATAAAGGTAATTGCGGGTTCCATTGCCAAACCCTCCTTTATAGTTTGTTTTGGAAACAAGTTATAAAAAAATAAAATAAAATAAAAACCATATAGTAACAATACAACTATTTTATTTTATAAAGCTTATACCATACAAAGGGTTAAGTAAGTTACCTTGACTACAGTGAAGTGACCTATTAACAAAAATAGTTTATTAAATAGAACTATGTATTACAAATTTAATATTTTTAAATGAAAATTTTATTTACATGTTTGTTCCTTTTAGTCAAATTATTGGCTAGATAGAATAAACGAGTGCAATTTGTTTAGTGGAAGTTAGTGAGTGTTAGTGCGCATAAAAGATAATATAAAAGGAAAAGATAATTAAAACTCAGAACAATTAGGGGGCGTCAATCTGACTTTAAAGAAGATAATGAGAACGGTGAACACCTTATCTATTAAATTAAACAAAATAAGCGAAGAAATTCAAATATCAAAACAAAAAAAAAATGAGATAGGAACAAAGCAAGTATATTATTATTATTAAACAATTATAAAATTATCAAAATATGGAGAAAACATAATTATTGAAATTCACTAAAGGAAATCAAAATAATTTACAACTATTGTGGGGTCGGTATTGGATACCTTAGATTTTTTAAAGTTGGGCTTTGGTTTATAATACAAAGAAAATACTTGTAGAAGCGAATTAATAAATCCAAAATGATAAACAGTAAATACAAAAATAGCTACTTGTTATTTTCTTCTTCTAAAACGCGCTTGAAAGCAAGTGGTTGCCCGTCTTAATTTACTGTCAGAGATGGGGATGCTAGACAAGTTATTATATTTCGTTAACAGGGTTTGAAAACAATTATACAAAGGAAGGTGTAAATAACACAGAAGTACAGGTTAAATTGTTATTCATAGAAACATTTAAGTTAAATCACCAAGATTCTAAAGAATCATAATTTACATCAGCTGTAAAAAAAAAAAAGGAGAAGTTAAATTGTTAGAGTTTCATAGGAAAAATTAAGAAGGGGGCGCAATTAAATTGGACAATTGGGATATGGAGAATAATGTTGGTTTTCGCACCGGGTTCTAACTGAGTGCTAGAATAGCAATATTGAAGGATGAAATTATTGAACAGTTTTATTTGTAATGGGACGCCAGGGGGCGTTTAAAGTAATTAAACATATAAGAGATAAATTCAATTAGATATATCACGAAACAATTAAAACAATTGCTTATGTCATGTCATATCTGTCAAAATTAAATTATAAGAACATAGTTAAGGTCCGCGGTTACTCTCAAAAAATCAAAGGGTTTATTCAACGAGTTCAAAACACTTGTGCCCGTTCCTGTCTTGGCGTTCCATTGTAGGTTCATGTCACACTTCACTTTAATAAACGCCACTTTCTTAAAATTCTACATAGACGCAAGCCTCATCTGGCATGTCTCCTCTTGGGGTAGCTAAACACCAGGCCTCAACATATCTCTTCGGGAAAATTGTCTTTCGTAAGCCACGGGGTTCATGGCAATGAGGGTCACCATTGTTGTCCATCAACATACGTTAACTGCTTTTCGTGAGTTTCAAATATGTAGCGACAAAGTGTTGAAAAAAAAATCCGTCCCACCGCTCAGGAATCTGAAATGTAAACATAATTTAAAGCTCAAGGCTCAAAAGGTCGAGAAAATTTTAGAAATGACACTAATTGCGTCTATTAGGTTCGTTACATACCTGCGTTTGCGCCTCACAAGAGCATGATGTTACTTGCTGTTTGTACATCTCATTTGACTTTGCAAAATGTAATTTGTGGTTTCAATCGGGTTTCTCGGTCTTTGATTTAATTTTGTTGCGAATAATGTAATAATGAAATTGTTTAGTTATCATAGATAAGACCTAGGTTATTTATATTCTTTTTCTTTAAAGTCACAGACTATCTAAATTTGTGCAAAGCGAAGTTTGCACGACGGCATTATTAAGTTGCATTACATGTTTTAAGCCGGCCTTACACGGTCTAAGTCAGATTGTGGGTTCGTGTTCATGTTATTAATTAAGGAAGCACGAATTTGCATATAATTTAACTATCACATAATAATATAACTATAATCTGAACTTTTTCTGATTATGAATTTCTCATATTGATCTGACAGATTAATCTGACATACGTTATGAATTCTGAACGCACCCATTTTCATACATTATTTATGGTCGAACACACATCCTCGAATTTCAGATTATGAATTTAGTTGACATTGCAATAATAAGTATAGATACCTACTGACGTTCATGACATAACTGATTAATCGGAAAACTTAAGACAGAATGCGGCAAGTCACCGGGATTTGTATTATGAATTCGGAGTCTTGAATCGGATTATGTATGACCGGCCTTATCTAGTTCTTTTTGGTTTTAATAGTGAGTAAGGAAATGTAGTGTGTAAAGTTGAAAGATTTAACAAATAAGGACAGTCTTGTTTATATAGCTTCTGAGTGGAAAGGGAGAGGCCTGTCCATGATTATTTACTAAGAGGACATTAAATACTAGAAGTTGGAAAGTTAGATGGGTTAGTGAATTTGAATGAAATCCTTGGAAGTTATTAATCATAGATAGAGGGGTGAGTTGGCGGCCTTTCGTTAGGTAGGTTAAGGGAAATTTATACTAACAGTAAATTATTTAAAATTTTAAAAATATATATATAAATAAAAAAAAATATTAGAGCGAAAGTAACTAGAGGCGTCTAGGATGGTTGGTCAGGATAAAGTCTTTGGAAAAAAAATAGAAGGGGGTTATATATAAACATATAAAAAAAAAATTAGATCTTTTTGAAAAAAAAAAAGGGGATTCAAGGGGTTTTGCAACCAAATATATAATAGTTGAAGAAAAAAAAAAAACAAAATTAAATTAAATTAAGAAAAATTTTAAATTAAAAAGTAAAATATAATTGTGGGAAGTAAAAATTGGATATCGCAATTAACATCTAAAAGAAAAAAAAACGGAATGGTTTCTCTCTGGATTTATATCACTGAAGTTAAGTGATAGATGTTTTTCTTGTCAATCTTTAGTTGTTTTTACTAATTGGATTTGTCGGTTAGTTAGAATTATAAATAGGAAGAATATATCATAATACCACGATAAAAATAAAACTAAATTAATTTAGTGTCACGTTCGAACAGTACAGTGGAATGTTTAGTGGAGTGAATCAGAGATTGAGGAAGGAAGACAACTATATAATTTTCAATTAGGGACAGACAAGACATTTATTTGCAACAGACAATAAATAATGGAATTGGACTGACCTAGGTAAGAGGCTATGTATTTCAATGTTCTGCGAATAGTGATACGGGTTTTACTGTTATTTAACCGGAGACATAAAACTTATACAACAGATCTCTTTGTGAGGGAGTGGTAGGTAAGTCGATATGTTTGACAATTCCAAAGTTAATTTTGGCCACAGGGAGATCTTTCCTATACAGTGCCCGGGAGGCGTTTGATATTCACTCTACTCATACCCCATTGAGTTTATGAGAATAGTTATGGATAATTATTCTTGATAGAGTTGTGGTAAATGTTAAAATATGATTGGTAGAAACTATAAGTAATGGAGTTTGTATAGAGGGATATATAAAGGCTTTTTAACATGAATAGCCAGATGTGCAACATTTTGTGATAAAATGTCAATATCTTTATATATTGCTATTAGAGCTGAAACTGCCTGAGAAACAGTTTTCCTTCATACGAACTAAATGCGCTTGGTTCCAGAGATATTATTAGACATAACCACAGTTCGAAGTTAAGAATAAGAGTTATTTCTATGAACATAAGCTAAATGGTATAAAAACACATATACATCATATTACAGGATGGTTTTAATAAATGACAGTAAAATTTGTTGAGATTATTTTGTGAATTAGTGGTTAGAATATTTTCTTCCTGTTGAGTAGAGAGGAATAGTAAGTGGAAAGTTAAAATGGTGATTGGAGACAGAAAGAAACATATTCTAAAGGGGGCGGATGTAACGGAACTAGCTTCATCTAAGCTATTTCGTCACTTCACAAAATAATTTGTAGGCGGAAAAAAGTTAATAATAAATAATACTAAAAATAAATTATAATTTTAGAAGCAAATAAATCAATACTATGAAGGGGCTTTGTAATTATTATAATCAAACTTAATCCATTTATAATGTATGTAAGCTAAGTTAAAAAAGGGCAATATTCAGTAACAATTACTTAAAAATAAAATTAAATAAATAAAGTTTTAGAACCAGTATAAAAACTTGAATCAGTATAAATGCTTAAAATTCTTGGGAAGGAATGAATAAATTATTGTTGCTAAGCGAAATTTAAATTAAAAGAAATTGAGTCCTATTCGTTAGACATTACGATATGTTTGACAATACAGTTAGAAAAAGGGACGCCATCTTAACGTTAGACGCATCTATAATACGGAATAAAAAAAAAATGTCTAAATAGAAAATCAACTTTAAACTAAAGGCCATAATGTCGGAATTGGAACCGATGTAAGACTTGTAGCAGGGCCGCCATTCTTGTACGTCGGCGCCAGGTGCCCAGATGTCTAGACATCATCAGAGTTCTGCCTAGATAGAAAGTGAACTTTAAACTAAGGGACATAATGTTGGAATTTGAAGCGATGTAAGACTTGTAAGAGTTGGAATTGGGCCGCCATGTTTCTGCACCGCGCCGGGAGAGCGGACGTCTAGATAGAAAATGAACTTTAAATTTAAGGGAATAATGTCGGAATTTGAAGCGATGTAAGACTTGTAAGAGGGCCGCCATTTTTTGTACGCCGCACCGGGAGGGCGAATGGTTACTCGTAGATAGAAAATGAACTGTAAACTGAAGGTCATTATGCTGGAATTTGAAGCGATGTAAGACTTGTAAAAGTTGTCGGGGTCGAGAAGGCATAAATAGATGTGAATAAGGGTGATCTTGACTTTTGCTTGGCGGTCGTCAGAGGAGTAAGTTGTAGCCGAAAACTGGGAGCAGATTTTTATTATATTGTACTTATGTATTTGTACATATTATTTAACTGGGGTAATTTAGTATATAAATATTTGACCTTTGCTTGGCGGTCGTCAGAGGAGTAAGTTGTAGCCGAAAACTGGGAGCAGATTTTTATTATATTGTACTTATGTATTTGTACATATTATTTAACTGGGGTAATTTAGTATATAAATATTTGACTTTTGCTTGGCGGTCGTCAGAGGAGTAAGTTGTAGCCGAAAACTGGGAGCAGATTTTTATTATATTGTACTTATGTATTTGTACATATTATTTAACTGGGGTAATTTAGTATATAAATATTTGGCTTTTTGTTGGCGGGCTTCGGAGGAGTAAGTTGTAGCCGAAAACTGGGAGCAGATCTTTATTATATTGTACTTATGTATTTGTACATATTTTTTTAACTGGGTTAATTTAGGATATTAATATTTGGGTTTATAACAATCGTCGGTTGGGTGAATTGTTGCTGCCACTGGGAGGTTGGAGTTAATACTTATTTCTTGGGTATTTGTGGACATCATTTAAATGGGTTAATTTAGAATTTAATTATGGGGTTTTGATGATGCATCTCGATGAGATATAATGGATTCACAGCCTGAAATTTGGGGTATATTATTTAATTGTGTTAGTTTAAGGTTTAATATTTGTGTTCCAGGTATTTAACTTATAGTGAATGTTTTGCTTGGTGTTAATTTTGTTTTTAATTCCAGGTCTCCGCTTTGTTCGACTTACTTGGTAGTCGTTGGGCTGAGATCCAGGCAGACGTTGATAACAATTATAAAACTTCACTTACATTTTGGTTAAGGGATATTTGAATATCAGATCTTATCTTTTAACCAAGTAAGTCAAGGGTTTTCGCGTACGGCTCTGACGGCTGTTAACTCGCGTTTCGTCAGATATCACTAGCAATATTCTGTAAATTTGCTCTTCAGGTACCGTAACTGGAACCGATGCTTTGGCAGTGGGGACGGTATGCAGAATATGTATTAGTGATAGTCCCTTATTTATATATTTATATATCGACCACCTTAGGTATTTATCCGACTCGGATGCCAACTTAAGGCTTTCATTAGCCGGCGGAACAGTCTTAGGATTACACACAGGAATTCTAGTTCCGAAGTTTTTGTCATGATAGGTTTAGCTGGTCTAGCAGGGTATCTTTACACCGAGATATTCTGACACTACACATCTACACGATTAATTGTAAATGTAAGAGTTACGTGACTCTTTAGTTTGGTTCAAAACAGTAGAATTTTAGGGTTTGTTAGGTAGTTAGAAGTTTCCTCATTACACCGTGAGGAGCTTTAATACACATAATTGTGCTTTAGCTAGGCAAGAAATCGTCAAATCACGTTAAAAAACAAAATCACAATAAAAGCTAAAATATCCATATAATTAAATAAATTATAACGATTATAGTAAAATGAACTATATTTCAAATAATAAGAATTTAAATATTATGCGAATAAATTCAATAAGTTAAAAGCTAAGGCAAATATTGTGTGAAGTCAATTCATAAGATGAATGACACTTCACGACTAACTAGTCTGTGGTAGAGAGGGCGCTGAAAACGTCAAACTGATGTATTGGTAGAAAGCGTTGAGAATGATTTCGAGCCGGTTTTGGATGATTTAAAGCAGAAAAATGTTTGTTCACAAGTTAAATTAAGCTGCAGTCTTACTTCGAGAAACATAAAAGTGATATAATGTTGAGTCCAAGTCAAACCAGTGATTGAAAAGTGATCAAATAGATCAAATAGTTAATCAATAATACTCCAGCTGGGTTGATTCATAGTTAGCATTATGAAACTGGAGGATTCTAAGTATGAACCTCATAAAACCAGTCTGGGCTTATTACGGGCAGAAGTCCCGAAGCGTTACTTCCCGTAGAGTGGAAAACAAGTGCACTTCATACAAGATAGGACTAGATTGTTTTAGAATGAAAACAAATTTCCAGATAGAATCAATACCAGTTATTTTACCTTTTAAACTGAATCAATCAAGCTATGAGTTTTAAATATAAAACAAGTAGTGGGTAAAGAGCCCAAATTACCATCCTTATTATGTTTCTTGAGGTTAAGATTAACCTAGGGATATTGGTTTCAATTATTAGGAGAACAAACCTAAGTAAAAACCTAGCTAGCATGCTAATTCTGCATCTCTAAGTAAGAAGCACTACTTATATGTATTGAAATGGTCAAATTTACCGTTAAAGTAAAATTCAAATAAAAGGCTAGAAAGTCTTACATAAATTATTTTGATTGTTGATAACAAATAGATAGTATGTGGAGCAATATATAGTCTGGGACGTATTGCACAGATCCCTGCGGTCCGGAGGGGCAGGAATCCTCCCCCTAAATTAGGGGGGGCCCTCATAAGCCATTTCATTATATATATTTAGCGTCACCGAGAACCATAAAACTCATTTTAATCGACATTAGATTTTATTACTTGAAAGCGATGAAGTAAAACCACCTTCTAATTCTGCTACTCAGTTGCCTTAACATGTCAGAGTTAGGTATGGTTATTCTAGGCTTGTATCTGATACTAGGAATCTAGGTCCCCTGATAAAACTATAAATTTGGGCCGGAGATACAATATTAACTCCCTATGTTGGTTGATTGTATCTGTATACCATATTCAAATCCAATAAGTACCTAATAATTGGATAAACAGGGTATGGAAATAAATGCTATAATTATTATAGAAAAATTAGAATTACAATTCTTCAGATATAAAATTTCTAATACAAATAATAATGAAAATTAGGTCTAGTTTCAATCTAAGCTCTGGTTGTACTATGGGAGCTAAACAATGATATGCATACTTGTAAAGGAGAATACTCACTTGAAAGTAAAGTAAACATCCATGACTCAGGGACAAAGTAATTATTACACAAATATTTGCCTGCGTCAGGTTTCGAACCTGGGACTGCTAGCTTTGTGGGCAGGGTCGTTACCAACTGGCTAACATTCATTAATATGTCAATATAAAAGTTATATGAGTTAATATACTATAATAGTAGAGCAAATATAAATTTAATTAATATTTTAGGTTGTACTACAAATCAAATAAAGTCATTAAAGTATGAGAATCTGATAACATTTATTATTACTGAAAATATTGCTGGATTTTCAAATAATGGGGTAAAACAAGTTGTTAGGGTATTTCTGTTTCAATGCATAAAATAAATCATAAGTATATCTCCATTTTATAAGTTGACTATTAAGTATTAATTAGGTTCATTAGGTAAGTTAGGAAAGTAAACTATAAGTCTTAATTAGTTTGAAAAGAACTTGGTTGCTACTGTCATAACTAGGAGTAAAACCACTATGATGATCACATTCTATAACAAAGGCCAAAATATAAATAAAACTAGCTTCATAAATTTAGGGTTCCTTATCACATCATTTCTGATATGAATACCAACAATTCCAAATTAACAACTAAATATTTTACCAATGGGTTTAGCTTATTAATTGTTATTATTACAAGTAGGGTTAAAAGGTTGCCATAATTTAATATCTTTAATATCTCATAAATTTTAATTATCTTGTTAGGTAGGTACAATTTGGTTGCACGTTTTAATTATGGTTACTGACTAATATAGCACATTAAATAGCTAATATTTATAATACTATCCCATACTGTAAAGCTACATTTAATTAATTAATTTAATTTAGGTTAGGTAGGTCCATTAGTTTATTGTAATTCATATTATTAATTAGTCCGGGTCATTTACATTTAGTGTGGCCGTGACTAAGATTGATATATGTTAAGTGGTCTTCTACACTAGGGAAATGTGAGGCGGATGCTGCGCCGCACGCTCCGCGATGTTACAACTTAAACGTTAACGATTTGACTTCTTTGGCAACCTGACGTATGGCAGTCGAGGGTGCTACGTTGGTTCAGGTCTAAGCAGCCTTAGGGATATCTGCGCCTTCGGCGTGGAAGCCGGTCTCGTCAGCATAGTAGGTGACGGTGTGAGTCTGGCCTGCTGGGTCCTGGTAGCTGTACGAGCCGCGGAGGACGATGACTTGCTGAGGCTTGTTCTCCTCATCATTCACCTCTTTCAACTCACCATTCTGTTCTTGTACTATGCCGTTATCGGTTTCGAAGCTGAAAACATACATAATATTAATACAAAAATAGTGTTTATATTTAAATGATTGGCCTGTCTGTTGACTCGCGGATTATAACTTGATCACGGAATTGCAATTCATTGATGGAAAAATCTGTTAGCGAAATTTTTATCATAAATATTAAAAATCATAGAGATATATCACTTAATAACACCGGCTTTGATACTTTTATGGACCTTCTTTAAGAAAAAAATCTACAGTTTATTATACAACACACACACATACACACACGGATATCAGTTTGCAGTCAATCGCTTGAAAATCTAAAACGGTTATCCGAAACTGTTAGTGTACAGACACACATTAATGTAAATTTTAAACAGGCCACAAAATAAGTGCCACCTTATTAGAACATGGAATGAAAACCTTATTAGAACAATAAACTGTGTACATATTAATGGGATTTTTAAAAAAAATTAACCACTGGGACTGGCCTGGGAGAATAAAATAAGGATAAAACATGTATAGACGAAAAGAAGGCACCGACCGAGGTACTGAGAGATAAGATGGAGATAACTTATCGTTATGTCATTATATATTTGTAGGCTCGCTGTGCGATTAAGCATGTACGACTCAAATACCTACTTGGACTTGAAACTCCCCTCGGGGGACTGCTCGAATTCCGAGCGCAGGATCTTAGGTTGCTCCTCCGCAGGCGCCGCCAGCGCAGCTGCTACCACCAGGGCGAGGACGGAGGCCACAATCTGCACACAACAACTGAATTAAAATTCCGAGTCACATAGGTAGTACATCACCAAAAATCATAAATTCCGACAACCCACCAGTTTCATTTTTGATAATGTTTATTGGGTACTTTAGTCTGATGAAGATCTGATGAACGACTGATGCCTAAACGCTCGTGACAAAATCTTTTATACATTTCTCCCGGCAATCTAACGTTAGTACTTAATGTCAAAACGGCGGCGCAAACATATGATGTCGATACCGGCCACCCGGATTCGGTCATCGATCACAAACGCACATCTCGTCTATACGTGCACAGCGAGTACCTACTTACACGCGCCTGTGTGCGTTATGTTTAACAGCAATTTGAAGGTTTTATTCACAACTATTTACCTTATAATTTGTCACTTAATATGAAATATGACAAGCGATTTAGGTCAAGGGTGAAGTTTCCTGAATAAGCAAGCATCTATGTTTACGCGTGTTTATAATTAGTATGTGTTTAAGTAATTCAGTGCCTCTTAGATTTCACTGTTTCAATGTTAGTTTAAATACGAAGTAGCTAAATACAATTCATACATTAATAGGATAAACAGGCCACATATTATTAGAATCATGAACTTGATTTCAAGTTAATAGAGGTAGGTAATAATTCTATCACATGGTGCCGATAACTGATATTTTGGATGCCGAATACGTCTTTATTCGGTTGGGGTGTCGAATTAGCCTAGTCCCAATCTAGTTTAGGCCCGCTATCTTATTCAAGGGGTTTCTACTTATTTTACTTAGAAAAGCCGTTCGATTTGCTTTTTAAAGCGCTATTTGTAAGGGTTACCTTTACCAAGGGTTTGGAATAGGTATTTCGAATGGATTAACTATCCAAATCTGTATCGCATAAAAGATGTTCGATTTTATTTTTAAAGCGCTATATTTTGAGTGTTGCCAATATCCCTTAAAAACCCTTAATTTGAATTAAGCTATTTTATGAATGTGTTTCTTCTTCACCTTTTACACCAAATTGTAATTTTTGTAGTTTTTAAAGGAATAGCGCTTAACGCATTCACTGCCGGCATTGATTTTCGAACTTTCGCCAGGTGCCGCATCTTTTGTTTTATATGAAACACGCATACCTACTGTAAAAACGCACATATGCGTTCAAGGCACTGTGTGTAAGTCTCGAGAACGCTTATATGCGTTGCCGGCAGTGAATGCGTTAAACAAAAAAGGTTACTCTTATATTTGGTTATGTAATTAACAATAAAATAAAACCGTCTTCAAAAACCTACTAAAAAGCGTTAAATAAAAACCAGCCTCATAGGAGTCCTAGGAATAGCCTATTTAGTGCCGAATAGGTACATAGAATATATCCAAGCCGGTGTCAAGTAGGTATACACAGTAGCAATGACACCATGATTCTTGCCAGCGACTTCGATATATTTTTTAGTAGGTTTTTGAAGACGGTTTTATTTTTTTGTTAAAAATTTTTTTTTCGCTTTTTAGTGATGCACCTCTTATTATTATGTGATAAACTAAAGCACATAAACATCACATTAAGAAACAATAGCCTAATACCAATCTCTCATCACCCTTAACAAAATGTCGCTGCCCAAGATGCAGGGCCGTTAATCATTGAGGAGTTCTCCCGGTAGGTACTTCACCATCAGTTGCACTTCACCATATGTGTTATAATGAGTATAAAACTAGCTTCATAGCTTCATAGTCTTAATAAAGAAATCTCATCGCTGGTGTCAATCACTTACGACTAAGCCAGTTCCGGTGGTCACCTCTGGTTTTCATCATCAGTTCCTCGTCGCCAAGAGGTGCTTTTGTAATGCAATTTCTTAAGGTCTTGCAGGTAATACCAAAATCGCTGTATGTGTGCCTATAACTTTTGAGGAGTTCCCTCGATTTCTCATGGATCCCATCATCAAATTCTGATTTCGTGACAATGGGACCACCTCGGAAGTATACCCTTTCAAACAAAAAAAGAATTTTCAAAATTGGTCCACAATTGACGGAGTTATCGCGTAACAAACAAACAAAAAAAAAAAGCAACATACAGACGAATTGAGAACCTCCTCCTTTTTTGAAGTCGGTTAAAAAGAGGGATATCAATTTACTGCTGACGATCTGTGCTTTAGCTGTTTAGGTTTCCCTTGTGTGAATAGTTTAACAAATAACTTAGGTGCGGTAACAAAGGTGCGAATATCGAATTTAAAAGGAAAACTATCACGACTGCGTAGACTTTATTGGTTCCTGAGTTAAAGACGATTTAAATGTTTATACTTACCTACCGAAAATCAGCTAAGATAATTTGCTAACATTTATGTTTTTTTGGAGATAGTTGTTTGTGTTGTAAGAATGGCGACGGAACCCTACACTGAGCATGGTCGGACATGCTCATTGCTCATTGCCCGGTTTCATATGGCACTCCATGGGATTAGGTGTCGGTTACACTAACACCTGACTAACATAAGATTATGAAATATATTTTTTAACTTATACTTCATTCATTAGACTCAAACAAAGGTACCTACTGTAAAATCAAACGACAATATACGATGTCGCTTGTTTATTCTGGTAAAAACTGTGAGCCTGTGTATGCATGTTCCGTACACTTTTTCTACTCATCTTGAAATATCAAACGTCTTACCTTTGAACTTTGAGAACGTCACGTTTTTATATAAACTTCGAGGTGGAATGTCATTACCTACCTACACCTACTTAGCTAAAGCTTAGCTAAGGCAAATAAAATAATACTGGCCAATTAAATTTTCAATTATGTACAGTCGAGTTCATAAATATGTGTAGGTACACGGTTACTACCTTGTCACTTTAATCGCTGTGACAATTCATATATGGCAGTTTAAACATGACATTAAAAAGATAAGGTACTGAAATGTACACATATTTATGAACTCGACTGTAAGTAAGTACGAATTTGGAAGATCTCTCATTCATAAAAGGGCAACACAGACTAACAGTCCGCCGGCAGTCCCCTAGCCGTCAGGCGCCGGCCAACCGGCCACAATCTATGGAGCGCACACATTATAAAACGATTCATTGTGCGGGCAAAATTCTTACGATCGGCTTAAAACCGTCACTCACCACACATTATCAGTTTTCTTTCAGATAGTTCGACATCTCACTATATGTACCTATGGCTCATTTTACCATGAGACTTAGGTACGACTGTCCTTACTGTGTAGACAGTTTAATTTCGATTATATATTGTAAAATCCGATGCCGTGCCGACCGGTCGGTGAAAATCGTCCCTTAGTCTGTGGTGCGCTAACCCGTTATTTTTATGCTAGGTAGTATCACGTGATCTACCAATGACGCGATTGGTTTAAAAACTACGAATAGAAACGCTAGTTAGCGATGGGCATCTTGACTAAGCCTCTGTTTCGTAGTGCTATAAACTTATTGCAGACTACATACGACTCCACTAAGAACTTGCTTATATTAGGTGAGGGTCACTGGTCTAACTTCATAGATGATGTGTGTCTCGTAGGGTTTCCAGAGGGCTTATTGCCTAACGCACTCGCGATCGCGATCGACTTGAAAGTGGAACAATTGCTTTCATTCTGTAGGCAGACTTGCATTCAACTGTTAAAAATGAAAACGATCGCGATCACGAGTGCGTTAGGCAATAAGCCCTCAGATTTCGTCTTAATTTGATACGAAGCCCTAAAAACTTATTACACGTCGCTATGCTAGTGGCATGATAAAAGTTAAGTAGGGATATTAAATTACGTATTAACCTTTGAAAGGTCCCGACGCGACTATTCTTTATTTCAAGAAATTATTTATTCAAGGTCGCTTTTTACAACACAGGTATTTAGGCTCATAGATGCATTACATCATCGGCTTATGTGTGCGCTGCGACTGTTTTTTTATGTTCTTCTAATTAAACATCGTGTCATTGAGTTATGTGCCCACTCACATTATTTCGACACTAGTTGTTTTCCCGCGACTTTGCTTCTTGGTTCTTGGTCCTCGGTTTCGTAATAAGATGTACAACAATGGATAATACATAATTATACGAAGTTTAGGTGAATTGTGACATTCTTCGCACATAAAAGCGTCAATTATTATAGCATTTGGTAAGTTTGTACCTACTATCTACATACGAATAATTGTGCCCTTAAGGTTTCGATCGACTCTTACGTGTCTAACATCATTACCTACACTAGAGTATAAAATTCTTAAGTTGAAGAATGTATTTTAAAATAAATTAACAGCGGGTCTATATTATTTACTCATACGTTAAGGTTAAGGGGACAAACTTTTAATGCTAAGTTGTTTTTATAGTATAGCTCAAAAGAAAAGGTCAGCTGCTTATTTATTGCATATTATGTACGGAGATGTTCCTACTTGCTACATAGTAAGTAAGTAGGTAGGTATTACTTATTATTTGAATGGGTTCCGTCACTGAGAATATGCATTGCAATATAGGTACATTGCAATATAGGTAATTTAGTTACCTACTTTATTTTAATATACATTTGGTTATTAGGTCGACTTGCAGACACAGGTGTGCAGTTTGAAGGGTTTCATTGTGAGGAACTGAGGTAGGGAGCTAACTGAGTGCTACTCGTTTTAAGGATTGCTAGATATTTATGGTTAGATACCAGACGTCAGGATTTTTGTACCTACATTTGTCAGGCAGGCAGGATTTTGTAAATGTCAGGTAGAAAAAATCTGCACTTTGATTAACGGCCGCACTCAGAGACGTCAATTAAGATTTAAGTTTCATTAAAGTAGCTGCTGTCACTTTCTTTGCTATAGCAATAGAATAACTGCCGCACTCAGAGACGTCAATTAAGATTTAAGTTTCATTAAAGTAGCTGCTGTCACTGTCTTTGCTATAGCAATAGAATAAGACGCAGCAACTTTAATGAAACTTAAAACTTAATTGACGTCTCTGAGTGCGGCAGTAAGACGCAGCAACTTTAATTAAACTTAAAACTTAATTGACGTCTCTGAGTGCGGCAGTAATTTTTTTAGTGGCCGAGCGACAACTTAACTCGGTTTATGACTACATGTTGTACATAAGTAGGAAATTCGTGTAAGATTTTTTTTCCGGAGCCTGTGTTGTCCTGACGAAGCCTGTGTTGTAATTTGTATTTTCCTGATTTACTTTGTGTAAGATTGTGTTAGAAAGCAGGTACCGAGACCCTTAATATTTAATTTGTTCTTAGAGAGCTTAAGTATATTATAGCCTGAGTATAGGTGAATTTATGAAATGTTTGATAATTTGTCAACAGACAAACATACAAATAAATAATGAATTAACTATTTCACACGGAACCTAGAATACCAAGGTTACCTCGGACTCTGCCTATATTTACCAAACTGATTTTTCTATTCTATGTTGTTAACTAAACATAACATACCTACTTAATTATAGCGCTAAAAGTAATAAATCGTCTAGACAGGTTTAAAGTGGCACGTGGTGATTACCTATCTATTAGGTTTCTCACGTACTTACATATCAAAACACATGAAAAAGCATTTTGTGAGATGAGATGAGAGGTTTTGTGAGATGATTAAAAATCCGAGAATTGTTAATTTACAGCGAATTTTTTTTGCAATTTTGAACTTATATTTTCAGTTGAAAATTGACCGTAACGTATATCGATGACGTATATGAGAGAACATTTTTGACTTGTAGTTTAAGTATAATAATAATAATAATAAATATCAGGGGACAATCTCACACAAATTGACCTAGTCCCAAACTAAGCTCTAGGCTTGTACTATGGGTACTAGACAACGATAAACATACTTATATAGAGAAGTACATACTTAAATACATAGAAAACATCCATGACTCAGAAACAAATACTGTATGTCCTTAAGGATTGCAAACGACTATGGGTCGGATCTCACTTACTGTGAGGTCACCTGTGTACTTGTTCGCCTTCTCTATGGCGTTTAATTAAACTCGCTGTTCTTCAACTATCATTGGTTTGTAAATGATGACCTTTTGTTTTTGTCATGGCGTTGAAAGTTTAACAAGAATGACATCAAAATTACATTAAAACAAAAAATATTGAAAATATTTTATTCAAATCATTAAAATAAGTTCAAATTGAATTCATCAGAACTAGACATCACCAAGTTAAACGCATTACGTGATCAGTCTTCCTCCTGGACGATTTGATGAAGCCGAGGAACTGCAGCTCGGCCACAGCTCGAGTAAATCGGACCCTAAAACAAGTAAAATATAATAAAATAATTTAATTTTTTTCCAGTATATTGACCACGTCAGTGCTCTTTTACATGTCGGTAATAGAGTGAATCTAATAACTGTTTGGACAAGACCAACATTGCTGCAGCAGAAGCGTCACAAAAAGTCTAACAGAAGGTCAAATCATTAAAATACAATAATACTTACAAATAACATGACAATAAATAATAATTGTTCACTAACAAAATAATGGTAGTAAAAAAATGCCTGTCAAACAGGATTGACAAAGACTATGGGTCGTATTAATAAACTGATCTTGAGTGATACCCGTCTCAAGATGTGTCAAAAATGACAGCTTTCTATGGATTGACGTTTACTTTGGACGTGTCTTGAGACGGGGATCAATACGGCCCTATACCCAGAATTATTTCTGAGAAATTAAATTATAGGCTTTTTATTAAAATTTTACTTGTCGAAATAGACCTAGTTACGTAAAAAATAAGGCCAATTTTTAATAGCGTAAATATAAAATGTTAATTAGTAAACCCTCGGTATGCGACGGCTACCGCTCATGTAGAAGTAATGAAGGCAGTCGAGCACATCAGGTCCATGGATATTTGCCAACTCTGCTTCTGTAGTATTCATTTCACCGACTGTCACGACACTGAATCCGGACCCTGGGCTGGTGCCCACCCGCAAAACGCTTGTTTAATGGTGGCTGCTTATTGAAGGGATCCGCGCGGGCCCTGCACAAGGCCCCTTGAAAAGTCTGAAGATGGTGGTTGCTTACTGTATGGTGGCATCCTGTGCGCGGTCCTCATCGTCTCCCGGCTGTAGTACAGCTGCGAAGGCCTGCAGCCAATCGTAGAGGTTGATGTGCTTGCCGCACTCGCGGTGCAGCTTGTACGCGAGGCACAGGTCCGGGAGCGAATCCGCCGCGCTCTCCACGGACGAGAGGTGACAGCAGGAGCACTAAAAATAACATATTAGTTATCTAAAACAGATTAATAAGAGCCTTTCTCGTTACGACGAACGCGCAGCCAGTCCAACGGACTTACGTTAAAACTTGAATGGTTTCATGACTTTCAACCAACCTACTTCATGACCTTTATCGTAAGGTTTGCTTCACGACCAACTGTTTCACGATAGAATTTGTCGCATACGACCGAAGATGAACAGTCAAAACCTGCGTTTTAGGCAATGTAAGAGAGAGCCCTTTCTTTTCCTGGATTGTGAGTCCAAAATACGGTTTGTGGATGTAGATTAGTTGGACTTCACTTAACCCATTAACGCCCACTGTACACGCTTGGGTACAGCTACTTAATCGATCCGAGTTTGAGAAGCTTTATCTATGGCTTCTATTGATTTGATTTCTCCACCTGTACCCAAGCGTGTAAAATCGGCGTTAATGGATTAATAATTTAACAGACTATCATCATTTCAGCTGAAAGAGCGTCACTACTGGACTACAATATTAAAAATAATTTTGTAACGTTATCAAGATCAGGGAAAAAGACAAATTATGTATTAATTGCTAACATTTTATAATAACCAAACTAGACTTATTTTCAATGACTATGTTAGCCATCATAAGGAGCCATTGTCTGCTCCCGTCAAATTATGATCATTTAAATGTACTCAACAACAATATCAGGTTATATGGAACATTAGGTGTTTCCTACGAAACCCCAATAGCAATAACACTCCTAAGAACAGAATAGGTTGCTACGACTATTACCTGCAAATAATGAACAGGATTGCTCAAAGCTGTATGCACAGCCCCTCGTGGCGATCCCACTATCTGCTTTTTCACGCTTCCTACATCGCTGAAGAATAGTATTTCGTGGAATGTCTGCGTGTGGGGTGGCTGTAGCCCCTTCGTGAACACATCCTCCAGATAGCTCACAAAACGGGAGCGTATCATTTCAAATTCTGATTGGATTTTGTCTGCTCTCGTAGCTTTTAATAGTTGCTGAAACATTTATTTACAATGTAATTTTACCGTCTAGAAATCAGTGCAATAGAATGTAGAAACATTATTCTTCCACCACATAAGAACGACACGATGTTAGCCTAACGAATTCTGTTTTAACCTTTAACGCCCACGACGGATTTATCCGTCACAGCTGATTGTATTAAAGAACTAGTAAAGTACCTACTCGTACATAATATTCATAAGCTATAAATTACCGATGTTTTTAATTTGTCCTCGGCACATGTGAGCGACGACGTTTGCATTTGCCATGGCGTTGAAAAAGTTAAGCGAAATGTTATAAAGAAAAAAAGCCGGTCAAGTGCGAGTCGGACTCGCGCACCGAGGGTTCCGTATTTATGTCCGTACTTCAAAAATATACCTTATTATATGTGCTTTAATTGTATGCAATTAGGTCCATTTAGTCTTGCCTAAATTTTAGTACAGATCTTAAAAGTTTTTTGACAATTTCTCGAAAACTATAAATTTGGAACATTTCGTTTTATTTTCCCGTAAAATATAAGTAATTAATTTATCTATAAGTTAGAAAATTTTCAGGTTTTTCGGTTCATAAACTTCGGAGATAAGGGGGGAACGGTCATTTTTTGAACATTTTTGGTTATAAATCAAAAAGTACGTCACGGAAACTTACATATACTTACAGACAGACAGACAACGAAGTCTCATCATAAGGGTTCCTTTTTACCATTTTGGTACGGAAACCTAAAAATAGGCACAGCGAGAAAGAAGGAATATGTACTCACTTCTTTTAGTTTATACCTATTCCCTGGCACCACTTCCATGTCGTTTTCAGCCTCATTAGCAATGTCTGTGAGTACAGTGGCCTCAGTATTAGCATTTTCGAGCTGTCTCAAAAACGTAAGCAGGTGAATCCTAACAGTCTTAGCAAAGTTCTCTCCCAACTCATTATTAACGACCAGTTTCACAGTGTTGCTCTTTGTTGGTGTAGACCTGAGCGGTTTCACAGGGGAAACTGTATGGAGCTCAGCAGTTATTACTTTCAAAGCCCCATTTATACTTTCAATCAGTTTTACTTGCGATTGGAAGTTTATCAGCTGCATACATTCTTTAAAAGTAGGCGTTTTAGTTATTAAATCGCTGGCGCATTTAGTGTAGATTTCACGGACCTGTCGAAAATTTACAAACATTATCAAATATTTAAGATAAGTAGTGTATAATAAATAATAAGCAATAAACTTAAATGTAGTAGGGTTTTCAATTCACAACACGTGGACGCAACATTGCGTCGTCAATTAGAAGGGCGAGGCGCGCCATTATGGGTTGAAAACACTATAAATAAAATCCCTATTTGTACATGTGTGCAAACGCAAGACTAAAGTTAAAGCTCATTTGGGTTTGAATAGGTTTACTCACTGTTTTTCCGATAATGTTTTTGGGTAGGTCTTTCAGAAACGCCGCCAGTATTCGCACACACATGTAAAAACTGTGCAAATAATCATAAAGTTTGTTCACTTCATTGCAAAGGACTTCTCTGAAGAAATTGTCGTCTTCAAATAGACCAATTTTTGTTTGGCAATCTTGGACTTCCAAAAACGGTCTGAATGACGGCAACTGTCGGAGTGTTTCCACGTCTTCTGCAGATAGTTTCATAGCTGCATCTTCAATATTTGTACGATCGCAACAAAGTGATTTAATATTGTCACCATAGTAATGTTCCATCATACAATACTGTTGAAGAAAACGTATAGTTTAAGTAAAAACCAATAAAATGTTAAATGCTAACGACAGTGCATTTGCCGTTAAATAACTGTCACAAAATGAGTAGTTTCAGTAAAACGAGAGATTTGGTAAAATGGCTAGAGATAGAGTATTTGTTCCTGAGTCATGGATGTTTTCTATGTATTTAAGTATGTATTTCTCTATATAAGTATGTTTATCGTTGTCTAGGACCCATAGTACAAGCCTAGAGCTTAGTTTGGGACTAGGTCAATTTGTGTGAGATTGTCCCTGATATTTAATTTGATATTTAGAGACCCCGACATTTGGCATTCGACCCTGATAGATAATGTGGCTTTCCAAAAAAAATATAATTGTAAAATGAATACCTTTATACTCTGGATCAGCCCGGCGACTGAGAAGTCATAAAATAAGAACACGTCAGTAAGCAACTCGAAAGCTTTTCCTGATAAATGTAACGGACTTAAATGGTTCAGGAATATATCTTCAAGGACCTGAAAATAACTAATTGTTCAATAACACAAGGTTGGAACTTATAATAACTTGTTGCATATTCATTTAATTGCTGACTTTGACATATAGGATCTCAGTATTTGCGGTTTCGGTGTTTGACGAAAGTTAAACCACATTTATTTATTTATTTAATATGGATACCAAAAAGATAGAATGCTGACATGATAAGAGAATTATTGTTAACCATATGATTGATTGATTGTATGATTAACTTTCGTCACACAATGGATGAAAATTAACGTTTCTTAATTAAGGACTTAATTAAGGACTTAACTAAGTGCGTAACATTTTTTTGATAATCACCCCATAAAGTTGGCAACTGATTTCCAATCTAGAGATGTACAGATTGCAAATGTCTGTGGGGCCCCAAGAGTTCACTTACTTACAATCAACTCACCTGATTCATATAAATAGGAGAAGAATGAGAGTGGAACACTTTGATGAGTAGCTTTGATGAGACATGGTATGGAAACGATTTGTGAAGTGCTGATACAGATGTAGCCACCCCAAACACGAATATTATTGGTAGCGATGATAAATAGGAACTGAAAAATAAAGAGTTACAACGTAGATACCATAAATTGAACGTAGCTACGCAAAATAAAAACCGGTCAAGTGCGAGTCGAACTCGCGCACTGAGGGTTCCGTACACATTTGACCGGTTTTTTGTATTTTTTGTTACTCTATAGCGTTTGTTCTAAAATCGTACCTTTTTTGACGCTTGGATGTATTACCTGTTTTACTATAGAACAAATAAGGACCGTATCGGAAAGAAAGTAGACAACTTCAAAATGATATTATTTTTATTCTGTGTGAAAACTGATAATGAAACAAAAAGAAACTGAAAAATAAGGTCTTTATAAAAAACTGTTTTTAATGATTTCGTCATATTATATCTATTTTGCCTGCAACCTAACTTTCTTTTTAATGTCTCATTAAATTCTGGACGACCACTTTTGATACATTTTTAGATGCCCTGTTCCACTTTTTTTTAAAGTCGTCAACTGAGCTTTGACGTTTTCTTGGAGGTATCGTTTCATGTTAGCCCAATATCGCTCAATTGGACGAACTTCTGGGCAATTGGGAGGATTCATCTCCTTATCCACTACTTCTACCTTACCATTACCATTACTATACCATTCCTTCGTTGTGTTAAAGTAATGACAAGAAGCCAAGTCCGGCCAAAATAAAGTGCTAAGCCTGTGCTTCTTTATGAGTGGTAGTAATAGTTTCTGTAAGCACTCGATACGGTATACGAGAGCGTTCAAATTCCCTGTAGTGAAAAAGGATTGCGATCGCATACCGCATTGACAAATCGCTTGCCAAACTAATACTTTGTTTCCGAATTTCGCGATGTTGATGGCCTTATCTTTTCGAGTAACCTTCTTATTAGCCGGCACCGTAATAAATTGAGGTCCTGGTAAGGTTTTAAAGTCCAATTTGCAACAGGTCTCGTCATCCATTATAATGCACTGATTTTTCTTGGTCAATATACGGTCGTATAATTTCCTTGTCCGTTTTCTGACAGCTGTTGTATGATTTTCATCTCGCTTTGGTTGTTTTTGTTTTATAGGTTTTTAGGTTGCATCTTAGTTTGATTCTTTATATCATAGCCGAAGAAGTTTTGGCTCTTTTTGCCGCATCTCGTATGAAAGGACTTTCTTTCGACTTTCTTTTCTAGTGCCGAGTCGGTTGTCCCGGTGATCTTCCAGATTTAGGCAAATCTTCGAGAGTACAGATGTCACTAAATTTCTTTATTAGTTTGTGCACACCCGCGGTACTCAACTTGTACTTTTTAGCCAGTTTTCTAATCGTCATACCTTTTATTTTGCACCAATCGTCCAAAATATTTTTACGAACGTGTAAGGTAATTCGCCCCATGTTGAAAGTTTGACAAAAATAGCAATTGATTTTTGTTGCAATTTAAAGAAAAGGATGTAGTTCAGTATTAAAAAAAAAATGCCTATTTTACGTAGGTGCCAGTTTTTAGAGATGCCTAAAGTTGTCTACTTTCTTTCCGATACGGTCCTTACAACAAAAACGTTCAAGAAAAACGTTTCTTGTATGGGGACTCCCCTTATTTTGCTTTTTGATTTTTTTTAGTATATGTTAGTAAATCTGCCATTATATCACATATTCTGCAAAAAAATCAACGGGCTATCTCTTACGGTTCAAATGATACAGCTCTTTAGAGTTAGGATAGACGGACGGACGGACGGACAGACACTGTAGGCTTAGTAATAGGGTCCCGTTAGGCACCCTTCGGGTACAGAACCCTAGAAAAAGAAACAAATATTTCTTAAGATTTAATGTGACGAACGACATGGAAATCCATGGAAGTGGCATAATGTTCAGCAGGGAAGAGTATATGCTGAGAAGATGAAGATATTAGGAAATATCTCAAATATTAATATTGTGAATAAAATATGTAACTTTTATACATCTAAAAATATCCAAATAAATGAGTTTTAGACAATTGATTGATTTTTTGATATGTATTACCTAATGATCATCACGAAATCCTGTAACACATTACAGTTAAAGCTCTCAAAGTCTGGTATAATGATAACCAAGGATCTCATTGAGACGGTGTGTTTCTTTTTTGGTGAACCAGTTTGATATTTGGTGTTGTACCAATTTTGCAACGTTTTCATTGTACATTGATTCTTCCTGCACTTGTTCTTTGTTGACATAATTTCATCATCTGAATCAAACCCACTGGAATCCTGAAGCATACAACATACTTCTACTTACTTTATTTATACTTACATACCTCTATTTACATTTGTCCAGTAAAAACATACAAACATAGTTCCCATAGTAAGTTATGGTTTTTAACAACAAATTATCAAATTACAGCAAGTCAAAAAACATGAAAAAGAAAATTAAAAATAAATGTAATTAAAATAATTATGGCATAATTTACAAAGAGACATAGGGCCATTATAATAACTCATCTCAACTGTGACCGTCTCAAGACACATCAAAGTAAATGTCACTCCATAGATAACTGTAATTTTTTATGCATCTTCTGACAATATCTCACCCAAAATCAGTTTGTAATAATCAGTTTATAATAATACATACCAGAACTTCATTTCCATTTATAAACTGCCACACGGTGTTTTCCACTAAATGCTTGATAGTACCTGCATCTTGAGAATTTACTATAGCAATGTGTGGTGTCACTTCATCTCTGAAATTGTATGACAAAACCTAATTAAAATATAGTAGTTCAAAAAGATTAAAACTCCCTCACATCAAACAATACTACAATTTAAGTTTATTGTAGACCTAGAGAGTGGCATTTTTTTTCTAAATGTTAATTTGTCCAAATTATATTATTTTCCTAAAACTATTATACTGGAATTAATCCATAAAACAAAGAAAACAAAGAATCCCAAGTTTTCATAATTCTAAACATAATTTTTCATTTGATAAATCAGGACCAGAGGCGTATTTACCCTAGGGCCAAGGGGGCCATGGCCCGGGGCGGCAGGCTGCACACAAAGAAGATACATGTTTTTTTAGTTAATACATAATTGATCTCCCACTTACAGGTAATCACAACATGGAAATGAAACAATACATTACAATTAAGTAGAAGTAAATTATAAGGTAATTTTTTTTAATTAAATCAGTGCCAGTCAGTCAGCAGCAAAAAATCCAAAGCATTTGACATTGTCTGTTTGAAAACAAATTGACACCCCAACCGAATAAAGACATATATTATTTGCATTTTACAGATACATCTTTATTTGGTTGGGGTTTTTGCAAATATGTCTTTATTCGGTTGGGGTGTCGACATGTATCTGACTTTATTGTCCAGTGTAGTAAGACAGTATAAATATAGCTAAAGTAGTAAAGAAACTACGAACAAATGTTTGAATCGTCACACTCACCTCACATGTCCCCATGTGTCACCCGCCATTGACAGCACTGCCATGATCGCTTAGGGATCTCGTTGAAACATGCATCTGCGTGAGTGCAACACGTTTCGAACATTTGTTCATAGTTTCAATACTTCTTTAGCTATATTTATACTGTGGTAGTAGTCTGTTCAGAATTTTTTACCAAATTGAATGTTTTCATATTTCAATGCTGATTGACTTACATAAAAATATTACTTGAATATTAATACTTATTTAATACTAATACTTATATGAGAAATATAGTAGCAACAACAAGTACTGACCTAATCTTAAGCATAAGTGTCTCAAACTGAGACACATGGTCAGGTTGATTGACTCCAGTCAGCAGAGTAGCACTGGGGATAATTCCTTCCAGAGTAAGAGATTCATTGCCTCCATAGAAGGATTTTACATAGTTTACCATATCATTCAACAACACATCATAAGTGTTTTGATGTAGATCCTGAAAAGGGATTTTATACAAAATATCTATGATTTCATTAATTACGAAGATCTCATTAAAAGGATACATTATTGATAAACAATATTAAGTTAACATGCTTACCATAATTTTACGCTCAATTGTTTCCCAATTTTGCCTGTAAGCTTTATACCAAGGCTCTTTTTTGAATTTTTTTTCAAACAAAGAGCTACTGGTTTTAAATTTGGCATGTTTTGGCTTTTTGAATGTGCTAGGGAACAAAAATACACCCTGCAAATGAGAATGACAATAGGTTATTGGTTACAGAAAATGCAAACGCGTTTGAGTTTACAACCATTACTGTACCTTGGAAACTGACACCGTAGACTCCATATTAAATTAGTAAGATCTTTTTAAAATACTTAAAGATTTGGATTGAAGTTCAATGAGTAGTTCATTTGTATTGAAGCAGTGAAATATACCAATTCAACGAGAACTAAAAAGTCAAGGCAAAAGTACCTCACGCAATTAACATCGTCCTAAATAACTTTTAACTAAGTTTCATATAGTTCCCCAATCCTACTAAAGGACCAAAATCAATTCAGTAAAACTGATTTTTATGTATTTTTGTTAACTTCTGTTAATTTCTATTCTGGCGGTTGCAGCAAGTATTTAATTTACCAGCGGCACACATCTGTCATTTTTGACACTGACAGTCGCTACAGGTGGTGGCTTACCACAGAATAAAGTACTTGCATAGGAACCGGACTATAAGAAACAACAAAAGACGTTTGTTTGACCTTTTTAGGGTTCCGTAGCAAAATGGTGAAAAAGAAACGGGGAGACTTCGTTGTCTGTCTGTCAGACAAGCTATCAACTTGAAATTTGGCATAGTTGTATAACTTACACATATAAAAACCAAATAATGGACGTGCTTCTAGATAATGTTAAAAAAGATAATTATAACTTGAACACTAGCATAGTATGTATAGTGTTACCAATGTTAAATTAAATATGTATACTTAGCGTTAGCTCTGTAAGCATGTGTGTATGTGTGTGTGTGTGTGTGTGTGATTTGTGTGTGTTTGCGTGCGTGCGATCGTTCGAAAACTCATTAATTAAGTAATATGTGGTTAACGGTGTTGGTTACACAAATGTCTTACTATCCAAGTTTGTTTTTGCTACTAATTCCTTGTTGTAACTGTTTGTTAATCCAAATAAATGGAAAAAAAAAAACTTACTTGCCCGCATCTGTTTTTAGTAAAAAAAAATATGAAATTAATTTTATAAATAATTAAAAAGGGTCTAGAACCCCCCAGGGTTGAAAAATGAAAGTGATTTGATTATAGCAAATGAGGTATCATATGGAAGGGCTCAGTTTGCACATTTCAAAATTATTTTTTTATAGTTTTCCGTGGCGTACTTTTTGATTTATCACCAAAAAGGTTCAAAAAATGACCGTTCCGCCTTATCTCCGAAGTTTATGAACCGAAAAATCTGAAAAATTCCTTACTTATAGATAATTGCTTATATTTTACGGGAAAAATAAAACGAAGTGTTCAAAATTAATAGTTTTCGAGAAATTGACAAAAAAACTTTGAAAATTTGTGTTAAATTTAGACAACTCAAAATAGACCTTATCGCATACTAATTAAAGTACTTAAATAAAAATGAAAAAATAAAAGTTTTAAAAACTCCTTGCACAAAAATAAAACTCTAAAAAGTAAATAAATAATATGGTCCTTAAAGCTTAATGTCAGTACCTAGTAATATTTTGATACAAACGTCGTCACGTCCAACAAAGACATAAATGGGCTCCGAGCACATATGTACGTCACAGGACGAACTTCGTCACTACAAGATTTCAAGTATTAAAAACTCCCGACAACATCCTCCCAAACTCCCGCTTTCAAAGGTCATAACTTTTAACGACTTATCAGATTTTAATCAAACTAGGCTAAGAACACACTCAATTAAGTCACCTTTCTAAAAAAAAAACTAAATCATAATCGGTCCATGCACATGCCATAGACATGTAAAATTTTAGAACACCCGTCTTTTTGCGTCGGGGGTTAAAAAGGTATATTTTTGAAGTATGGACTTAAATACGGAACCCTCGGTGCGCGAGTTCGACTTGCATTTGATCAGTTTTTTTATTAATGGCATTAATAACGAGTTAGAAAGACATGTCCTTATAGACTGTCCTTTTGTAGTAGTGTAGCGGGCCATTTGACGTCTTCAAACCTTGTGACATCTTAAAGGATAACGAAAGACTACCTATATATAATAATAAGGACATCTCTTTCTTACTCGTTATGAATGCCATAAAAAGAAAAAGGTCAAACATACGTCTTTTGTTGTTTCTTATAGTCTGGTTTTTATGCAAGTACTTATTCCGGGTGGTTTAAGGGGGTATTCCATTGGCGAGTAAAACCGCCGGTACGCCAACGAGCCCGCGAGTCAACGGACGGTCTAAACGGCCAATGAATCACCCCAAAGCCCGCGGTCTTAAAAACCGGTGGATTGGCTCGCTGACTCGTTAACGGGGTGATCCATTGGCGAGAAAACCCGCCGGTACAGTCAAGGGCATTAATATCTATACAGGCATCGCGTCAAATACAGGGACCAAAAAACCCCTTCATTTGATTATTTCATAGGGATGGCCTCTCTCTTTTTTACGCATTCGGGCGATCTCGTCTAGCCGCTACCCATTCAATTGTTAGGTACTGCAATAATAAGTCGAAACACTTGCGCGTAGAGATTAAAACCGTACGAGTCAGTTTAAAAAGGGTAACAGATGATAGGATATTGGGATTGGGTTAGCGCTTAGTCGAATTAACTGTATCGTTTGTTGCCCTTTCATTGGACTAAGTCGACGATAGGCTTAGCGCATCCTTGGGGTTTGTAAAAACAAGTCTATCAAATACCCTATCAAAAACCCCTTTAATGGTAAGCGGTTCCGGTCCCTGGTCAAATATATGTATACATGGACCTTATTGCCAGTGGCATAAAGGCGTATAGATATTTTTGAGATCTTGGGAACGTAAATATATATTTATGCCCTTGACTGTACACCAACGCGCCCGCGAGTCAACGGTCTAAACCGCCTACGGATCACCCCAAAGTCCGCAGTCTTAAAAACCGGCGAATTGGCTCGCTGGCTCATTATGCACGCTTGAAATCCTAAGTCCGCGGTATGAGAGGCGACTGTTTTGCTTGCCAATGGATCACTATGAGAGTCAGCGAGCCAACGAACCAAAAATTAATGATTCTGGCCCGAGTCTATCATATTTATATGTAGCATCACCCTCTGGTTCCTGAAATATCGTTAACTACTGTAATAAAAGTTTACCCTACTAATGTAATGCTATCCACATAATTATACTTAATACCATAAATAGTTCAAAATATAGGTACATTAGAAAACTTTAAAAAACATTCTCTCATGAAAAAGAAATCGACTGTGACAGTCGGACAGACGGTACGAGTAATACACCGTAAACAACTAAAGAAATCAAAATAAAATAATAAAATTCACAGACTCTTAACGGAACAATCATTTTATTTTAATATCAATTACATTTCTTGTCAAATGATTTAGGTTTCTAAACTGTACAACTACAGAAAAAGTACCTAATTTAAAAAAAAGTAATATCAAACGAAAGTTTGTCACAATAAAATATCATCATCTAAACCAAACCAATATTGCCTGTTCAAAAGCATTCCAATCACAAAATACAATATACAAAATATACAACTTATTTAATATTAGTAAGGGACGGACTAAAACAAAACATTAGGTATAACATATACGTATATTTTTTTAATAAAAAATATTTTTACATGTGTTGTAACATGTAGTAGGTACATCTAATTATAATAATAAATACTCTTGGGCATTTTCTATAATAGGAATTGGGAATTTCGGCGTAATTTCTGAGATACCAAGTGAACAGACTTCTTCTGACGGAGATGACCATTTTTTACCACAACAACGAATCATTAATAGGTACCTACTATGACCGTAATCGGACCATAAATAACCCCATCACAGGCGTTGTAAAATAAATGAGATTCTGATACAGGTTTTATACTCATAGTAATTCATTTGTTTTGGTATGTTTATTTATTTATTAAAAAATTATCGCATACCTACAATTAAAGTACAGTCACCACACGGGATTGTTGAGCCACCATAGAACCCTGTCATATGACAACGTCAAGTCACTCAAAAGAAATTACGTCAAAATTTTCCGTCGACTTTCTGTGAGAGGGTTCTATAGTGGCTCAACAATCCCGTGTGGTGACTGTACATAAAAAGGTATATTTTTTAAGTACGGACTTAAATACGAAACTCTCGGTGCGCGAGTCCGACTCGCACGTGACCGGTTTTTTGTTAGACTAGTTGCACAATAAATTTAAATACAAATAGCGGACTTAATGCTTTATGGGTCGGGTACTGGTCATAGTATGATTCGTTACGAGTTTAGGATGGTCGTCCTTGCTAGGCCTGCTGATTACCTATGTCATACAGACAGTCGTTTGTTACATTTTATGTAGTACTTTTACTAATTGTAGGTACACTTACGTATATTTACATAGATACAAAATACTTTCATTCAGCATAACCCGTTCAAAATTAACTACTTATCTAATACATACAACGAAAAATAAAATACTGCCGAGGCCAGGTATGCTATTCTGTTAACGCATCATCCTTCACTTCTACCGACTCGAAGAATAACCGGCGAATTTACGTCGTCTGTCATTTATGCGTAAATGACATTTAACTGCCGGCCACTTCATTTAGACACCGATTTTAAGCGACTAAATGAAATTGCAGGCAGCCAAATGTCTTACACACCTTGACGGACGACTTCGGCGGTTATCTTCGACTCAGTCGATGTGAAGGTTAAGATTAAGAGAATCGCACCACTGGTCAAAGGCGCCCATTAGACGGTAGGTTTTGCTGACAGTTTTGCCACAGTAACTGCTGTAACTGACGGATAACCTACTGTCTAATGCGATTACTGATGTTTGCATGATCATTATCCAGTTATGTTGATTTTTACATCATGCACCATCAGTCATGACTGATTGAATTGACTGACGCAAAACCTACCGTCTAATGGACGCCTAACTGAAATAGGTGTAACCTCAGGATTTTCAATTTGGATGGTTATGTTATATGTATGAAGCGTCGGTGGCCCAGTAGCTAGCGGGTCGACTAGTGTTTGTGAGGTACTAAGTTCGAACCCCCAAGCGATGTAAGTGAGGTACCAAATGAGTTTTTCTAACTTATGTACAGTCAAGGGCATTAATATCTATAGAGCCATCGCGTCAAATATATGTATACATGGACCTTATTGCCAGTGGCATAAAGGCGTATAGATATTTTTGAGGTCTTGGGAACGTATATATTATGCCCTTGGCTGTACATCACCTGCACGGTAACCGATGCTCTTACACACATACTCTTACACATTTAGGTGGCAAAAATGTGTAACCATGATTCAATTGGTCTGATTACCCTGTCACAATGGTTACGGATGTCAGGTGGCAGTGGCTCCACTGTAATAACCAGACTGGCCGAATCTGGATCATGTTCAAGCGTACCCCGACGAAGAACGGGAAAAAGCGCTAGGAAGATGAGGATGATTCTATGTATTGAGGACCAATTGGTTACTGTAAAACACCTCTATACTTCCATTGCCTAAGGGACTTGCCACACTTATCAACGCTTTGCAATTTTATCTTACTGTAGCAAAAAAGATTTCAGCGTGGTGGTAGGTAAGGTAAGGACTAGGTATTTTATCAAGCGGCGCCACATTAAGCAGCAGCTATTGGATATTATTTGTGGTTGGTAATATTCTCCAATATGAACAAGAATATCCCCCACAGCATCGGTCGGCCGTGTCAATAGGGCATCAGACGCGCGGTTTGTACTGTGTCGCTCTAATGGATTATGTTTCACCTATACAGACCTATTTTTTTCACATTGCGTTAAATAGGGGTGTCATTTAACCCGAACCTTTATTTGGAGAGCAGGATTAACCTTGCTTTGCATAGGTACATATTATTAAAAATAGACCTTGTTTAAACAACACAACATCTAAGTCCTTTATAAAACGAGCACTATGTTCCGTAGCATCACTGCGCGGGAGATCGTGGGGATATGGCTGGTTCCTCGCCCGGCGAGTGACGGTCTTCCGCACTGTACTTGTATTCTCTGTCCGCGTTGTGCTCGGAGCCCTGTGGTGTGGAGCGACCTTCGGTGGCCGGTGCAGCCTCTAGCGAAGGACCTGCGGGACCAAAGGACATCCCTTCAGGGCCGTACGCCACCTCTCCTGTGCCGACGTACTCCGATGGCTGATAGCCGTAGCTGTTTAAACTGAAAATTAAAAATGAAACGATGATCGATTTGCACTTTTATAGATCTAGAAATGATAATTAAATAACTAAGTTAATTAATACAGCTGATAGTTCTCAGAATATTTCATAAAACGTACCTATTACTCGTAAACATTTAGGGACCTCTGGACGGAATAATGTAAGTAGGTACCATAAAGTACACAATATTTTTACATCACATATCTAATATGTCTGTAATTGTTTTAAATAAATGAAAACCAAATGAGTAAAAGTTTATCATGGGGCTGGGCTGAAAGCGTTTGTGTCGGTTTTGTTGTCATGCTTTCAAATTTATACTTTTGCTCACCTGTTTGGCCAGTAGGAAATATCTTCAATAGCGTGATGCGCATACGGCGCGTACGCATGTTGGTAATACGGGGAGTGGTGCTGCGCAGACGGTTCATACTGAAGCGGGTACAATGGCGCTGGCGCAGAGGCAGGCGCGGGGGTGGTCGCAGGCGCAGCCGGCGAATACTCCAGGGGCGCGGGGTAAGCGTGCGGGGGGGTGCGGTACGGAGCGGGGGACGCGTTGGGCTGGGGGGAGCTACTGCCTTGCGCAGAAGTCCAATATCCGCTACTGCCAGCCCAGGTGTAGCTTCCGGCGGTGTTCGCTGAGGAGGTGCGTTCTGAGTTGCTGTACGTTGCTGAAATATACAATATTTTTAATTAACAATACAATACAAATACTCTTTATTTAACACCATAATAAATTACAACACGGAAAGTAAATACAAAAGAAATGTAACAAAGTGATGCAACAGGCGGTGTTATCATTAAATTGCGTTCTCTTCCAGACAACTTTGCAAAGAAAAGAAGTTAAAAGACGCTTGTGACGAGGTTAATTAACATAAGCTATTTCTATTCAGCTTGCTTACCTATTCAACCATACGAAATGAAATATGCAGCACTGATGTAGGTCTACAGTCAAGGTCATAAATAGGTATACACTTTAGTACCTTGTCACTTTAATCGCTGTGACATTCATATATAGCAGTTTAAATATGACATTAAATAGAAAAGGTCCTAAAATGTATACATATTTATGACCTTGACTGTACAGTAGAGGACAGAAAGATGTTTACACTTTTGGACCTTATTACAATGGAACAAGGTGAAAAAGTGTAAACATCTTTCTGTCCTCGACTGTACCGAAAGAAAAAAAAATGCTCTACATCACGAAAAAGAAGGAATTACATGAGCATTAAGTTTATCATATTTTTAATCATTGGCTTTTTGGCGAATTCATCAGTGCCTTTATTTCCACCAGCGCGCGCATCATCTAACCACCAAAACGAATGCGCGCGAAAAAACAAAACTTAGCACACTCGTATCACAATGTACGGTCGACGTCAAAGATAGATAATATACATTTTTAACACAGTTGCTCAAAAAGTGGTACTTTTCGTAGCTGTATATCGTGCGGAAAGTTGGTTTTCGCGAACCAGTGCTTTTTACATTTCCAATTTTTTTTAATTTATACTTGTTCCAATTCATTACTACTTATTGATGAGTGTTAATATTAGTTTCCTTTAAACATCGTAATCAACATAAAAACCTACTGTTAATGTAAGAATACGAAAAATATACATATTTCATATTTTATTACTTACCTCTTCATCATTATAACACGTTTATTTTTTAATATTGAATATTGAAAAACCGTTCTTAATAAGTTGTCTGAATGGAATGGAATAGCTGCCGAAACGCCTGTCAAAAATTTGACATTAAGAGGCTTTTTTTTTAATGATTATGGCCTGGATGCTAAGTCCTTTAAGCCATGCGTTTTTTCTTACTGCAAGCATTTTTTAAGTTTCCAAAGACAGCATTCGATATTGTTTTTATAAATACGTATATTTACTATTATTTGTGTATCGTAATACACAAATAATCGTAAATAACAATATTTAGGTAATAATAGTACAATGTTTTATATTTACAATTGTTTATGTCTTATAGAACATGTATTTGAAAAAAAAACTTTCATTGAAGTGGGTTCAATAATAATAACAAAATCCATTCTAGTCGAATAAAAGCTAAAAAACGCCTCTTCATAATGTCAAAAGTGTTCACTGCGAATGATCGAACTTACAACAAAGTTTACCAATCCAATCTTAAGTTTTCAAAAAGTTTCTTATAAAATGAGTGAATCAGAGTTTGAAATTGATTTATTTTTTCGCAACTGTGTTAAAAAACGTCGTTCGATACACGTGCGGAAATGTCATTCTTCACTCGTCCCGAGTCTTGCCACTTGCCTACGGCTCGTGGCAAGATATCTCGGTACTCGTGAAGTAATGACATACTTTCCGCACTAGCATCGAAATGTACTATTTTTCACGTTACTCCATTGAAAAAAGGCTCAAATATGAAAACGACTGTAGGTAATACTCCATACCTACTATATCGACGGTGGAAATTTCAAATATCGTAAGGCACAAAGGCTTACCCGTCCCTTACGATATTTGAAATTTCCACCGTCGATATATTAAGGTAAATTTCTGGGCGTTCCAACCGCCGTCATTAGTATCTTCAATATATCAACGAAATCAATACAGTCCACAGCAACTTCTGATGCTAATAGAAACTATACCCCCGTTCCTGCTTGTTTATTGTGTCATTGATATCGTCAATATATTGCAAACACTATGACGGCGGATGAAACGCCCGGAAATTTACCAATTATTGTACGTTGCCCGCGACATCCCCGTAAAAGTCGTTTATCACCCGTCTGTGTGGAACTAAAATTTTCCGGGATAAAAAGCATCCCATGTGTCCAAATCCGTTTAGCCATTCGTGATTGAAATACAAACATTCAAAGATCCATATAAACTTTCGCATTAATATTATTAGTAGTATAAGATAATAGGATTAATTAGGAGTATACTCGTACATATCGGTGCCCTTGACTCTTTGACATGTTTTGAGCTCCTCGACTTTTCTTACAATATTATAACCTCCGCAAAAAAGGACAATTGAGCATTTCTCAAAGTTTTAGCCACGGAGTGACAAAAAAAATTGACAGAGGTTAGATTGTATGGGAAATTCTTTTTTTGCTACCGAAGCTCATACGTTTATTTGGTAACAAAAAAGGAATAATCCATACCAATTCCGTCACCATGTCAAACTCATTTTTGCCAAGCTATAGGTTCAAGGGCTCTGAAATCTTAATAACCAGTTTACACTTACATGGTGGTGACAAAGTGCGCGGTCTGGACGGCGGTCGCGGGGGGTAGGGCGCCGGCCTGCGGGACGCCGCGTTGCTGCCCCCGTACAACGACTGAGACGTGACAAACCAGCCGCTAACTGTACATATAAAACGATATCAATTGACGGCACACCAAGCACCAACACTGTCTACCGAGACTGATCCACTGCTTACATGTACTCTTATAAGTACATATTTATATATTTGTGCATTTTCGCGAGATCATGTCCCATCACTTTGATTTCTTAGAATTGAGGAATGTTGGGTTATTTCCGCACAGAGTTAGGAATAGTACATTAATCTTAATATATAGGTAGTTTGTTAATAGTAGAAGAAATATGTCATAATACATTATTAAGTATATTCTGTTCCATTGTTTGACATTGTGTATTGTGTAAAGGGGTGCAATGATCTATCTTGTATGGAAATGTAAAAAAAACTCTCCAAGTGCGAGTCAGAGTCGCGCTCCGAGGGTTCCTTACAAACTTGTAGGTAGGTAGTAAATAGCTTGATAATTTTTTTGTGATGTAACTAAAAAATTTGCGGTTTTCGGAATTTCCCCTTTACTTGTGCTATAAGATATTGCTTCTTGCCAAATTTCATGATCCTAGGTCAACGGGAAGTACTATAGGTTTTGATTCCCTTGCGAGTGTCAAAATATGCGGCATAAATAGCTTAAAATATAGTGGATATTTAAGGGACATATGATTCCTCCAATTTAATTAAATAGTACTCGTGATTATGAGCAGATATCACCAAAAATTTATCAATTGTGAGAAAACAATATGATGGGATATATGTTTTAGCGAAAACGCAGACCATATAATGTTTTATGGGCCTGCTTCGGAAGAATACATGACGTGCAGGTACATAATACGATGCTCTAACCATCAACTTACATTGTGGATATTGATGAGGCGACGAACTTTGTTGCGGGTAATGAGTTCCTACGAAGTCTCTTTGATAGTACCCTTCAGGTCTCTCCTTCGCGTCCAGGAATGCTTTCGCAAAAGGATTGTATTTGATCTTAAGGGAAGTAACTTCTTCGTTCTGGTACGCTGTGACCGCTATAAACTGCGTTTCGGGGAAAGGGTACGTCATAATGCGCCGGAGGTCCGTGCCCACTTTGACCAGATGCACCCTTGGTTCATACTTGTGAAGGGAGTTCAGCATTATCTACAAAAAAGTGAATAAGTAAGTTACATTGTTGTTCTAAACAACTATGAACAATCAGTCGCTGAAACCCTACTTAACATACAAACGTTACTTTACGACTCACACCCAAAATTCTACAGGGCACGCACCAGCAACAGTAAAGAGATAACAAAAATCATTTAATGTAGTATTAATTTTTGCATAAGTCATCTAATCTAACACGAAAAAGATGTGTAAACATAGCGGTGAGACAATAATTATTACAAATGATAGTGCGTACGCCACCCGCTAAACAGTTGGTAAAGCTACAGATTTCACACCGAGACGTCAACATATGGATCTGGATGTATCTCATGTTTGCTTTCATATTCATTCGCACCATATCTCGCGTGAGAACTGCCTCGGTAGCGGGGGAACTGTAGCATCGCACCTCCGTACCACCTGCTTTCTATTAACGTAGATTAGTATCTGTCAATACGGACTTTTGGGAATATATATCGTAACTGGAATCGCCTATAAATATGGAGCAGTTCCATTATTACCTACACAACATACTTTCCTATACGGCCTACAAGGTGAGTTTAGGTACCTACACAGTTTTAACAGGCTTGTTTGTATAAGCTACTCAGGTGAAAAACAATAAAAATTAAGTATGTACGTACTTGCCCATTCCCGTTAGTTTTGTTCGTTAGTTTGACTTTAGCGAAAGAGATCGGCTCCTTCATCCAATGCGCGCCGAAGTTTGGACTTTCTGGGTGAATGTATATGGCGTTTGAGGGAGGAACTTCAGCTTTGCCGCCAGGAACCTATTATATAATTTCAGTCAATAATCTGTGTAAACATTATAATGTGTTTTGATGCCACTGATGTACATGTAACAGTTATTAATTTGATTTTTTTTAACGTACCCACTCGCCATTGACGTATTTCCATCGATGTGAGTCAACTTGCACGAACTCCAGAAGCACAGTGTACATCGCCGTCGGATCTAGTCCGCTTGCACTCACTTTAACTACAGGAAACATTCGACTGAAACAAAAGAAAATTGAAATGAGCTTAAGGAGAGTTATAGTCGTTTTGTATCAGACTAAAAAAAGTTGCGATTGTACGTTTTTTTGCTATGCACGGGCGGTAGGTGTAGTTTGTTACATAAGTCCGATTTTTCGGATATCTCTATTTTAAATGTAATTGCCTCATAATGATGGATATCACAAGAATCAATAATAAATAACGATTATCAATCATCTTTATCTGTTGAAAAATTTGGCGAAGTCCATATCTTGTAAATTAAATATTTGAAAGAAAAAGTTTTTTAACTATAACCCGACCGTAAAATATACGAACTCTAGCCATTAGTTGTTAGAATTTAACAGTTAGATAATAGTATTTACTTTTGATTTAGTTCGTGGAATATTGCAACATTCAATTTCTTATGAGATTTGCTTTCACAATTGAGTGAGAGGTAACTTTGTGTCAATTATACCTACGAGTTGAGTTTCAATACATATTACATTGACGCAACTGTGCCACCGTCATCTTGAGTAGCGAAGGGGCGCCCCTTGGATTGAGAACACTATATCTATGTACAATCAAATCCCGGCTTCATTGAAGGCATTGTGTAATAATGAATTTAAAATAAAATTACAATAAAGTTTTAAATTCATTGTTTTTAAATCTCCATCTAAGTCATCTCTCTTCTTTGTAAAGTTGTCTGGAAGAGATCGCTATTTAGCGATAAGACCGCTTGTTGTATCACTATGTAACATATATTTGTATTTACTGTTCTCTAAGTGAATATGGTGTTCAATAATAGTAAGTACATTATGATACGAGTGTGCTAAGTTGGTCATTAAGGTCGAGGCGGGGTTGTAGCCCGAGCTGCGAGCGACCAATGCTCACGCGTTTCATACGATGTTTTTCAACACAATTGCGAGGAAAAATGACTAAACACTTATCCGTGAAATATGAATTTGCAGTTTATGTTTATATCATCATGGGACAAACTCACACAAATTGATCTAGTTCCAAACTAAGCTCTGGGTTTGTACTGTTTATTCTAGGCAACGATATACATAGTACTTATATAGAGAAATACATAGAAAACATCCATGACTCAGGAACAAATACTCGCGCTCATCACACAAATATTTGCCCATAGGTACCAGGATTCGAACCCAGGACCGCTAGTTTCGTTGGCAGGGTCACTACCAATTCGGCTAGCCGCGTCAAAAATGGCGGCGGACGTTTTGTTTTTTCGCGCGCCATAGTTTCGGTGGTTAGAATATGCGCGCAGGTGGAAATAGAGGCACTGACGAATCCGCCAAACAGTCAATTTTTTTAATATGGTATCTAAACTTATGCCCTTACCAATAATCGTTGAGTAACCGCTGAGTAGTTATACCATGCTTTGTCCTTATCTGTCATTGTGACATTTGAATTCGACAGATAAGGACAAAGCATGGTATAACTACTCAGCGGTTACTCAACGTTTATTAGTAAGGGCATATATGTTCATGTATTTATAACAAAAACGAATACCAATTTATTGATAAAATAAATAATTTCATGGAAAAAAATATTATTTGTTGTAGATATTTTAACCAAAACCGTTAATTCCTTTGCAAAAAGTTTACTATTTTTTGAGAAATCACAACTCTTTGCTGAGATTAAAAAAACTGTAATGTAAAAAACACTGGTGATTAATAAAACTGTAAAGTAAAAAGCACCCATGTTTAATATGCTGCATTATGATCCTAAACACTCTGGAATAAGGGACACTTTACGAACAAGTGTGCTGTTAAAAAGAGTATTTGTAGATATTGTATGTTAGATGATTTTTTAATGTTATAATTTTAAGTTTGATTGCATAGAGTTGTCATGTAAATAATTTATTTTATCGTTTGTTAATTTGACTAGTACTGTATTATATTTGTATGTACTTATATTTGTAGCTTTACTTAAGAGGATTGTGAGGTGACGGCTGTCCATACAAATGGCGATAACGTTTTCCACCCCCTAAATGTTAACCGAATTCGACAAATTTTTGATACGGTGTCTCATAGTTTTTGTTCCGACTGACCACCCACATATCAAAAATTGCTCGAATTCGGTTAACGTTTAGGGGTTGGAAAACGTTATCGCCGTTTGTATGAAAAGGCTAGATTTTGCAGTTGGTTTACATGGTTGGTTGGTGGCATAGAAAATTTAATTGCATTAGTTAGCATGTCCAACTTTTTGAACTCGCAAGTTTTTATTTTCATTGTTTGTTCTTACTTTATTTTATATTCTTGAATTACATATTTTCTAGTGAATATTTTAATCAGTTTAATATATATCATTGACATGTTTTTTACTTATACATATATCTATGTTTAGATACTTTAATCTTCACATGTCTGACTCCGCTGAATATATCATGGAAATCGATGTAGGTATACCATTTATAACATCCTATATAAAAACCATAAATTCTTTTGAATAACCGATTCATTCATTCATTCATAATTATAACTTATCAATAAATGCAGGAGAAAGTGTACTGGAGCATATTTCCTATTTTACTGCTCCTAAAGTTTTTTTTCTAATTTAACTAGAAGAGGTAAATGAAAACAACTCCATTGTCCGGCACGCAAAACGATAGGCTACAGCGTCAAGGATAGGGGAGCCCGTCATATCGGGCACGGACGGTATCGTTTAGCCGCCCTATGTTAATGAGTAAGACCTACCGTGCTAATGACTGAAAACTAGCCGCCCGGCGGCCCGGTTAGCGCTGCGAGTGTCCATGCCAAGTGATCAAGGCCCACCACCTTGTGAACACCACTGTTAAGAACCCATGAGGGTTCTGCTTCTTCTTCTTAGCGTGTCAACTACTTTTCAAATTAATGTTGACCAATATTCAGCCACGCAAAGGGCACTTCTGGTGGTGTTATAAAGGTCCTGCCGCGTACGGGTGTCGGGGTTAGATTCATTGGATAAACGAACTACAGTGAATAAACGACGACTACCTACCAAGCTGGGTCTAAAGGGCTTTAACCCATTTGTTCCGGTTAAATGTTGATTTATGAAAAAATAATTCCTTGTCAACCTATACAAAGGTAACAAGGATATAGGCATTTTATATCTTAGTACTTGATGCTGTACGTTCTCTGTCAGTAACGGGACAGTTTCGTATGTATGAATAAGTTTCCTTAAACCCATTTCAAAAGTTTAATCGACGTGAAAACTAATAAAGTTGTTACGACTTCCACCTCTAACTTGTATCTCACGTACGAACCTACAAGTCCTACAACAAAGTTAGGTTTAATGTTACACACTAACCTTATTTACCCGCATGCAAACACGAAATACAAAATGCAATGCACATTACAAATTGTATGCAAGCTGATTAATGGTCTTTTACGAGAAGTTTATGCCTTCTCTCAGTAACTTTGATGACGCCCGCGACTAGTTATCGTAACGACTAGACATTATATTTAAACTTTATTCGTTTATTCTCCATTGTTGTTGAACCAAGGACCTCCAAGTACCTACTTTACCACAAGCTTGTTTCACTTGTTATGTTAATTATTTATGACTATAATTATGTCATTAAGAATCATCGAAAAGGAGAAAAACGAACCATGAATAAATCATACTCTGGGTAGTATGATCGGGGTGTATATCCAACTTTGGTTCAGCTCATCTTGCTTCGATATCGTGATCACACTGTTAACGTTATGGCAGCTCTTACCGTCAAGTAAATAAGAGCTGTCGTAACATTAGCAATAAAATGACTAAATTAACGCAAAATGGGCTAATACTTACATACAACGTAGAATAAAGGCCCAGGAAGAAAGGCCCAGGTTCTTCAAATGATTAAATAATAATATGGTTTTCTCTACAATTATTGTACAAAACTGATCCGTTACTAACTGGCAGGCAAAGCCCAGTTTTAACTATCGACGAGAATACCCCAAGTAATGTAACTACATATTTGAATTTTTCAGCATTCATTTTATATGTAGGTACAAGCTTTAGAGATACATATTAAAATATTTTTTAAAGATCTATCTAGGTACTAACTAACGGCTAGAAATTGGAATTAAAAGAATTATAAGAGTATGTAGTCCATATGCGCATACTGCCCTTTTGCTCTGGTCGGCAGACTAGTTTTCTGTACTTTATAGCTCCTGCCTGATCATTTTGAACATTAGGCATGATTATAGTCAATAATTAACACATCGGCCATTCTTAGTGACGATCATCTCATTGATGAGGGTCTGTAAGCACCTCTGAGCTGCAATGTTCTTTATATAACGTTAAAAAAGAACTCACCGTCCATTCTTAGTGACGATCATCTCATTGGTAAGGGTCTGTAAGCACCTCTGAGCTGCAATGTTCTTTATGTAACGTTAAAAGAGAACTCACCGTCCATTCTTAGTGATGATCATCTCATTGGTGAGGGTCTGTAAGCACCTCTGAGCTGCAATGTTCTTTATATAACGTTAAAAGAGAACTCACCGTCCATTCTTAGTGACGATCATCTCATTGGTGAGGGTCTGTAAGCACCTCTGAGCTGCAATGTTCTTTATATAACGTTAAAAGAGAACTCACCGTCCATTCTTAGTGACGATCATCTCATTGGTGAGGGTCTGTAAGCACCTCTGAGCTGCAATGTTCTTTATATAACGTTAAAAGAGAACTCACCGTCCATTCTTAGTGACGATCATCTCATTGGTGAGGGTCTGGAAGCGCACCCAGAGCTCCCTGTCATCGAGGGCCACGGAGACCTCACGCTCGCGGCCGCCGCGCGACGCGCCGCCGCCCACCGTCGGCTCCACCGCACTCAGGATGTGGGACGCAGCCATGTTGCTGGAAAATGAAATGTGTTTGATGATGAACCCCCTTATGCAATAGTAAATTTAGAATTATCATTTGACAGCTGTATTTCGTCTTCGCCTAAATTCGCCTTCGTACATCATCTTCAAATAAGTGCATATTATAGTTAATCCATACGTAATAATAGTTGATTGTACAACAAGTGCATAAAACGCACCATTTTACGCGAGACGTTTATCCATCCAAGCGAGCTTTCGAGCGAGGATGGATATAAAGTCGAGTGTTAAATTGGTTTTATGGACGAGTTGTACACTCTACTTTTCACTTCGATTGCGAGGAAATGAAACAGCAACATGATAAAAATAATAAAAATAATAAATGCGACGAAATAAAAAATTTATAAGTTTATTTCATGAAGCTTTATTGTGTACTTTGGCTGTTGGTATCCTTGCCTTGGTCTTAGAATACTAACGAAACTAAATAAAATAAAGAGGTTATTCTATGAAGTTAAAGTTGTTCGTGTGGCTGTTGGACCGGTTACCTAGGTTTTCGACGAAGATTTTACTTTATGCACTAGAGCATAAGAAGCGACTTTATGTCGCCTACGCACGACATAAAGACGAACTTTTAGAGCATGAGAAGTAAAAACAATGTATTAATGTGCAAAAAGAGTTTACTTATTTTCTCGCAAGCGAGGCATAGGTATTATAGAAGCGATTAATCATTGAAATTCCTGAATGTAACGCAAGTAGGAAAGCTAAAGGATCAAGTTTATTAATTATTAATTTCATTTGATTTGTCAGTTGTCACAGGGATTATCTTGATCACCGTGAAATTGCTCCAGCGGGCTTAACATGCATACACGAGATAAAATTTGACAGGTGCTAGGGACAAAAGAATACATGTATTTCATATTCTAATGTAAGACTTAACGCTTAAGGTTTAAAATAAAAGTGTCTCGTCCTGACTTTTATTACCTTTTATTATTACGTGACTATAGCGATTTTCACAATTTTATAGCGATTTTATCAAGACGGGACACTTTTATTTTAAACCAAGCGTTAAGTCTGAAGTTAGAATATGGAAGTTAGAAGTATCCTTTTAAAATGTATCAAAACTATAGATTTTATGGAGAGGTATATATTAAGTATCTATGACATATTATTTCAGTACAATATACATTCATTTCCATCTGTTGTCAAATAATGTAATGTTTATGGTTTTCGTTTGTTTATTTGACTTAATTAAACAAACAAAAATAAGTAGTCCAATTTGTTGTTTTTTTGTGAAGGTATGTATATTTTGTGGTTAGTGTACCTAATTAATCTGTACCAACTACCTTTTTCTACGTCCATGCATGCCGCAAAGCTAATCGATCACGCTATCAATAAGTTTGAAGTTTCATCATAAAAATATATAAATAAATAAGCATTAATATTTAATACATAGGTAACAAATTTAAAGATAAGTTATAATTTGTCGCGTTGACTTAAACGTTTTTCTTTTAGTTTGCTGCAATGGATATGATCCTGTGATTGCTAATCAACAGTTTTTTGTTATGTTTCTGTTTTTTGGCCATTTTGTGCAAAGGTTATGGGCAGGCAATGCGCCGGGTACGAGTTAGTATTCCATAAAGAAGAAGATCACAAAATGAAACACACTTTTACCACTATCTACACTAACAGGATCGGTCCCGTCGCGGGCAAAAGTTAGTCATCTATGTTTAGAAGTAGGAGGGAGGCCTATAGGAAAACACGCTACATACACCAAGCAAAGGGAATAGTAGGCGTTACACCATAAAAACATGTGTTAAAGACTACTTAAGCGTTGTAAAATAATCAATTTAAAGATAAACATACGAAAAATAAAAAATCTATAATTTAATTAAACTAACTTATAAAATAAAGTCCTCCATTGCACCCACTTGCTGGCATATCGTGCCGAGAACGCTCGCAGCGTTACCCCGCTGTATAGAGCATAATTAAATGTACTCCACCGCCAAAAGCGTACCCTTTCGTTAGGGTTTTCTAAACTTTTTCAGTACACGGTACATTTACATGTTTTATTTTGCGGTTATCAGGTACTGAAATTATTACCGAGAATTTTATTATGAGCCTTACAACCGATGTTGTACTAGCTAAGCGATAATTATAATATATTGAAGAGATTTTGATTGTAATTTGGCTTTTATAAGGAAAGGGACGGAAGGGACACCTTGCAACCGTGCTCCACAGCGTATGTACATTTAGGAACCTTAACTGTATGATGATGATGGCTTTGGTGTTTCCAATAGGTATGTTAGAAGACTGCATACTTATTTAAACCAACGATGAGGGTAACATGTACGAGTTCTGGTAAACAGATAAAGCAGACATCTATTATTGTGTCCACGGAAATAAATCTTGCCATTTATCGCCGGACAATCGTAGGAGGCGTGTCTAAGACACATACTTACCTATAAATAAAGATGACGTGATCAATGATTTACAAGTTGATTCTTACAGACAAAGCTCAAACAATTTTTCTAGGGAAATATATTTCATTTCATTTCTAGATCATGGCAGTATTGTACTTATTCTTCTCCTGTTTATAGAAGGCTCTCGTCATGTAGATTTAGTTAAAAACAAAAGATCTGGAAAGTTGATTAAGTAAATAATTGGTGTCCCTTTGTTTTGTAGACACTGATTTCGTCGAACGTGTCGTTTCACCGAATTTAATTTCATCGGAAGGTAATTTCTGCTGAAACCTTATTGTTTTCAGGTTATCTTATGCATGGGTTACGTAGGTTAGGTTAGGTTAGACCTGTGACCACAAAAAAAATATTAGATGCCTGTCGATGAAATGAAAATTCGGCGAAGTAAAACATTCCACGAAATGTGTGTCGGTGATTCAAGGGCAAACCTAAATAAGTTTCTGTCAAAATTTTCATATTTGGGACAAGCTCTTCTTGCCGGTACTTTTTTTGGAAAGTCATCATTTGTTTATATCAAGACACATTTAATGAGCCCAAACACGTCGACTTGCGCAAGCGAGTTAAAGGCAACGGCAAAGATTTTCAAAGTCAAAGTTAGAAGTCAAAAATTATGCATTTATTTCATTATATTTAGGTAAGGTAAGTTGGGGTAAGAGCGGATTAAATTTCGACACGGTAAGCTTTCAGTTTTTTTTTCTCAACTTTTGCTAACGATTGCTTGAATTGTTATTGTTTGTTATAAATAAGTATGATATATATTTTCAATACATATTTTTCATTTCTTCATATAAATAGCCGTTTTTGTTTAATTTATGTCCAAAATCAATATGTATCAAAAATATGTGTGTAAATGAAAGGAATAAACTGACCTACTCATAATTTAACTTGAAATTTTTTATCTAAGAGCATTACGAAATAAGTACCACGAATTCTGGTGGCAAATAAGCCGGATATTTTATTTCACTTAAGTTTGGCTCACGATCTCGTCCGATGTTTATGGTTCCTATTAACACGCACTACGTCGGTTCAACGTACCAACCAATCCCATCAGACATATTTATATTTTTGCCATTTTTTGCCGCTAAGCGGACATGTTACTGCTTACATTAATTCTGTGAAAACATAACTAAATATTTTACAAAATGTTAAGCTATTTAAATCTAGCATCTGTTATTATTTACATGATTTTGGTAAGTTTCACCTTTTTCGCGTTCTTTCGCTGAATTACCCAAGTCCATGACTCATCTCTTCGGTATAACGAGTTCCGATTTTTTTTTTTATTATAGATAAAAGTTTTGAATTCATTAGCATTTGACAGGAAAATATATATTAAAAGTCTCTACGTAGAGCTCTTTTATCGTTTTTCCCCCGTGACCTATCAAATTGTCAAACAAGACTTTAGCTGATTTATCAAATTCCGTCAAAATAGTTCCAGAAGGTAAAAGTTAAGTTGTGAGGCGTAACAAACATTCAGAGGTACAAGCTCTCACAAGGGATTACGTACGGCTTACAAATTACTAAGTGCCATGATAAACACGTTATTATGAAGTACAGTCAACGAAATATGTAGATGTATGTACCACCGTAGCGCTCATCCCTGCGGGCTTAGCATGCTTGCACAAAATAAAATTAGACAGGTGCTAGGGAAATTAATACATCTATTTCATATTCTAATGTAAGACAAGAAAGTGTCCCGTCTTGATGAAATCGCTATAAAAATGTGAAAATCGCTATAGTCGCTTAGTAATAAAAGGTAATAAAAGGCAGGAAGAGACACTTTTATTTTAAACCTTAAGCGTTAAGCCTTATGTTAGAATATGGAATAGATACATTTATTTCCCTAGCACCTGTCTGCCAAATTTTATCTCGTGCATGCATGTTAAGCCCGCTGATATACCAAAATTTCAAAATACCAAATTACACTCACCAGACACCAGATTCCCAATACACCAGATTCTAATATGTAATTGGGTATCTAATTATATTTATAAACACCTTAATTTAAATGTAATTTTTTGGGATTTCACTATGTTGAGTTGGTAGTATTTTAAAATTCTAGTATTTCTAGTACTGTCAGGGTAGAAAGGGACGACGGCCCAACCCGAAAAAGTACTTTAATTTTCTCCAAGAAACTAAGGTACCTACACCTATTTAAATATTAGTACCTCTAACCATTTTCGAGTAACTAACAGCTTATTAAAGACTAATGTAAAAAACCGAGCAAGAGAGCATGTCGGGCCATGTTCAGTGTAGGGTTCCGTTGCCATTAATACAAATACAAGAAACAATCTGGAAATACCATAAATATTAGCTAATTTTCTGTTCAAAGTTAGCCGATTTTCGGTAGGTATAAAAATTTTAGTCGTCTGTAACTCAAGAACCAATAAAGTCTACCTAGTCATGATAGTTTTCCTTTTAAATTCGTTATATGTACTTTAATTTAAAATATTTTCCAGATTTTTAGTACTTGTGGTTTTGGCTGTAGGGGTGGGGACAGAGGGGGCTAGAGTTCTAGCTAAATGACAATTTTCAAGTTCAATATCCCGTAAACTGATAATCTAAAAATGTATAATGACATACACATAGGTAATTCTTTTTACGAGCTATCCTCATTCGTTGTTATAACGTAAAAAAATATTTTTTTATTTTTGCTTTACTTGTATGGAAGGTAGGTACTCTAAGATATTTTTCTTACAAATTTTACTATTGATCTTTGTGCGCGGTAAACATTTCTATTATGTTTACACAATTTCAACTTTGTGATACTTATAGTATCTGCGAAAAATGTGTGACATACAGACAGACGGACGGACACGACGAAACTATAAGGCTTCCTATATAGTTTGACTACGGAACCCTAAAAACGTTGCAGTCCTAACAGACGATTATTTTTTAACTTTTTTGTTATTTGTTTTTTGTTAACCTTTCATACCATTACATATTGATTACTTATACATCACAAACTTGATATTATATTTTCGGAAAGTGCCCTCGTCCCCTTCCACCCTGTATATTGGGAATAGGCGCAGCGCACCGTAAACCGCTGTACGGCTAGCACAAGTGGTCCACGACTCCTTTGTCGCTTGGATCTCCCTTTCTAATTTGTCCGTAACGATAAAGACGCACTGAGCGACAAGCGAGAAAATACAAGATGTGCTAGCCTAGCTGCTGTCGAAAGGACGGTCAGATCACTGAATCTTGAGTGACGTGGCGTGTAATACATCTCCTGTAATGCAATGGCATTTAACCATTATATTTTCTTGTATATAGATATAGTATAAGAACATTAAACTGTTAACCAAATCTTTTGTTCACATATCGCACTAAACATAATAAAAAAACTCAAACCCACGATATGCTTTGATTTGCATTTGTTTACTATCAAGATTATTCTTACAGTTCAATGGTATCAGAAGGTACATGCATGAGGTAGTAAAGTAAATATTTATTTAATGTTCTATTTTGCTAAGTGCACTATTACACTTCAGCAGTTTACGCTGCAAACGTTTAGCTTCATTATACTGAAACCGTTCAAGAATAATTCCAGGGACAAGTATGTTTGCTCTCTAAACCGTCTAAAGTAAGTATAACTTAAATGTCAAAGTTTATAAGTAACTGGTTAATAAATCTCCGAGTAAATTTAAAGCTTCTTGTTATTAAATTGAAACCTTGTGTAAAATTCTCAACGTCCGATGACTCAATCAGGTGCAGGTTAATTGAAAGATTTTTTTAAGGGATAAATTCGTCTTTGGACGTCTTTATTATTTGTTTATGTGCAATAATATGACCCATATTATTGCACATAAAGTAAGTAGGCAAATATATCATCAATATAAAAATCATGAATGAGATCAAAAATTTGTTATAGGTATTGCGCGTTGATGTCTATGCAATGAACAATGTATTGCGCCTTTATTCTTCTTTTATTTTAGCCTTTAGAATGATTCTAAGTTTTAGTCCATCTCGCTTCTGCATCGTATCAGTGTCAACGTTATGAAAGCTTTTACTGTGTAGTGAATAAGAGCTACCAAAACGTCAACAATACGTTTATGCTATGGAAGCAAGATGGACTAAACTAAAGAAGACAAAAGGCAGGCCAAGGCAAGACCTTTCTGGTTATGTAGTTATGATCTTTTGAGTTAAATCAAAACATATTTTCTTCAGAACTAAAGTTGCTAATGTTTCCATTTGGTGCTACAAAATTGATTTAGGAAGATCCCGCCGTCACCGACGGGCCTGTTGTAGCCTTATTGAATTTAAATATGTATTTATTTGCCATGAAATCCGGGCCTAGGGTAATCAATTTTACGTTCTCATGAAGGGTAGGCTCAAACATAATACACGTAGGTGCATCTAAAGTTTTTAACAACAAGAGAACCTTCGTGTGTATAGAGCCGCAGTAATTACAGCGCTGGCGCACTCGCTTCAACGTCATTATTCATCGTTTTACGACTAAAGGTATAAATATTAAGCTTGAGTCGTATAGATGGATTGCGAACATTTTCTTTTTAATGGCGAGGTTAAATATGATGTGCGAGTGGTCCCGGGTTTAGATCTAACTCTGGGTCGCGATACAAAGCGTGCCAGAGGGTATAAATGTTGCTAACGCCTTTTAATTAGGTGTAATAACGTTCTTTACCGAATGCCGCGTGGCCTGGGCTGGCTTAATACATTCGGTGCCAACACATCGCAATTGTATATAATTTGAATACGCTAAACGTGTCACCGGCAATGCATATCTTAAGGCACACGTGGAATGTCAATGCCTGAACTGCCGACGTTTTACTGATCCTATAAAATATCAAAGATAACAACGAGTGGCACTGATGGTTGCGTCGAAAGGAACCCGTGATTGGATGTTTATGGCACTGGCTTCGATAAATGTGAGCTTTAGGATGTGTGCGGCCGCGGTGTCGCTAGGCGCGGGGAAGGCCGTCGTCGACGCGACGTGATCAAGCAAGGATTGGACAAATGGAGGCTTTTTAAACTAAGAAACCTTCCAAAATGTTTCCTAAATAAACGTTAGTTTTGAATACCACCGCATTTGAAGAGCATAAGATATTCAATTAATCATAAAAATAAAAACAGCCGGGGTTCTAGGATTAAAAAAAAATGTGAAAACAAATCTTGCTTAAAGCTTTAAGTAGCGCCTGTGGTAGCGCTGACTGCAATATGCGTCCTAGACATTTTTATTATATTTTCCGATGATGTAGAGTTTATACATTCCGCTCTCAGGCTACGCCGCGCGCGCACCGAGCCGTAATATCGCAATTGTCCCGCTGCTCCCGCGCCGACAGAGGCGGGAGGTGCTAATTATCAAATGCAAGAACCACCAAAACTGAAACCATTGAAACAATACGCGCCGTGTTGTCTTTTCCAATTTCAAAGTTTGCAGAATGGCTGCGTAATGAAGGCCAAAAGCCTATGCAAATGGAACGATGCCGAAAACTCGACTCGGTTAATGGTCTTGCGTCATCACTGTTCAAACTTGAATTTTCATTATCACTTGACATGTATACAACCATCAGCCTTTATTCAAACAATAGGTTAAATCAAATATCCGAAAGACATGATCAACAAGGTTTTGCTTTGATTGTGAATAAATATTTTTTTTCTGCTACCGCCGTAGGGTTTTCCATTTCCTGCTTATGGATTCAAGTCAACATAATGATGTGTGCCCACCTGAGGCGGAGCTCTGCAATTGTGTGCCTTGCGCACAAGCACTTGCGTATACGACTTAGGTAACTCACGATTCAATAAATTTACATGAAGTTTTTGAGACGTCAACTGCTTCGAATAGCTATTTTATTGCGCATTACGACCTAAATACTTAGGCAGTAGTAACAGTACCTTGAGGGTATAAAAAGTTGTTGTCAACATACCACGCCCAACACGTTAATTCCGTTCTATTATAATATTCAATGTAAATATTCAAATTCGGAAGCCGATAACCACAATCAAGCTTTTTTGGGGACTACGTTTCAATTAAATTTTATTCCTCAATTCTGAGGTTGTCATAAAACTTTAAAGTTGGACGAGTAAAGCCCATTGAGGAACTCCGAATTGATATTAATTCAAATAACTTGGGTTAAAAAGTCAGGGTTTTATGTGAGCTGTAAAAGTTTATTGTAGGGCTTTGTGGCGAGCCGGACGCGCCGATAGGCCTTCTTCGGGGACGGAACCTACCTCTTTGTGCCGCTCGTGCGCGCGCACCGCCGGGCCCAGCTGAGGGTTATTATATTCTCTTGAGGAACACGTCATCGACGAACTCACAGGCGAGCGTAACTTGACCCGCAAACGCGTAAAAATTAAGTTATTCTTAAGTGTCTCGACCTACGGTACGGAGGTCTCAAACACGTATCGCAAATGTTTAGGTCAAATTATAGTTGCCGGTAAAATTAAACGTTGACAGAGCTAGTAGGTAAGAGAATGTTGCTACAGGGTTCAACTGGTGCCAGACTAATTATTGCATTGTTACTATTTACTTAATAACTATAGTCACTACCTTCTCGCTCTGAATTAAAACTACGTATTAAATCTCTTAATTTACAATGTAGACTATATGTGCTTACCAGCAGCGAGTTTTTATGCTTTTATACCGCTACGTTGATGAACCGTATAATCTGTTTAATTAATTGGAATCAGAAGGATCTTTAATTATTAATTAACTTGAATGTGTTTCACATTTGTGTCGTTAGGAGACATTCTGTCTGAATTAACTTTGGGTTTACTGTAGCTAGAGTTGTATCTATATTTAATTTTCAATAAATATTCTGAGCAAAATCTTGGGACCTTCCTGTTCAGTAAAAAATAATAAACGGCAATTGATATTTTTAAGTAAACTGTACCAATCTATCTGAAAAAAAATGATAGAACAACTTTATTTGTTTACAGAAATTTTAATAAATGTTAGATAGATACTTCTTGAACATTTTGGGCTTATTTAATCAATAATGATTTGTTCCTTTAGCTAATTGATATCTAATTATCCATGAGTTTCAAGCGTGAATTAAATCTGTCATAAATTAGACTTGTGCTAAATTTCATTCAAGACTTCACAAAGACATTATCAGACTTGTTGTATTTTAATTATCCACTGTTAGTCAATATATTTAATTTGATAACTCTTTAGACTTAACTCACTCGACTGATAAGTAGTTGGAGAAAAGAAACCAGGACTGCTGTTCATTTTGGCCACAGTATAAATGTATATGATGAGTACCCGTCAATCTGTGTTAAAAGATGTTATCTGAAGCTTATTCAATTTGCAATGGACTAATAGTTATCTAGTTATAAGCTTACTATAGAATTAGAACAGGCAGTTTTTTCATTAACTTTATTCAAATATTTTATAGTTCCGCGGTTGATTTGACCAGCAATTTTTTTTAGCCTTTGCAGAGAGGAAAATTGGAAAAGAAGAAAAATTTGATGATAGCAGTATCTATCGGATCACACAGGTAATTTACTATGTGGTGATGTTAATCACAGCTATATTTTTGCATGATTTAGTCTCTCCCGAAACCCGAAACTTTTAAGGATTTTTATGAAACTTTCTTAGCCTAGCTGAACAAAATAGGTTTCAAAATCATTCCGGAAGGGTATTTGTAAAAAAAATTCAGCGTGAAGATTAACAATACGTAGTAAACTAAATAATTAGGTATGCAAAAAATACGAAACTTTTCTGCTTGAAAAAATGAAATGGAATAAAACAGAAGACGACCAATTGGATTCCTAGACCACTGCGGAATTATGACAAAGTGATGCTAGAAGTCAAATAAGTCCGTCGGCCTACCAGGTTGAGTTCTTATAGACTTTATTCAGAGAGGTGTCGTCCGCATTGTCAAAGATCCCTTACTTAGATATACCTAGACGGTCTCGAACCGCTCCGCCTCACGGAGAAATAAATATTTTACAATATTACCAGATTGTATAGTAGTCATGATTCTGGTGTAGGAAAACAGATTTCAGCTATGGTTAACAAATTTTTTTAATGACAACAAGTCATATTTTTGTTAATACTAGAATATTCTAGTAAAAATATTCTAGTACACAAAAACTCTGATATCGTTTTGGTTACCATCTATTAGTTACAGAGTAAAATATGCATTAAGCATACAACAGGTTTTGTATACTACACAAAATTTGTTTCCTACGATACTAGGTAAGTGGGTAATAGGTTCTATAAATGTCTAAAAAAAGTATAGTTGTCACATATAATACAGTAAAATCGAGTCGAATTTACGATATTTTGTTAAAGGAAACTAGATTTTTTCCTCCGTGCTGCAATGAGACTTTGCGTCTCTGCGTGTTTCACTATACGAGTATGTAGGTACATTTCAATGGAGATGGAGGAACTGTTTAGAGGTACCTACCACGATGGAAGATGCTGGTAGCTGGTGTCATCGGAAAACTGTTTACCTCCATTTTCTATATTATCTGCGCTCATCTAAGCTGCGGTTCGCAAGAAAGTTTTTAGCGCGAACTTACAATAGGTAAGTAATATTATTGTGAAAAGGGAGCTTTCTGTGTATTTTCCCACTAAAATACAATATGTATTTTAAAGGGTCTTGAAGTTTGTTTAGGCGAAACATGTGAATAAATATCAAAAATAGAACAATATCCACTGTTAATTATTATATCTAGTACAAAAGTCTAACCTCTCGCTCCGACAGTGGGTGAACAAATGACACAGATTATAAATATTTCTATGTATGTCTCGCGTACAAAATCTTCAAGACTGGCAACGCATGAGTAGCGCCCCTAGGTATTGCTATAATGTCTATAGGTGGCGGTAACCACTTTTAATCAGGTGAGCCGTATGTCTGTTTGCCTGTCTCTAGCAAAAAAAAACCTTCTACATAGATCCACAGTGGCCTAGGGAACAAATAGTATTAATGTATTTATTTATATGGTTAGTTCATCTTATAGTCTTCCAATGTTGCTATACATCATTTTAGAAGCCAGGAAGCAACCGGTTGCTGCACGAGGGTGTTAGAAAGCTTAGTTGAATAATTAATTTACAGGGAAAAATATTTTTTACTGTTAAATAAATATAATCAGACAAATTGACCTAGTCCCAAAAAGTATCTAGGTTAAATATATTAGTACCTATTAAGCGTACTTAGATACGAAGCAGCTCTGAGTAATATTGCACATAGACCACTTGTGGTGGCCGCCACCGGCGACAGCAGCCGACGGCGGAAGTATTAATAGTACAGTCGGTAGTAGCGCGACAGCCCTAACTTAATTTTTTTTTCTTAGAAATATGTAAAAGTTACGCAATTATTTGAGCTATTTGTTTTCGGCGTAGAACAACCGAGTATTTTTATGGCTGTCGCATACGTCATCATCATCAGTGGCCAGCGTGCCGCTAAACTATCAAATGCAGAGGTAAAAGAGGTAAAATGTCTTATAGAAAAATGTTTTGAAATCTTAGTAGATTCTTAGTCGACGAGTCTTTGCGGTACGGCAAATTAAAAAAATTGCTGTAATTTGCTGGCAAGCTCTTGGCGGTTCTAGGTGTATTAAAATAATAATTTAGCTAATGTTTCAGATCTTTCGGACAAATTTCCCGCCATTTTTTGGCTGATTGATATACTTTGTCAATCAGTACCTATGAAAATGTTTATTTAACCAGAACGTCACTTACCTGCCCTCGCGAGTTAATTTCTCAATCCCGACCACTTAAAAATAACACATAAAAAGTTATTGTTTATTAGCTAAGTCACAGCACTTTTCACAACTTGTAAAATCTTTGCAAATTGTGCATGTTTAAAAACACAATTATTATTAGTTTTAATTTATTTTTATCTAATGTCCTTAACTATAATTCTCTTTCGTATATGTATGACGTTAAATATTTGAAATTTTGTAAAAAATCACAAATCAGTGGTGGCGTGCCAACTGCATGACCAACTACCGCGAACTACACTTCATTAGCATATATACAAAATAACATACACACTGCCTGTCAAGCTCATCATTCAAAAACCAATCGTACTCATGTACAATCTAAAACCTCTTCTACTTCGTCCGTCTATACTGACTACTTAAATGTGTTCAAGCTAAAATAGACTCCATGACGCACAGCGTAATATTCATAATGATTTGAATGATGATCTGGTAGAGACTTGTGTGAAGCCCCGCCCCTAAAGTATTAACAAACAAACCGATTGGTGGACGCGGGCTACCCGCGAGTGACTCGTGCGCAGCACAGGCGGCCAGGCGTTCACTCAGGTTGAAATTTTCATAAATTGTAGCAATGTCATTCAAAATTACAATTTCGTAATTTTACTCACGATATTGGTGTCATTTTCTAACACTTAGTTAAATCTCGTGCACTTAACGGTGGTATCCATACCGGGAGTCTGATTTCTCAACATTTAAAAAGTAATAAGTTGAGTGGTATTTTAGTGAAAATACACCTGTTAATATTAATTAATGCATAAAATACCTGTTGTTACAAAATATTGGCACAAAGATAGACTTAGTATATTTAATATATTATGATAGCGACAACCAAACAATAACTATATGTTAGGTACTGATAAGTACATAGATATTTTACCCTCACTTATGTCACGCTCACTTATGTCAAAATGAACCCTAGTCCAGATTTTGAAATTATTATTTAACCCAATTTCTAACTACCACATTAAGATAAGACAAATAACAAACATACAATATAACTTTACTTAGATACCTACCCTCCTTCTTGGATAGTAAGTAGGTATAGCAAAAATTAACTACATCAGTTATTAAGACAATATTTCAGAAGTAAGTATGCTGTACTTTACAACGATGCAGAGATCATCCTCAAAAGTAAATAGAAAATAATGAGGAAAATTGGCTCTACGTTTAACAAAATATTTTTGATGTGTGCATATTACGGAAGTAGGTTCATATATTTTGTACTGAACTGTGTATATTCAATTAAGTTTAAATAAATAAATAATAAAAATATGTACCATATAAGTACTTACTCAAAAATCTAATTTAGCCTTGCTTTATGAAAAATACCATTAATATAACTAAGAATTCTAAAAATCCTGGCTTGGGGTGGCTTTTTCATTAAAAGTTGGTTTCTTAGATACGAGTAGGCATTTACTATTATTACTATTAAACTAATTGTGATGCTGAATAGATTGAACGTTCTTACCTGAAAATAATATTATGATTATGACACTGCTAGTAACATTGTGATAACTTGTTTCTAACCACCACGTGGATTTTACCCTTAAAACGTTTACTAATTTGTTTTTGTTATATTTAATCTCGATAAAAAATTGGGCGTGGAACCTAAGGGCCAAAGTCTGATACAAGAGGTTATATTCAATGAACCACTTTGTATAACCAGATCCTAGCCGCATACCTACTCTAAAGTGTTCCTTTGTATTTTGGATAATAATATTAGTCGCACCTAAAATTACATAGGGAGTCCAAATACATTTTTCCTTATATCCAACAAAAAGCGTCGAGTTGGTAGTTTGTAGAATATTACCTCAGGAACTGCTGTAGACCTATTCAGCATTCCGATGCAGCGCCCGCCTCACCCAGTTACGGTCCGCCCGGCCGGTCGGGTGCTAATTGAAAAAGGAAACCTCAAACAACGACCGAGCTCAATGCTCTCCACAGAAATGTTTCATTTTTAAACATCGTCTGACCGTTACAATTGATCGCAACGTTCAATACATATTTCGAAACTATTTAGTAAAAGCTCCGAAACGCGCTTCTTTTGATGCACCAGAAGTCCGTTTAGGGTAAGTCGCAAGTTGCTGGATATATTCGTAGCTATGTTTGAGCGAATGGAAGACTCAATATGGGCATAACGGTTTACCCTTGAATCACCGACACTCATTCCATAAAATGTTTTACCTACTTCGCCGAATTTTCATTTCATCGACAGGCATTTCCACGTGCAGGAGTTATAATTTTTTGGTGGTCACAGATCTAACCTAACCTTTACGTAACCCATGCTTAAGACAACCTGAAAACAATAAGCTTTCAACAGAAATTAGCTTTCGTTGAAATGAGTGTCTGCAAAACAAGGGGACACGGAGCATAACATTGAGGGACGTTGGATGGAGGTAAGTACTTTAACATCATTGACCGTCAGGTACTCGTACTCAACTACGTTAATTAAAACGACTTAACCCGAAAACAAAGACGAATATACCCAATCGTGTTATTAATAACATATGTCAATATAGTTAATCATGCTTAAATGGTTGAATGAATTTAGATGAAATTTAGCAATTACAGGTAGTTCATGGAAAATACTAAAGCTTCCGAGGGAAGCACGGACCAGTTATATAGATTTATCTTTAACACATGCCATAATATTGAATATATAATGATTGAAACTAAGTTATGTTTTGGCGGCATAAAAAAACTTTTGAGCCTTGTTTGTGGTACATATATTATTTTGTGTTCACCTTCTTGTTTTTTAACCAAAACTGTCCAAGCTTACCCCAGCCCCTTCCTGGAAACTACTGGACGAACATTCTCTAAAACATGTTGATTTTGTTGCGCCGTGTCAACAACTTTCGGCACTATTAAGGGAGGAGCTTTCAACTGGAAACGGAAATTTAAATTAATAAAGACATTTATTTATAAAATAGATAGGTAGAGCTTATAAAAGAGATCAGGTGAATCCTGGCGATGTTATAACTATAAGCTTAAGCTGCCATTGAGTTAAATATATATTTTTTTCAGTATACAAATATCTTTTGCATTTCAGAAAACGTCTTTGCCTGACTGCAATGTAATGTTTCCTCCTAACGCCCACGAGCATTTATCTGGGGGCCATTCTGAATCAAGAATTGCAAATCTTTGTGAATCCTATTCTTCACACTATCAGTACAAAGTGACAAAAGAGAATAAAGGAAACGAGACCTGACCGTGAATGTCCACCTACTCGACTTGTGACAGAGTGCCGGAGAGCCTTGTGGCTCGCGAAGTCGACTCGTGATCGTAAGGTACAAAGTGCTATCCCCAGCGACCACTGAGATGATTTTCTGACTTAAGTAGGTAAGTAGTAACAGACGCTCTACGGTGAAGCAAAAAGATCGTACATCGTGAAGAAACCTGATTTGCCTCATTACACAAATGATCCAAGTAGACCTATCCAATCTGTATCTAGATAAGGTAATATATGATAAGAATCTCGACATGTTTATCGAGGACTATAGGGTAGAAGACACGGATGGCCGTGCCTTTTTACCGCGTGACTACGTTTTAATCTATGGTTTGACCGCTCTAACTCGCCTTTGCAGGGAATAACAACACTGGGCAAGCAAGCACGCGCACACGCGCACGGAAACTCCGGCGCAGCTCTGTTTGTTCGGAGTCCCGTGCTAACTCCGCCGTTTAAACACTACGTGCTATGCTAGCGTAGCATGAATTACTTTTCATATAGATAAAATTCACGCCACTCTAACCTCCTGAAATTAACACCTATTTAGTCTCGCGCCATATCTGTCTCGGCCGGATTGAATGACTGTATCGTTTACGGCTCAACCGATTACTCGACGCAGTTAATTAATACCAACGCCTATATAACAGTAAAATAAAACCAGATATTTATCTACGACGCTACTCTACACGCTATTTCTCGTAACTCCTCGCTAAATATTGTCTCGCCCATTGATGAAAACTCAAAAATTGAAACGTAATTTGTATAAACTCTATTATTGTTGAATCATTTTTGTTTGTATGTTTATCAATAGCTGTCTATACCCGAAACTATTTTGTCGAGTGCATGCGAAATGACAAGTTACTGTTATCTTGTTAGGTCAATTTTATTTCCGATTCTAAAGCGGTTGACGATGACAAATTTTAATTGAACTATTAATTAGTGCTAGCTCTAATAAACCATTTTTTGTGTGTTTTACAGTATATTGTGTGGCTCCGTCGCCTTAAGAACATAAAGATAAGAGAAGGGCCATCGCTTAGGACCTTTATTGATTGGTTATTTTAATTACCCTTTCCGTATCTTTAGTTATCGACTGGGTTCGTCTAGACTATCTTTGTAAAACTCGGGTTTTTTCTTTACGACTGTACCTTGGTTTAACCAAGTTCATCCGGATTTACGTATATAGGTACAGTCGAAGTCATAAGTAGCTTTACATTTTAGTACCATGTCGCAGTTAGGTACGTATTATAAGTTATAAGAGTCAATAGTTTGAATTTAGTTCTCGTATATATGTCAATACTGCGAAAAGGTACTAAAATGTACAGCTACTTATGAGTTCGACTGTACGTAGGTACCTATGTGGGTATGTTTGTTTTCTTTTTGTATGCACGAACAAAAAGAAAACAATTATCTAAGTAATATTATTATTTATCGTCGTATCTTAATAACAGCTACAAAGATCTATGTAAATAATACGACGTACCTACCTAAGCAAAACTTTAAGCACTGAATTTAACGTAATAAAAATTTGCTTTGAAAAAGACTTTTTTAACACAGTTGCTCAAAAAGTGGTACTTTTCGTAGCTGTATATCGTGCGGAAAGTTGGTTTTCGCGAACTAGTGCTTTTTACTTTTCCAATTTTTTTAAATTTATACGTATTCCAATTCATGACTACTTATTGATGAGTGTTAATATTGGTTTCCTTTAAACGTCGTAATCAACATAAAAACCTACTGTTAATGTAAGAATATGAAAAATATACATATTTCATATTTTATTACTTACCTCTTCATCATTATAACACGTTTATTTTTTAATATTGAATATTGAAAAACCGTTCTTAATAAGTTGTCTGAATGGAACGGAATAGCTGCCGAAACGCCTGTCAAATTTTTGACATTATGAAGAGGCGTTTTTTCTTACTGCAAAAATGTTAAGTTTCTAAAGGCAACATTCGATATTGTTTTTATAAATAAACGATACACAAATAATCGTAAATAACAATACTTAGGTAATAAAAGTACGATGTTTTATATTTACAATTGTTTATGTTTATGTATAGAAAATGCATTTGAAAAAAAACTTTCATTGAAGTGGGTTCAATAATAATAACAAAATCCATTCTAGTCGAATAAAAGCTAAAAAAAACACCTCTTCATAATGTCAAAAATTTTCACTGCGAAAGATCGAACTTACAACGAATTTGTTTACCAATCTTAAGTTTTCAAAAAGTTGCTTTTAAAATGAGTGAATCAGAGTTTGAAATTGATTTATTTTTTCGCAACTGTGTTAAAAAACGTCGTTCGATACACGTGCGGAAATGTCATTCTTCACTCGTCCCGAGTCTTGCCACTTGCCTACGGCTCGTGGCAAGATATCTCGGTACTCGTGAAGTAATGACATTCTTTCCGCACTAGCATCGAAATGTACTATTATCTTCAAGACATTTTGTTGTCTACACTGTTCAGTCTGCTAGGATATTTTCATCATGTATTTTACGTCGGTAGGTAGGTACCTACGTATTTTCGTAGGTTTCGAATATGACTAAATGTGATACGCGTATGTTCCTTATTTTTATTCTCAATGTTTGTGTAAGAATTTGTATGTTTTTTGATGTACTGTGATAGTTAGACATGTTCTTGATAATAGTTTATTATAATAAGTTGACATTTTTTGTATAGTATAATAGTTACGACCTTCCTAAATAACATAATTGCGCATGTTCTACCTACCATTGCTGTGCCCTTACAGGGTTTACGTTGACGCTATACCATAATTTAAGAACTCATGTATACAACGTATAACGCAATAAATAAATTAAAATTCTTTCACAATGGTTGGAATTAGGTTGTACGAAGTTGCAGTACTACCGATGTTGGGATTAATTCATTTTGTTCCAGTTTTAACTGGTTTTCACTTAGTAGGGGAGCCCACGATGCTAAATATGGATTTACTCGAGGGGGGGCATCTACAGGCTTTCAAATAAAAAAACGACCGCCCTGGAGAATGTAGAGATAACTTTTGTTTATGCAAGTTTGTGAGCCTCCCACTCCCATAGGCAGGTACTACGTCACGATCAAATCATCAGATTATTGAAATGCACACTTTTCAGCATGTATACCCCCCATACCTTAATCTGATGCGCACGAGTACTTACTTTAAAAAAAATACGCGTGGTTTTATACAGAAGGCTTAGATATGATGGAGGTACCTACTTATAATATTTTAATCTGCCGCGCTTGCTTGAGTAGGTATCTAAATCGCAAAATCCCCTCCACTCCACTACTAACTTTAAGTAACTTTCTTGGAATACTTAATACTAGGTATAAATAGGTGGGCTATTTATACCTAGTATTCAGTACTCCAAGACACTAGAAGCCAAATTCTCTTATATCCTACTGTTCTAGTAAAGCCGTTAGAAAGAGTATAGAAAACAAATATTTAAAATGAAATTTGGCAAACCGGTAAACGCAAAATATGTAGATAAACATCTAAAAGTAAGAAATTAATACACTAACGTTTACACATAGAAAAGTAAATACTTAGACCACGGCAGTCGACGACAAAGAAACCACAAGTTGCCAGACAAATATTTTAATATCATTAACACAGCGTCAAACTTGGCAGTTTCGAATTGCCTGATTGAAAATCAACAGTAATTATACCTACCTACCTTACTAATATGATGCGCTTGGGTCCCGTAATAAATATAAATAATTAATAAAAAAGCCTTTTTAAAACAAGCTTTTAATTAAATGTTCTAAAAAAAAGAAAATAAATTTTAAATTAAATCAAACTCATATTTCCCCTTATAAATCTCTTTACCTGTATAGGTAAATCTCGCGACAAGATTTTGTATCATATAAATTACATTTCATAATTTCATCATTTATTCTAAGTAACTAGAACATGATAGGTATGAAGTTTAGCTTCAGCGAAAGCGCTGCAGACACCATGGCTCGTCTACAGCAGACTCGCCTTAACAAGCAGAACAGCTAGCACGTCATCGTGCAGCACGTGTAGATATATATTAGGCATAGGCAAGTTTAAAATTTACTTTCTTTCTTTAGAGCATTTAAATAAAAGTTTGTTTTTAAAAGGGTGTTTTTTATTAATTATTTTATTTTGTGCTTTTTATTTACCTATTTAACAGCATGGACACCATGAGTTGCATTTTCTCACTAGTTGCTCAGTGCAATGCTTTGTTTACTGACTACATAGATAGAGAGGTTTTCTGAGCTACAAACAAGTTGCTGACAACTTGTGCTAGCCATCCAGCAGATTAAACCATATCTGTCATTGCATCTAGTGCGGGCTTAGCATGCATGCACGAGATAAAATTTGACATGTGCCAGGGAAATTAATAGATCTATTCCATATTCTAACGTAAGACTGAACGCATTAGATTTAAAACAAAAGTTGTCTCGTCCTGACTTTCATTACAAATGAAATAAATTAAAATGAAATAAATCGTTCAAATGTATTAAGGGCCTGCGCACACTAGCGTTTTTGACCCGGGGGTCTAAGGGCTAAAAACGCTAGTGCAACAGGCTTTAAGCTAAGCGTGATATTTAATTACTCTAGCAACTTTTTATTCGTGCTGTCACTTATTATATTCTTGTGATGCATGTTAGGCATAAAACGTACTGACACCCAGTCACAAATATTTATTGGCATCGTCCAAAAAGGAGGTATACAAAATTGAACTTTGTGACACTTATAATTTCTGTGAAAAAGTGAGTTTGACATACAGACAGACAGACGGACGGACATGGCGAAACTATAAGTTTGACTACGGAACCTTCAAAAACGGATAGGTACCATCTCTGATCAGAGTGCTTGTCAAGACAAATCAAACGAGCTCAAACTCGATGGGTTGCATTGTATGCCTTCCGGCTTCATCATTAGACCCTGGATACCATCTCAAATCAGAGTGCTTGTCAAGACAAATCCAACGACAACAAACACGACGGGTTTAGGAGTTCCTATGACATCGACTATTACTATTGCATCGTCATCGGGTTTTACATACGTATTCCAAATTGTAGCCCATTCCATTAACGGGAACTGGCTCAAAATTTTATTGCAAGATTTGACCTAAACAAGCACACATACATAGTTACATACATACATACTTCTTATAAAAAAGAAAATATACCGGCCCCAAAGAAAAAAAATCTCGCTTATTGCGCCGACGGCCGTTGCTCTCAGTGCCCGTTTTCTGTTAGCTTTATCTACTGCTTACCTGTACTTTACGATTTCGTACGTAAACTTACAAACAGTCGCGCCGTGTCTCCGCCATACTCGGCCACTTTTGTGTTTGAACATGGTGACACGAAACGTGTTCGATAATTATTGGAAGGATCAATACCGCTTCAACTATTCGTCTCTAGGCAAACATGTTTTACGAGCGGCTCTCGCTGCGCTTACGTTTCTATTTGAATCTTAAATTCAAACACGGTTTAGTTAAACTGCGACTTTGAACTCACTTTAGTGCGGGTACCTGCGTTACTTAGGTATATAAATATTCACATCCACTTACTGTGGTTTTTCTTAAAAATACAAACGCGGTAAAGTCCCGCGTGTCGTCGGTAACAATTTTTTATCCGAATCCGTAAGCTTCGACGCGTCGGAAAACGAGATTGTTTTAGCCCAAACCAATTGATGATATTCAATTAGGTAGGTAGGTACAAGTAAATTAGTCAAAATCGTATCTAAGGTTTTGAACGCTTCTGGCAAGATTGAATTTTGCATCCCTCATATTGTGTGCCTCTGCCCCAGCAGCTAGCAGGCTGCAAAGTGCGTCCGCCCGGAGGGTTACGTCCCGCTGAGTGGAATGGCTCTTACGGTAGTTGATACACCTTGTTCCAAAACCTTGGGCACACTTTAACAGAAGACCACATAGGACGACCTAGATGAAGAAATTGACAGAGAGAGCACGGCAATACGAGGAAATACGATCACCCGCATATTTCCAAGATGTACGTCGTCAGTCACCAGCAATGCAATAATATACATTCAGTCAACAAAGTATCGGGAATGGATGATTTGTTTATGGTTCCAAATTCAAATTTTTGTTTTTTTTGTTGTTGTTAGATTGGCACAACTGTTTTCTATTTTGGCGCGGAGTTTGAGTTGCATCTGTTATTTATATTAAATACAGTGCTGTTTTTAGTTATATCATATCTAGTGTGTATTGCGAATTTCATAATGGACAAAAACATTGAACAAAGAGTTTGTCTTAAATTTTGCATCGCCAATGGAATTTCGTGTTCGGAGTCACTGAAAATGTTACAGAAGGCTTACGGTGATTCGACTTTATCAAAAACACGTGTTTATGAGTGGTACAAAGCGTTCAAAAGCGGTCGAGATGTGATGGAAGATTTGCCTCGCTCTGGTAGGCCATCAACGTCTGCAACTGAAGTTAACATCGCAAAAGTGAAGGAAATAGTGACTGAAAATCCTCATTCAACTTTGAGAGAGATAGCCGCCGAACTTTCTGTATCTCACGAGTCGATCCGTACTATTTTAACTAATCATTTGGGTATGAAACATGTTACCGCTCGGCTAGTCCCAAAAGACCTGAATTTTCTCCAAAAACTCAATCGCATGAGAGTCGCTGAGGACATGCTAGAACGAGTCAATTCCGACCCAACATTCATGAAACGCATTGTTACTGGTGACGAGACGTGGGTTTACGAGTTTGACATGCAAACTAGTCAACAAGCTTCGGAGTGGCGCCTTCCAACTGAACCGAAACCGAAGAAACCACGCCAAAGTCGATCAAAAGTCAAAGTCATGTTGACTGTTTTCTTTGACTATCGCGGTGTTGTGCACTCGGAATTCTTGCCGGAAGGTCAAACGGTAAATAAAGAATATTATTTGAGCGTTATGCGGCATTTAAGAGAGCAAATTCGACGAAAAAGGCCAGATTTGTGGAATGAAAATTCTTGGATTTTGCACCACGATAATGCGCCTTCGCACAAGGCCATCATTGTGAAAGAATTTTTGACCAAACACTCAACAAATACCATCGAGCAACCACCATATTCACCAGATATGGCTCCTGCCGACTTCTTTCTTTTTCCTAAACTCAAATTACCACTTCGTGGCACCCGTTTTCAATCGGTAGAAGACATAAAGGAGAATTCGCGCCGAGAACTGAATTCAATTCCGGAAACAGCGTTAAAAAATTTTTTGATGATTGGATTATTCGTTGGCGTAAGTGTATCGTTTCTGAAGGAGCATACTTTGAAGGTGATAAAATAAATTTGGATGATTAACAAACAGTTTGTGTATTATTGATCTTTTCCCGGTACTTTCTTGACAGAGTAGTATATTATCTAACACTATGCTCTAAAATATCTGAGGCGTGTCTGTTAGCCTACTTACTAGAGGCATGATGATTAAAGCGTGTCAGATATTTTGGAGCCCAATATTAATTAGACAATGTATATTGCTGATTCGGCGAACGTAGGTGGATACGAGACGAGCCACGAAGTTATGATTAACAAGAAGTCCGTCCCCATTTTAATATTTGGGTGGAGTTCAAAAAGTTGGGCATGCACTCACACAATTTTTTCTATGAAATTTTCCGTTGTGCGACTAAAATTAGCCATAGGTACAAATTGTAAGGATACTTTTCGTGACACAACGGAACTTTTTTCGCCTTCGTTGTTTGTGTGGTTAATTCTACGCTGAACTATTTGCTAGTTGAGTCCAACTTTTTGAACCTAACCCATGCGCGTCTTATTCTATCAGCGATACGAAAGGGTTATTAGATAGATAAGTATATGGAGGATAGGATACAAGATAGATAGAAACATATGCAAGTTTAAATCATTTCATGACTGAAGTCAGCATTCAGGCTCAGCACAAAATAAATGTGCGTTAGCTTATCGGGTCGGAAAAAACTAAAAATTATATAAATCTCGCAGGGACTTGACGTTGACCCCGAGACTACTTGAACGTATTCTCAAAAGCTACCTACGATAAAATCGGCGGCTACGGGCGAATACATTACCATTTTATTGTTTACTTTACCTTTTAAAAACTATACTATTTGGCAATCATAAAAATATTTTAATACGGTCCAAATGCATCGTGGGGGGCGTTATGCAAATCATCTTACCTGTAACCTGCGCCCGAAGCAAATACCTTATCCTGGTTGGCGGGGTTTGCTTAGGTTTACGACGCGTGTGTAAAGTGCGATTATGGCGCACCTATTGATGTCGCCGAGTGGACGAGAGTAGGACAACCTGCGGAATTGCATCACTAGCACCCAAGGAATATAATAAAAATACTGCGCCGTGCCAGGACAAAACACTGTTTTGTGCTAACATCAATTATCGAACTTTTCGGACGCGTCTTTGCTATAGTTATACCTGTTACTTAGTTGAGTATTTTGTATTAAAAACATCGAGATATAGCGCAGCAATTTAGACTGTATCTCTTAAAAATTATAGTGTTTAGATTTCACAAAGTACCTACTGCATCGTTAAATACAGTATTTTTCGTCAAAACAAACTTACGTTTTTATCGCCCGCTTACTGGAGATACAGTTTTTGTTGTTATTCTATAAGGTTTGTTCTATAATCATACCAAATTTGACGTTTGTATGTTTTAACGGTTTTACGATACAACAAAAATAATAATACGTTGAAAAAAATACGTTTCTTGTATGAGGACCCCCTTTATTATTTATCTTTCTTATTTTTTTTTATTTGTTAGGAAATCTGTAGTAGGTAATAATACATATTCTAAAAAAAAAAAATCAACCCGCTATGTATTACGGTTCAAAAGATACAGCTCTTTATAGTTAGAGCAGACTGGCGGACGGACGGACAGCGTAGGATTAGTAATAAGGACCCGTTTGACACCCTTTGGGTACGGAACCCTAAAAATAGACTAAAGAATGCCAACACCTAATGAATGACGTTTACAACAGTTAAATGTAAAATGTTGACCCAAAATAATAAAATCTATTCTTATCCCCAAAAATTATACAACAAAAACAACCACGGTAGTTACAAAATACTGTACAGTACATTTTTCTCTTAACAAGTTCAAACTATTACCAATATTACATGTTAGGACAACGTGTTTTGGTTCGTTTATTATATAAAAAATTAAAAAGTTTTATTTCTTTCAAAATGGCCGATCATAACTGAACGTACTACTCTGTCAAGAAAGTACCGGGAAAAGATCAATAATACACAAACTGTTTGTTAATCATCCAAATTTATTTTATCACCTTCAAAGTATGCTCCTTCAGAAACGATACACTTACGCCAACGAATAATCCAATCATCAAAACATTTTTTAAACGCTGTTTCCGGAATTGAATTCAGTTCTCGGCGCGAATTCTCCTTTATGTCTTCTACCGATTGAAAACGGGTGCCACGAAGTGGTAATTTGAGTTTAGGAAAAAGAAAGAAGTCGGCAGGAGCCATATCTGGTGAATATGGTGGTTGCTCGATGGTATTTGTTGAGTGTTTGGTCAAAAATTCTTTCACAATGATGGCCTTGTGCGAAGGCACATTATCGTGGTGCAAAATCCAAGAATTTTCATTCCACAAATCTGGCCTTTTTCGTCGAATTTGCTCTCTTAAATGCCGCATAACGCTCAAATAATATTCTTTATTTACCGTTTGACCTTCCGGCAAGAATTCCGAGTGCACAACACCGCGATAGTCAAAGAAAACAGTCAACATGACTTTGACTTTTGATCGACTTTGGCGTGGTTTCTTCGGTTTCGGTTCAGTTGGAAGGCGCCACTCCGAAGCTTGTTGACTAGTTTGCATGTCAAACTCGTAAACCCACGTCTCGTCACCAGTAACAATGCGTTTCATGAATGTTGGGTCGGAATTGACTCGTTCTAGCATGTCCTCAGCGACTCTCATGCGATTGAGTTTTTGGAGAAAATTCAGGTCTTTTGGGACTAGCCGAGCGGTAACATGTTTCATACCCAAATGATTAGTTAAAATAGTACGGATCGACTCGTGAGATACAGAAAGTTCGGCGGCTATCTCTCTCAAAGTTGAATGAGGATTTTCAGTCACTATTTCCTTCACTTTTGCGATGTTAACTTCAGTTGCAGACGTTGATGGCCTACCAGAGCGAGGCAAATCTTCCATCACATCTCGACCGCTTTTGAACGCTTTGTACCACTCATAAACACGTGTTTTTGATAAAGTCGAATCACCGTAAGCCTTCTGTAACATTTTCAGTGACTCCGAACACGAAATTCCATTGGCGATGCAAAATTTAAGACAAACTCTTTGTTCAATGTTTTTGTCCATTATGAAATTCGCAATACACACTAGATATGATATAACTAAAAACAGCACTGTATTTAATATAAATAACAGATGCAACTCAAACTCCGCGCCAAAATAGAAAACAGTTGTGCCAATCTAACAACAACAAAAAAAACAAAAATTTGAATTTGGAACCATAAACAAATCATCCATTCCCGATACTTTGTTGACTGAATGTATATCATATCCAAAATCAGATGGGTAGGTAATCAAGACTTTATGGCCAAATTACATATAAAAAAGTTTTTTGCGGTTTTCTCAAAACACAGATTTTGTAGATACAGTGTTTTGTCTTGGCACGGCACAGATTATCAGGTATCGTTATTTTACAGGCTCTCAACTTGTGAGGTGATGAGTAGAGGTAGAGGGACTATAAATAAAATAAAGGTTTAGTTTAGTGAATTTATTTTTGTTTTATTAATTATAACATTGAAAAAAAAATAAACTATATTTAAGTGAAAATATGCAAATAATTGAATTGCGTCCGAGGTTTACTCACTACTCCCATGATATACTATCGGCCACACTTAGTCCGTAACTCACAAAACCCAAAACATAACTAACTATAATCACCATGTGGAGTTAATGTGCTAAATTCGGAGTGTGATATATGGAATAGATTATAATATTTCGATCTTCTACAATAACGGTTTCACAAGTGAATTTATACACAGCCAATACAATAGAACTCGCCGTCGCATAATTTCAAATGGGTACATAATTTTCAAGAGTGATTCATAATCAAGTCTAGCTAGCAATAGCATTCGAGAATTATTACAGATACAAGATTTACCGATGCGTCGTGGATAACATTAATAACCCGCTGCTTGTCACGTGATGATTCTAAGACACTGGTTACAAATGTGTATTTAAGTGATGAAATTATTTTAAGTAAATTGTAATCAACAAGCATAATAAAATAAGAACCCTTAAGGCTTCACATTACGCTCACAGTTTGCGGCTCAGTTAAGTCATCGGTTAGTGTCCGTCCAATACTAACACTACGTTGTCACTGTTGTCATACGCAGTTTGCGCGTAATTAATATAGGCCGGAATAGGTAGTGCTTATTTGCCTAAACTTGATGCATGTTCATTCAATAAGGTAGGAACACACTGAGCCCACGTACGCAACGTAAAAAAACGTTTTAAAAACAAAATATTATCAAAAAATTTATGAAAAAGTTAAAAATTAATTTATTTCGATTGGAAACAAACTATATTCTACATTTTAACCTCATTATCATATCATATTATTACGATTATCAGTGTCAAGTTTTCAAATAATAAAATGGTGTTACACCATCTTTTTCTCTTCTGCTGTCAAATGTAACACGCTTTTATTATTTAGTTTAGTAATCAAATAATTATCCAAGTGAGACGGCAAGCTTTAACTCAATCAAAAATAAAATCGGAGGGTGTAGAGGAAAAAGTTTCTGTCAAATTTCATTTTTGGGACAAGTTTTTCTTGCCGACTGTACTTTTTTTACACAGTCATAATTTGCTTATCAAGACAAATCCAACGAGCCCATATACGGCGGGTTTATCATGTGTAGTTTAGGAGTTCCTATGGCCACTTTCCGTCTCCATCGTGAGACCAGCTCCGTGGTACCATATTATTGCATTGCCACCGAAGTTACGTAAGTATACCAAATGTCAACTCAATCGGAAACCGGGAAGTGGGTAAAATTTAACTGGTAAGATTTGATTACCCACGGACACGTGAAACTAAATAAAAGCTTATAAAAAGCGTCAAGTATAGGTAAATCAGCACAGCCTATTCCGACCTCTGGACTAACGCGCCTACGTCTATTCCGCCCCGCAATTATTCGGGGCTCAAATTCGGCCCACAGAACGTGCGCCACTTCCTGTGACCCTAATGTAAAAACTACCTAAGATAGACAATGCTCGGTCGCACAATCGTACACATTCATATTGCTGTACCAAGGTTCACACTACGATAATAAAATATAGTAGCTACGTTAAATATACAAACAATAAAAAACACAACAAGCGCGAGTCTTAAACCAGCACGGGAAAAGAAGACCTTGGTTCATTACACCATTACAACGCTATCTAATCTATGGACACAATAGCTGGTACAATACAATGATCTGGCAACACTATCAGCCGAAGCTTTTTAACCGCAATCACAGCTCAGCACACCCATGGCTACAAGTAAAACTATTTAACAGCGGATCAGCGTGTACATAACTATTTATAATAGGCAGATAATGACTGATGCTTCGACATGGATAATAATGGCCACTGCACAAAAATGAGACAAGTGTCAAGTGTGTCAGCGCAAGGTATCGAGGGAACTGCCGAGACGGCTTCCGTACATACTGAAGGCTATTTCGAGCGACACTCTTAGTGCCGATGCAGTAACACCATCGAAACGCGTTAATCGGTCCCTAGCAGAGGTACAGTTCGATGGAGAAACATGCGAAATATACAAACTACTCTGTAATGAGAAGGCCAACCAGTACGAGTACAACTCCAAGACAAACCGATGCCACTACGCCTCCTCCACACACCCAGCGAATACCCTGTTCATAATTTAATGCCATCTCAATTTAAGCTAATCTAACTCGACTATTCAAAGATTAAATAGCATAATATAACTTAAAAATAAAAATCAAACGTTAATTTCAATCTCGAATATACAAGCATTTGTGAGGATACATTAACAATCGTAAATACCTAAACAATCCAGTTTGACTGGATGAATGTTGCGAAAAGATGTGTGGAAGCCATTACCTTTCCGCCAAGCTGCCTGGGGACGTCCACTGCATTAGGTGATCCCTCAGGCGTTTCAACGCGGCTTCACCCTCCACGAAATATCGACGATAAGGATAACTAACATCACCTTCCGACAAGCCAGAAACCAACAAATACGAAAAAGATTTTCATAATTAGATGAGTTTCAAAGTATTAAGAGTATTTTAAATTTTGACACTTAGGCGTGGTACACACGGACCGGAGCGGCCCGCTCGGCCGCGCGGAGGCGGATACGCCGCGGAACCGCGCGGTGCCGCATTGTACGGCGGAGACGAGACGAGCACATCGCCGTTCACGACTGCGGGCCGCGTGTTAGCACTGGTCAGGAGCGGGACCTTCGCGTGCCGTATGTCTGCTCTCGGCGTATTACCTACATCGTGATACAAATCTTCAACGCGCCACACCTCTCCGTGTATTCCTCCCCTTAATATTCTCCTTACTTTATTTTAATACATTATTCATCATCTTCTGTCTTTCCATTGCCTTTCGTTTTACACTTAGCTTACTATCCAGCCGAAAAAAATGGAACTTCAAAACGGCTGCATAAGCAAATTCTTATTTATGTCTATTCTGTATTTTGACTCTAAAATAAGAGTGACATTATCTAACCACATTGTATCAACAAGCATTTTATCAAAATAAATGACGTTCACGGAAAAATTCACATCGAAACGACCATTTTCAACACAAAATCTAAGTATACAACACATCGCTACCGATTCAGCTCGCGTATCCTCATAACTATATAACAACCTAAAAATATCAACCCTTCCATTCACACTCTTTAAAATTTAACAAGGTGTCATCAAAAGTCGATGTTAGTTTAATTACGAGGGTAGTTGAAACGCATGAGGGATTGTTGGCGTCGGGTGGTCGTGTGCGCAGCCTAGTCCTTGGAGGAGGTGTCCATGGGGCTGGCGGGCTGCAGCAGCGGCGAGGCGGGCGCGGGCGGCGCGGGCGCGGGCGCGGGCGGCGCGGGCGGCGAGGCCGGCGCGCGCGGCGGCAGCGCGCCCAGCCCGGGCACGGCCGGCTTCACGAACCGCTCGTTGGGCCGACGCGGCTGAAACAAGATAGATTGTCACGTGAAGTGCAGGCTCGCGTACACCAAATCCGCCATCGGCATATACTATGCCCGGCAATAGACATAGATAATAAGAACGAAAGAAGTAACACGCGTACCGTAAATAATACAACCCTGTAAGGGTAACATCATCCGATGACGCCGGATAATTACCGACCAATCGATAAACCAAGGTTTCTCGCCAGGTCGGTACTTATTGCGCTAATTCAAGTGTACTTAAAGTACAGTTTTTACTCTGTACCCTTCACAGTCGGTCTACTAAGGCTGCTGGTATCGTTCGAGAATGACCGCAATGTGTGTATATGAACACTTTCGGCCGAATAGTTCAGGGTTCACTAATGTTTCACCAAATCATCTGGCAAAATGTATCATTTTACAAATTTTCATCTCTCAAAAAGGTATTTTCCGCCGCATTTTATTTTTTGTATCGTCACAAATGTAATCTAACCTATGTAATAAAATAAGCCTCTATCTATCTAACCTATGTAATAAATATGTAACGGTTTTAGCATAAATAAGTTTATACGAAATTAAAGTTTGTAAAATTATAAATTTGCCGAACGTACTTTCAGTAATATGAACGGACCCCATAGTTCAGACCCGAAATCGGTCGTTGATTCAGTTTCAGTGTGCTGGTACCGTAACGAAGTAAAATTATAAATCAAATTCAATGAAAACCTGCGAGTTGAGGTGCATGGTTGGGCGGGGCAGCCCCAAGCCGGGGTTCATCAGCGGCGAGGCGTACGGGGACAGAGGTCGCGACCCCCCGGGGGACGAAACACTGCGCGAGCGAGCCTGTAACACAAAAAATACCCTATAGCACCAACCGTTTAGTAACTAATGACAAACTTTGAAAGAATTTATCCACACCACATGTTTCATATAGATTGAGACTGCTAAAGTTACTAACATACATAAGCACATAATTATATTCATAATAAAAAATATATAAAAAAAAATTAAAAAGATTCCGACGAACTGAGCACCTCCTCTTTTTTTAAGTCGGTTAAAAAACGACCTTGGTTAAGGTCCCATTGACAAGAAATACATTGACAGAAACAACAATCCTGTATTTAGGGCCTGTTTCACAATCGACAAGTAAATTCATCTGTAAAATAAAGATAGCCCTCTCCTTGTCTATTTTCAAGTGTAAGAAAGGGAAAGAGCTTAATTTATTTGACAGATATACTTTACATGACGATTGTGAAACAGGCGGTTAAGGTAATATTATCTTAAAAGAATACATACACTTAATGCTTCATTAAACTGCCGTTCCTCTTCCATTTCCAATGAAGATTCACTCTCTGATAGGTGCCTGCACAGGGCTTCACGGCGCTCCACCTATTACAAAAGAAAACAATATAGGGGTGCATTACAATTTAATCCTTCTCGGTACGTTAGAGGTGGTTGGGAACCAAACACATCACATAATTCATACATTTACATACATATAATCGCCGGCACGAAAGTAGAACCAACATGGCCGACTCTGTCGACAATTTCTCGGTGTCAACCGAGGTGCGGGTGGGCGGGGTGCGCAGGGTTCTAGTTACGTGCCGGGGATTATACACGTAATGATACACTAATCAAATTTTTTACAAAAAATTAACATTTATCTGAGAAGTACCTACCTCCTGCTGCAATTTTCGTTGTAAGCGAATGTTCTCCTCCCGAATATGTTTCTCCTCTAAGGCAAAGCGATGCATCTTCTCCTTGTTTTCATTTTGAGACACAGCCAATTGATTCCTACAGATAACAAAGATATCATGTAATCCACATGAATACAAATAGTAAATACATTGTCCCTACAAGTAGTAAGTTGCTGAAAGTAAATATTTATTTTATGAGTGAATCACAATAAAATTTATTAAAGTTTATTGGCTGTGTTATCTTGAATGTTCTTCAGATAATATCAATTCATTAATATCAACATATAGAAGGAAATACTTTAAGAAAAAATATACAAGTACATATTATTAATATTGTTATTGTTGAAAAAACATAACCCTCTCTAGCCGTCGGGTAATAAGAAAATAGTCACATGCATAATTTTGTGATAGTAATGTCATAAGTACCTTAATTTTACAACCTCTGAGCGCAATGTCTGGATATGATTGCTTAAATTTGATGCAGTATCACCATTACTGATGTCCCTGGCAAAAAGAAAATAATCAAGAAAAAATATAAAAACTTACAATGTTTGTATTGCTTCCCAGCACAATTTATACTTTATCTCTTGTTTCTCAGTTATAAATTAAGTAGAGGGGTATTACCGAGCAAGAAACAAGTCTTGGGCAAGTTGTGCTACCCACTCTGATTTATTTGTCTCTTTATCCGAGGTCAGACAATATAAATACAACCAGGGTAAATCCAATATGGGAGGTAATGTGCCAGGTAAAGTGCAATAATGTCCCAGTTCAACTTGCCTCACGAGAACACACAAAGTGAATTTGTGTCATGTGTTTAAATAATTTAAAATTTAAAAACAAAAACCCAACTGGCAACTAAAATGAGACACACCTCATTTATTTAAATTGGTTCAATAGTTTAGGAGCTAGAGTGGAACAATCCTTTGCTATCTGATAGAATAATAAAATATAGACAAGTTGGAATCCTGATCTCCCTGATGAATACTTAAGCTAGAAATGGTTTCTTTTCTAGCAAATACCTTTCATAAAAATATTTATTACCTAGGGCTGGCAGGATCAGAGACTGGCTGGTCAAGCCTGATCTGAAGGGAACGTTTTTCTGCCTCCAGCTTGTCCATGCGTTTCCACAGCCTGTTCACCAAAGCCTCCTGCTCTTGCTCTAACGTGTTTTCCAGTTCCACCTACAATTATCCAAACATAAAAAGGTAAAAGATTATTAAATAAGTTAGCCACACACCAACTGGAAGAGATCCCTCAATGGGATAAGCTCATACTTAGTACTAAGACTTTCTTGTTAATACCTATACTTTGTGTAATTTCTTAGTGTACCTCTTCTTCTTAAAGTGCTTCTCCAACTAGTGAAGGTTGGCTATCAGTTGCTAGAATCTGTCCCTATCCTTTACGAGATGGAAAATATAGTGTACAGTCAGCATCAAATAGATAAGAGCAGCTAAAGTGGCCAAATATATCACAACACATCTTTATTACTATAGGTACTCCTATCTATTTGACCCTGACTGTACAATAAAGAGTTTACATACATACATACATACCAACACTAATGAAACCACTTTGTGATGAAACAGCCTGCACTGGCTGCAACTGGCACCAAAGGCAAACTAGGACACAGGACCAAGGAAGATGCCATGAAATGGTTCCAAAATACCGATCAAAGCATACTTGCTTTGATACCCAACAATATTTCAAATCTCAAGTAATGCTATTAATTTCACTACAGTGTAATTTCCCACCATGTGAAGTTAAATGGAGTTAAACAATTCCAAAACTACAAGGCCAAATTATACAAGGTGACATGTAATTGGTTTTCAGTAGAAAAATTTTCTTACTCAGTAATCAATGGCAATTACATTTTAATTATAGTTACATGAATCAAAAGAGATTTATAAAGTATTTTTTCAATTTAGAATTAAAATTTTAACTGAAATGATAGTTTGTTACCTTACCACCTGTTTTTTGACTAAATAAATCTCTTGAGGTGCACATCAAGAAATTTACTTACTTTTTTTATTAATTAAATATTCAGGAATTAAGTGTTTACTACAGCACAACTGTAACTTTTATTTTGTCTAGGTAATAAGAAAAATTGATTCCTGTATACTACTACAAATTCACCTTGTATACAGGTTGATTCACAAGAGCTGGCATGAACAGATCAAACAAGTGAATGAAAGTTTACATGTGTGTAAAACAAATACAAGATTTCAATTGGAAATTCGAACAACGTTTAGAGTGACGGCACACACTCGATCATAGATGACATTAGTTTCATTTGTTCCATTCGTGCCAGCTCTTGTGAACCTACATGAACCTATATCGCATGTGTATTGTTGGCCAGCCTATTTAAATAAAATAAAATAAAATAAATAAATAAAATGAGTAATACCACTTACCTTTTCCCTGCGGAGTCTTTCCAAATTGGTTTGTTTTGCAAGAGTCTCTGCTTCAAGTTTTTCTATCTTCCTCATAAGCTTGTTTACCAAGCATTCCTGCTCTTGCTCTAAGGTCTGTTCAAGGCGACATTTTTCTTGACGCAACTGAAAAGACACATCGGATTTTATAGTGTAGATGATATCCCATAAAAAACATGAATATGAAAAAATAGGCCATGTTTGACACTAGATTGTTGACAGTTGAACCCAAATATTCTGACTAATATATTTTGAGCCATAACTTTGCAGTTTTCTATAGAATATGATACAATATCATGTAATGTTTGACGACGCGGTTAGCCTAGTTGATAGTGACCCTGCCTACGAAGCTAGCGGTCCCGGGTTCGAATCCCGGTATGGACAAATATTTGTGTGATGAGCGCGAGTATTTGTTCCTGAGTCATGGATGTTTTCTATGTATTTAAGTATGTATTTCTCTATATAAGTATGTTTATCATTGTCTAATACCCATAGTACAAGCCTAGAGCTTAGTTTTGGACTAGGTCAATTTGTGTGAGATTGTCCCTTGATATTTATTTTATTTTTATTTTTTAATCTGGTTTTGGGGTGTTCAAAAAACTGTTAAGTAGAGCTCAAAATGCTGCAGTTTCGCTTGGTTTTTTCTTCAAACTCATCTGGACATGCAGTGTCTTGATTCTAATTTAAGATATGGAGGTCAACATTTGCATCATTTACATGCAGCTGCACGAGTATATAAACATCACTTGTCATGCCCCTGCCAGTGTTACTGGTGCTGCCCAGCTCTCCCCAAATGGTTTAAGAGGGCTATTGCCAGCAGATGCGCATGCAGTGAGTTAGGAGCAGCCTGCACCAGTACCCTCTGAAGAATTATTGCCGGCAGTGGTTGCATGTATAAGGTATTACATAAATCACTTGGAATTAACAGTAAGATGTGATGCAGTATCTAAATCAGTTATTGAATTTAACCTGGTTAAGTTTTCTGGAGAGATCATTTGTAAGACATTCTTCCTCTCTTTCGTAGTGATGAGCTAATGTTTCCTTCTCTTTCTTAAGGGCTTGGATTTTCTTAAGAAGTGTGTTAGAAATGTATTCTTCTTCTTGTTCAGCCTTTGCTTGCTGTAAAAAAAAAATATAAAAACATCACAGTGGGCAACTACTTACTTTTAGTAACTTTAATAAAAAGTATATAATATACTTATATAGTTTCTAATAAACTGGCCATTAAAATTAAATATTATATAGATAATAAATAACCAAATTAATCATACAATTGAAACTGAAGCTTGTCGCAAGGCACGGTTTTCCTCTTGCAAGGCCTTGACACGCAGCTTGTATGTATCCAACTCCACTTTTAATACCCTGAAAATTGCTTGTGGTCAATAAATTCTACATATTCAACATAATAAATAATTCATCAACAAAGCAATATTAAACTGTTCAGATCCTGTTTCCACTATCCACATAAGAAACAATATATGGGAATAGCTTTTTGTTTTATAAACTCACCTATTTTGCTGTTGAAGAGATTCGATCCTTTTTTGAAGCTGATCACGGGAAACCGTGGTAGGAGGCAACATAGCTCCGCCATCGAGAGAGCTGGAATCGCTCTCCGACGCTGAATTGTCTATTTTATTCCCTGGAAATATATAGAAATGATAATAAAAGCATAACCACATCTTGAAAAATTTAGAAGATTATGATATTTTTTACCTGGGGAAATCACAGAATCATCCATTATCACGAATGTAATGAGGACGGTCAAAATATGTATGAATTGAACAGTAGGAAGTAGATAAATTTATAAGTTCTAAGATCTCTATTCAAATATAAGGAAACTGTAATGGTCAATTTTGAACACAACTTAGCAGATAATTATTAAATGCACTTAAAAACACATGAAAATTGTAGTTAGAAGCAGCCACCCATTAGTCAGTCGTCGTGTTTTTCTTTACAACATAAGCATTTCTCTCTCTCTAAAATTAATTCCACCAACCCAAATAGAGGGTCACATTTTTGTGCAGTGTACCCACAATAAAGGATTGGTCATAAAGGTTACGTGAACACTTTTGACCAATCACATGCTCTTACCACAGGTAAAGCAAACTACGTCTAATATTTTCCCTCTAATTATGAGCTCTATTGAAAATCCAGTACCGGTTTTTCAACTCTCATTTAGTTTGGCAAATAGTAAATAACGTGAACTTTTATAACAAATTTTAAATTTTAGTAAAATTTGTCAAAATATTTGCAATTTTTGACGTTTTCCGGCGGTGCGCATTAAAATCACGAATGGAAAGCCGAAGTGTTGAAATTTTGGTTTGGTGGTAACACAACGTCTCAGCCAGTGAATTAAAAAACATACAATTAGAAAAAAAAGTGACACACACGCCATAATGTAAATTGCTTCTGAATTTGGCGTTTGAGTTAAAATTTTACAATTTCGTGTTAATAGTTACTATTTTAATGGAGACCTATGGCATGTAAAATGTCCAACATGAATATTGGTGAGATATACGTTATCATCTTTAATTTTCATGCAATAATCATTTGGGGCAGAATTTAGGTTGTATCAATGGAATCGAAGCCATTTCACTATTATTCTTCGATATATTGTTTAAAAATGTTCTTCGTGTTGTAATTGCAGTACGTTGTTACTGTTTATTCAAGGAAATACGATTAATCTTTTCATTGTAAAACGGTCGATGTGTCGTCGCCATAGTTGAGACTTCTTACGGGTTTACGAAGTCATTGGTTCTTGGTTGTGTATGCACTGTTCAGTAAGGATGTATAAATGTCTGTCATCACAAAATTAGTCTATTTCATTCCTTCGTATGTCCGTTATTGTAACTTTTTAAATGGTTCCAGTAATTAATGTACCTACCGAAGTTTTTATTGATGTAAACAAATTGTGTAGATAAAGTTACGTCTGATTTTATAGGTTTTTATAATCACTGAATCTTATCAAACTTCTCCAAAAATTCATCTGATTTTCTTTAAACATTTTATTCTATTAATTTCAGGCTAAGCTTTTGCAATGGCTCAATATTATCAGATTGTTGGACAACAAGGACGCTCACTCACTATTGAAGATCTTCAAAGATATTGCCCTAATATTTGCTTAGTTAATCAAGATGATCAGCAGTATTCACAACAACGGGTAAATGGTTTATTTATAACCAATTTTTAAAACTAATCACTAACTATGTTGTAGTCACTTTGCTTAGTAACTTTGATATTCTGGTATAATAATTATCATACATTCTTATCTCTTCCTGCATGTTCTTCTTACCTGCCCTAACTTGATTCAAATCTCTCAAATACCCTTCTACCAAAATGGAATCTGTAAATCAAACAGAAATTACTTGTTCTAAACCATCAATATTATAAAAGTAATGGCTTAGTCCAGACTAAACCAATACTTTTGTTACTATTTATTACTAAAATTATTGTATGTGAAGGTGGTGGTTCAGCCAGCAGATCAGCCAAACGATATCATAGTTAGTGAAGGAGTGCAGCAACAGCTGGTTGTTGGGGATGGCTTGCAGTACCAGCATCAGTATATTATTCGCCATGAGCCCCCACCCCCACCACCCCCCACAGACTTCCAGCAACAACAACAGCAACAACAGCAGCAACAGCAACAACAAGCCTTACATCGCCATCAAGTGAGTCTGAACTTTAATCTAACTATTAATATATTGTTTTATTGACTAAAGCCTGATTTTTCATTCAATCATTATATCTGTCAGTTATTTTTTATTTCTCTACTTTTTGTTTTTACTTCAATAAAATGGTGAGATAAAAAGAAATTGATATATAGTTCTGTATGATGATTGGATAATCAGCACTTGGTTTAGTATTTAAAACATCTTTTAACTTATTTATCTTATCTACTAATAAATAAATAAAAAAAACTCAAGGACCTGGCATGTCCAAATCTCATACAACTGCTAGTAGGGGGTTAAATATCTGTAACCTAAGTTATAAAAAAAAGAACAGTGAAATATTTGAAAGATTGAGACTTTCTATTGATTGTAAAAGTACAAATGTACCTCTATTATAGTAGATTTAAGCAATTGTGGTTTACAAAATCAATGTTATGATTTTTCAATGCCTGGATGGATTAATGCAGTTTGAACTTACCAAACAACTTGATTTTATTAGCTAAATGTCCTGATCCAGTTTAGAAAGAATAGCATTAGTAAAATGCTCTGATTACCATTTGTTATTCATTTATTTAGGAGCCTATTTCCCTGCCTTACAATAATCTATCAATGATATTGGTAAACTGGACTGAATATAAATTGTAAGTTGTGTTTTCTTTATATACAATTTATTTGTAGGTTTACTACACATCTGATTTACCAGTGGATGCTCAGGTTGTCTTGCAACAGGCTCAGCAAATCATTGACGCATCTATGATGCAACAGCCCTCTCCACAACATCCGCAACATGTATGTTGTTTAGATCATTGTGCATATCATAGTAAATAACTTAGAAACTGTAACAAACCTATACTTCAAGTAGATACTGAATACATGCAACTCTAGATAGATCCAGCTTTTAGCATGAACATATGTTTTCTTCAGTTTCATTAAGTATTTTTTGTGATCAGATCAATGAAATAATTTGGTGGGTTTGGAATCATTGGGTTCCTTAAATAATTTGATCTGTTTTAAGCTAATCAACAAGGTTTGGGCAAATATGCTTCTAGTATATAGATTGGCTGCAAGGGCTTGGTTTAACAAATAATGTTGACCTCTAGGCGTTACAATCGCCTGCACAATTTGCACAAAATAAATGCTCAAAGTATGTCAAGAATTACTACAAAATGTACGAATCATCACTCTAGAATAATATAATTTATTAATAATAATAAAACAAAATAGGCAGGTGTATTTCAACCATTAGCTGATAAAATTATCTTTAGATTGTAGCATTGGTTTGATTAGTTCACTGGTATTATGTTGTGTTATGTTATGGTACAAAATTACACAATTAAAAATGTATTTCATTGCTATAAAATTTATTCTAGTAGCATATTTAGTAATACATATTTGATGAAAGAGATGACTAAAAATTTATTTGAAACGAAAGTGGGTTTGAACAAAATTAAATAAAACATTGGATCCAATTTGAAACTATGGTCACTAAATTTAGGTATGTGATAAAATTAGATGTCTAATATTACTTTATTGTTGTTAAAAGGAGAATTAGGTCCATTTTTTTTGTGTTTTTTGCTTCATGTGTGTGTTTGGGTCAAATTTTGGACTAGCTCCCATTAATGGAATAGGCTGGAATTTGTAATACTTAATAATGTAAACTCTATGACAATGCAATATTATAGGATTCAGATCCTACTGATGATACATTCTGAATTAATTATCAGATTATCGCATCAGTGTGATAATCTGATCATGAAGTTAGAAGGTAGCAACAGGATCTCCGATTCTCTGCTATACAGAATACTTAAAACTGGATTCAGCCATGAATTACTTCATACAAAAATATACTATAGATATTGACCGTGTCCATGCATGGCCATGCTTCGACAAAAACATGTCCCAAATTTTTTTGTTTTGAAAGTAACTTGTTATAAATATTTTTGACACATCTGCAAGTCACGATCACAGCTTCAAATTGGACCCAGTATCTGACTATTCTGTGCTTTTGTAGATTCATTGTAGTTATGACTTGTGACACAAATCATTATAAGCTTCTGTGAAGTTAATCTGAACCAATTTATTTGCTTTAAATTGTTATATTTATTTTCCTTTTTACTAATTATGTTTATTGTTATTTTTACCATGTGTCTGTTATATTCATTGATATTATAGTAACTAAATAAAAAAAAATCCTTGCATATGCAAGCCATTTGCTTCTCTTTATTGTCTTGTTAATGCTTATGTTTCTCAACACATAAATGTTGTTTACGTCCCATTTTGCCTGCGTCTTCGCCCGTGTAGAATTGGTCTTGAATTTATTTATAGCATTATTGATTTACAGTTATTCACTAGAAAATACATCTCCTTCTTATCAATATTATTTTAATCGATAGGTAGCAGGTTATTTATGTAACTGTAAAACCAAGCAAACTCACTTTCGCATTTACAAGTTAGTAAAAAGTTAGTTACGAAATGTTGTCAATCCAAAAGTATACTGCTTGATATTGAACGAGATGTTTAACGATTTCCTTAGTTTTCAAGACATTTTTCGGGTACGTGTTTGTGTATTGGTCTGTACGATGCTTTGTTGTAGTGTTAACCTGTTACGCTTCTCACTAAAACTAACAAAATGTGCTCAATAATTACCTAACTGCAGACACAAAGTTTACAAATCTACTTTTAAAAAATCCGGTCAAGTGCGAGTCGGACTCGCGCTCGGTGCGCGGGTTCCGTATTTAAGTCCGTACTTCAAAAATATACCTTTTTAGGCTGCCTTTCCATAGAAACGGAGACGAGCGGTGCGGAGAAGAGCTGTGTAGGAATCGACCAATCACATTGGTTGTAATCCACATCTCGTCTCCGCTTGACTGTTTCCATTGAAGCGGAGCGGAGACGAGATGTGGATTACAACCAATGTGATTGGTCGATTCCTACACAGCTCCTCTCCGCACCGCTAGTCTCCGTTTCTATGGAAAGGCAACCTAATATACTTTAATTCGTATGCAATAAGGTCCATTTTGACATTTCTAAATTTTAGTACAGATCTTTAAAGTTTTTTGTCAATTTCTCGATAACTATAAATTTTGAACACTACGTTTTATTTTTCCCGTAAAATATAAGTAATTACCTATTAGTTAAGAATTTTTCAGATTTTTCGGTTCATAAATTTCGGAGATAAGGGGGGAACGGACATTTTTTGAACATTTTTGGGTATAAATCAAAAAGTACGTCACGGAAAATTATAAAAAAAATAGTTTTGAATTGTGCAGATTGAGCCCTTTCATATGACACCCCACTTGATATAATCAAATCACTTTCATTTTTCAAGCCTCATTTGAAGTTGATAGCTTGTGTAGTTGTTGAGAAAAACTGCTGTGACATACAGACAGACTGGCAACGAAGTCTCACTATAAGGGTTGCTTTTTTACCATTTTAGTACAGAACCCTAAAAAATCAATTTATTATTTTTTCCTCTTCTCATTTCTTACATTCGAGAAAAAAAGACAACTTTATCAATGGCTAATTTATTAAGAGGTATGCTTAAGTTGTTTTTTCTTTTATACTAATTTTATTCCTATAAGAATTTCTCATCAGACTGTTTCTTAATACACTCTGGGCCAGATTTAGAGGAACGCAAAGAACTAAGAAAGTATATTTAAAAAAGAATTGGGAGGGCTTTTTAATTAATTCTAGATTTAGATTCTATTATGTATCGTGTAAAGGCGGTTTTCAAATAAATTACGGAAAAAATTAAGACATTTTAACTTTTCCAGTGCGTCACGGAAATTAGTCATACATTTAGTATCGTTAATTTTCGTGACGAACCGGAAAAATTACCGTTTCTTAAGTGCTACAAAGTGCCCGTAATTAAAGTGGTATAAAAATAAAAACAAATGACAATCAATTTAAACATGCTGTACTTTTTTGAAATGTGAAATTCTGTGAGATTAATTGTTTGCGTATTTTCTTTAAATGTGCATTTTTGACGATTATATTATAACATAAAATTGTTTCATTAAAAAAAAAATCGCATACAATTAAACCAAGGGAAAAAACAAATGAAGTAATAGAAACAATCAAAATCATAACCATTTTAAAAGATAATTTGATCTTGTTCAAATGGCACCAGCTGTTAAGTTTTTAGAATCGGTATGAACAATCTTCATAATATTCTTTTCTGATATTCTTTTAATGTGGACTATAGTCTTGTAATGTGGAGTATAGTGGTATACCATGGCACTAATCAACCTTAAATTAAAGAAAAAAAATATACATTCTTCATTTGTTTTTCTGTGGTAGCTAAACAAAAAACATCTGTATTAGAGTGTTTCATTTTCCAAACTTTGTATTTTCTAATGACTTCGCTCGAATCCTTGGTCCTACTTACCTAAAAGACCAGTGTTCAAAATTTCAATCAAATCGGTTAGTACTTAGAGGTAGCACATTTTGACAACTTTTTTAATCCGTTTTTATATTTATGCAATTCACCGAAACCTTAACATACCGAAAAACCGGTAATAATGATCGACAGCATTAGTGATTAACATAAGTTGACAGAAAAGTTAGTTATTGTATATTGTTTAAAAAAAAACAGTCAACATTGAAAATTAGCTATCGCCGAAGTGGTCATTTTGTGCAACCTCTAAATATTGTCCAATTACCTTTAAATTTGACATTTAATTTTTTTACGTTGTATAGACTCGGGGCGTAAGCAAAGTCTGCAAAAAATAAGACATTTATTTTTTTCCATACAAATATGAAACGCCCTAATCTGTATGAATAATTTTACAAGACGGCAAAAATAAGAGCTATTTTTGTAATTATTTGAAGCGTTGTGGAGACAGTACTGATTAAATAATAAAAAATATTGTTATTGAAAATGAAACATTAGTTTATCATTATGATTTAAAGGATAAACAAGTTATCTTTGCAGTGGATTTTTTATCTCCAGCTCTGTCACCAAAATTTAGGGTGGTATTTTCGGCCTTTTCCAGGATTATTGAGGCCTGCAAATAAATACTGTGACATTAGCTTTTAGCATTTGAGCTCAAATAATCTATGAGAGTTATATAACATTATTCTATCATACTCGTAGTTATTAAAAAAATATTAAAAAACAGCTGGGAAAATAATTACGAATTTGCGTTAGGAATTGAGCTTCAGAGCCTTCTAATTCAAAAGGGTGCTGCTCTCCGACCAAAGTTCTGAACTAATAACAACTCCCAATGTTATTTAGCCCTAACTTTCGACTACTACCTCCCATTCACTAATGTTCAAAAACAACTACATAAAAATCACGAGCTGATGATGACTTAGTGAAGACACGTGAAGGTACAAAAATTTACCTCCAAGAGTAACATTATTTTTATAGGGGATAAAATAAAACAATTGAATAATGACGTTAATAAAAGGTTGCAAATATAGAAAGTGTGCATATTCCAATTAAGATATAACAATGATTTACATATCTCCCATATTTTAATACCGATTATCAAAACTTATTGAACACCCCTCGTACACCGTATAAAAACCGTAATACATAAACCATTGCCATTTTCAGCGCCCCGCAGTAGCGGGTAGCGGGGCGAGGGGATTGCGTTATGCACTAGGCGCTGGCAGGACGCAGACGCTCAAAAGACGCTAGTTTGGGGTCAGCTTTAGAGATAACATTTGAGTGTCATTGATTTCATCAATTATTGGTGACACTAATGACGGCTGTTGAAAAGCCCGGAAATCACCCTAATACACAAGCTTGTATTAGTTTGACCTGGGCCCTTTTTCTACATTGTCTTTTCCCATATTGTTATCCTATTGTTTATAACTCGGCCGCCTTTGTCAAGGTAATAAGAGCTGTCATAACGTTAACAGTACGATAACCATAGGTAAAACCAAAGTTGAAAAACAATATCAAAATACATGTTTTTCATTACGTTAGCATTAACATTAAAATCCAACTAAAATTTACACATTAACATTTAAACACTTAATATGAATAGTAGGTAGTTGTAATGATGAGAAGGGTGTGAGCACAGCTTGGTTGGATTAAAGCCCACCCATGGTCAGTCATGGAGAGGTTAGGTATATTAAACGAAATTATACATAGGTTCTTACTAAGATTACATACAATCGAAAAACTAAAGCCACAAAGCATTTTAGCATCGAAATAACATTATAAAATCTATATCCAAATCTGAAACTTCACTTGGTGTTTACATAAGTTTTGAGTTATAGTCTCACATTTTAAATTTGAGGCCGTATGTATGTAATGTAATCTTTCAATTCAGTTCCATTCGTTGCGTCAGAATGACTTGAAAAAAATTAAAATTAAATTAAATAAAAAAAGTAAAAATAAATAAAGACATCAATTTTTTTTCTGTAAGAAATCCACACGGGCACTTTTACACGTCAAAGTCTACCAGGTTGCGCCGGCGTTGATATTTTTTAACAGTTTGTTATTTTTAAATATATTACTGGCTTCGGCCGCTGCTTCTGCAGCGGCGTCATCGTAGAAGTCGTTTATTGGTATTCGCTTCGGGAACTATCCAATTTCCCGGGATAAAAAGTATCTGCTTGGAGAAATTCAATAACATCATTTTGTTGCCTATAGTTTATGGAGCGCTGCAAATCCAAGCTCTGTAATGTAATGTGTTCTCAAATAATTTTATTTTCCCAAAATGTAAATATGCCATTGCATGGTTTGACCTCACTACTTCTTAATCCACAATGTAAATATGTAAGCGGCCTTTTTAATATCTACCGGTCTCTGTATAAAAAGATCACCTTCTCCATGCCAATAATAAATCAGTTATATGTAACAGACGCATAAGTTGTTTTAAAAGAGTTTGTATTATACAGGGTGGAAAGTTGAGATGGGGCAGTAAGGGCAGCCACATCCCTTGCTGCCACGCGAAAATGCTCTTAGGAGACCTTTTCTAACTTTTTAAGTGATTACAATCGACATCAACATATTTTTGATAAAATGTACAGTCAGCGAGAAAATCGCCAGATTTTAGCAAAAATTTTTTTTATATGCCAATCTGTCCCATTTCTATCAAGGATTAAAATGCTCTTTCAGATCAACTAAGGTTACAGTACTAGAACACCCATAAATCAAAGAAAATGGGTCTGAATACAGGATGTCCCGCGATAAAGTGCACAAACGAATAAAGGTGAATGTGATTTTATCACGGAAAAAAAAATGAAAAAATCGTATGGGGTTTACAATAATAATTATTGTAAACTCCATGCAAAATAAAAATGAAAAAAAAAAATTATTTTTTTCGTGATATAATCACGTGTAGTTTCACTCTTATTCATTGATCCCGACGGCAGTGCCAATTCTCAACCTAAAAGGAGAAATTTATATTTGACATGTTTTTACGAGTTATTGACATTGGGGACAGTATATTGTTATGGTCGGTCATTTCGTGGTATTTTACTCGACGCAACGTATGGGAGGCCATCTATGGATCGTCTGTGATGTTAATGTTATGTTCACTGTTGTGTTTGCAGCTGCTCTCTCAGCCGACGGTGATCCACCCGGCACAGCCCCCGCCGCCGCAGCCCCCGCCTCCCCCGCCGCCGCAACACACCACGCAACCAGCTGTGAGTACCAATATACCACGAACACTGAGCTTTAGCGGAGAGATGGTTTGACAATATGATCGGCTAGACTTCCGTTTCTCTTTGTCAAGTGGGAACTCGTCTAAATTATTCAGCCACCACAAAACCGTCAAGTTACTAGAAACATAATCATATCAAAATTTTGAATTAAATAAAGTTACTTTATATAAATTTGGGCTTGATCTCGTGACGGATTTTATAGTAACGACTGCTTCTTATGACTTATCACTCGATTGCCATGTAATTATCCTTTTTGCAGCAACAGCAACCCCAAAATCAATTGCCGCGAGCGTCCTCCCAGTTGATCCAACACCTGCAACAGCAGCACCAGCACAACATCCACATGCAACAGTTGCAGCAACAGCAGCTACAACACCTGCAGCAACAACAGCAGCAACTGCAACAACACATCCCCGCGCAACAAATACAACACCAACAAGTTGTAATGCATGCGGCGTATGTGAACCAAGCTGTAAGTTCAATTTCTCGTTATACTTTTTACAGCATATAGTAAACCAAAAAATACGTAGAAGGTCAGGGAAGCGAGAGAAACAAGACTTAACCTCGTATGTGCCAATTAATCACTTCAGCCTTCCGTTTGTAAAAGTGACCCATGTAAAGCGTAGCATAGGCAAGATCTATTTCCACCATTATTACGAGCAGATTTCACTGTCCATGGTTAAGTACTCGTAACTTAGCGTCGACTCGGTGGTCGCAAAAACCGCAGTTAGTTGGCGCATATAAATATTAATTCTTTGAATTTTGCTATAGTCGCGAAACTAAATGTTATTCTGTCCTTTTGTTGTTTTCGTATCTACCGACGACGGAAGCATGACTCATTTTCAACGATATCGTCACTTACCATCATGTTATCTACACTAATATTATAAAGAGGAAAGATTTGTATTTTTGTATGTTTGTAACGAATAATTCAAAAACTACTAGACTGACTTTAAAAATTCTTTCACCAACATTTAGAATGGACTTTTCACCGCAGTAGTCGCGGGCGGAAAGCTAGTGTAAGATAAACTAGGTGAAAAACACATCACATTAAAATTTACCCTTTTCAATTGTAGGGTACGCCAACCCGTCAACCGCCGCCGAAACTTTTAAACCAAGCCCTCAATAGTCCGGGCGGGGTCACTCTGGTCCGAACCCCGGTGCGGACAGTTAGACCCCGCCGGCCTCCGAATAATAATAATAGGCCTCCGATGGCCGGAATGCCTTTGCAAGTACCTGCAAGACTGCTCAATCCTCAACATCAGCAAGTAAGCTTCCTAAATTTACTTAAACAATCAAGCATGTTCGTTATTAAAGAGAACTACATTTATAACTTGTAGCTAGACCAGTTCCGGGATTTTCGGGACTGATTATGTCTGGAGTAGTCCGGAAAGTCCCTATTCAAGCCCCATTGGGTCCCAGGACTGCAAGCCCTGCTTGTAGCTTCGTCGCTGCGTTTGATAGTTACCGCTGACCATGATCAGACGTCAAACTTCATGCAGGTAAAATCCCTAGATGTATGTTTAGAAGTCTTAATTCGTTTATTCAGAGTGCTTGGTGAGCAAGTTCAGTCGAATGTCGGACATAAAACTCCGTCAAGCACTACAACTACGTCAAAGCTACTTTCGGTTTCGGGTTTCGGGGATCACTGTTAGATCCAATAAAAAATAATTAAAATGGTGAAGTTGCCGCTATTTTTACCGCTTATTTTTTTACAACAGGCCAGTTCACCCGTGAACCAGGGCGTGCCGCGGCCCGCGGGCGTGAACGTGGGCGCAGGGGCGGCGCGCGCGCCGCGGCCGCCGCGCTCCGCCTCGCCGCGCGTGCTCAACCCGCACGCGGCGCAGACGCAGCATCGCCCTCCGCGCGTCCGGACCCCCTTACAACAGGTCACCGACCACACATTTATAATAACTATTGTATAGGAACTTCACTATATATAAATAAACCGAACTACGTAGCTTTGTTAAACTGCCAATCAAAACTGATTTTGCTTGTCAGAACGTTAAGAAAATGTTTAAATATTTCGTTTATAGCAACAACCCCTCCAGCAGCAGCACCAACTCTCTCATGTCAGCCAACTCGTCGGGCAACAAGTTATGACTCCGCAACAAGTGCATCAACAACAGTTTAACCAACTCAAGCTCGCCACACAACAAGTAACAATCTTGAATTTATAATACTTGAGTATTTTCTGAGGCCAAAACACCCATTAAATTTCTACTTTTTTCCAGCAACAAATCCTACTTAACCAACAAAACCAATCGCTATCCACGCCGACGCGCATAATCACGCAACAAGGAACGATAGTAACCCAAGGCAACCAATCCATCATGCATACAGTTGTACAGCCTTCCCAAAGTGCTCCGTTAACCCAAAACACCCTCACTGTGATACCTCAAAGGTCCTCCCCACACCCCCAAACGCAAGCACAAGCTAAAAAAGTGGTCGTACAACCGAACAACGCGAATGTTATGGCGGATCTCGAAGAAAGTATAACGGCGGCTATTTTGACCAAGCATACGGTGAACGAACCTTCTATTAATGTAGGCGCGCAGCAGTTTCATTCGCAATCTCCTTCGATACGACCGCAGTCTTCTGTGGCTCAACATCAACAAATGACGTTCAGTCCTCAGTTAAGTTATCAGCAGCAAGTGTCTTATGATCATCAGCAACACCAGCAAGCCCAGACTATAAACCATGTATTGATGGACACGGATTCCCTGGAAGATGAACGGCAGGTGCTCACGTTGTCAAGTGGCCAGAGGATAACGTTGGCGGAGTACAAGCGCATCCACCAGCCGATGCGGCAGACTCAACCGCAGCCGCAACAACCTAGGTATGAAATTGTACTATTTATCGCCTAACAACATTTCGTGTGTTATGGGCGTTTGTGGGTCGCGGTATCACTCGTCTGCCTCCGTTTTCTATTAGCCTTTTGAACGCCGCGGTTGACTGCAATTTTGCGCGCTCCAGACGCCACGTCGTCGCCGATTCTAAGTTAGGCGTCAGCGGCGCTACAATTAGCTGTCATTAATGTTATATGACTGTGTCGTTCGAAGGGTTAAAAAGACAAGCGACATAATTCATTTAAAATGTAAATGTATAAATATGGAATTCCTCTGAGAGAACCTTTTTTTAATAGGGACAATGGACGCCAGACTTTAGTGAGAAGTAAAGAACAACAGCGGCCCGTGCAACGGGTGCCTCCAATGCAGTCACAGCAAGCACCTCTGCATGGTATGAATTCATTATTAATTCGCATTGTACTAAAGTAAACGACTACTACGAGGTGTATTTTTACGCGTGTGTGTATACCCATCCGTCCATATGAGTATTATCAGCCCGCACAAACCCTCTGCAGGGCATAGATCTCTAGCAGGTCATAATGTACTGCTCTTACGACAAAAGGGAAAACGTCGTGACAACATCTGCACATTCCGGTAGCTGAATATGTAATTGCACAAAATATTGTAGTACAGAGTAGAAAGAAGTGAATCCGAGAGGGCCCATATGGATAAGGATATTACCTAGTGAATTTAATTTGCAAAGAAATGTTTATTTACAGCAATATCGTTATTTGTTTCATGTGTAAATTATGTGTTTAAATTTGAACCACAGATAACAGTGATCCACCGAGTGGACCGTCAGAGCCATCCTCAGAGCCCCAATCAGCTAAGATGTTAATTTTCCTCCAAAATGGTGAACAAAGACTTATTACATTTACACTGCCAAAAGAAAGTTGTACGCTACAAGAAGTCCTAGAGCAGGTATGCTTGTTTATGAAGATTTTATTTGCCTTTATTGTGCATGTTCCTGCATTTTAATTGTATCTAAAAAACGTTTTTTTAGGTCAACGTTCCATTCTCCGAAGATACTCACATACAATGTATGCAAAACACTAGCAGTGAAATAGATTATTTTGTATCAGTTGGATCTACTACGAGAATTGAAGACATGCTAGAGAACCATCCGGTAGGATTTTTATTGCCATTCTGCGATATTTTGAATACATCCATCTAGAGAGCTGGGTTTAATTTAGTTATTTGTTTGATCACAGATGCTAGTAGGCGATATAAGCAGTCGAAGTTCACCAAACGTCTCGTCACAACCCCAGAGTAGCGAAATGTCAACTCCAGAGAAATCTACCTGCCCTGAATCTTGTAAGTTTAGATACTGACAAGCATTAATTTAGACCAAATAGTATTGAATGCACCGTTAATAAACTTTAAGCATTTGTTCATGGTTTATGGTCTAGACCCCAAAAACATTTCAGACACCCTGCCCAAGCATAACACTAACAAATACTTTGCGAACAAATAAAAAAGAAAACACTTCTTGGCGTCGGCTGGCAAAGAATTGATAGAATTCGATTATGTATTACTGCTTACGCAATCGTTTGCGACGCAATACCGAGTTTTATTATAATCACTTTCCTGCTGAATTTTTAACTGCATATTTATGTTGTTTCAGCTTTTATTTTGAAAAATTAATAAATTACTTGTGTGCAATCTGTTTGGTAATATATTATCAAATGGCTTTCCTTTGGAACAGACTTTCCGATAAGAATATTAAACAAATTTACCCTCTAAAAGTGTAAAATAAAATCGCTTTTATACATTTAGAGGGTTCACAGTCGCTATTTCTGTCTGTCTATTTGTCCGCTTAGTTCTTTTAAACTACACAATAGATTTTGATCCGGTCCGGGTAGGAATTGGGACTGATTGCTAGTTTTTAATAAAATATAAGTAAGTACCAGGCAGTTCAAAAGATTATGTAAGGGGTCATTATATAAACTGATTGAATAGTTCTAAGTGAAAAACGAGCTTGTTAATCGTACTGTAACGTCCCTTTCCTAACCTGTAATAAGAAAAACTCCGTCCCTTTGGTATTATAAGTAAAAAAAAATATTTAATAGATTTTGCCGACTGACTGCCTGATCGATCGGACTACGTCGATAAACTGTAAAATTAAGAATGTTAAGTATTTAAATTATTTTACACGTTATGTTTTTTACAGCAAGTCATAGTCCTGAATCTCCCGCGCGATCGCCTCCACCTCGTTTCGTTGATGGCATGTTGGCACTCTGCAAGTGTTGTGGCTACACAGGAGTAGACTTCAGTCGCTGTCAAAGGTTTATCTCAATTAAATATTTACCAGCAGGTCTATCATGTGGATAAACGTGTAATAAAACATTTGTCACTTTCTGACCAGTTAAGTGCGAGAATGACGGATGCTTTATCCACCACGATAAAGGCGAGACTATAATACGGGGCAGGTGTTTATGAAACACATAATAGAATTATCACTAAATATTTTGTCGTTTTCAGGTGTAAGCGTGTGTTTACTGAAGAACCCAAAAGTGTACCAATAGCAAGTAAAAAAGTAGAACAAAAAAAGAAAGACCCTGAAAAACTAATTTTAGAAAAACATAAGTGAGTATACTGTTGTTGTAACTTGACAATACTTAAAAAAAAACAACCTATCGAGCGGCTACTGGCGGCAGCTGGAAAGTAAGCAACTAAAAGTGTTCAGATATTTTTCATAGCAATTGACGCTGAATATTAATAATGTTCATTTTCATAATACCTTATTGGGAATAAGGTATTATGAAAATGATGTAATAACAATTATTTTGTTTTAGTTGTGGAGATGGCATAAAAATAAACTTATTGAAGACTACAGTAAAGAGTTTAAATAATAAGACGGTAAGATATTTACCGTTTACATTACACAAAATATAGATAATTTAAAAATTGGAATATTCATACAAAATGCTTTTTATAACTTGATATTATGATTAAATATTAACATTATTTCTACTGCTCTCTCTTTGCCATTTCACTCTCTTTTTTCGACTTCCTTTTAATCCATACATTTTCGTTTGTTAAGCCTGTTCAAGACAAAAAGCCAGCCCGAGTGAGAAAGCCACGAGGTAAACAGCCGGACCCCGAACCTGTCATACTGACTTTGAGCTCTGATGAAGAAGACTCCAATAGTTCTCTTCTCAGTAATCAGGTATGCATTTCAGTACGGTTATCATGACAAATGTTTTTTCTGTGGTCACATAATGCATATATTTCGTTGTGGTCTGGTTAGAGGAAGGCAAACAGCAGCAAAGAAGTTACTGGCATAATTACTAGCCCCCTAGTTACTAGCAACACTGGTTGCAGCAGCCTCTCTACCCAGGGGGGCCAGGCCAGTGCCTGGTAGTCAAAATTACTTATAATTTTGTAAATAAAATGTGTTGTTCTTAATGTAGGAACAACATGTTAGTAAAAAAAATATTATTTGGCTAAACACAGATGAAAAAAAAAACTGTATTGTTTTAAACCAGCAATTAATGTTACACCTGAACTAGTTTGTTCAAAATTATATGACGAAAATACAGCACATAATTAGTTGTTTGTTTTCTATTTAGATACTGATAACATGTTATTTCCTTTAGCATGAACATTCCGTTTTAATGAAAGAACCCTCGTTAAGTGAGATCGAAGGCGGCGACTCCTCCGAAAGCAGCAGTGGACTAGATCAAAGTATGGATGGTAAGTCTTTCGTGATAATCATTTCTAAATGAGCAATGATATGCATATCAAGTTATTAATGTTAATATGGTTTTATTTTACTGGCTTTATCTCATGTGTGCGTCAGTCGTAAAATTCGACCGCAAAATAACAAAAAATAAAACTGTCTTCAAAAACCCACTGAAAAGGGTTAAATAAAGGCCGGCTTCCTAGGAATTGCCTATTTAGTGCCTAATAGGTACATGCAAGGCTTCGTCTCCATTCCGCCAATATGTGCTACATTCCAAGCAACGAGAGGATATGGTGACGTTGAGCGTCGAATACCTCTTATTCTATGCTGGGCTGTAACCGTGCATAAACTTGGGTATAACCCACGATAGAGCCGTCGTAGATTTAGAAAAAAAAACTGTGAAGGGAGTCAAGACTTTAGAAGGATATATATATTATATATATACAGGGTGACTGGATATTCGATACATTCCTTTTAAGGAGGCATAGTAGAGCTCATTTGAAGCAAATTAGGTCATGTAGTACCCTGGCCGAAAATTATTAGTTTCTGAGATATTTGAGATTTTAGTTTTTTTTCGATATTGTGGACCATGTTCGAAAAAAAAATATATAAAAGAATAATTTGCCTTTTTTTAATGCACTTTAATGTATTTTCTGAAAGCTTAAATGTCAGCGATTTCATATAATGACAAAATCCTAATCACATAATGCTACATGTCATGTTATTTAATAAAACTCCAATAAAAAGACATAAAAAAGTAATTACTTCATTAAAAGACAGTGTTTTTTTTTAAATAAATGTATGACATGCAGCGTACAAATCACTGGAAAAACTTCCTTGGTTTACTAGCTATCTAATGAGGTACAATAGTTATCAAAAAATATTAAATATTCAAAATAAGCAAGTACTAATTAAAACTAAGAAGTACATTTCTTATGAATTTCCATTACTCTTGTACCTGGTACGAACTCTTCAGAAATCAGTAATTATCTTCAGATCCATACTTCAATGGCCGATATTATTGCAAAAAAGAACTAAACGTAATTAATTAAAAGATTATTAAGAAAGAGTAAGTAATTATTCGCCGTCAAGAATGGATACTTGTAGATTAACTCATGTTTTGGGAATCAACCTACTGATTTTCAACCGTCACGATCAACCAACCAACCGTCACGGTTGAGGCGGGTTGTTTTTAGTTTTTAATTTATTGTGGCTAAACAGAAAAGTATTTACATCAAGTCAAGCTATACGCGACAGGCAGACACCATCCCTTATGCCACTGTATTATTGACTTTCATAATTAAACAAGTTAATGAAAAAATCATTGAATTTAAGTTTTCAACCGACTTTACATTCAAGTTAATGCTTTTTCCAAATCTATAGGTTGATTCCCTAAACATGAGTTAATCTACAAGTATCCATTTTTGACGGTGAATAATTATTCACTTACTCTTTCTTAATTATCTTTTAATTAATTAAGTTCAGTTCTTTTTTGCAATAATATCGGAAATTGAAGTATGCATCTGAAGATAAATACTGATTTCTGAAGTGTTCGTACCAGGTACAAGAGTAATGGAAATTCATAAGAAATGTACTTCTTAGTTTTAATTAGTACTTGCTTATTTTGAAAATTAAATATTTTTTGATAACTATTGTACCTCATCAGATAGCTAGTAAACCAAGGAAGTTTTTCCAGTGATTTGTACGCTGCATGTCATACATTTATTTAAAAAAAACACTGTCTTTTAATGAAGTAATTACTTTTTTGTGTCTTTTTATTGGAGTTTTATTAAATAACATGACATGTAGCATTATGTGATTAGGATTTTGTCATTACATGAAATCGCTGACATTTTAGCTTTCAGAAAATACATTAAAGTGCATTAAAAAAAGGCAAATTATTTTTTTATATCTTTTTTTTTCGAACATGTTCAGCAATTTCGAAAAAAACTAAAATCTCAAATATCTAAGAAACTAATAATTTTCGGCTAGGGTACTACATGACCTAATTTGCTCCAAATGAGCTCTACTATGCCTCCTTAAAAGGAATGTATCGAATATCCAGTCACCCTTATATCCTTCATTTTTCATATACGAGGTTGAGTCAGAGACCCGTCGATATATATATTTAACCTCCTGAGGCCTACGTCAAAATTTCGCTAGTTCGAAACAGAATCTTATGTGAGTCAACAAAAGTTAAGTCATTTTGACAATTGTCCTATATGTAGGACTTTAGGCCTCAGGAGGATATATATTCTTTTTAGAGATGTATCTTATAATGTGATAAACTAAAGCACATATACGTCACAATAGCCTAATACCAATTTCTCATCACCCTTAACAAAATGTCGCTGTCCAAGATGCAGGGCCGTTAATCACTGAGGAGTTCTCCCAGTACTTCACCATCAGTTGCACTTCACCACATGCATTATAATGATTAAAAGTAGCTTCATATTCTTAATAAAGAAATCTCATCGCTGCCCGTGAAAAACTTACGACTAAAAATTTCCGGTGGTCATCTCTGGTCTTCATCATCAGTTCCTCTTCACCAAGAGTTGCTTTTGGAATCCAAATTCTTAAGGTCTTACAGGAATTACCAAAATCGCTCTATGCGTGCCTACAATTTTGGCGGAGTTCCCTCGATTTCTCCAAGATCGCATCATCTGATCCTAACCTGATAACAATGGGACCAACTGGAAAACATACCTAGGTACTCTTTAAAAGAAAATTCAAATCGGTTGAGCTGTCTTTGAGTAATCAGGTAACATACATAAAAGAAAATATCCCGACGAATTGAGAACCTCCTTTTTAAAAAAATAAACAAATTCAAAATGTAACGGCCCAGCAGTGGCTATAGTTGGGTCAAACTAGGATGATTTCTTTAAGTTATTAATCTTATCATAAATACTACATTGATACAAACCTTGCGACGATGTTTATGATGATAGTATAAAAAAAAGTACCTGGGAGACCGAGCGTCGCGTCGTCGCTCGGTTCGAAACCGAATTTTCATCGACTTTCTGTACAAAACGAAAAAAAACCGGTCCATTAGCTGGGGTTCGAACCCACAGATTTGGCGCAGTAGACAACGTTCTAACCATCAGTCTATTCAGACTCCGAAATTACGAACCATTTTGCGTGAAAATACGAGGAAAACTAATTTTCCCAGACATGAGACCTAGCTAGATCGAATTATCGACCCCGTAAACCCCCGTGTCGCAATTTTCATCGAAATCGTTAGAGCTGTTTTCGAGAACGTGAGTACAAATGTATATAAGAATGTTTCTCGTTTAATAAGTATTATTATTATTATTATACGCAAATATTTCTCTTTAAATATGTAAGGTTCCGCGTCTGTTTGTCTGTTAAATTGCTAACTCCTAAACCACGCAACGGTTTTTGATGCGGTTTTCACCATCAGATAATTTTTCACGGAAGGTTTATGTTTATAAGCGAGGGTGGGTCGCTAGTAATTTATAATGGTAGTCATCCTGACATAAGATTTGCTATTCACAATACGATTTTACATTTTAATACGATTTTGTGGTACTGGAGGTACCTTAGTTGACATTGACATATCGCGGGCCATTTGACGTCTTAAAACGTTTGACAACATGAAGGATAACGAAAGAATACCAATAAGGACATCTCTTTCTAACTAGTTATGAATGACATAAATATAAAAAGGTCAAATATGCGTCGTTTGCTGTTTCTTATGGTCTGGTTTCTATGCAAGTACTTATTCTGTGGTTTATACAGTGTTACTTCGCCTCCCCGGAATAACGACAAGGGGCTGTTCAAGTATTACGCAAGCACTATGGGGGGGTGGGGGGGTCTTTGTTTTGCTTATTTTGGATGACATGGGGGGGGGTAGTTATTAACTACCGATGACGTAATCATCATCTAGACTCCCATGTCATCCAAAATAAGCAAAACAAAGACCCCCTCACCTCCCCATAGTGCTTACGTAATACTTGAACGGCCCCCAAGACTTGTGACAAGATCTGCTAGCCGCCCATATTATCAGCTTTTTGACACCATAATTTTTGCATTGTCATCGGGTTTACATATATACTCCAAATTTCAGCTCAATCGGACACCGGGAAGTGGTTCAAACCTTGCTTGCACATTTTGAAACGGACAACTTGCATGATATACACATAATATGAACAATGCCAGTTACATAAAGCTTGTAATTATAAATTAAATAGATTTTTTAAATCTTTCTTTTTACTCCAGAAAAAGAAAGAAATTTAGATACCAAATTGAAGTACGTTTATTTATTCTTGCGATCGGTTATAGGAAAAAATATGCGTTTACCGGTTTTAATATAAGCAGTACAGCACTAGTCCAAATCTTGTGTTGCCAGTTAAAATAAGTGATATGCGGCGTGTCTGTCTGCCTGCAATGCCGAGAAACGTCAAAGTTATAGCGGCTGCTGCATAGTGATTTCGCGAGCACGTCATGATTTATAGTTCTTAAATATATTTACGGCAAAATGTCGTCAGATATCGCTGGCTGTAATAAAGGTAAACCATTAGTAGGCATCTTTCACGTAGGAAAATTGAGCAAAGCGCGTCGTAACATTAAATACGCCGTCGATCGAATCCAATACATCGTTTGGCTTATATGTATCTACATCGCTAAAATTATCTATCACGCTTATTCTTTTCAATCGTTAAAATGTTGTTTCTTTTAACAAAATACTTAAACTAATTCTTATCTACTAATATTGAATTTTTCTATAAGATGAGATTTTTGTCATATCTGTAACTATGCATTCTTATTGAATCCTTTTCATTTAACATTATTATCTAGTCTTTCTTATCCGATGAAATGAACATTGGTTAGTTGAAAAAATATATATATTGTAGGTACATAGACTTAGTAGGTATGGTAATTTTATATTTATAACTAATTAATTGCATTTAATTTTAATTTTAAGAACTGACTGTCATTATACTTTGATAAAAATTGACCATCAACATATTTAGTACAAAAAATTGCTATCAACAAAGAAGCATTGAGATGGTACTAATATTGTTGTTATTACCTGACTTAAGTAAAGCCAAAAGAAGTAATGATTTTAATTTAATAGTGTTATGTTTGTGACCAAAAATCGGATATTTCACTCTAGCTCCTAAACTATTGGACCAATTGTAATCAATGGGGTGTCATAATAATAAGATTCATCAAAAACATGCAAATGTCATATGTGCATGAAGAGGTTGATGAATGTAGAGGAAGAGAAAGAGGTATGTCTGGACCGGTTCACCTGGTGTTCCATAGTCTCTGTCTACCCCATTGGGAGACAGGTGTGAAGGTATGTATGTATGTCATAGGTTATATAAAAAAATTAGGCTGTTACTTCTCATGCCGCTGCTATTTCGAGGGCTGAATGTAAACACTCACTCGTGCTAGCGCTGCCCGTCCTTTGACTTCCGCACGAAAAACTGACAGTTGAGGGAGGGCCGGGCAATGGCTGAGGCATGAGAAGTGACTGCGAGTGACATGTTAACATTCTCGCGCTGCACACTTCCCTGCCCAAATTAGGGTGAGGTAATGGTGTCAATGTTGCCTTAGAAGTATTTAGGGCAATATTTCCGGCAGCGGAAGGGCCTGAGTGTAAATGGGGTAATATAAAATTAAAGCTATGTTTTCAACAGGCATTAATTATACATTACATTTAACCTTACTCTATTATTTAACAATAAGTGTAACTCACATTAAAATTACTCAAAAACTTTTTGATCAGTGATCAATTTTGGTAAATCATATTTTAAGACAATTGTATGAGAAAAACACAAGCTTCCTAATTATGGCCACAACTATTTCAGTAGTGTAGATTTAGGATTTAAGGGGATGACTGGTGGGTGTGTAACATAAATCTTGGTACTAAGTGTATAAAAATGGCAAATACAATTGGGCAATTATAAATTTTATTATTTATTTTAATATTATTATTAATCAGTGCATAGTTTATTTGTCATTCTATGTACCTATAGTTTAGAATTCAGTAAGGTGTTATAGGTTTACAAACCTATTTTATTTTGAAACAATGTTTAAACATTTGGTGTACATAGTAGCAGTGATTTAGTGAAGTAGTGTATCTAAACTACATTTGCTGTTTTAGGTTCCAATGTAAAACATGTATAGAAAGTTTATATGGTTTTTTCACCCGTCCCCTGTGGCTTGAGATGTAAAATGCAATAGCTTAATTCTTAAGCTGCCATGAAACTGTTAAGATGGGTTAAATACTCATACTCATTTATAAAAGATAAATACCTAAATTAAAACATCAGATCTAATCTCATCCCTGATGCACTGAGTGTTTTCAATAACTTTTCTCCATCTTTCAGGTTAAAAATTGACATTGATTGTTTTGAAAGGATAAGAATAATTGTATTTCTAATTTTAGGTTTTTTTGAAATACCTATTTTCGGTTTAGGTACTTTCTTCGTTGTGGTTTATTTTTTTTCTTTTTCTAAATATTTTAATTTTTGTTTAACCCCAGATGGAAGCAGAGATGAACTAATTCGAGGATCAATGCAAGAACTAGTGGCTTCACTAACCTGTCGAACTATCAGAATTGGCTCATATAAATATACACCTAAAGAAAAGGTATGCATTAATTGTATTATTAAGAATTTACTCAAAATTGTTTAAATAATTTTATTTACACCCATATCGTAGAACATCTACAACATGTTCATAAACTGTAGGTTATAACTAGCTTTACGTCAGTCGGTGGTGTTTCTGTCGCGGTGTCAAATCTTATCTAGTGGTTGTAATGAAAAGTTTACTTTACATGTTCAGTGCCTATACTGTTATGGTTTTCGAATTATTCGAATCACGATACAATTTGATTCGGCGACAATTTATCATGTCACTTGAGATGAAGCATCAAATATACAAATATCTTTATTTTGTATAAATGTGGTACAAAAGATGGCCTTTACATTAAGAGTTTCACACACTTCACCAGTAATTGGCATGCAAAAGTAATGTTTTAAGTCAAAGATTGCACAAAGACCTATAACCTACTAAATCAAGATGAAATGTCAACAACATTCCTAACCTATGCAGGTTGAGTCAAACCAATGCCCCCTGGGGGAAAAGTACCCTAGATATTGAATATGGCAAATTTTACTGAAAATAAACATGCCTTTATTTTTAGAAATAAAGGCATGTAGGGTACTTCGCCTCCAGGGGGCATTGGTTTGACTCGCCCTAATATGTATATAATTTTATTGAGGATTTACAATATGAGTGTAGGTAAAGTATTGTACGTGACTCTGCGTAATTCGCATTACGCAGCCGTCACGTAAACTACTATTATTGTGTTGTCAAATTGTTTATTTTCAGTAAAATAAATACTTAGTAATCAGCATTATTTTAAGATAACTTAATGTTAACAAATTATACACAAGGTTGAGCTTAAGCTTAGCATGATTATTTTGACAAATTACAAATCATAATCATCACTGGTGAGTTTAATATCTTTACCACAAGTCCCTACATGTTTTTTTTCTTATAGGTAACAATATCTTCAAAAGGAATCAAAATTGTCGCGCCTTCGCTTAGAGATGACTCCCGCGATGTTGCTCTCCAAATACAGTTAAAAGAGGTTGTTAGAATATTAGCACATTTCTCAAAAGGTGTACCTGTTATTTTTTTGTATACTGTAAGCAAATGTGGAATGTACATACGAAAAGTTCTAGACATGACGGATGAATCAGGTATGTGGAATAATTCAACTACTGACTGTTATTCAAAGTGTCCTTGTGTTCCTATTTCTTCTTTACATGTAATTTTTGTCCTCAGGTCCATATTATAATCCAATGTCAAAGGTAGATCCCCATAAAAGAATAACACTGTTGCCAGATTCTATATCAGATGAAGCAAGGTCGGCATTTAAAATATTATTTGGTAAATCAATGGACGAACTAAATGCCAGAGAGGCTAATGAAATTTTAGTCAGAACATGTACAAAAGAAAGCAACAATGTTGCAAAAATGACAACCAGATCAATAAGTGCTTCCAGTGTGGCCGGAACTAAGAGGTACTACTAGTTACATTTTACATATTTTTCACTCAAAAAACGTCACAATCGCTTTTATGGTAGTGATGACATGACTTGTAAATGCATGTTCTTAATTTGTTATTTAAAACATCTTTTACTATGACTAATGCAATAAAGTTAAGTTGTTTGCCCTTAGAAAAATGTATGTAAGTAAACTCCTTGAAATGAATGAATGAAATACTATACGTACTATTCTTCTTCTTACGGATTCTTACGGATAAGGAAGATACACAGCTGAGACTAACCCTATTTGCGCAAGTTTTTTTATGAGGCTGGAAAACACTTATGATATTTATTATGTATAATGCACATAATCTAAATGTTTCTTTCTTTTTAGTTGTGGTCCTGCAGAAATACGGCAAATATTGATTTACCCACCAGGAAAAGGTGGAATTCCAATAAATACAGAAGATTACATGTGCCTGGCCCAAGACCAATTCTTGAATGATGTGATAATAGATTTCTATTTGAAACATTTAGTTCACGACGTTCTAACACATAGTCAGAGAGAAAAAACTCATATTTTTAGCACTTTTTTCTACAAAAGGCTCACCACCAAACCAAGTAAAGTGAACAAAAGCTCCAACCCCCATGAATGGGATAGCAGCCTCACTCCAGCGCAGAAGAGACATTTAAGAGTTAAAACGTGGACAAAAAATGTCAATATATTCGACAAAGACTTTATTGTAGTTCCTATTAATGAAAATTGTCACTGGTTTGTTGCTATAATTTGCTTTCCCAGTCTTGAAGGATGCCGGAGTATGATAGACAATCGATCTGTGACTCCACAAGAGATAAGAAAAAGAGGTAAGTAATACTTCTAGCAAATCAGCTCTTATTTAAATTAAAAACCAATTGCTGTAAATTTTTAAGGTTCCATACCATAATGGTAAAAAAGGAACCCTTATGGTGAGACATCTTTGTCTGTCTGTTTGTCCGTCCGTCTGTCTGTCTGTCTGTCCGTCCGTCCGTCCGTCTGTATGTATGTCACAGCAGTTTTTCTCGGCAACTACCGATTATATCATTTGGAATTTGGCATAGTTGTATAACTTGCATGCTCGCATCTGTTTTTAGTAAAAAACATGAAATTAATTTTATAAATGTGACGTTCTCAATATAAAGGGACCTTATGGAGGCAGGCGGTTACGCCGGTTTTAGAACTGTTACCATAGCATTCGTATAGTTATAAGAATAAGAAGAGCGTAACTGCCTTCCTCCATAAGGTCCCTTTATATGAGAACGTAACAAATAATTTATTTATTTATTCGTATGGCAATTATTATGTACACATTGTAGCAAAATAGATGTCATAGGCAAATATCCAAGTTTCTTAGCCATTTGGCGGCGTCGGGGGTAAAAAGGATGAAGTCATCGGGGTGACCAGGATAAGCCCGCAGGGGGCATTCCCTCGTGATGTGCTCGATGGTCTGGGACAAATAATTAATAATAATTGAACAGTTGAAAAATGAAAGTGATTTGATTATAGCAAATGGGGTGTCATAAAGGGCTTAATCTGCACATTTGAAAACGATTTTTTTTTATGATTTTCTGTGACTTACTTTTTGATTTATAGCCAAAAATGACAATAAAATTAGTTAGTTTGTTTTATCGTTAGTCTAGTTTTAGAGACGTAAGTGTGGTATCGTTTTTAGCGTATACAAACAGCTTTCTGATACAATCATTAGTTTATATGATAATTATATCATGGGGTTGGCGGGGAAGGGGCACTGCGCAGATCGGACTTCAACGAAGCTCTCGCTCCCTATTATAAACCCTTGTGGCTTACGACTCAGAAGTGATAGTGCGGTAATTCTTATGCTTGTATAATATAGTAATAGTTTATCAAGATCTATACAGGGTGGTAGGATATTCGATACAATCCTTTTAAGGACGCATAGTAGAGCTCATTTGGAACAAATTAGGTCATGTAGTACCCTGGCCGAAAATTATTAGTTTCTGAGATATTTGATATTAGTTATTTTTCGAAATTGCGGAACATGTTCGAAAAAAAGATGCAAAAAAATAATTTGCCAATGCACTTTAATGTATTTTCTGAAAGCTAAAATGTCAGCGATTTCCTGTATTGACAAAAACCTAATCACATAACTCCAAATAAAAGACACAAAAAAGTAATTACTTCATTAAAAGACAGTGTTTTTTTTAATAAATGCACATGCAGCGTACAAATTGCTCGAAAAACTTCGTTGATTTACTAGCTATCTAATGAGGTACAATAGTTACCAAAAAATATTAAATATTCAAAATAAGCAAGTACTAATTGAAACTAAGAAGTACATTTCTTATGAACTTCCATTACTCTTGTACCTGGTACGAACTCTTCAGAAATCAGTATTTATCTTCAGGTGCATACTTCAATGGCTTATAATTGCAAAAAAGAACTAAACCTTAATTGATTAAAAAATAATTAAGAAAGATTAAGTTTATTCGCCGTCAAAAATGGATATTTGTAGATTAACTCATGTTTAGGGAATCAATCTACTGATTTGAAAAAAGCATTAACTTGAATGTAAAGTCGGTTGAAAACTTAAATTCAATTATTTTTTCATTAACTTGTTTAATTATGAAAATCAATAATACAGTGGCATAAGGGATGGTGTCTGCCTGTCGCGTATTACTTGCTGCTGCGATGCTGGCACGCGACGTTTTACGTTAAACCAACGGGCCTGTGCCTCGACACAGCCCCACCTAGCTTTAAAGTAAAAACAGTCATCTAACTGTGAATTGTCAACATCTGATTGCCACAATATAGGTCAAGGCTAGGTGGTTATCACTATAAAGATTGACATTTTATACTTAACTTGTTAATACTAAAATTCTTAGTTCTTAACTTTTTTTACAGAACGAAGATCATCTATGCAAATAGGAAATACCACTATTACACCACTGATGAAGCAGGAACAGCTTACATTAAGCTGTGACTCTGACAATCTCAGTGAGCGAGATGAGGCTGAAGCAGAGGTAAAATACTATGACTACTCATAATATTATATGTAAGAGCTGCGGAGGTAGTGTCTACACCAAGCTTATACTATTTACCCAACATTCTCTGAATTAGATTCTTGTAGTCCTATTTTGTGATTTGCTCCAGTAGTAAGACTCAATAAGTAAGCCCATACATTTCTACATTGTTTCGTTTCTTAAGTTACAGTAACCTCTTACTATCATGTGGACTGGGTACTTATTTATTTTATCACCAACTTATAGAAACTCCCCAACGCAATTTGCTTATTACAGGAAAGTGATTTGGATATGCAATGTGATTCTGATGAAGAAGAAGAGCCTGAAACTGTCGTAGAGAAGAAGATTGAGGTACAACCTGTAAGCAGAACTGAACCTGTGAAACAGTAAGTTTATATTTCACTGAATTTTCAGTTTTGAAGACACTGTAGATCGATTTTCCCAGAGATTGCGCACTGCAAGGTTTATGTTAATCCCAAGCTTACTGAAAATTCTGAAACCAGGGGTGTTGCTGGACGAGAGAATCATAAACATACTTTAAGAGGCAAGACAGACAAGCCGGCTGTTTGACGAAGCCTTTAGGCTTAGCTTACTAAACCCTAGAACGTTCGTTTCTAGCGCGTACTATAAGAACTTGGAATGAACTGCCCGCTGAGATTTTCCCAATCATTAACCACCACTCATACAAAACCCTTTAAAAAGCTTACTAGTATATACGCAATCTTAAACATTTTGTCAGGCGCGGCTCACTCCGCGATTACGTTCTCCGTTACAAGTACATGCCGGGCGGCCGCAGCACTGCGGCACAGTATACATATGGCTAAAGCAGTAAAGAAACTACGAACAAACGTTCGGAACGTCGCACTCACACTCGCACGTCTCAACGAGACCCCTAAGCGGACATGGCAGTGCTGTCAGTGGCGGGTGTCGCGTGGAGACGAATGGTTGAGACGTGCGTCTGTGTGAGGGCGACGTTTCGAACGTTTGTTCGTAGTTTCTTTACTGATTTAGCTATATTTTTACAGTGACTGCGGCCTGTTCAGTGGCTGCCACGCACTGCCTCGTTACGGCCTGGCCTCGACTTTAAGCGGCGGCGGCGGCGAGCGAATTCTCTCTTCATTGCTCGGTAGAGACGCTCACCGCGCAGCGGTTAGTTGACGTTACACGTAATGTATTAGAAAATTCGCTCGCCGCTTAGCCGGTCGCGCAAAGTCGTGGCCAGGCCCTTACGCACGCGTGACGCGCTCGCGCTTTCTGCATTTACGTTACAAGTGATTCGTTTATTTTTTTTATAGAGTTTATTATTATGGCGTTATTTTATTACGTATAAAATGTTTAAAAATACAGCAAAAAGATTTAGCATTACAGCCAGACCTTCAATAACCGTTATTTTCGTATAACGTTATGCTTCATAACGTTATTTTACACGAATAACGTTATATTGAAACGTTATTCAACGCCTAACCGGTAGCGGTATCCATTATAACGTTATTAACAAAAACCTATACGTAATATCGATACTTCGGCAAGCGATATAATAACGTTATATAGGCCATCACTTTCTTACTTTGAATAATAATACTTTGAATTTGAAAGCCTCGGTCCTTGGCTGTCGGTAACATTACTAACATACAAAAACTCTCTTTTTAACAGACTTCAAAAAAGGAGATTCTATGATCGGCTGTATGTATGTTTTTTATTTATGTTCACCGATTTCTCCGTCAATTGAGGACCGATTTTGAAAATTATTTTTTGTTTGAAAGGGTACTACACAATGATTAGATATAAACTAAAATGTTATACATGCTCCTGTATTCTGTTGTGTTTATGATAAATAAATTATTTGTATTTGTACTCTTGAGGTGGTACTAAGTCAGAATCTGATGATGGAATCCATGAGAAATCGAGGGAACTCCTCAAAAGTTATAGGCACACATGCAGCAATTTTGGTATTACCTGTAAGACCTTTAGAATTTGCTTTCCAAAAGCACCTCTTGGTAAAGAGAAACTGATGATGAAGACCAGAGATGACCACCGGAACTCTTTAGTCGTAAGTGATTGACGCTAGCAATGAGATTTATTTATTAAGAATGTGAACATACTTTTACTCATGCGTGTGGTGAAGTGCAACTGATGGTGAAGTACCGGGAGAACTCCTCAATGATTAACGGCCCTACATATTGGACAGCGACATTTTGCTCAGGGTGATGAGACTGATGATAATGGTATAAGGCTATTGTTTCTTAATAAGATTTATATATGTATAAGTGTTTTAGTTAATCACATATACTTATAACTAAAAAGCGAAAAATAAATTCTTTCAAAAAATAATACCGTCTTCAAAAATACACTGAAAATACTGATCGGCCTCCCAGGAATTGCCAATTTGTTGCCTAATAGGTACATGATAATGTATAGGTGTCTATTTTGGAGTTCAAGATGGTGGCGATGATGTTTTTTGAAAAAACCGTCATGGGTGGCACTTTCTTAGCTTCTGAGCACGCAGATTTTGAAAATGATGTCAAATTTGGAATTCAAGATGGCGGCCATGACGGCCATTTTTAAAAAAGTCGTCATGGGTATGGCGTTCTTAGTTTTATGGGACGTAGATTTCGAAAATGATATCAATATATCCCCTATTCTAAGAAAATGACACTCATGACGACATTTTTCAAAAAACATCATGGCCGCCATCTTTAATTCCAAATTTAACATAATTTTCAAAATCTGTGTCCCCAATATCCAAGAAAATTACACCGATGACATAGTATAAAAATAGCTAAAGTAGTAAAGAAACTACGAAGAAACGTTCGAAACGTCGCACTCACACAGACGCATGACTCAACGAGAACGGACATGGCAGTGCTGTCAGCGGCGCATGTCGCGCCGAGACGAATGGTTTCGCTTTGTATACGGGTGTACGAACTCAGCTTCTTCAAAACCGGAGCTTAGAGTAGCCGCAATCTTGAACTTTTTAGTTATACGACCAATTGCTTGCAAAATCGATATCTGGGGATAAGTGAAGTCTTCGACAACGAATCCGTTGACAGAATGAGAAATAGTAGCCGCCATCTTGAACTTTTTACTTAATAGACGGATTGCTTCCAAAATCGATATCTGTAGATTCGTGTGGTCTCCGATAACGAATCCGTTGATAGAATGAAAAAAGTAGCCGCCATCTTGAACTTTTAAGTTATTTGACCGATTGCTTCCAAAATCGATATCTGGGGATTTGTATGATCTCCGACAACGAATCCGATGACATAATGAGAAAAAGTAGCCGCCATCTTGAACTGTTATAGTTATTCGAATGATTGCTTCCAAAGTCGATATCTGGGGATTTGTGTGGTCTCCAACGACGAATCCGTTGACCGAATGAGAAATAAGAACATGCAGATGTATCGATTTTGAAAGCAATCTAGGGGATATATCGATAGTCGAATAACTAAAAAGTTAAAGATCGCGTCTACTTTTTCTCATTCTATCCACGAATTCGTTGTCGGAGACCACGTTACGCTAATCCTCAGATATCGATTTTGGAAACAATCGGTTGAATAACTAAAAAGTTCAAGATGGCGGCTACTATTTCTCATTCTGTCATTTTAACGGATTCGATGTCGGAGACTACACAGATTCCCAGATATCGGTTTTGGAAGCAATCGGTCGAGTAACTAAAAAGTTCAAGATGGTGGCTACTTTTTCTCATTCTGTCAACGGATTCGATGTCGGATACCACACAGATCCCCAGATAACGATTTTGGAAGCAATCAGTTGAATCTGTTAACGGATTTGCTGTCTGAGACCACACATCTGTGTCTGTGTATGGATATCGATTTTGAACTAACTAGCTGAGATACACTAAACAGAAACCTTTCTCAATTTTACAAAAATTAAGAGGTCAACACTAACGCTCAATTGGAGTGTAAGTATTTATCTCGAAAAGTAGGCCTAGTTTCTTTACTGCTTTAGCTATAGTACTTATACTGTGCCCATGACGACTTTTTTGAAAAACATCATGGCCGCTATATTAGCTTAATTTTTTAATATTATTTTCGAAATCTACGTCCCCAAAAACTAAGAAAATTATTCCCATGACGTCTTTTTCAGAAAAACATCATGGCCGCCATCTTGAATTCAAAATTTGATATCATTTTCAAAATCTGCGTCCTCAAAATGTAAGAAAATGACACCCATGACGAAATTTTCAAAAAAACATCACCTCAAATTTTATTTTATTTTCAAAATCTACGTCCCCAAAAACTAAGAAAATTATTCCCAAGACGATTTTTTCAAGTCAAGTTTCGCTACCTATCTTATACCCAAAGTCCCCTTAATTCAGCTTAAAATTAATATTATCTTGTTTAGTGGGTTTTTTAAGACAGTTTTAATTATGTAAAAACATCGTTTTTTTTTGTAATGCACCTAATATTATTACGTGATTCACTACAACACAATACAAAATACATTAAGAAACAATAGCCTAATACCAAGTTCTCATCACCCTTAACAAAATGTCGCTGTCCAAAATGCAGGGCCGTTAATCATTGAGGAGTTCTCCCGGTACTTCACCACATACATTATGATGAATATAAAAGTAGCTTCATATTGTTAATAAATAAATCTAATCGCTGCCCGTGAAACACTAACGACTAAAGATTTCCGATGGTTGTTCCTTGATCTTCATCATCAGTCCCTCTACACCAAGAGGTACTTTTAGAGTGCAAATTTTTAAGGACTTACTGGAAATACCAAAATCGCTGTATGTGTGCCGATAACTTTTGAGGAGTTCCCTCGATTCGTCATGGATCCCATCATCACATTCTGACTTGGTGACAATGGGACCACCTCGAGCGTATACCCGTTAAAAAAAAAAGAATTTTCCAAATCGGTCCAAAATTGACGGAGAAATCGGTGAACATACTTAAAAAAAAACATACGTATTTCAACATAGAACCTCCTTTTTTTGAAGTCTGTTAAAAATCGCTGTTTGTGTGCCTACAACTTTTGAGAAGTTTCCTCGATTTCTCAGGAATCCCTTTATCAGATCTTGACTTAATGACAATGGGACCACCTGTGAACCCTTTCAAACAAAAATAGAATTTTCCTAATCAGTCCAGCCATCTTTGAGTAATTCCATTTTGTAGCACCGCCACGCCGACGCGGTTCGCATTACACCTTCTATTATATTATTCCATTCACTCGCGTAAGTACTTCATTTTGGAAGTCCGGCAACGTAGCGCTAGCGTCGCGCACGGCAACGGCCGCCGATTCTTTGACGTTCGGACCGGCAACAGCGCCAAATTCATAACGTTATTATAACGCTATTCTACATAACGTTATAATAACATTTCGATATTAATTAAACGGTATTTTAAACACTAACGAAATATACCGGTATGATAACGTTATTTTTTCATAACGTTATAAAGGTCTGATTACAGCTGATTGCAGCAACGCTAATAAAATGTTGTAGAAGCTAGGTACCTCTATATTCAATTCGTCAACATTGTGAGATTTATTAAATAATGAAATAAAGAATATGAATATACTGTTCTCTATAGCGAATGCAAGAAATAAATATAGGCAAAAAGGCAATTATTTTATTTCTACTCGTTAACAACCCTTGCTATCGTCGACGCGGCGAGTGAACCAATGTATTTCCACCGTTGGTACACAGCCTTAAGTTTCCGTTTGGATTGAGCTGGAGTCGACGATCTTGGAGGGGCCATAAATCATTATGCTTATAAAGGCGGCTTTCGTAAAGATCAAAGGAGAGAGTCTTCTGTACTTGTACTATGCTTCTAACTATTCTATGCTATTGTAGACTTCATAAAACACACGTTACCTAGTAAACGACATCCCATTCAACTAAGCGCTAACCGAATACCCTTACCCTTATAAAACCCTTATTAGTATACACGTTACCGACGGCGATCAGTGGGAGATCGGAGGAAATAAGTCTCATTTTGCTAGGTTCTAAAAATGCATTGCGGTCATAAATTATGTAAAATGTACCCCTTAACTAAGTTAATTCCAAAGTATTTATCCAACAGGTTACTTATAAGAATATTAATCAGCTGTCTAATTGTACTTGACTGCGCGCTTTGCATTTTATACGAAATTTTATGATTATTTTACAATGTGAAATCACTGCTAGTAAGGCGATATTAACGAAATTTATTTTTTCCAATCATGTGCTAAGGTTTGTACTATTGAAAAAGTAAATTTGGTTTCGTGAAAGGCCACTCGTTTTTTTATTATATTATTTTGATGCGGTTGTCGATTTTCGAGAAGTTTTTGAAAAATAATCGTTTGTAACTGTCTTGCCATCCATTGCCTACCAGTGAATTGTATATCAAAACATTCTTTGAAGTCTTGGCTATCAATATCTATCATTTTTAGCTGCGAAAAAGTGCGATATTAAGAGATATCATAATTACAACGAATTAGCCTAAATAACTCCTGTTAAAATGCATGTTTGCGTAAACTTCTTTAATGACGAAAAATAAGCTTCTTCTTTAATGACAGTAATTAAAAACATTAAAATAGGGTAGAATAATATGTGAATATTCAATTTCTGTTGTCACATCAAGAAAGTAACATCGAATTTAACCATGTCTACTTTCAGCATAATAATACGTAATAATATCATAATAATATCATAAAACTAATTATAAACAGAAATAAACAGTAATAAACCGCCGTAAGGACTTATTTCCGCGCGCCCATACTACATCTCCCACTGTGCGGCGTACCGTTTGAAGCTTTATAATATTTAATAAGCGCTAAAATCTGTAGGGAAATCCTATCATAGGGATATTAAGGGGAATCAGTTACCAGTTACCAATTTCAAGCCAGCCAAGGCTAGCTATTTCGAGGGGTAGCCCTTTGAAAGGCTTTTCCCGAGGAAAGGGTGGTCCGGTCTCTGGTCTTGCATTCCATCGCCGTTACTAAAAACATAAAAAACTACCTCCAATAACCATAAGTATTACCTAATTTTCTATTAAAACTAATTTCGTGATATCTAATTAACCGACTTTATTTTGAAAATTAATTTCGTTGTCTCTAACTCAAGAACAAACCAAAGAATTTTCCCGAAGATGACTATTTGACAAATCGATTTCTTGACCCAAAATACCTCTATTCCGCGATTTGCATCAGTTCTATAGCCTTTTCTAAGAACGCGATTAACCTTTTGAACGCCAAGCTGCGAAACAAAACGCTGCCTACCGGACGCCACAACAAAAACGTACAAGTCGATCTCGAAAAACGTAGTGATTCCAAAACGAAATATCGATACCATAATTGACTCTATGTAATGTATGTGTATTTGATTATCGGAAAACTTTAACAAATATTTCACTATAATGTTATTACATTTTCATATATTATTAACATTATAAACCCACAATAAAGTATGAAAACACCAAAATGTTCGCACGACATGCACTTTAATTTAGTAACAGAGTCACAACACTACTTGCTTTTTTACGAGGTGATGACGTCACGTATTGACGGCTCTGGCCGACACGGGCGTCACAGGCAATGGAAATTGTAATAATACTAGAGTTGAGAAACTGTGTAAGGCATTAACTTTCATATCGATATCTTTGAGTAAGAATCTTAATAATATTAAAGTCCAAATAAAATTGCGTTTTTTAAGTGTAATGATTTATGATAAACGATGAGTTTTGCCACACATTTCCGTAAAAATGTTGCTCGTCTGAACGTCTTAAGAATTGCCCGTATCAATAAACGGGAAAAACCGCGGGAGCAATAGCGGCAACAGTTAAAAGTACCCTGATTATGAGCTCAACTGTTAATAATTATTAGTTTAAACCGCGGTTTTACCTGACCGACCTTTGTTAGCGAATTTTGAGGCAGATTTTGTACAAAGAATAGTGTTATTATTAGTACTTAGTTATGCTGCTCCATAAGCCCCGTAAGTGTGAGCGAGAGATAAAGAAGTTTTATGGCCCTAGAAATTATTTCGTAAAGGTACTAGAATTATTAATAATATAGCATTGGCTGGTCCATTTTCGATTACCTATTGATTTTAAATAAAATGAATTTTCATATGCTTAGTTAATAATATTACATTATATATAATAATATATATAATTAGTTAAAATTTAAAGACTTCCCTCGAAATAATCTAATTCAACTTGTTCCGATACAAATTCTGGAATTTCATCGTCGGCGTTATCAACACCTAGTAAAATTCGCAGCAACTCCTTCGTACGATAAGACCCCTCTCACATTTCGTCGACACTGTACAACACTATTCAAGATGATGTCGCGCCTCTGACGTCACAGATTAGCGTCCACAGCCGACGGGGGCGCATAGGACACTGATAAGCACTTGTTTACGTGAGGTGTGCAAAACCAGTTTGTCGATTGTTATTATTAACTAAATGGAGGACTATTATTGTACCATTACTGCGTGCAGAGTAAATGGGATACCATTGTTATATAATATTTACGTAATTTATGATAAATTTGGATTATGTAGTTTAATAATTTATCATGGATAAATGACTCTGTAATAGTTATTCTTACACTTTTCCAAACATAAAACGCAGCGGGCGGTCACAACACTATGTGCCGACTGGAGCCGTCGTTGGCGTAGTAAGCACTGACAATTACTGCATTAAATCACAGTCTCACAGAAAGTGGATTTATTCATAATTCTGCTATTATAACCAATGTATTTTAGGTTTAGACTAATATAGACTTGCAAAGCAATTATAAAACTCCATTAATTTTCTTGTAAAGTTTTTTATTAAACTTGATTTTGATGTTAAACCGTGTGTCGGCTGTAGCCGTCGTGGCGTCAGTGGCACGACTTTCCGTTGACGGCCAGAGCCGACTGGGGCGTTCAAAAGGTTAATCCATGATAAATTATTAAACTACATAATCCAAATTTATCATAAATTACGTAAATATTATATAACAATGGTATCCCATTTACTCTGCACGCAGTAATGGTACAATAATAGTCCTCCATTTAGTTAATAATAACAATCGACAAACTGGTTTTGCACACCTCACGTAAACAAGTGCTTATCAGTGTCCTATGCGCCCCCGTCGGCTGTGGACGCTAATCTGTGACGTCAGAGGCGCGACATCATCTTGAATAGTGTTGTAGTGTCGACGAAATGTGAGAAGGGTCTTATCATACGAAGGAGTTGCTGCGAATTTTACTAGGTGTTGATAACGCCGACGATGAAATTCCAGAATTTGTATCGGAACAAGTTGAAATAGATTATTTCGAGGGAAGTCTTTAAATTTTAATTAATAATATATATTATTATATATAATGTAATATTATTAACTAAGCATATGAAAATTCATTTTATTTAAAATCAATAGGTAATCGAAAATGGACCAGCCAATGCTATATTATTAATAATTCTAGTACCTTTACGAAATAATTTCTAGGGCCATAAAACTTCTTTATCTCTCGCTCACACTTACGGGGCTTATGGAGCAGCATAACTAAGTACTAATAATAACACTATTCTTTGTACAAAATCTGCCTCAAAATTCGCTAACAAAGGTCGGTCAGGTAAAACCGCGGTTTAAACTAATAATTATTAACAGTTGAGCTCATAATCAGGGTACTTTTAACTGTTGCCGCTATTGCTCCCGCGGTTTTTCCCGTTTATTGATACGGGCAATTCTTAAGACGTTCAGACGAGCAACATTTTTACGGAAATGTGTGGCAAAACTCATCGTTCATCATAAATCATTACACTTAAAAAACGCAATTTTATTTGGACTTTAATATTATTAAGATTCTTACTCAAAGATATCGATATGAAAGTTAATGCCTTACACAGTTTCTCAACTCTAGTATTATTACAATTTCCATTGCCTGTGACGCCCGTGTCGGCCAGAGCCGTCAATACGTGACGTCATCACCTCGTAAAAAAGCAAGTAGTGTTGTGACTCTGTTACTAAATTAAAGTGCATGTCGTGCGAACATTTTGGTGTTTTCATACTTTATTGTGGGTTTATAATGTTAATAATATATGAAAATGTAATAACATTATAGTGAAATATTTGTTAAAGTTTTCCGATAATCAAATACACATACATTACATAGAGTCAATTATGGTATCGATATTTCGTTTTGGAATCACTACGTTTTTCGAGATCGACTTGTACGTTTTTGTTGTGGCGTCCGGTAGGCAGCGTTTTGTTTCGCAGCTTGGCGTTCAAAAGGTTAAACGTACGAGACCGGGTTTTCTTGTAAACAAGGTCATAAACCAATGCGTTTATTTGCCTGAATTCGAGGCCGTCTTTTTGGGTCCGGCTTCTATACAGGGCAAGGTTAGGTGCACAAATGGAGTCGTTATAATGCGGTTTTGCACAAAATATTATGCATTTTCTCCACGATCGCCTATTATGGGCGAGCAAGAGGAACGCAGTTATGCGTTAGAGTAAGAAACAAGACCATCTTGCTCGCTCTAACGCATAACTTCGTCCCTCATGCTCGCCCATGATCGGCGATCGTGGAGAAGAAGCATTAGAGGTAACTAATACGCATTTTATCTTTGGTATAATTCTTATTAATTAAAATAACTATGCTATTAGTTAGTTCTTCCATTAGTGTATAATCGTAAGTATGATATATAGATATAACTTCTATAGATGCACGATTAGAGAGCGAATGGTGTAAGTAGTAAAAACTGATGACGCTTCAGTAAATATAACGTCTATCAATCGATTGAACTCTTATGCTGGACACACACGGTCAGTTAAACTGATAAATTAACTAAAATCAGTTACACCGCTGTTTCTTTGCTGGGTTGGAATGACAGGCGCCCGTGCACTATGGTATCTCCACGAATCATAAACAATCGGCTGGCATGAGCGAGACCAAGTGGAAGTTGCAGGCATGCACAGACGAGGCGTTATAGATGCGCATCGACAACGTCAGCTGCGAATTCAGGATGCCAGATGGCCTGATGGTAGCTGTCCAGTAATATGGGCCAGCCCGCCTAACGCTGAAACCATTTCAGAGTTGGCCGTGCCTTTGCAAAGTCACGACTGTTATGGAAAGTCTCTGCTGACTTGTGTACACTTCGGATGGTGCACGCTCGAACGTACTTTCGAGTCTTCCATTAGTCTGCGATGATACAGTTGGAGAAAAAGAGATAAAACTTCATTGAATACATTGTTTAATGAATAAGTTTATTCAAATTCAAAATTCAAAAATATTTATTTCAGGTTTCCCCATATAATAGTTAGTAAAATTCCTTAATATCTATGTTATTATATTACATTCATTCATTTATCACTTTAAATTTATACAATTACAATTTTCATGTCACTATTAAATTATTCAATTAAATCACTATTAAATTAAATTATATAATTTATTAGAACATAGTTTAAACCTATTCCTAGCCCTACTTAATCCTACCAATAACAATATTTATCCAGTGCCTTGTCATAGGACAGTCGAGGCGTCCAGCGAACATCCTCAAGATGCCGTTGCCACTGGCACGCACGCGTTGCAGTAGTGAGGCCACTTTTTTGCGCCTGACAGCGTAAAAGTCATCAGTGTGCGCCTCAGCAAACATACCTGACGCACTGCAATGTCGTGGCAGTTTCAACAGCATCCTGAAAATGTTATTATATTGCACTCTGAGCGCATTGTAAGCACGCTGTGTATGCCTCACCCACAGACCGCTTGAATACAGTGACTGACAATACGCTTTAAAAAGCGTGACTTTGACTGGATTCGTGCATTTAGCAAATCTGCGTACGAGCATATTACCTCGCACTGCCAAGGCCCTCCGTTCTCTTTCAATGTCCAGGTCATCTTTCAAATCATCCGTAACTATATGTCCTAAATACTTAAACCTTATTGACTACTTCTAGAGCAACACCGTCCAGCACGACCGGAGGTACAACTGTGGGGTTGTACTTTTCTGCCTTGAAGACCATCAGTTCACTCTTTATTAACCACATAGATAACCTATACTAATTACTCATACATTGAATTCAACCTCGGGTTAGGTGAGCCGTATTACTCATAAATCGTAAGAAATTCTCGGCTATATCCTTGTCGAATAAGCTTGGCTTTTCCCGGAGCAGCACAGTAGGCGTCAAGAAGAAGTTGAACCAGTTCCTCACGTGTTGCGAGCAGTGATGATGGAAGTGTCCGTATTTACAGTCGGAATCTTCAGGCTTCACAACATTGTTGGGACCCACCATGTTCTGGAGCCTGACAGTATTGTTGCCACTACATCTCAATTGATAACACGGGCACCCGGCGTACTTGCGATTGGAACACATATTCAAATGAACATGCATGTTCATGAAGTTCTGTAGCTTCTTTGCGCTCATGTATTCTTCCGCTTGTCGAGGGTATACGCGACCAAAGATAGGCAACAAACTTTCCACGTTGAACAGTATGTGATCTTCTTTTGTTCTCGAGGCGTCGAAGTTGTACTCAATGTTCAGACGTTTCCCGTTGAGGAATTCAATGTCGACCGTATGGGTAGACAGCTGCCACAATTTAGTTCGAATGACGTCATACTCGTCGCGCGCGGGCCAAAACGCTCTCACCAAACTCCGGTAATCTTCAAACTGCAGGAATCTAGCGAGGTGAAGAATGATGTCCAATGGCACAACAATTTCGCCCTTCAACAGTGGTGAACGCAACACGGTAGGGGCCCTCAAAGCGTTGCATTTTGTTAATTCCATTTTGCTACGGTGTGAACGAACGTGCGTGCGGTTGGCGTGACCGATAAATTTTGACTAACAAGCTAGCGTAGTAGCGTTCACGCACACATGTATTGTAGGTCACGCTGTATGTGTGCGAGTGGGCGACGATAAACATCACGATCATAAACATTCCGCTACCACGGCATTCCGATGTAAATTTAACGATTTTGGCAGGAGATTTAATAATATAGCATTGGCTGGTCCATTTTCGATTACCTATTGATTTTAAATAAAATGAATTTTCATATGCTTAGTTAATAATATTACATTATATATAATAATATATATATTTAGTTAAAATTTAAAGACTTCCCTCGAAATAATCTAATTCAACTTGTTCCGATACAAATTCTGGAATTTCATCGTCGGCGTTATCAACACCTAGTAAAATTCGCAGCAACTCCTTCGTACGATAAGACCCCTCTCACATTTCGTCGACACTGTACAACACTATTCAAGATGATGTCGCGCCTCTGACGTCACAGATTAGCGTCCACAGCCGACGGGGGCGCATAGGACACTGATAAGCACTTGTTTACGTGAGGTGTGCAAAACCAGTTTGTCGATTGTTATTATTAACTAAATGGAGGACTATTATTGTACCATTACTGCGTGCAGAGTAAATGGGATACCATTGTTATATAATATTTACGTAATTTATGATAATTTTGGATTATGTAGTTTAATATTTTATCATGGATAAATGACTCTGTAATAGTTATTCTTACACTTTTCCAAACATAAAACGCAGCGGGCGGTCACAACACTATGTGCCGGCTGGAGCCGTCGTTGGCGTAGTAAGCACTGACAATTACTGCATTAAATCACAGTCTCACAGAAAGTGGATTTATTCATAATTCTGCTATTATAACCAATGTATTTTAGGTTTAGACTAATATAGACTTGCAAAGCAATTATAAAACTCCATCAATTTTCTTGTAAAGTTTTTTATTAAACTTGATTTTGATGTTAAACCGTGTGTCGGCTGTAGCCGTCGTGGCGTCAGTGGCACGACTTTCCGTTGACGGCCAGAGCCGACTGGGGCGTTCAAAAGGTTAAACAAGTATTGCTCGTATAATAGAATAATATGTCTGTGAAAAGCCAGCTTGCGCGCTAGCCTCCTCTAATCTATCTAAATAAACTAAACACATTATCTAAGTAATCTTACGCACTTTTATTTAATTAAGACTTATGTAGCAAGTTAAGAATGATCAAATGACAGATATTCCTTGTGTTTCAGGCCTTGTATTCTGATTTTTGACTCGCTTGCTGGTGCGTCTAGATCTAGAGTTGTGGCAACGTTGCGCGACTACCTCACCTGTGAATATCAAGCTAAGGCAAGTATTTAATGCGTATTCAGCCTGTAAACTGTATTTTGAAACAGTTAATTTTAAATTTTCATGACAGATCACAAATAAAATTAAAAAGTTGTTTACTTAGATAAAAGTCTGGATCGTCCCGATATGATATAATTTTACAATTTATTATTTATTTACTTTATAATAGTTAAAAGACGTAGAAAAGAATAGAGAAAAGGCGAGAAGACTAAAGTTGTTTTAATTTAAGTTGTAATTCTATTTCAGATATCTCCAGCAAAAACTTTTAACAAGGACAACATAAAAGGAAGTTGTCCCAAGATTCCCCAGCAAAATAATTTTACAGACTGCGGACTTTATTTACTACAATATGTGGAACAGTTTTTTAAGGTAACAAACAACTGTCAATCATATGTAATGCGTTCCCAAAATGTGCATTTTTGTTATTAATTTTCTAATTATTTTTTGTAATTTATTTCAGGACCCCATTAAAGACTATGGGATACCAATAAAGCAACTAGCTAACTGGTTCGACGAAATAGTAGTAACGAGAAAAAGGGAAGAGATTTCGTTGTTACTGAAGGCACTCATGAACAAATATAACCCGGATTCGCATTTAGCTTTGCCTGATATTATTTTTCCTACATTAAATGGTATTTGCCTTTATATTTTAAATTATTTTGCACAAAATGTTTTATTACATTACACAATCATTTATTTAACTTATATGTAATACTGAAAAAGCGTCTGGTCACCTTTGTTAGCGAATAATGTGGGCTCTAGAAATGTAGAATGCTATAACAAAATGTTTTATATTTTTCGGCATAAAACTGAAGAGAACCATGTTAATGCTTAAGGGTCTCCGCAAAGTTGAGAGTTTTATCAAGCAATTTTTTCAATTTCAATAATTTATTGCATATCACATTACATTTACTTTTTGATATACGGCCCTCATCGAGCAAGCTACAAGGAAGCTCACCATAGTAGTGTTTATATACATAACATAGTAGTTTTATTTTTCGCATGACCATACATTTTTGTGAATATGTTACAGGTAAATTAATAGAAAATGAGGAACATCAAGATGAATTATCAGATGGTGACAAAGGAAATTCTAGTACAAGCAAAATCATTAAAACAGATGGAAAAGATTCCGAGGGGACAACCCTCACGTTTGTGAAACAAATGTCAACAGGGGACATCTTATTGAAACAGAGTTTTGCTGATTCAGCTGACGCATTGCTTCGAAAGACGATAAGAATTTCAAGTGATGCGGAAAATAGACTGCAAATCAAACCAGGGTTTATTAAGAAAGGTGACAATGAAAATCAAATACTGATTCCGGTTAAGCTTCATACTAGTGAATTAGTTAAAGACATTCAAAATACGTTCATAGTTAATAAGAATAATAAAAGTTTGGGTGATAAAAAACACGGTGTAAATAATCAAAATGTATCCAGTGTGCACTTGAGACAGAACGTGAGTGAGAGTGACAGCAACTCGTTCCTCAAGTCGCGGCGCATCAACAAGCTCGACGACGGGGTCGAGGCCAGCAAGAAATTTAAGAGGAATGAATGTTGAGATTGTTGCCTGTCCATATACCATATCTATTAAATTATTTTTAATTTAATAAAACTGTTAAGTTGTTACATGGACTTGTAAATATTAGTTAATATTATTAACATGTATTAAAGTAACTGTATTTTATAATGTAAAGATTTAAAATAAACTTGTGTAATTATATTAGTTTCCACAAAATATAAGCCTGGAGGTTAAGTTATTTGGAGTTTTTTTGTCCCAGATAAAAGTTTCATTATAAATTTTCTGGGAATCATTGGGAAATGGTTTAATAACTTGGTTGTACAAATATTGGATTTTTCATCGCACGGTAAGATGAAAGAAAACTATGGAGTCGATATTAAAATTAAAACTTTAGTCATACTCACTCATATTAATCAATCACAAAATTACAGTGTACCAATATTTCTTTAAAGCTAGGTTTTCAAATAATAGATGAGACCATTAAAGATAAATTGGAAAAAGTACTCAATAGAAATCCGGTCTTCATTGAAATAAGACAGATGGCAAGTTCTTAACAATTTGAGCGAATACTAGAATATGCGACTCTAAAGTCCGCTGATTTGAAACAATCTTTTTCAAGTCCCAAGTGGATTTTCAACGAATATAGAACTTACTTTGCTCCTGAAACTATGGAAAAAGTGGCCATTATTTAGTCATTTTACAATTGTGCTTTTGAAATGGACAATACACAATACCTTGTCAAGATTTTGAAACACTACCTACACGGTAGCTACATGCTTTATGGATATTACAAACTAGGAACTTGATGTTCATATTATTTTTATTATTTGGCATAATGTAATAAACATGGCGTGGCATCTTAGACTAAAGCAAAAGGGGAAGACACGTTACATACGACATAATGCGTGCCGCGACACCTGCATTCGCAAATTACACACGGCTGTAAACATGCACTAAGGAGCAATAGAGATAAATTGATGGACTAACGTCGTGCGCGTAAGTGAGACGGCCATATGTCTCACAATAATGACGACGTGGCACGTGTTGACAGATCGGTGACGGCCGGACAACTGAATCAAACATAGGCGCTTAGCGCCTATATTTAGGTGCTCGAGCCCGCGCGCCGGTCACGTATCTTCCTCTTTTTGTTTTCATCTAAGCGTGGCATTTAACATTTTTATTTATAATGTAATCTTTTGGTGTTATTTAAATGAATGAGTATGAATATGACTAAAGTTTTAAATTTAATATCGACTCCATAGTTTTCTTTCATCTTACCGTGCGATGAAAAATCCGAGCCCTGTTAAATCAGGGTTGGTAAGCTAATATACAAATTATCCATAGAATTTATAAAAAGCGTTGCGAGTTCAATTTAATCACTTATCTAACCGCCGCACTCGGAGACGTCAATTAATTTTTAAGTTTCATTAAAGTTGCTGCTGTCACTTTCTTTGCTATAGCAATAGAATAACTTCCGCACTCAGAGACGTCAATAATATTTTAAGTTTCATTAAAGTTGCTGCGTCTTATTATATTGCTATAGCAAAGAAAGTGACAGCAGCTACTTTAATGAAACTTAAAAGTTAATTGACGTCTCTGAGTGCGGCAATAAGTCCGTTTCATACAATTTTCGATATTACTTTTGTATGTTGAACATTGTAAATGCTAGTGTCTGTATGATTTGCTTTCACGGCTAACCCGTTGAACAGATTTTGAAGAAATTTGTTGGGGAGTTAATTCGAACACCAATTAAATGAAGGACAATTATGATACTTTTCATTTTGGAAGAATTTTTAGTTTCCGGGGGCAGTCTATTTCGGTTAATTTCTGCGAAATCGAGGGACTACAGTAGTCGGCCGTTACTGTTTCTTTTTTAGGGTTCCATACCCAAAGGGTGCCAGCGGAACCCTATTACTAAGCAAGCCTTCGCTGTCTGTCAGCGGGCTGTATCCCATGAACCATAGTATTTTATTTTCATTGGCAACACATTCGGCAAAATCCTGTTTGCTTTTTTTTTCCTTCTGGACCCGCACGAATGCATTAGGTACCATTTGTCACGTTTTGAGGTGTTTTTATGTTTTATTTTCTATTTATAAAAATTAGGGAAACTGACGAAGAAAATTAAGCTGGGAACAAATTATCGGACGCGTCCGTTAGCCGCGGCTTATTGGTATCTGGACTACTGTCCACAAGACACTAAGTACCAATTTCACGATGTGAAATGTTAATCGAGTGTTATACCCCTTCTATACGGTCGGGCCAACCGAGAAGGACGCAGCTATCTGTCAGAATGAGATAGTAATATTTACATCTCGTTCCTACAAATAGCTGCATCCCTCTCGGTTGGCCCAACCACCCGACCGTATAGAAGGGGTATTAGTTCATACATTTTGACAGCTGTTAACACTGTTAAGTTGTTGGTGAAATCCGACATAATACCCCTTCTATACGGTCGGGCGGTTGGGCCAACCGAGAAGGACGCAGCTGTCTGTCAGAATGAGATAGTAATATTTACATCTCGTTCCTACAAATAGCTGCATCCTTCGGTTGGCCCAACCACCCGACCGTATAAAAGGGGTATTAGTTCATACATTTTGACAGCTGTTAACACTGTTAAGTTGTTGGTGAAATCCGACATAATACCCCTTCCATACGGTCGGGCGGTTGGGCCAACCAAGAAGGACGTAGCTATCTGTCAGAATGAGATAGTAATATTTACATCTCGTTCCTACAAATAGCTGCATCTCTCTCGGTTGGCCCAACCACCCGACCGTATAGAAGGGGTATAAGCTGTGCAAACTATCCTTGACCCTATCCGTGACCTTGGGCCGTCCTGGAGCGTAACGGACGTCCGAACCCGATTCGGCTGGCTGGACGTTTCCGAGCGTCCGCGGACGCAGCTGACAATGTGAATAGGCCTCGGGCGCGTCTTAATGGCTGTCAAAAGAAATACACTACCTGTCACTGTTGCCAAATCTCCTTATTTTCCAGGAGATCCACCGAACTCCTAAGAATCTACTACCAAGACTACCAAGGTCGTGGCCTTCAGAGAATATTCGGAGCACGTTCACTTCGAACAGTCCGTTTTGTATGGACGCCAATGTCTATTTTTAGTTCCGTCAGTTTGCACTAGATGGCGATATTTAGAAAGGCTATAATAGATGAAAACAACTTTAAATTCTAGTTTCAAAAAAAAATTAACAAAAAAATAAAACCGTCTTCAAAAACCTACTAAAAAGCGTTAAATAAAAACCAGCCTCATAGGAGTCCTAGGAATAGCCTATTTAGTGCCGAATAGGTACATAGAATATATCCAAGCCGGTGTCAAGTAGGTATACACAGTAACAATGACACCATGATTCTTGCCACCGACTTCGATATATTCTATGTACCTATTCGGCACTAAATAGGCTATTCCTAGGACTCCTATGAGGCTGGTTTTTATTTAACGCTTTTTAGTAGGTTTTTGAAGACGGTTTTATTTTTTTGTTAAAATTTTTTTTTCGCTTTTTAGTGATGCACCTAATATTATTATGTGATAAACTAAAGCACATAAACATCAAATTAAGAAACAATAGCCTAATACCAATCTCTCATCACCCTTAACAAAATGTCGCTGCCCATGATGCAGGGCCGTTAATCATTGAGGAGTTCTCCCGGTACTTCACCATCAGTTGCACTTCACCATATGTGTTATAATGAGTATAAAACTAGCTTCATTATCTTAATAAAGAAATCTCATTGATGGCGTCAATCACTAACGACTAAGCCAGTTCCGGTGGTCACCTCTGGTCTTCAACATCAGTTCCTCTTCGCCAAGAGGTGCTTTTGTAATGCAATTTCTTAAGGTCTTGCAGGTAATACCAAAATCGCTGTATGTGTGCCTATAACTTTTGAGGAGTTCCCTCGATTCCTCATAGATCCCATCATCAGATTCTAATTTCGCGATAATGGGACCACCTCGAAAGTATACCCTTTCAAACAAAAACAGAATTTTCAAAATCGGTCCACAATTGACGGAGTAATCGCGTAACAAACATACAAAAAAAAAAGCAACATACAGACGAATTGAGAACCTCCTCCTTTTTTGAAGTCGGTTAAAAAGCTGTGGCAGTGGTCCATGCAAGGATCTTATAAGCTATGTTTACACCTGTGCGCTTTCATGTTCAACTTGCGCTTTGCTCTGACGCATGCCTCTGCTACCACAGCGCATGCAATAACGCACGCGCTCAAAGTGGTTTGATATCAGCGCATACCCGTAGCGCACCCTGATCCGTCACCGTTGGGTTGACGTGCAACATTTTGCAAATAAAATGGCGGAAGATAATGTCAAAACATTGGATTTTATTGAAGATTCAGTGTCACCCTCGTATTGCATGCGCTTGACGCAAGACGATCTGATTGTCGAAAGCGCAACTTGAACATGAAACTTTGACATTGGCAGAATTGTCCTCATGGACAGACGCCATTTTAACAAAAAATTGAATTGAATTGAATTGAACATGAAAGCGCAAAGGTGTGGACATAGCTATACTCAAGCTGGATTGAGTACTAACTATTAAATAGCTATTCAAAATTATACCTTATTGACCAGTAACATAGTTACAAATTATCTGACGATAGGAAACTAGGGACCCCGTGGCTCGTAGAGGTACCAATTGGGGGATTGTGTCTCACGTGCACACTTGCCATTGCAAGAAATATTATCGTAATGGTATAATATACAAAACTAAACAAATATTCACTTAGGGCCGTATTAATAAACTCATCTCAACTGTGATCCCCGTCACAAGATGCGTCAAAAATGACAGTTTTCTACGGATTGACGTTTACTTTGACGAGTTTATTAATACGGCCCTTAATCAAGCTAGCACTGTTTTATTAGTGAAGATCGTTTAGTTTCTAATTATAATGTAAATGTTTAGTTCATTTGTTTTTATTTTATTTTATTGTGCATTGTGAAATTTGGTAGGTCTGAATAAAATCTCATTCACACAGGCGTTTTTTCAACACGCGTTAATTAAAGTATATATCAATAAATGAGCCATTTTACGTCTATAACCCAAGGTTAAAAATCGATAAAAATCTGTTACATATTAAAATAAACTTAAGTGTTAATGCATATACTATAATAATATAGATCGACGAAAACGTCCGTGTGCGTACATCCGTGTGTGTGTGGATTTACGGTAGCAAATTTTATATATTGGCTGGTAACCCTGTTGTTTACATGATATGTCATCGACTTTCAAACATGATTCACGCATTTTCGCACGAAAACAATTTAAAATGGTTAAATCGTGCTCAGTTAGAGGCTGTAGGAGCGAAAGCTAATTACGTAGCGGGATATCCTTTCACAGGTAATGGGAAATTATTTATATTTTACGACAAAAAGAAAATAATACCCATCCCGAAAGCACTAGGGTGGCCATGAAAATCCTGTCGGTTTTTCAGAAATTGTAAAAAATAATATTTTTTCCATGTATTTGGTTTACGAATGCAATTTAGCTGGCGAAGCATATCAATAGCTCTAGCCCAGGATGACTTAGTTTTTGGAAATAATTATTGGTTTTAAATATTGAACCTACGTAGCAGATAGCTTGAATACACGGCTGGAGACCAATAGACATACAAAAATAAAGACAGCATTTGGAACACAGTAAATTATCTCATAGCCTCCGCCCATGAAAATTTCCTCATTAATGTAAATATTTCACATTATTAAAATCTTTTGCTTTTGCGCGTTCCATGTCACGTAAAATATTGCACTGAAACCACATCCATATTGTACCGTAAAATGGGGGGAGTAGGGATTGCGGGGGCATTAGGGATGCGAATACAGGATTTCTTTTTTCAGTTGCTACTTTAATTTTTGGGCTCATGATGCTCTTAAAGTAATTTTATTATATTTTTAAACATATTTCTTCTTCTTCTGGCAACACTAAGTAGCTAAATCATTAAATTATAAAAAAATCACTGCCAAAGTTGATATTCAAAAACAGCGGATTTTTGTCTGAATTTAATTCGTGTTTATGTGAGTTTTGACAAAGTAATTGTTCATTAACCTTTCGGATACCCTAGATATGAAGTTTTTGTCAAATATGCAAGTATCTTTTTTATTCTTATGGTTTACTAGATCGACATTTTCTCAAGACTGCACCCTAGCTTACGCCGACCATCCAGTCCAGCCCCTGATTGATTTTATTGTGTTTCTATTAAATTACTAAGCTCTATGCTGCTAATGTGGGCTGTTTATGAAAGTGTGTTTATTTGTTTGTTCCGCGTTCACGGTCCAATGCCTAAACCGATTGATGTGAAATTTGGTACCTACAGAGATAATTTATAGCCCGGTGACAGACATAACTTTTATCCCGGAATAATGGACAGTTCCCGAGGGAACAGCGACAACCGATTTCTATGCGGACGGAGTCAAGGGCAAAAACTAGTGTTTTCTCGGACGGAGTCGCGGGCAAAAACGAGTGTTTTCTATAAATAATGGTTCGGTGGTAGTCAGGCCCTAGATTTTGGCACTTGTTTGCTCCAACGCTTATTTGTTGTATATAAATATTTTGTAATCCTCCTAATATAATAAATGCAAAAATTTGTGTGGATGGATGGATGTTTGTTATTGCTTCACGCTTAATACCTGGATGGATTTGAATGAAGATTTGAATGGAGATAGCTTACAATATTACCTAACTTAACACAGGTTATCTTTCATCCACACTGTTCCCGTGGGACAGTCAATGCAGACGAAGTCGCGGGCAGAAGCTAGTAATTAATATTTAGTTTTTAAGTACCCATTTTGTTTTATTATTTGTTTGTATTAAGAAAAAATATTTTTGTCCGCAGATAAAGTTGGTCACCCTAAAATACCCTAAAAAAAGAGATAAAATCCCCTACGTTGGGTTTCTCTGTCCGTCACACTTTTTTCTAGCAGTAATCAGTCCAGCTTGAGTAAAAGGTCCTTGGGCCCATGGGCAGCACAGTGGCCAGTGGTACGTACAGCAGGGCTGGTATTGGTACGTGTGATTATTGGTCCTTGATATTATAGGTATGGTAATAGATGGTCCTAATAGTAGTTACGAGAATTTGCGTTAGATGGCGTTGTGCCGTTGAATAGAGTGATATCTCTATCCTCCTATATACATATAATGTACTCTTTGGAGTCTTTGGTTCGGAGCAAATTCGGAATTCTCAATTCGGATCGTACTTGTACTTGTACTTGTCCATGCCAAATTGCCGCTAAATGCGTGTTTGTGTAAATAAATAGTTGCTTTACTTAAAGTTAACTGCTTAATTTATGCATAAAAATGACATCAAGCAGAATAGATATCGGAGTTTTGGAAGAGAAAACTAGTTGGCTTTTACATCCCAGATTTTTCCCGAGTAAAGTTGGAGGGAAACCCGCTTGGTTGGATTTTGAAAGTATACCTAATCCTTCCGACTTAACCTGTAAGACATGTACCGATCCATTGGTAATGTTATGCCAAGTAAGTAAACTATTCTATTGTTGATGTAATAAACTTACACCTTGTAACTGTATGATACGATAACTAAAAACCTTTATACTTAGTTTATTTTCACAATTAAATAATAATGGTCATATTCACAGGCGTTGCCTTGTATAAAACTATTTGTTTAAATATCATAATTCTCGTTATTAATTACTTACAGAAAAAGGTGTTAAATTTTTTGTTGACTTTGTAAAACTGTGCAAAACCATCATATTGTTTTATGCTAAATTGAAAATAGAGAAAGTACATATATATATTATAATGTTCATCAATAATCTTGTTTTTAGGTTTATGCTCCATTTGAAGAATCTGATGACTGTTTCCATCGCTCAATTTTTATATTCATTTGTAAGAATGGTACTTGTTGTAAGTTGAATTCTTCTGAAAACTTAGTAGTTTTGCGCTGCCAATTGCCAAGAGCAAACAAATTCTATTCTTTTGACCCATACAAAGAGGATGAGAATGAGGTTAGTTTCATGCCATTTCAACAACAAGAGTGATCATTATTTTGGAGTGTGTAAAAAAAGGATAAATTAATTGAAATGTTAACAGGGATTTCAAATGGATAAATGGCCAAAACTGTGTGATCTTTGTGGAACAAAAGCTCCCTCCCACTGCTCAAAATGCAAGAAAACATACTACTGCAGCCGTAAGCATCAAATCATAGATTGGCAAAAGGGTCACAAGGAACTTTGTCCAAGTTTACAGGTAATGTACTTATAATTTTATTATGATAAACTCTGTAATTATTCATGTTTTTATGTGCTACAATAATTTTTAATTTTACAGTCAAAGGAAGTTCAAGGTAATTATTTCACTATTACTGAAGCAGGCAAGTCTATATTATTCAAAGAATGGGAACTTTTGGTTGATGAAGAAGATGATGAAGCTCCTTCAAGTGTGGATGTCAATGAGGAAATGGAGAAATTGAACAATATGATAAAAGAAAAGAAAGCTGGTACATTAGCAAATGTGAGTGAAAGTGAATTGGAAGTATATACAACTAGGGCAATACCCGATGATAAAGTATTCAAAAAATTCAATAAAAGAGTGTCAAGACATCCTGATCAAGTTCTGAGATATGACAGGGGAGGGAATCCATTATGGATTACAGGAAATATGGAAAATATTGAAATGAGTATTGACAAGTGTCAGTATTGCAATGGAAAGAGACAATTTGAATTTCAGGTAATTATTGAAACATTTTGATCATATGAATTCTACATTTCAATATTCTATTTCAAATCTCATAAATAATATTTTTTTTAGATAATGCCACAGCTTCTAAACTTTATAAATGTTGGTCTGGACTTCAACAGCATAGACTGGGGAGTACTTGTGGTATACACATGCAAATCAAGCTGCAGTGGAGGACCTGCCTATAAAAAGGAATTTATAATAAAACAAGACTTAAGCAACTAATATATTACATGTGTTATAAATATTATTTACAATAAATTATTTATATTTATTTTTTCTTTCCATACTCCTCAGACAAATATGTCATTAAATCATTAAGTCCACTGAATTCTGTCCTTGATTGGGGTGGATTATTTTTTGGCAGGACTGGTAGTATGTTTCCCATCTTTATTCGGAAGTCCTTTAGCTGTAAAAAAGTAACGAGAGCATAATTTTTTTTAATCAAAAATTGGTTCTCTTCGAAACATAAGCAAGACTTCAGCAATACAAGTTCCTGTTTTGTTTCCTGTGTATAGTTACAGAATGTGAATCTAATAAAAAGGGACATTCTACTAATAGGTATTGAGGTCACCTAGCATAATCAATTCAAATAGGAAGTAGAAGTATTTTTATTTTTTTTATAACAATTAATAGTTCTCACATCTGTAGCCCCTGAAAGTTTCCAGATTCCATAACATAAACAGGATGTTCCAGCCACTGCATATATTGTGCCCCAGCCGAGTGCTCGCAATGCTAGAATGGCCCCTGCATCGGCTAACTCTACACTGCCATGAATACCTATGGAGTAACAAATATTTTTTTCAATTCTATACTTGAAAACTTAGCTAGATATTAAAAAGGGAAATTCACAATACAAAGTTAGAAATACTAAGGAGTTTGATATGAAAGTTGGACAACAATACAAATATTTTTGTCCATTTAGTTAGAATGTTAGGAATAACCTTTGCTAAAATATTTAGGATCCGCTTTCTTTGCAGCTGCCAAAGTTGCGCTAAATCCTATAAATGCAGACAAACCAGCAACTGTCGTTAAAACTGCACCACCTGTAAAAAAAAAAAAATGAGGACTGAACATAAAAGAGACTTATTAGCATAATATGCTATGTGCTAACTCGGGGCATGTTCTAGGGATCTATAAATGAGATATATATAAGATGTCGATATTATACCTATTTATACATGTGCTCATTGAAAATCTTCGATTACTATAAAGAGGTTCAATATCATGTCTGATATTGAGCCTCTTAAGATAATAGAAGTATATGAATGTCATTTTAATTGAAATAAGACAATTTACTGTAGTGCCATTCGTATGCTAGAGAACATGAAGTACAGTCTGTACCAATCAACTTGTCTTATTTGGTAAACAACTTTCTAACCTCAAAATACAACTTTGTTGGCCGAAACACCTCTTTTATCGTAAATAATGCAAATTAAGAAAACATTTTGGGGATCACTTGGCCAATATATCTTCTGGAATTGTTTTATTTTATTTAAAATAGCTGTTTCAGCCAAAAAAGTTTCATTTTGAGGTTAGAAAGTTGTTTACCAAATAAGACAAGTTGATTGATTGACTGTGGACGTTAAGAGAACGTTTAGTAATTTAAAGTGGATATGTTCATCTAGACGGCACGAATATGGAAAAAATATTGATTGTTAACTATGAAAACTATTTCAAAATAAAAAAATAATACAAGTTGATTGTTTATTTTAAAATGAAGTGAGAATAAAGGATATTTCTTTATCCTTAAATATTATCAATATGTTGACAGTAATATCGATATAATTTATTGTCCTAAAATATTTTGCTACATCACATCACTTTACAATTCGTGCTCCGAGTTAGGACATGTACGCTTATTAGTTAATTCGTTGTTTACATAACTTTTATCCTTTTCAAACGCTCCTCTTTTTCAACCTCCATTTATTTGAAGAATTAGGTTACTGATTGAAACCTTTAACAAACCATGACGATTATAAAAATAAGTTTCGCGCGAAATACAGAAATGTAAATAATGATTACGAAAATACAGTCCAACGCGGCGGTACCTACGGTACGATCAATCAGCAGTGACAGCTGATAGTGACATTTATGACGGCACTTTTTTTTTTCGTAAGCTTAAGCACTCTTAGTCCGTACAGCTTTTTACTGAATGAAGTTTAACCTTTTGAAAATAAAAACTTTAACGAGCAATAGTTATTTGTTATGCAAGGCAAAGTTGTTATTTGGCACGAGAGCCAGTATTGATTCCCGACATTCCCGAGTCAGCGAAGGATTCTAAAATTGAACCAGGAGCGCAGAGTGAGTGGTTCAAAATTACACGAGCGCCACATCAGAGTGGTGGCCGTGCACCGTGCAGCGCCCTCTCCATCCACAGCACCACCATTACTTTCCACGCTAAAGTGGTTGAAGTGGCCTTTTGCACGCAGATTTAGTGCGCCAAAGAAGGCTTTTTCGAACTGGTGAGGTGAAAAATAAATTATTTAGAACTTGGCAAAGAAGATTTTGAAAAGTGAAGGCTCTGCGCAAATTGAAATTGGCAAGGTATCGCTAACGCCTTTCACTGACGCCGCGATCCGCGAAACAAATGCGAATGCGAAACTCTACTTACGCAAAGAGTTCAGATTCGCACAAATATCGCGTCGCAGCGTCGGTGTATTAAAGGCGTAAATCTTGACATTAGTTCTACCCCTGTCACCAATAATGCCACCATGTAGAATTTAATGATAAATAATAAATATCAGGGGACAATCTCACACAAATTGACCTAGTCCCAAATTAAGCTCTAAGCTTATTTATTTATTTATTTTTGCCAATCACTCCAATCGCCTAACCTATTGATAATTTATTGTAGGAATAATTTTTCAAATCAGATTTTTTTTCTGGATTAATCGTTGGCTGTATGATATTAATCTCGTTGCCTATGCTCTGACACACAATAGACAATGTCAAAAGAAATTATCTGAGTTGAATGAAATGTACAAACTTTTATAGAAATGCTCTTTCACACTTGGTAGTGTAAATCAAGCTTTCGAAAATAACACGGAAAAACCAAGGTATCGTTTATTTTTTGGATTTTAAACAATTTTTAATTCAACAAAAACTTTATAACACTGAAAATTGTGACGTCACATTTTACTATTTTCATACTACCGGATCGTTTTGACGTTTCAATGAAAGTTGCCTGATTTGACCAGTCAGTCAATTCAATTCAATTTTTTGTTAAAATGGCGTCTGTCCATGAGGACAATTCTGCCAATGACAAAGTTTGAGATTACATCGCCGGCCCCGGCGAATATAATGATAACAGCAAAAACACAATTTTTCAGGAAAAATAAAAAACATGTTTTTGTCTATAGCTACTTTAATATTAGACGCAGACAGATGATATTCATCTTTAAGAAAAGCTAATTTTATCTGCATTCAGAATATTTATGTAAACCACTTGTAACATACGCAAAAATAGAGATATTTCAAAAATAAAAAGTTATACAACATTTATCTTCACCTGATATCTATAATGTCAATTATCATTTTATTCTCGCTATACCTACGCCAAAACCAAATATTGCACCGTCGTGTTATAATTTTATTCCAAGGGTTACCAGGGTGCAAGCTAGTAAGGATAATACGTATATACCATGTTATTCTGGTAAATTTAGTAATTGCATTTTTTGATAAAGGCTTTAAACTCGTTTTAAAATGAAACTATAATATGGTAATCAACATTTACTTTGGGAAATATAAGAGCTTCTTAAATAATAGTCTCCTCATAATCGTTAAAATTATGCAACAAATAATTCAGGTCATGACAATGATATCTTAAATGAAAAGTAAAAAATATTGCGTCTTATTTTTTTTTTTTTATCTCCCGTTTTCCAGCAAGGGGTCTCTTCGACATTAAACTGGACGTTATGCATTTCATTCTTGGTCGTTTATGGATCTACATCCTTTGATGTGTCCATCTAAGTATATATATTATAATAGATCTTGGGGAGCACGTCTCTTGAGTCCTGAGTGCCTGGTGAATCTTTCATTCACTTTCTGGCAAGTTGTTTTGGATGATTTTGCATTCTTTTATAGTAAGTTTTTAATGTGTCAGTAACTTCCATCCTTACAGTTTTTACTTTTAATTCTTGATGCAGGCGATCATTTTTGAAGCACCATGGCGTGCCAGAAATCATGCGAAGCATTTTTGCTTGAAAGCGTTGTAGTATGTCTAGGTTAGAGTTTGAAGCTGTACTACCCCACAGCTGCAAACCATACATCCATATCGGTTTAAGTATACACTTGTATAATAGCAGTTAGTTTTCCAGGGTTCATTTAGATTTTCGTCCCACCAGCCAGTGTAACTTCCTTAATTGTTGGCCAAGAGCTTTCCTTTTGGTAAATATATGCTTGGTCCACGTTAGGCGTCGGTCTAGGTAGATGCCCAGGTATCTGACGGAATCGGATTGGGGTATTTTTATCTGGTTTAATTTTGGCATACATCTCTTCTTAGCGCAAAGGTCACATGGACTGATTTTGATTTTGACTCGTTTGCCTTAATTCTCCAGTCATTTAGCCATTTAGATACACTGTACACTGTCCAGGCTCAAGTTTTGCAGAAGCTCCAGAGGCGGTTTCATCTACTGCTAATATGGCTGTATCGTCAGCGAATGTTCCCGTGAGAACATCAGGTGTATTTGGGAGATCCGAGGTATATATTAAGTACAGTAGGGGTCCCATTACGCTTCCCTGAGGTACGCCAGCTTTTATCTCGTGCAGGTTTGTCGCACTGTCTCCGTGCTTCACATAAAATTGCCGTTCGTAAAGGTATGAATGTATAAATCCGAAGTAGTTGATGGGTAAGTTTATAAGCACTTTATAAAGAAGACCGTCGTGCCAAACTCGGTCGAAGGCTTGTGAGATATCTAAAAACGCTGCATATACGTATTTTTTGTGTTCAAATGCGTAGTTAATTTCTTCGACAAGCCTATGCACCTGTTCAATCGTACCATGGGCTTCTCTGAACCCAAATTGGTGTTCGGGGATCAGTTTTGACTCCGTAACCTTTACCATTAAGCGTTTGAGAAAAAGCACTTCTAGCACTTTTGAGAGGGTCGGCTTATGGGACGGTAGGATTTAACGTCGGCTGGATCTTTTCCCGGTTTTGGGTATTAATATTATTTCAGCCACTTTCCATTGGGGTGGTACAAAGTTTCTCCAAAGCGCTGCGTTGTAGATTTGTGTTAAAAATCTAAAGCCTTTATCTGGTAGTTCCCTAAGAGTTTTGGCAGTAATAAGATCATAGCCGGGCGCCTTGTGGAGATCCAGCTTTTTCACAGCTGTTTTAACTTCTGATATTGAAAATTTTTTGATTGGCAAATCCAGTTGGCGAGTTAGATTTAACTGTTTCAATATATCATCAGTCTTCGTTGGCTGTAAAGACATTTGATAAATGGCTGGCAAATGTTTCTGCTTTGTCGCTGTTACTCTTCGCCCATTCGCCATTTTCTTTTTTTATAGCAGGTTGGTGTACGGTAGGTCTGTTTAGTTTTTTTGTTGCCTTCCAAAGTGAGTAGTCGGTGGCAGGCGACTAACTTCTGGCCGAGGTTAGGGCTTTCTTTAGGTTCGAAGCTAACTGATTTAGTATTCTTTTATCGTTTGGGAATCCTGTCGACTGCCACAGTTTCCGGGCTTGTCTTTTTTCCTTGATTAGTTTAATAATAGATTTTGGGTATATAATTGGGTCTTTGGGTTCTATTTGCATAGGTGTTGCTGTCCAAGCAGATTGCTGGATGCAGGTATTGAATAGTTCGACCGCCTGTACGATGTCTTGATCAGATTTGAGGGGTATATTACAGTCGAGCGAGTCTTCTATGAGTTCTACCAATTAGAACCAATAGAACCAATAGAACCAATTAGAACCAATTTGTTTTTTTCATGTGCAGTTTACATTTTCTGGTTTGCTGTTCAGCTTTGCAACTAACTTGGAGAATTATAGGGGAGTGGTCTGATGTCATCTCGAAGCTCGAACTGCAGCTCAGGGAGGAACTTGGCCGTCCCTTTGTGATAAAGAAATCTACTAAATCTGGTTACTTGTGTATGTCACTAGGCCAATAAGTTGGCTCACCAGTTGATGCCACGCCAAGTTGAAGAGTTTTAATCGCAAAGAGCGTCTTATTATTAGTTTTATAATCGTAACAAACAGATCAGGGATCACTAAACAACGTTATCCAAACAGCCGTGACAATTTTTTACGAGAATAAAACGATAACTGCTGTTGTCTTTATGTCATAGAATTATTTTCACGAGAATATAATGGTACGAGCGTTTGTCAAACTAAGGGCTATTAATTAATGTTGATAATGTTACTATGTAATTTTATTCAAGTAATTTTAGGCACGGGTAGAACCATTGAATAAGATTGCATTATTTTCTAATTCCGTAAGTAACTGTACAAAAATTACGAAAAAAAATCAGCAGATGTATTGGCACCCACAGATTTCAAATATGACATAACATTAAAACCGTGATAATAGCAGTTATCTTATTATTCGCCGGGGCCGGCGACATGTGATCGGTTCTTGAAAATGTTATTAAAACATTTAGAGTGTTATATTCTCCGAGATCAGAGGCAAAAGTGTCGGCCGCCGCTCGCGCTGACCACTCCACCGAGCTCTTCAACACCACTGAGGCACTAAAAAACGCGACAAATTAATAATCGATACGTGCAGCAACCAAGACCAACACTCTTGACCAGTCAGTCGTAGACAGAGTATCCGTTTCGGTGTTAATTTTAGTTAAATTAAGTTTGTTTTGTTATTTTCCATTGTGTTATTTCTTATTTTCTATTGTGTTATTTTTATTTTTTATTAGCACCGAATAAACCATTTCTTTTCTTTACCTGACCTGAATTTTTATTCCCACGGAAAAAAGGTATACAAAGTTACGTCACTGTCAGAGTGACATTTTAGGGGATCTCAAAAAATGGGCCAGTAAGAAATATAATATAAAGTTATCACCGAACCGTGATATTCAAAATAAATTAGAGAAATAATAAAAATAAAAATCGCACAAATCTATGAATTGAAACAGGATTATGTATTTTTAATAACAATAATAATTTAATAATGTATAACATTATTATTATCACTAACTAATGAAGCGAATGACGTCACACGTTAAGCCGCCCGCAACTTACACTCGCTGCGCTATAAAGGATGGTGCGAGTGACGTATGGTGCACCGTTCCTTTCCACTTATGAGAGTTGCTCGTACCTACTAACGTGGCATAATATTTCAATTGCAACTTATATTATAAATGTGTAAATATTACCAATTACAGTTAATCAGAATATTTAACCTATTCCGTTATTGTTCTTTATTAAAAATAAATAAAGTAATTGAAGTGACGTGAACGTTTTATGCGTGAAACTTAACGGGTGAATTTCAGGGCGTTTCAACCGCCGTCATTAGAGCCATGCCACCAAATATATTGACGAAATCAATGATACCTTCCAGCAACTCCGCAGCAGAACCGAAGATGTAGTTTCTATCAGCATCAGAAGTTGCTGTAGTGTCATTGATTTCGTCAATATATTTGGTGACACTAATGACGGCAGTTGAAACGCCCTGAAATTCACCCTAACCTCATTGACTCGTTTAGTGATGTAATAAATTGATACGATAAATGGTCGATAATTATTGTAAGGCAGCTATTATCATTCGTTCCTTCTCACTCTCACAATATACTATTTGAGTAAAAGAGACGGAACGATATGAAGTTTTAATTAGTTTGACAACCCTCTCACTCTTGGTATGGAATATTTGCGTGAGAGATACGGAAAATACAAACTTCGAACTAGTGATGTGCCGTTACCGGTAACTTACTCAAAGCAAGTATTTTACCAGTAACTGTACCAGTAACATTCTCAATAAACAGTAATATACGGTAACTTTAAAATGTGGAATATATAAGCATATGTTTATAAACGTGTTTGAGTTATATGAGCAACAGATGAAACGTTTAAGGCCCAAAATAATAATGAAGGTTTTCTCTAAAAGTTCATTACCAATATTAGGGTGAATTTCACGGCGTTTCAACCGCCGTCATTAGTGTCACCAAATATATTGACAAAATCAATAACACTTACCAGCAACTCCTGATGTAAACAGCAGCAGAACCGGGGATGTAGTTTCTATTAGCATTTTTAATTGCTGTAGTGTCATTGATTTCGTCAATATAAATTTGGTGACACTAATGACGGCGGTTGAAACGCCCTGAAATTCACCCATTACTAGTAAAATACCCAATATTACCGGGTAGTTTACTAATGTTACCGGAAATATTACCCTCATATATACATAATATTTATTTATAATATGTTATAAGGTAATTATGTTATGTTGTAAGTTTAGTTCTGTTATACTGTGCACCTACTACCTATATACATTTCCGATTGGCCACGTGGTTGACTGGTAGAGAATGCCATTAGGCATTAAGTCCGCCATTTGTACTTGTTTTTGTGCAATAACGATTAAATAAATATATAAATATCGATGAAAAAAATGTTATTTTTTATTTGTATTATTTTTATTTTTTGGTGTTTACATGTGGTACGCAGTTGCGAAATGTTTTTTTTTTTTCAAGTCATAAAAAACATTTTTTTTGTCGATAATTTTTAATTACATATCCCTTTATTTGAATATGTGCACTTTACCAAGACTCACCCTGTAATAAAACTATAGGGATTATATCAATACATATATGACTATCTCATTCTGAGCATACAGCTGGTGTAGTTTTAGACAGGATGAATAAAAGAGGCAACATGCAATAATAAGTGAGATAATAAGATTGATAATAAGAGTATTGATAATTGGTAATGTTACCGGTAACATTGGAAATTTACTGGGTATTTTACCAAACAGTATTATACTGGTAACGAGTAAGTTACTAACGGCACATCACTACTTCCAACCAAAATATGATATGATAAAACCCCTTCTAGACGGTCGGGTGGTTGGGCCAACCGAGAAGGACGCAGCTATCTGTCAGAATGAGATAGTAATATTTACATCTCGTTCCTACAAATAGCTGCATCCCTCTCGGTTGGCCCAACCACCCGACCGTCTAGAAGGGGTATAATACTTGGATAATACTTACTGAAATGGTATATATTAACAAATGTTGCTAAATGTTTAGCATTCTTTACGTAGGTATTCACATTTTTAAATCGACAAAATTGGATTGAGTATCACCTCCCTGGTCGATCATACTGACAGCCGTCACCCGCACCATCCTACAGCGCTGCGAGTTGTAACTTCACTTTGACCGTTTGACGTTTCGCGTATACAGGTTAGAATTGGTTAGAATTAAAGAAACACTGTACATGTGAATGAAAAATGAAATCTAAAACCAGCATAACCGAATTGTTCAAAGAAGCAAAATTCAATAATACCTATGTTAAGGTGTGTGCGCCTATGGTGCGCTACAGCAAGGTTCAGTTCAGAAATCTAGTGAAAAAGTAATTTACGTCGATTTATAACTTTAAATTATTTTTAACTGTAATAGGCTTAGATATAACATCATTTATTTTTCAGCTATGGCGTAGACCTATGTTTTACACCAATGATATTAGCGGATTCTTTCTGTCAGAACGAGAAGGCTCGTTTAAGTGAATTTTCGACTACTACCAGTGATACTCCTGTTGTCGCACAGTTTGCTGCCAATAATGCAAATGATTTTGTGGATGCTGCCACATTGTTGTTCCCATACACAGACGGTGTAGATCTTAACTGTGGCTGCCCCCAGCGATGGGCTATGAAGGATGGCTATGGCTGTGCATTACTCTCCCAACCTGACATAGTCTATAGTATAGTAAGACAAATAAAAAATCAATTACCTGAAAATTTCAGTATGTCAGTAAAAATAAGAATTCTAAAAGACTTAAAAAAGACTATAGAAATGTGCCAACAGTTGGAAAAGTGTGGAGTTGACTTTTTGACAGTACATGGACGCACACCAACTCAAAAGGCTGGTGATAGCATAGATAAACCTGCTTTACGGGAGGTTTGTTCTTCGGTTGACATTCCAGTCATCGCTAATGGTGGTGTTAAGACTTTAGAAGATGCTGATGACTTATTTGATTCAGTGAATTGCAATGGAGTTATGGCAGCCAGTGGAATTTTGTCAAATCCAGCTCTGTTTAGTGGAGCTTCATGCACCCCACTGGATTGTGTTAGAATGTGGATGGATTTGAAAGATCAAGGCATTGATAAAATAACATTTCAATGCTACCACCATCATTTAGTATTTATGTTGGAAAAAATACTGACAAAGACACAGAAACAAGCATTCAATCTACTTAATACTTTTGAAGCAGTTGATGACTATTTGTATGATAACTTGAACATTCCGGAGAGTATCAGTTACACTTCCAATTTAGAACAGTTTTTGAGTTGTGAGTTTGATGATGAAGTAGTTATGAAGCATTCTAGTAAATGCCGGGGGTGTAGCAAGAGTACATATTACTGTACTTGCAGTAAATATGACTACAATGCATCAGATGGAAGCTATTTCTCTTCTTATGTGCAAGATGATGATAGCTGTGATACATTTTGCAATATATTTGATGAGCCTACTTGAATGTTTTTAATAAAACCGCCCAACAAGACTATTTGTTTTATTCTGTTTTGTTTTATTGTGTTATGTTCTATCAAATTAGGGTGATCATTACATGGTTAATTTGTATTTGTATACAGGAATCAATTTTTCTTACTACCTAGACAAAATAAAAGTTAACTACGCTTGTGTTGTAGTATGTAATTACCTTATTTTCGAATTATTTAATTAAAAAGTTAAATTATAATATTATTAAATAACTGTATTGCCAGCCTACATTTTTTGAGATGCATACGTCAGTTAAGACAGAACATAGTTAACCAGGTGTAGGCAGGGTTGCCAGTAAGTCACTATTGTCCTTAGATAAAGAATCTATCTAAGCTATTGTCACTGTTGATCACTATGTTAAAATCGTGTCACTTTTCTCACCATTTTCGATATTTGGTCACTATTGTCACTATTTCAGAGCTCAAAAGTGGTTAGAATAGAAGTGTCGGTAAGAAACGGGGGACAAATTTGTACCTCGACTCGCTTACTACGCTAAACTCGCATCCGCGCTAGGGGACAAATTTATTCCGCGCGGAATCACTTTCGCTAAAGATTTCGACACACCAAACGCGTGTCAGGCGCGTCGCGTCGCGTCGCGTGGCGTGAGGGACGCAGCACCCGGCACACCGCAGGCAGGCGGCAGCTTCAAGCTTTCGGCACACCAAACGCGTGTCAGGCGCGTCGCGCTTTGAACGCGGGCCCGCGCATGTTATAATAAAACAAAGCAAATTGAACCCGGCACACCAAAAAGTAACGCGTGCCCGCAATGTTGACGCGTTTAGCGATGCTGACGCGTAGATATTATAATTGTGAGTGCACTTTTACAGAGCAATGTTGACGCGTTTAGTGATGCTGACGCGTAGGTATTATAAATGTGAGTGCACTTTTACAGAGCAATGTTGACGCGTTTAGTGATCCTGACGCGTAGGAATTATAATTCTGAGTGCACTTTTACAGAGCAATGTTGACGCGTTTAGCGATGCTGACACGTAGGGATTATAAATGTGAGTGCACTTTTACAGAGCAATGTTGACGCGTTTAGTGATGCTGACGCGTAGGAATTATAATTGTGAGTGCACTTTTACAGAGCAATGTTGACGCGTTTAGCGATGCTGACACGTAGGGATTATAAATGTGAGTGCACTTTTACAGAGCAATGTTGACGCATGTAGCGATGCTGACGCATAGGAATTATAATTGTGAGTGCACTATTACAGAGCAATGTTGACGCGTTTAGCGATGCTGACACGTAGGTATTATAAATGTGAGTGCACTTTTACAGAGCAATGTTGACGCGTTTAGCGATGCTGACGCGCTTGTACTATAAATGTGAGTGCACTTTTCAAAATTTCTCATTATACCTAGGTACCTACTTGCGTATGACGTCCGGCAGGCACGTCTTTATGCGATTATATCTCAGTAATTACAACCGTGCGACTTAATTATTACCAAGTAAACTAAACTTTTAACAGTAAGCGCGGTTAAAAGCTATTAGTGACCACATTAGTTAGTCCATAATCTACTTCGTAGTTTTTTTTACTGTGGGAATTTTAGTTTTGTACCTACATATGAACCACAACTTTTTAAGAGTTTAAGAGATAAGTAGGCTGTCCCTAACCAATCCTGTCCAAACATCTGTTAATTCACTTGATAGAACCTAATCGTAATCGCAAAAATGGATTTTAGCCTTTAGGTACAATACCCGGCTCGCATAAAATTCGAAATGATTATTTTCTACGAGTACTTACTTACCTACTCGCATTGAATCAAAAGTAGATAATGATTGATTAAGGTGTATTTTGTTGCTGGCTACGCGTTAGAAAATATCTAGGGTCCGATTTAGAGGCCTACGAAGGAGTGGAGGCCCGTAATTATTTTCAAAATAAATTATTTTTTTCTTGTTTTTTTTTTTAGAAATTCTCGTTGGCACTGGGTAATTGAGGGTGAGGGACTTCGTGGTCCAATTAAATCTTATCCGAGCCTATTATTATACTGATTTCTAAAAGGTAGTATTTTTGAATCTCACCGGTGACAAATTCTCACGCCTGTGATATTCAATTGAACTTCGCTATTAAATAACGAATCAAGCGACGGTATATTTAGCTATTTTAACTCTTGATACTGAAGGTTGACATTTTACCGTTAAATAATTGTCGGTTGATTCGTTATTGAATAACGGCGTCCAATCAGCTTTGTCTAGGTTTAAGAAGCTTTGTTTAATATTTTTTGCAAATAGAGCTGACATGTAAATTTCTAGTTATTATTAGTTATTAGGTATATACAGTAGCTCTCACACCGATTCTGAACTCGATCTCTGAATGTGCTTGTATAATCGTGACGTTTGCAGTATTTTTTCAAAACTATTAAATTTGTAAACATTCTAGAATTAAAAAAAAATTAGACTTCTAACTCCGTGGGACGTGTTGAACATTAATAGGTCATACTTTTTATTAGGTAGGTACTTAATTTCAGGTCACGAATGAAGTATCTCTCACTAAAATCATGTCATGACTGTATGCTTCCCAGCATCGAGGTGCCAAAAAGGTTGTTTGCTCTCAAACAGGTGCCATTAGTTTGTAGTGAAGGCAGTGGCACTGGTAACGCACAACCCATTGCGCTTGCGTACAGCGGACGGACATGACGGTTAAGTGATTAGAGGTCTGTGCAAGCGCATGTGTTCTACGTCCCCGGTACAATTCCTTTTTTTCAAAGTAAATCGTGTTCTTTCATCAATATAATTCAGTAATTATGGTTATTTTGTGAAAACCAGGAGCTTAATATCGTATCGTATCGTATCGTATCGTATCGTAAGTAGTGTTTATTTACTTTTTTTATTTTATTTAACTAATTATTAGATTAAATTGATCCTCATCAAAGTTAAGAATATTCATGTATTAAGTATCCTTGCAGCTAATAGATACGAGTACTGTTGATTCAATGACATTGACTTAAAGCTTTACTTATAATAATAATAATACCTATATAATAATAAAGCATTTAATTTCCCTTTATAATTTTAATCATTTTGTCCAATTATTTATCTAAATCAATTAATGTTGAATTTAACCAGCGACATGCTGCAGTACTTTCTTCCTTTCAAGTCTTCTCTCTGTACTCTAAAGTTTACATAATGTACTCTTAGTATAAAACATGTTCTTTAAGAACCAGGATAACTTTGTCTAAGAGCCGCATTCAGAGACGTACCGTCAATTAAATTTAATGCTTGTCTAAGTGACTTGTTGTCTTATTCTATTGATATAGCAAAGAAAGTGACAGCAGCAACTTTAATCAAACTTAAAAATTAATAGACGTCTGGGTACGGCAGTTAGACTTTATCATTGTTAACGTTATGGTAGCTCTTTTTTAATTGATGACCGACGATCTGGTGAGGATCGCGGGTAGCCGATGGATGCAAGTAACACAAAATCAACCGTCATCGTAAGGCCTTTATTCTTCAGTGGACATCCTTTGACTGACGTGATAAAAGGTGGCCATATTGTAAACAACACGATAACAATATGGTATAGTCAAAATCGACCCAAGGCCCAGCTTGGATGATTAAAGTTTGAAATCCATGCTTCTTCTTTATCAAATCGGGATGATTAACGGATCCGCGAATTATTGAACATACCTACTCGTATAAGTTAAATGAATATTTTGCAGTATTCACTTATTTAAGCGATGAATGAATATCGTCAGTATAATAAGTAGGTACAGTCAAGGTCATAAATATGTATACACTTTAGTAGGTACTTTGTCACTTTAATCGCTGTGACATTCGTATATGGCAGTTTAAACATGACATTAAATAGACAAGGTACTAAAATGTACACATATTTATGACCTTGACTGTTTGACTTGACTTCACTTCAAATTTCTATTGTTGTTCAAACTTTAACATGCAAACGGAAGAATATTTTTAAATGTGAAACAAGTAAAAGTTAGGTCGCGAAATAGCTCATTAATGATTAAATAAAAATATCAAAGTCGCCTCGTAGTTTTAAAGTCACCCCGTTTTACCAGCACTGTAGTTTTCTAATATTTTGTTTCTTTAAAATAAAAACGCCCCAACGCATATCAGTCGTATCGTAGTCGTAGCAGCGTAGAGCCTCTACGAAAGCAAAACATGTTAGGTATACTAGTGTGATTAAATAATTTGTACAAGATAGTTGATTAAATTGCCCTTTTTAGGGTTCCTTACCCAATGGAACCCTATTACTAAGTCTCCGCTGTCTGTCCGTCTGTCTGTCAGCGGGCTGTATCTCATGAACCGTAATAGGTAGACAGTTGAAATTTTCACGGAGTGTGTATTTCTATCGCCGCTATAACAGCAAATAATATAAATAAAATAAAGTTATAAATTAAAGGAGGCTCCATATAAGAAACGTTTTTTAACAATCTTATTTTGTTATCGTAAAAACGCTAATACCTACAAGCGTAAAATTTAGGGTGATTATAGTGCAAACCCTAAAAAAATAACAAATTACTCGACCATCGCACCAACCGCACAAAGAGGGTTCGGTATTTTAGATAATACGGTAAATATAGATTGGTTGGTAAATATAGATTTTTTCAACTCGAAGGTCTATTTGGAGTTGCCTAAATTTAACATAAATTTTCAAAGTTTTTTTAGTTATTTCTCAAATACTGTAAATTTTGAACACTTTTTTTTATTTTTCCCATAAAATATGAATAATTAGCTATACTTCAAAAAATTTTCAGCTTTTTTTGGGGGAACGGTCATTTTAGTAAATTTTTGGCTATAAATCAAAAAGTAAGTCACGGAAAATTATAAAAAAAAAATTGTTTTGAAATGTGCAGATTACCCTTTTATATGACACCCCATTGCTATAATTAAATCACTTTAATTTTTCAACTCCCCATTCTAAACCCCTTTTTAATTTAATGTACAATTTTTTTACTAAAAACAGATGCGGGCAAGCAAGTTATACAACTATGCCAAATTTCAAGTTTATAGCGTCTGTAGTTGCTGAGAAAAACTGCTGTGACATACGAGTACAGTCGGACGGACGGACGGACAGACAGACAACGAAGTCTCACCATAAGGGTTCCTTTTTTACCATTTTGGTACGGAACTGAATATCTTGTCCAACATTGGGCTTAAAAGATCCGACACGTCTCTATTAGGTACTAGAGGAATACGAGCGTCAGATATTTTTGAGCGCAATGTTGGATAATATATATTTGCTGGTGACTGTACATAATCCGTAGCCCCTGTTTGCACTTATTAGTTAGTTCGGTTGATGACATAGCGTCCGATTTTTCCCTAGTGCGACCAGGTACTGTTGACACTTTCACGGGTGGTGCTACTTTAAAAACGTTGACCTGGTCAGATGAGTTCTGTAAATTTTTTCTTTACCTAAGTGGCTGTGCTTGCACGCGGCTAGCAGAGGCTTCTATTTGCACGTTGATCGGAGAGTTATTAAAAGTGTGCCACAAACATGACGTGTTTACCCACGTTCGAGTTCCACTCGCTGTACAACTGAATTCCTCTTACAAGCCATATTAGATGGAACTGTAATTGTTAATAAGTAGCAGGAATTACGAATCATGCTGATTTTACTTAATGTAAACATACGTGACTTTCCCCGCTTTAATTATACTTGCAGGTAGCATTATGGCGCGTATAGTACTTTAATAGACACTTTAGCTCACGCTTAGTTAAGGTAGAGAGAGTATATAATTGACGCGAAATAGCGGTTAGCCTGACCTTTGACTGAGAGAATCCTTCCACATATTTGTTCAGCATACGTACGTGTAATAAATATACCTAACAAATATAAGTGGGCAAATACCTGATATATGCGATCTTTGGATGTAGTGGAAAGTCACCACAAAACTTAGTTATCCAGAAAACAATTGACGTTCACAAGCCAAGGCGGTCGGAGGTGGTGTCAAAATCAAAATCAATTATTTATTTAATAATTAAATATTATTATTTATAATTATATGTATGAATATACATTTAATTAAAATTAGCCAGAGAGATCATGAGCTATCAAAACCTGGCAAGTTCCAGGCAGTGTAAGAGACAGAGATACATGACTCATTATAGCTATATTCCTTTCACTATCTGAAAATGAGCAACCCCCGAATCATGGTCGCTTTTAAATTTGGAAAAAACATCATTCACTCTCGCATTTACATAATTTTTAGATAATGACAGATATTTTGGTCACGTTTATGCATATCGATAATTACAACCATAAAATAGGTTTAAACATTTCATAATACGGCCCGGATCACTATTTTTTATATTTAGGCGATATAATGTTACTTACGAGTATAAGCATTTGTTATATCCACTTGCCGTCCTGTGCAACGCACCGGTAATAGGCCCATGACTTTAGCTAGGCCATTACACACATGTATGCCGAAGTGATTTAGCTATTTGTACCATTTATTTTACAGATGTGTGATTGGCTGTCTCGCAATGAATGGTGCGACGTGCGACTGCTGTGCGGAGGGCACGCGTTTTCCGCGCACCGCGCTGTACTCGCCAGCGTCAGCTCCTTTCTCAGGGTATAGAAATTCTCAATACCTGCAAATAAGCGCTACCATACCCTCAGAGCCGTTCATTACAACTAATTATCGTCAATTTTCTTTCAGTGCTTACTGCTTTCATGTCCCATAGACGAGACGCCGACGTTAATTGTCTTGCCCGACTTCGACCTAGAAGCCATGTCTGCGGTGCTTTATTACATCTACAATGGCGAAGTCACAATGCCGAAACAAAAGCTAGAAACGTTCTTAGATATTATAAAAGCCATGCAGATTTTTATTGATCTTGAATATTTAACGCAATTGTGCCTTAGCATTGGGGAAATTGAATGCAATTTAACCAAATACGTTGCAGATGACAATCGCATATTTATCTTACGAGCCGAGGACGACAAAAAACCACTTGTGACTTTTAAGAAACTGTTTCAGCGTGATATTTCGCAATGCAACTCAAGAGACGAAAAAGATTATACAAACTTTATGCAAGCGCCGGCTCAGAATTGGAATGAACATTTTAAGCCCAGTTTGGGAAATCTGCAATCGTCGCATGGAGACCGACAAAGAGACTATTTCCTACGTGATTCATTTATGGAGACATATCCTCGAAACCGTAACGCTAACGGTCGGGCGGCGGGCGTGCCAGCAATATCAAACAGATCCTATCACGGCCCGACATCTCCGCTCTTGACGAATCCAAATTCAAATGGATATCTCGGCACTGACGACGCGTTCCAGCTATCCGCTGAGAAAACTATTGACTCAGCAACATGCGCGCCTCGTAACTTAAATTTAGCAATTAATAATTTACCTAATCCTTACACGAAAAATGAACTCTTAGCAGAGATGCGCAGGAAATTATCTACGAACATGAACGATGTTTGGACGAGGCATCAAATAGTTTCTAGGTTGCCTTCAGTTAAAGTTTTTCAGCACGGTACTGAAAGAAAACTTATGTCCTACTTAGATCTAAGTTTTGTTCAAAAAGCATCGGGGACGGAAAAATCGTCACCAGACGGCAAGAATGGAAATATAAAAGATAAATTCCATCGGACTTCTAACGCCAAAAACAAGTTTGATGCTAAGATTGCTAATACGACAGATATTGGTCAAAATAAAGTTGCCATCCTAAACAAAGCTTTAGATAACCCATGGTGTCCTCGTTTACCAAACAGCTTCAGACCTTTTAAAAGAAAAATTACAAATATGCCCGTAAGTACTTTTAAGATAATCTACCTACTTGCCAATTATGGAATATGAGTATGTATACATACATAATGTATGTAGTAACTGTGAACTCTTTATTGTACAAAAAATAGAGGCATTAAAAGAAAACAGACAAGTACAAAGTCGAAATGAATATATTTTTTTCCGCAAAAAATAATGGATTGTTTCGCTTCATCGATTCTGTTGCTTAGCGACACTAACTTCTTACGGTTATATAAAAAATTTTACCAGTATGATAAATAAAAACATTTATTTAATAAAAACTTATTTTTCAGAGTGATAATAACGACAGCAATAACAACATTCAAACCAAACCAGCTCTTAGTGTAAAGGAAGAGCGTTCTCCAGAATCTTTGGATTCACATAATAATGTCAATTTCCCTATTTCTACCGTTGAAGATGACAAGACACATGCAAATAATCAGGTATGGAATGTTTAACTTGAGGTAAAAACTAACACTTGAACTAAAGCGGTGGTTGAAGTTGGAGTTGAGAGTCCATTAACCTGATTCACGGAAAGTAGGTAGAAGCAAGTGGCAGCATCATGAGCTTTCATTCATAAATGGTATCTTAATTAAAATTGTATTTTTAGTAATTACAATATTACCATGATACGTTCTTAACATGGTCAAATGCATTTGACCAATAAAATAAATAAGTAAATTATTTGAGACCCTTAAATTGGCAACGTGCATAATAATGCACATAACATTCACTTTTTGTATTTTTTTGTGACTAATTTTGTATGCTTTTTTTATTCTAAAGAGGTTTGAACACCCGACTTTTTTCATCCTTGCCAATTTAAGGGTTAACAGAATAATAGCAGTAATAAGCGCCTGCGGCTTATTTAAGTGCAAGAAATCTATTTCATAAGTATTCCTCCTTTGACGTTCTGCATTAGGGTAAATGTAATCAAAACAAAGGAATGTTACCGAAGCGTCTGGTGTGCACAATTTATTGACAATGACAACTAAGAAATAATTTGAATCATGGTATTATTTCTTCGACATAATTAACTAACTTCCCATTCCCACTACCATCTGCGAAAGATAACAATTACAGAATTTAGTAATTATCTAGGCATAATAAATAAGTATAGGATTGGCGGAAGCCGTTTTGCATTTTCCTCTGTCAAAATCATACATTTTGACCGATTTCTACAATATGGGCAGAATAAAGAACAAAGGTCACTCCATTCATTTTTCATAATTTCATTTGCCATAATGGTCACTGGCTGTAACCCTCATTTTCTCTAATATCACATACCATATTTTTTGAATGCCATAATACTCTAGTGTCATAATGTTCAACCTCCCTAATCACAGATACCATAATAACACTTTTCATAAAATTTACTTTCTATAGTGTTCATAATCCCTAATATTATATGCCATAACACTTCATTTGCCATATTTTCGAAAAAAGCAGACCCAGACTGTATCAGTGTGTTTCAGTGGGTATAATGAAGTACTGGTACAATCTGGATTACGTACTACTATTATAATAACTTACCCATTCTAACCTACCTACTGTAAGAAAGGTCTCCGTTAGGCACGACGACGAGTGTTAGGTAAAACTGCGACCTTGCAGACCCGATTTTTTTTTACAGTACCTACTATACTTACGACACAATAAAAACAACTTATGAACAACTATCACGAATGAATGCCAGGTACATTGACAACGCTCATAACAAAATGACCCGGGTACCCCACACTTCAAAAATTATACAAGTAACAAACGCCTACGAAAACTATACCAGCAATAATACGCTTTCTGAATGTTTTATGGCAAATAATTAAAATGGCGTTTAAAATTTATAGCATACAGTTTTATAACACTTGATTATAGGGAAAATGAAAAGTATGGCATACGTATCGTTATGGCACCTAACAATTATGTCAAGTGAAAATATACCAAATGATCATTATGGCACATGATTCGTTTTGGCATATGAAATTATGTCACATGAAATTCGGCCTAATGAAATTATTGCATATGAAATTCGGTCAAACGATACAGACCCAAGAAATTGCATTCTAAAAGCACCTCTTGGTAAAGAGGAACTGACGATGAAGACCAGATAGACCACCGGAACTCCTTAGTCATAGGTAAGTGATTGACGCCAGCAATGAGATTTCTTTATTAAGAATATAAAGCTACTTTTTACTAATTATAATGCATGTGGTGAAGTGCTAACTGATGGTGAAGTACCGGGAGAACTCCTCAATGATTAACGGCCTTGCATCTTAGACAGCGACCTTTTGTTAAGGGGGGTGAGAAATTGGTATTAGGCTTTTGTTTCTTAATGTGATGTATATACGCTTTAGTTTATCATATCGGTGCATCGCTAAAAAGCGTAAAGAAAATTTTTTTAACAAAAAAAACCGTCTTCAAAAACCCACTAAAAGGGTTAAATAAAGACCGGTTGTAACAAGGTGGTTACAACCTCCTTTATTTATTGATTTTATTTCTGGCCACTCTTACGTTTCTTTTATTGATCTAAATTCTTCAAAATTCAAAATTATTATGATCGATTCGCTGATCGATAAGGGATTCAGTGTCTGAGCTGATTGAATTAAAGACATACAAAATCTAGAATATATATTAATTGAATATTATATTTTATTAAAAGTGAGATTGATGTATTAGAGTATTAACCTATTGAAATATAAAAATAATTAAAATTCAAGTAAAAGTTTAAGAGATTTATTTATTCCATCACCTATAATCTCGTCATCCTGGACATGGTGATACTTACCCATACTGTCAGACGGTCTCCCAGGAATTGCATAATTTAGTTAGGCACTAATAGGTACCTACATGAAATATAACGAAGTCGATGGCAAGAATCATGTGTTGCTATTGTATATGCTTACTTGACACCGGCTTAGATATATTTCATGTACCTATTAGACACTAAATAAATTAGCCATTCCTGGGAGGCCGGTCTTCATTTAACCCTTTTCAGTGGGTTTTTGAAGACAGTTTTATTTTTTATTTTTCAAACTCTTTTTTGCTATTGGTATTGGTATTGGTGCAGCAGACCAAACTAGATAATTGTTATAATAATGATTTTGTTCCAGCTCTTGTCTAGCACCGAACCCGCTAGCTCGGGGGCGCCCCGCTACGCGTGCAATGAGTGCAACAAGACGTTCTCCCAACTGCGTAACTTCAAGTACCACATGTCCGTGCACCGCGGGACGAAGGAGTTCGCTGCATCATGCACCGTGTGCGGGAAATGCTTCAACGATAGAGGGTATCTGAGCAGCCACATGAAAATACACAGGTATACTAATGCCTAGTGAGGGTTAGAGCGGTATTTTAAGACTAAAAATAAACGTACACGTTTGACAAACCAATCGTTTCCACTTCAACTTGCTTTCGAAAACTTTATGCTTACACATGAAATACCTACAATAAATTAAAGTTAAAAAAAAAACACATAGAAAGACAGCATTACCAATACTTATGGCTATTTGCAGCAAAATAAATCGAGCTTGAGTCTTAAGCTAGATTTATCTTTTTCGTGCAAAGTTAGGTAGACCAACAACCAACCAAACTAAAATAACTTCAAGTATAAGATACCTACTAGCCAAATCACCATGTCGCTGTTTAGGTGCCCAGGAGGCTGGCAGCATCACCTCTTTAAACCGTGAAAATAGGTTAAAAGTGTTTATAAAAAAGTTTATTCATCATTTTCGTTTATAAGAAGTTGATATACCTCTAGGGTACAAAAATGACTATGACAAAATCCCACTATTACGATAATAATTATAGTTCTAAAAAGGCAACTCCCCCCTTGACACCCCTTGCCATAAATATTTACTGTATCTCTCTTTTCCTCTCTTTTTTTTTGTAATTGTGAATACTTTTGGCAAAGAAACTGGATTCCAGTTTTAATTACATATCATCTATAAAATACAAAAGACTTTAAATATTAATGCATTTTTAATCGTCATCATCTTTACGTATTACAATTACAATTTCAGAAACCGCAAAGAGTACAAATGCTCGCAATGTCCGAAGTCTTTCAATCAGCGAGTAGCCTACAACATGCATGTTCGGATTCATACAGGCAAGTACTTTACTTAATTTCTAGTAATTAAAATTATTTGTAGTTAGATGCTGCATCGACCGTGAAGTTAACCAAAAACGATGCGTCCTTACTTTCAGTACCATGATTCTCTTCCTGGAAATTATTGACATCGCTTTTTCGCGATGTCGTCTGTGTAGACCTCGTTTAACGTTTTCCCTTCGATATAATTTTCCAGGGTAAAATTACAGCATCTGTATTGCAAATTTCAAATCTGATTTGATTTCATATTTTATGTGATCAAAATACAAAAATATCCAAATGTACTCATTCATACAGCTATTATGAAATTTCAGATTAGTATGAATGAAGATAAAAATATAATTGTATTATATAGATAGGATTATCCAAAGAGGAGATGCCTCCGGGCACTCTCGCAACATTGAGGTCGCGGTAATACTGCCTGCGGTTGCCGCGATAGTGCACTCGCTAGTTTTTCTAACGAACACTGTACTTTTCCCCGCTCGCACTGAACGAGTTTCGCTTTCACCTCGGCGCCTCGGCGTATCCAATGTCCGTAGCCAGTTGATTGATTTTGTATATTTGCCATTCGGTATTTTAATAACGTTTATTGATACGCTTTATAATCATGAAGTAGGTATAAATCGGTTTTAATTAAACAAGACACAAAGGATAGTTACAAATTTTGCCAAAACTAATCTTCCCGATCTGATAGATATTCATTTAGGTATCCTTAAAGGTTTCTATTATGCGTATCTTCTGTTTATTAATTAATTCTATTATTTCTTAGGTACATATACGTGTCAGTTATACGTTTCACGTTGGATTTATCTTGAATTTCTTACGTAATTATTATGTTAAGGTTATTTACCTAAGGTCAGAAAGATAGTTTGAAGTATATAGCATCATATATCAGAGGAGATCAAAATATCAATTAGCAAAAAATAGTATTTTGTACAAGTCAAATCGAGTTTTTTTGGCAAATAAAACATAAATAGCTCAATTCCTGTGTCTCAATGGTGTATCTGCGACTTAATAACCGTAGCAAAGTTATCACTACGCGGTTACGTACAAGGTTACATTTGTTATATAAATTTTAAAACCGAGTCGTCATACACTAACTAGTGTGTTCGCGACAACTTCTTATGTCTCCATTTTTCCCAGCATAATCGGAGGATTTCTCTTCTCCAGGTATCAAGCCCCATGTTTGCCAACAGTGTGGGAAGGCGTTTTCCCGTAAAATGTTGCTGAAGCAGCATCAGCGTACGCACTCGGGTGAGCGGCCGTACGCCTGCCCGCACTGCGACAAGCGCTTCGCGGACCGCTCCAATATGACGCTGCATCTGCGCTTGCATTCAGGTACAACACCTGTTATCTTGCTGCTACGAGTATAACCTTGGGCGATTCTTTGGTCCGTTTTAATAAACTGATCTTGAGTGAGGTGTCCGTCTTATGAAGCGTCAATAATGTCAGTCTTCCATGACCTTTACCCTAAGCACGAACCTAAAGTAACGCATCTGCGTAAACTGATTGCGTTACTCGACTGCTATTGGCTTTAGTCCGTGCTCAATTAACCACTAAACGCAGAACCCTTCAATTTGTTTCGTGCTACAAGTACATACTGAGGCCGTTATATGAAGTGTCAAAACCTGCCAAGTTCCAGGTAGTTAACTGGACGGATATAAAAGCTATTATAGCTGTTAGCGGTATAATAGCGCTGTCCCTTTCATTGCCTGGGAATAAGCAGGTTTTGACTCCTCATATTACGGACCCTGACGGTTTATGTCTTATATATATATTGTGTAGATTGAAAAAAAAACGTTTTAGAACAAATGATTTACCTGAAGTACCTAAAATAAAATTTATTTTTCCAGGAATCAAACCCTTCAAGTGTCCCATGTGCCCCAAGTCATTCACCAAGAAGCACCATCTGAAGTCCCACGTGAACTTCCACACGGGGGCCAAACCCTACTCCTGTCCGCGGTGCAGACTAGCCTTTACGCAGTCTTCCAACATGAGGACTCACCTCAAGAGATGCTCGGCTCCGGAGCCTGGTGGAGGGGAACAGCCGGCGTAGTCACAACCTGAATGCTGTACCTTGAGAGCCTCTGAGCTCACTTACCATCAGATCAGATAACCTCTTTGCCCCTTCCCCATGCCATAAAAGCATTTGTAAGATAAGAATCTCTTAGGTTGTGATAGTACCTAATGGGTTCAAATATCAGAAAATATTTGTTTTGTAAGGAGTGTGGCAAAAAAATAGCAGCTAAAAAATAGTAATTTCGGGTCTAGTACCATTTATAAAGAAGTATTAATGTAAATTGTATTTCACTCGTTTAATTTGACATATTTAATAAAAATAGTGTTAAATACCATGTACTACTTTCAATTTACGGAATTTCTCCGTCAATCTGTAACACTCAAATAAAACGATTTCTGGTAGATAGGCAAAACTTGCATACATTTTTAATTCATCACTAGATGGAATTTCCCATTGGTCTTGGTATTGGTCTCAGTAATTCACAACGCGAATTCACAATGTGAATGCGTTGCCATTGCAATTTGAACCTTCTTCTTTAAGCGGTAAAGTTGCTATTCATATGAAATCTTTTGTTATTTGTGCGTTTCATTTTGCACTGCTAATTAGCGGTCGGGCTTCACAATAGATAACAAAGCCATTCATTGGAAGATAAGCTCTCAAGTGGATTCCGACATTTTAAATAAAATCAACTATATATTTACGAATTTTGAAGCCCGTTCGTTTGAAATTAGGTATGTATTTCCAAATTTCAAAGCTTCTCTTATGAAATGGTAAAAAGGTTTTAAAATGTAATTTGTAACAGTGAAAAAACATTTAAGATATACATAGTTTGGTAAAACTTGACATTAGGTAGTCAGTGTAGGTTAAGTTAATACTGTTATATTTTTATATTTAACAATAAGGTTCACAATAAAACTACAATTCATTATTTTTCTTCCTGCTTTATTTATTTTATCAGGATTTGGTGTTGTAAAATAATTACCGATGAAGGTGTACAAAATTACAGGCCTTTACAACAGGTAGCTTTCTGGATACCCGTACGGGAGTACGCGCGTATTACTAAACAGTTTGATGGCTCTGCGCATCGATGCTCCTAGACACACCCGCGGCAACGTTTACTCTTCAGTATCTAAATAAGTGCTTTTCGCGACAAGGAACATGCGGAAAAACACTTATTTTTTCTTATGTAATCTTATATAAGAAAGGTGGGCAATGTATGTTTTGCATTTAATTCACTTCGAAAAGGAACAATTGGGAGTATTTCCTAAGGGTCTATCTAACAACATCGGTGTGCCAATACATACTCATTATATTGTTTAATTTACCGTATGTACCTAAAATATTATTTATGAAAATCTATTTTATTTATAAGTGTTATTTTATTACAGTTTATACAAGACTGATACAGTATTATGTTGTATGACGGCATAATGATTGTTACCTTATTTTGAATGTTTGTCAAAAACTTTTAGTATAATATTTACAGCAAGTATTTAAAAAGAACTATTCTTTTCTGGGGTTTTTTTATATTTTGTTAAATCAAAAACAAAAAATATAAATAAAAACTTTAAGTGCAATCAAAACTAAATTCATTTTAAACTAATTTAAGAGACAGTTTATTTACGGTATACTTAATAAGGAATGGCGAGAAGACTTAAGTATTGAGTATTGGTGTAAATTTAAGTAAGGCAAAACATTTTGACTGTAGGTACTTGTTCGCCTGAACTGGTGTTAAGGACTCGTATAGATCATATAACGTTTTGTAATATCTAATTTCTATATAAACATATACTCTTCTACAAAAAAGAGACGGTATAACAGTCGAGTCTTACTTAAGTTTTAAACCAACAAGTGTTTCAATATACAATTTTTCAAGATGCTAGAATTACGAGGTTTGAATGTATGAGAGATGATACAGATTAAAATATGCTTGCTGGCGTAAGTGTAATATAACACCATACCTACATACTAATACCAATTGTAATTGTGTAATGGAAAACCTACGCGATCTTGTCGGGCAAGTAAACGAAGAACCTTGTTGTTTTCAGTATTTATTTAATTTCCCGTGTCCTGTACCCTGTACTAGGTAGGTACAGCTTATAAGGTAAATCGTTTACCCGATTTCAATTATACATATGAGTATGTAAAATATTAAAATTTGTAAAGAATGATAACGATAATGAAAAATATAACGATATATTAAATAAGAGCACGTGTAGGTAATGTCGATAGTCATATGTTGCAGCCGGCGCCGGCGCCGCCTCTAGCTATAGGGTGAGTAATCGGCATAGTTATTACACTTTAGGTAAGTAAGTATTATACGTATAGTATGTATAAAATGTACAGATAATTTATAGTTGATTGCGTGTAAAAATCTTATTACATATTTGTTACGAACCATAGAAATATACAAAAAGCTATCGTTTGGTATATCATCACGTCACAAGCTTTCTTATCTATCGATCCGCCCGTCGACTAACGTCCGACACTTAACCAATATTTAGTTATGACATTCGCCAAACGTTATATTATTTTATTTTGTTTCAGCCTTTTCGAACAGGAGAGTCGTAATTGAAATTTGTAATACAAAATAGTTACTAGTAGACTCGGTGAATAAACGTTACAATAGATACTGCGGCGAGGCCGGCGGCGCCCGCCCCGCCGCTCTACGATGAGAAGCACCATTCGTTCTAGCGTAGGGAAATGTACACGTTCCTCGATTCTAGCCTTAATAACATTAAAATATTTAAGGTGGCGCGCTTCGACCGGCGCTTACTCCCCGAATATTCATTAGGAACAACGATTTAAAATACTATACGATCTCTTTAGGAAAACTTAAAAATACGAGCGCGCTTTTGGCACTTAGCACTAATCAGTTTATAATTCTGAGACTTGATAAAACTTCAAATTAATTTATTTTGTAACAACCGTAACGATGATTTTGATTGCGGCCCTGGGAAAGTTCTAGTAAGTAAGTAGAGTTACTTAACTCTAGAAACATTGGAAGTGGTATCAATAAGAGCTTTCATTTCATTGAAGACGTTCTTTGGTAAAATTAAATAAAACCACATAAGTCTCATGCGTACTTTTTTAAGGTTAACGCGAGTTTAAAAGTTTTACAACTAGTCTCCAAATCAAAGTCTGAAACAGTCGCAAATATTAATACCACTTTTACAATGACGACACCAAATTATGCTAAAATGTGTGCACACTGCGTAGAAATATATTTAATAAGTAAAATAAAGTCGATGTCACGAAATTTTCTATTTACAATAGAATTTACTTTTATGTAAAAAATTGAGCATTACTGTCTATAATCAAAGGCTGTTGATTACCTTAGGTCTAATAATATTCAAGTGCTTAACATAATATAATACACATTTCCCAACCGGGACAAACTTTATCTAAGTACTTAGTACTCATCAACATGTCGCTTCAATCTTTAGAATAAGTTTATAAACAACATATAACTATATTTACACCTTAACGTTCGAAACGTAATCTCATAGCCACTGGAGAAGACGAGAGGACGCGCTCGTCACGCGATCTGTCCTTAGTTTACACGAATACTTGAGGATCACAAGGTGCGGCGGGTGGGTCGCGGGCGGCGCGGGCTCAGGTGCACTCGATGATGAGCGGCTGGCTGGACTCGATGACGCTGGGGCGCGGCTCGCCGGCGGGCGCGTAGTGCTCGTGGTCGGCGGGCAACGCGCGGTATTGCGCGGGCGCGTGCGCCAGCCCCGCCGCCAGGTGCGGCGTGGTGGAGTGCGCCAGCAGCGCCTCGTGTGCCAGCGCGCGCGCCCCTCCGCCCAGCCCTCCCTGCGAGTGCACCTCGTAAGCCTCTAACCCCTCCCTCTCGTGGCAGTCTTTGTCGACGGGACCTGCAAAGAGCACGCGAAATTGAAATCGGCCGCGTTCAGCGAGAGCGCAAGTGAAAGTTACGGTTCACCCACGAAGAGAAAGTGCAGCGCGCCTGCAGTTGCTCTCGCGACTATGCTCGCGTTTACACACTTTTCGAATATGATAGAAATAATATTGCAAATTAAACTAAAAATGAAAGTGATAAAAATGGTTGTAGTGTAGTGAAAAAAAGTAATACTCACATTCAGTGTTAGCAGCGTTTGTGATGGCCAGGACTTCTTCGATATTGTTCGGCTTACAGCTAGTCGTTTTCCAGTGAGTACGAAGTCCTGAAGCGCTGATGTATTTCTTATCGCATCCTTGGCACACGTACGGCCTATCGTTTGTGTGCAGACGCTTGTGAAGTTTTAAGTGAACAAATTGTGTAAATTTCTGCATACACAGATCACACGCGTATGGCTTTTGACCTGAATGCAACCGCAAATGGGTCTTGAGATTTGATGTAGAAGAAAATCGTTTTTGGCAAATATCACATTGATGTGGTTTTTCTCCCGTGTGCACGAGGTGATGCTTCTGGAGATGGGCAAGTTGCGTAAATGATTTACTGCAAACGTTGCATTTGAATGGCCGTTCCCCTGAATGGGTCCTTAGATGAACTTTGAGATTTGAAAGCTGACCAAATGTTTTGCAGCAGACATTGCATTCGTAGTGCATTTTACCATCTTTCTTTTTTAAAGGGTAAGGTAGACTTCTGTAGCCCCGCGATGACTGTGAGTTTGGACTTAATGGAGCCATCATAAGACTGCAAGAGTCGTCAGGGCTCATGCTGCCATGTGACGGCACGAGTTGTGGACTCACGCTCGAATTCTGGATCAAGCTTAATTGTGAGCAGTTCTTAAGAGTAATGACACTCGTTGATGATGGGTAATGATGATTGCTGTGTCCGTTTTGAGATCGTTCATATTGGTGCGTTGACGTTATAGTTGGTGAATACGTGCTAGGAGGCGAACCCAGTTGAGTAATTATTGTAGAATTTGGCGGGGAGTAAATGTTGTAAGAGTAATTTGGATAGTGACTTTCATATCTAGTTTCACGAATTTCTCTTATTTCTCTGATTTCTCGTATTTCTGTTGTATGTGGGATAGTGTGTGGTGGTGATGAAGAGTAAACGGATACAGAATTCGGCGTCGGCAATTGCTGTGGGAGTGGCAATAAAGATGGCAGGGGAGTCAAATTAGAGCTAGAATCAGGGCTGCAAGCATTGCCATATCTTTGACTTTTCTTGTAGGAATAAGCCATTTCTGTCGGTGAAGATGGCGGAGGAGTGGCGTTAGGCTGGCGTCGATTAGGATCGTTGTTATTTGTATCAATCCTGTTGCCAGTCAAAATTGTTTCCAAGATGCGTGTATCCGGGGGCGGATATCTCATAAAAGCTGGTTGCGGAGATGGCGAAGTTGAACCGTCTTCATAGTATGGTTTATTAAATGGAACCACTGTATTTTGAGATGATTCTAAAACAATAACGGTTGACGTCGCTGGGTCACGCCGTGGAGGGGATAAGTTCTGAGGAGAGGCGTTTCCGACTTCTTCCGCTATCACTAGCTCCTTTTCGCTTTCACAATCCATATCTTTGTGATTTTGGTATTGATATGCTCGTGGCATTTTTATTTTAACCTTTCTGTATTCATTGCGATGCATGTCCTGATCCATCTTCTGAACGATTACAGTTTCTTTGGGTTCATTAGTTTTATTGGAGCAGTCCAATACATAATTTTCAACATCAGAGTCACTGGAATCTTCAGGAGGTGTAAACTCGTCATGATAGCCGTTGCTGTGGTAGCCTTCATCTGACCGAACGGAGCCTTCGTTAGGAGTAAGTTGATGGTCGTAGTGAGGCCCGCAGTGAGAAAGGCTTGGTGACCGGTTGCCCAATTTTTCTTGAAGATGTTGAGCCATAGGGGAAGGACCTCGCATGTCTCTTAAATGATGATATTGAGCAGGTGATCTGTTAGCGTGAATTCTTGGATTTTCCATTTGGTGAATAATCACATGAGATGTGCTTTCTTTATGTTGGTGAATAATTAAAGTTGGATTGTCTTTATGGTGCACTTTCACGGGTGAAGGTGGTTGCATTAAACCGCTAGGCGATAAAGGTGCGTTTTCACTTACATTAGGGCTTTCTATTTTAGTATGAATGATGGTGGGCGAAACGTCAGATCTGACATGTGTTCTTTCATTTTTGCCAATGTTTCTTGGATCCTCTCGGCTCAGAAGGGGCGGGCTATCATGGAGCGACTTATCGCTCAGCTCTCGCTTTCTTCGCTTACTAGGAATTTCAGTCTCTAAAAGTTCTTTGGCATTAGTCAGCCCAAGAACATACTTCATGTGGTTAAAGGCAATTTCTGGATGAACCGGTGCTGGGGGCAATCCATACGCCTTCTTGATGGTTTCCTCTTTACCTATAAATGACAATTTTTGTTTTAAAGTTAATTTTAAACTAAGCAACCAAAATATTGAGTTTTTAACGGAAATCAGGCAATACTTACAGATGGAGTATGTAGCTCGCTCAGGGTCAATGTCGTATCCTAGCCTTGTAGCAAAATCCTTGCAATACCAGACCATTAGTTCTTCGTTTGGCATGATATCCCTGAAACGAGACATATAAAAGTTTAATTTAAATAAAAAAAGTAATAATTATTAAATTCAGTGAAAGTGCTATGATTTATGAACCTTAAAGCTCATGGTTTAGTACCTAGTGGTTTTATAGTGTTGGTGTTTTACCTGATGGTGTAGAAGTATATGTGCTCTTGGTGCTGGCAGGCAACGAGGTTCATCACTGACAGCGAGTACGCCGAGGCCACGTATCGCATCCAGTTAGCCACGCTCGTGTCTGATCCATCAAGGTAATAATAGTCACTATCCTTGAATATCTGTAAGTTAATAACATCGCATTGTAAATTTACGATGATGACAACTTTGTAAACCAATTGATAGAAATGGTTGTAATAACTGAAGTTCATAGATAATTTAATAGAAAATAAGGTCACAAGTAAACACGAAACACACGTTGTGTTGAGCTCGAGATGCGTCAGTTATTTGCTATGCGCGTGCAACTGATAGCGGAATGCTTGGTTTAGTATGGTAGTGAAGTCAAGGCCGAAACGCCATGTCGCCCTATTCATAACTGGACACGAGGTAAACATGCACTGTACTTATTTGTTCGTTTCCAATATTCAAACCATGGATAGGTTAGGTTACTTCTTTATGGTACATAGGTTTGTATTTTGGATGTGGTAAATGTCAAATGTTAACCCGAAGTAATCTATTTAATTTAGCCCCAGAGTGAATATTGGAATATTATGAGTTCAAGTTGCCACAAATCATGATTGTATGAAGAATTCTTATTTGGACCACATAAAAGTAATTAGTGTAAATAAGTTCTGAACATTAAGAATATAAACTTAACATTTTAAATACATTTAAAGTATTTATGTATATCATCCACCATGCTAATTGAGGAGAAACCATCACCAAGAATAAGGAAATAAAAGCCCGATCTCACCTTTATATTTCCGTAAGTATGATGTCTGACAGTTTCTTGTACCTGGCCCAAAATAGAGATGAATTGGTTAGTTAAAGAAGAGTACTTAGTGCATATTGTACAAAAGCTTTCAATGTCCTGTTTGTTAGTTAAAAAAGTGCCTATTTGCTATAAGACAGCTCAGAAGTCTTTGCTATAGCATCGAGTGAAGATTGAACCTGTTTGTATAAAGGAGGTGGTAACCATGAATGTCTTAAGCAAAGTGGAAGATTGATTAGGTTGATTTTTATATTCTAGTTGGTTAAGTTGGTATTGCAATTATGTAAGTACAACTTACCCTCCAGTAGTATCTCCACGAAACTTTATCGTTGGGCTTGTTTGGTGTTCGGGTGCCTTCGAACGGTCCAAAGCGGGTACCGCGAGGTATAACCCCTATGCTCCACACGCCTTCAGTCTGGAATTTCAACAACAATTACGAAATAGTAGTGGATGAAACATTGGAACAATACATTTTCAGAACATTTGGTATCAATCAGATCAGTTACCCTTACGAAACTTTTCTGTAGATCTCTACCGAGTCATAATTTAACCAAATTAATATATATGCTTTATAAATATAAGTACCAAAGATGATTGAATTGGGAAATATATAGTTGCTAAAATATGGTTGGGTTGTGAAATTTCCCTCAAACAATATCCCTGTCAAGTAAGGTCAATGTTCAGTTATTCAGTAGGTATACATACTGGGGTGTTAGGAGTGGAAAGAACTGCCGATGGTCGCAGTGCGAGGCTTCTCGGCAGAGTCTTCTCGGCCCTATTGGGAGAGCCGCGGTCGCATGGCACGTCGATGACTATGTACACCGTAAGCCGCTCGAACTCCTCCTCGCGCATGCGTGTGACGTCATAGGCGCCCGCGCTGGATACCGCCACAGCGGTAGCGGCGGCAGGGCTGCTGGTGCGGCCCACCACCGTTGTGCTCGGCACCTCTTCACTTGTTGACTGTGGATGAAAGATCATTTTAAATCTACTAAATCAGCCTTAAATTCATTAGTTTCCTATCTCAAAATGTTATTAAGAGTAGAATTGTCTCAGATGTTACCTTAATAGAGCGTCTAAGATATTTTGTCCGCCGAAGTGTTCAATAAGCTCCAAAAATATGCAAACAACTTCATAGAGAAGTGCATTTTCCACTTCACACCCTCATGCATTCTGGGGCTTTACCGACCTAATTTGAATGTTATGTGTTCCTTACAAGGGCTTATTTTAGCTGGGCGAGACGCGGCCGCCGCCGCTCAATAAAGGGGAGGCGCCACTACTGACCCAGTTTGGTGATAAGTGCGCACTTTCCACTGCGCACCGACACTTCCCCTTTGCCTATTTCTATTTTCACGAATTTAATTCGCCAGTTATATCCAAGATTTATGAAAAGGTTAACTACGAATTAGCAAGAAATAGAGCGCCGCTTCAAGAAAGTTCACATTCAGTAAGGGTTATAAACTTAAGTACCAATTACTTACCAGTCTCATTTTGTTCTAATATGTTGTTCTTAAATCAGTTTGTTCATATTTGTCTGCAAACTGTTGTACCTACGGAAAAAACAAAAATAACTTAATTGGAATACATAATAACGTACAATTCATGACAATGAGATAAATACTGTAGTTATTATTGAAATTTTGAAAAATACTATTGCGCAATATATACTCCGAAAGCAGTTATTAAACTCATTTTTTAAATCTATTGGGTTTTTTTTTTCAAATTATCCATGAGACGATTCGTCCGTTCCTAATACCTACCTAATGTATCCAGCGTGAATTTCTATGCATTCATAAATAAAAGAAAGACTATAAACTTGGGCCTTGGGACTTTCGTCACAATAAAATACAATAATATAATTTATACATATAAAACGACCCTACTTAGTGTCAAGATAAAAGATAAAGATAAAAGATATTTATTCAGTAAGTAGGCCGCACGGGCACTTTTACACGTCAATATCTACCAGCGCTTCCCAAGAGGAGACCACTGCTGAGAAGAAGCGCCGCAAGAAACTCAACAGTTAGTCATTTTTTAATAAAAAAATATAACAATGTCACTACTTATTCTAGCATTATATAAAACTGTAAAAATAATATTAAATATCTGCGTAGTTTTGCAGGAAAACATGTCAGAATGACTACGAGAAAATTTATATATATATATATATCACACAAAACAGTTTTGACATGTCTTCCTACATAAACCGTGTCCCCTAGACACCTATCCCCGTGTCCCCTAGTGTTTTTATCTTTATCTTTAGATTGATGGTAGCAATGCGTTAAAAAATAATTACTTGTTTGAACGGTGCTGTAAGTACAATGTATCCACGTGGTTGAGTGGTGGAGCCACCAGCCAGTTCAATAGTTTGTTGCACAATCGCCGGAAGAGTGCGAGGCTGACGACACCTCCCGACTCTCGATTAGACCGAAAAAATCGTTTTTCGAAACCGGCCCATTTGACATTCAAGTTGCGCAAGTACTTTCAACATTATATATGATTCTTATACACTATGCATGATAGGCGCATATATTGCTTATGCAGGGATCGACTATTGAGCCGCGTTTATATTTAGTGTGCCTAAAAGTTACGCTTTTCAAACAACCAAAAAAATACCATGGAACTAACAAAAAAATAAAACCGTCTTAAAAAACCCATTGAAAAGGGTTAAATAAAGACTGGCCTCCCAGGAGTCATAGGAATTGCCTATTTAGTGCCTAATAGGTACATGAAATATAGGTATCCAAGCCGGTGTCAAGTAGGTATGTACACAATATCAATGACACATGATTCTTGCCACCGACTTCGATAAATTTCATGTCTGTACCTATTAGGCACTAAAAAGGCAATTCCTAGGAGGCCAGTCTTTTTTTAACCCTGTTCAGTGGGTTTTTGAAGACGGTTATATTTTTTGTTAATAATGTTTTTTTTTTTACCAAAGGACATCACATTAAGAAATAATAGCCTAATACCAATTTCTCATCACCTTTAACAAAATGTCGCGGTCCAAGATGCAGGACCGTTAATCATTGAGGAGTTCTCCCGGTACTTCACCATCAGTTGCACTTCACCACATGAATTATAATGAGTATAAAAGTAGCTTCATATTCTTAATAAAAAAATCTCATTGCTGGCGTCAATCACTTACGACTAAGGAGTTCCGGTGGTCATCTCTGGTCTTCATCATCAGTTCCTCTTCATCAAGAGGTGCTTTTAGAATGCAAATTTTTAAGGTCTTACAGGAAATACCAAAAATCCTATAACTTTTGAGGAGTTCCCTCGATTCCTTATGAATCCCATGATCAGATTCTGACTTGGTGACAATTGGACCACCTCAAAAATATAAACTTTTAAACAAAAAAAGAATTTTCAAAATCGGTCCTCAATTGACGGAATTGAGTGAATATACATTTAAAAAAAAACATTGATTCAGCCGAACAAAGAACCTCCTCCTTTTTTGAAGTCGGTTAAAAAGTGTTAATAAGTAGGTAATACAAATTAAATGTTGTATAAGGGCAAGATGTTCCAAGGTCTATTGAGAGGGTGAATGAACAAGAGAACAATTATTTTATCATACATTCATAGTACAATCGTTGTATCTAAATAAATGTTATTTCAATTGAACAACTTACCCTCCGGTAACTATTAACCCCGCTCTCTCCTACATCAATCATCTTTCGCTTTGTTGTTTTTGTTTGCGATATTACAACACATTTTGATTTGGATGTTTTGTTATAAACATACTCAAGGCTTAGTTTTCAAATTACTTATAGAACCTACAATCATAGCAGCTAGAATAACTACTATGACATTTATATCATAACGCATAAGCGTAATACGTTAAGTGTCACTGATATACGAGTACACATATGTTTGTCAATAGCATTAAAAAAGCAACAGCAAGTTAAGTTTATCGTGGGTGACGTGTGACGTCATCAGTGAAATTATTACCACCGAATTCATTAGACATCATGCCAATGATTTGATGTGCCAAATCGCAATTATTGTTGAACATTCAAAAGTTAATTATATCTATCGCTGCTGCCGTCACCCGTGTCTCCGCAGCGTACCAGTTTCAATTGAAGGGAAAAGTCTAACCATGCTAAAGGAAAGCCGAAGAGCAGTAACTATTAAAAGAGCTGCTTAATAACTATAAAATACAATTGTAAAATAAAGGCGTGTATTAATAGAGACACCAGAGAGGTAAATACCCTTAGGTTTTTATAAGGCTTCCGTTATTAAATGGCAACACAGAATCCTTATTATTCTGTCTGTTTGTTTGTCCGTAAGTCACCGATACTATAAAACAGTGTAGCTGATATTCGTCAAATAGTTATTTTTTGTGAACTGCTAAACGATTTTCCAGTGTAATCATCAAAAACATTTTAAGGGTTAAAAATTCAAGTATGTAACCGAAATGGAAATTACACCACGTGTAGACATGTAGTGTACCATAAAACGTACGGACATAGTTTTAGTTCCGCCAGACCTCATACCAAAACTTGGTCGAAAACGGTTAACATTTCGGGAGTAGAAAACGTTATCGCCGTATTTATGAAAAGCCGTCAACTCACAATCCTCTTAAATTCAGAGTATTATTACATAAGGGCGTGTTACACCAGCGAACTCGCGCACGTGACCGATTGCGCAATTACTTATATGCGCTCGCGCAATGTCATAGGTACATCACACGATGCGCACCCCTCGCGCGGGCATTTATGATCTTTACTTAGAATTAGAACAAATAAAAGATTATGTTAAGTATAGGTAAGTTTACCGCAATTATTAATTATGTTAGGATTTTATCAGTTGTACGAGTATGACATTTAACTACAAACATATTTTTTTATTCTTCTTGAGTTCAAAAATAGATTAAATAATTGTGTTTAAATTCATGATCCATTGAATGTCTATTTATCACTGATGTTTAAAGTATTTCTAGTAAACATAAGCTTTTAAATATTCTATCGAGTTTTTTGGGCATTGTACACATGCTTGAAAGATCCTTTTTGTGTACATACATTGTGTGACGATTATAACCTGATTGATAATGGAACATATATATTCCCGCTATATTTAATTATTTAGTATTCCCGCTTAAGCTTAAGGTATATTGTTTTATCTTACATCATAAACTTAATTGAAAAACAATTTAATTATATTGACATTACGATCAATGTCAAGAATACTTTTGAAGGTCGAACGTGTTTACGTACGAAGCATTCGACGGAAATGTTTTGCGATATTTTTGTATTGTATGTACCGCACGTACTGTTTATTATGAGATGAAAGTAATTAATGTGAATTTATGTAACTTGTGCTGCACATTACAGATCTAAACAGTTTATATTATTATGTATCTACTAAAATACTTGTTATTGCATGCTAAATGTAGTATTGTTACTTGGCCAATAAATAAATAAATAAATATTATATTTTTGGTTAATACAACGATGGAAAACAAACAAAAGTACTTAATATTTAATTTCACTTTGACTACAACACCCGATGTGGCATCCATTCACATAACTGTCAAATAGTCTACGTCCTTTGCTATTCCTATTGAAAAAGGCTATTCCTGTAGAGATAATACTCATAAACATTAATATACATATGTATGAAAATTTTACACATTATAAAACGAGTTACGCAACAATCTATGTGTGAGTGTGAAACTGTGAACGCATGTCGTAAACTCCGCCGCGCCGTATGCGCAGCACTAGGAAGCGGCGCGCAACCTTGGCGATCACACTTGAACTTGCCCTTAGGTACGTCGCGTCATCGATGCGCTCGCGTTGTATTCGCTGCGATTCTATGATAATTAATAAATGCATTAAACTGCTTGTATATATACTAGTGATATATTGTTTTGTGAAATCCGTTAAATATGTAAAATTGCGTATACTTGCATCTAAAGCTTATTTTTTGGGGATTAAACTTTAAATTAACTTTCACTTAACTTTAATTTAACTTTTGCAGGTGCAAAAAAAGAGTACGAAATTCGTTGTACTTGAAACAACAACAAGAACTTAAATTGTAAAAATATTTTAATAATTAGGTTACGTAAAGATTCTACGGTAGAATTGTATGAGTAAGTACCTACTTATTGTTTATTTTACAGTTAATCAAGTTTGAAGTTAAAATATTAGTCTCCGCTGAATGTTACATTTTATAACTCATTTCGGTGACTATTTACGGATTAGCGAATGTTCTCGCAATTTTTTCCGCAGTAAATTAGAAAACAACCACTGTATTTTATTGCTGCAATGAAAATGCGACGCCGAACAACGCAAGGTCATGGCAAATCGAAAACTCCGCTCTTAGAGGATTGTACAATTTCTCATACACCTATGTGTATTAAATATTGCATGCATTGGCTATGCCAGAGAGCGACGGGAACAGTTAACCTTGCCGTCTAATAATAAATTTATGTATAAGTGCATACATGCATCTTCAGTGCACTATGCAATGCTAGATAAAGATTTCCAATGCGGAAATGTGTATTATCAGGCAGGTAGATATTGTGTAAGAGCTCGCGTAAATATGTGCAACGTTATCTGCGTTATAAAATCAGATAACAGAGTTAAGAATCGTCTAAATCGAATAAATATATACGAGTACTCACAATACGTTTGGATAAATTCATAGATAGCTTGTATAATTAATTATTAAAACTAAAGATGTTATTCGATTCAATTAACATGTCACTAATATATTTTCCCTTTAAAACTTTATATAGGTAGTTTAAGATGGGAAAGGGACATGTGATATGCATATTCTTAACACAAGTCGATTTTGGTATCTACAGAAATGATACAGCTGATCTTAGTTTACTAGAATAACACAAAGAAAGGGCACCGATTGTCGAGAGCATCACTACATAGTATAAAACAAAGTCGCTTCCCGCCGTCTGTCCCTTTGTATGTTCGGTTTTCACCATCCGTTAGATAATTTTTCACGGAAGGTTTATGTACTTAGTACCCGGAGCGAAGCGAGGGCGAGTCACTATAATACTAATATCACGTTGTTCTGAAATCTGAACTATGGTCTGTACTGACAGATTATCATTTTGTTCAATAATAATAATTTTATTGATACAGTTATCAACAATTAAATTATATTGTTTGTCGGATCTCGGAATATTTTATTTGACCATGGCCAATACGATTGTATCTTTGGAAAACATGTTTTGTGTCAAATGAAACCGATTGAAAATCACAAACTATAATTAACTTACCAAATCTTTTATTATAAACTTTCAATGCACTTTTCTCAATTAAACGTTGAAACCACCGACTTGTTTAATGTGTTCGTTTAACAAACCACTTTTCATAAATTGCCAAGAAACCACTGCACTCTTTATTTCCCATGGCCAAAAAACGAAAAACGAAGCAAATACTCAAAAGTAAATTATTAACGTAATAAACTTACAATGTCATTCCTGAAAGATATTCGCGTTTTGCGCAAATTTTGCGAATTGACTGTATCGTGTTGAGATTAGATTTAGGGTAACAAAGAAGTCGCGGTGTCGAGCGACTTGAGGTACTCGAGGAGTATGCGGAGCGCCAGCAGAGGGACCAGGGGCCGGAGCCGGCGCGCCGCTCGCATGTCGCGGCCGCGGCGGCTAGCGGAGCGGGCTCGGCGGCCGGCGTGCAGGGCGCCGGAGCGCGCAGCGCATTATGCAACGAGCACCAGTCCTCGCCCGACCTGCCCTACGTCTACCCGCTGCGCCTCGCACTAACCCGACGCCGCCGACGACCGACCTAGATGCACTTTTACAACGAGAATGCATCGACACACATATTCGCGTCTCGTTCCGATAAACGCATCGACGACGAAAGCGGCCTGTGATGGAGAATGCGGACGAATTTGACAGCAAATGCAGTGAGCACGTCACGTTCGCTCCTAGGGCTTCTCTAGTAGAGCAGAGCGGGACGGCGCGGCGCAATGCCGCGAACTGCATTCAAGTTCATTACTTCCGTACCGCGGAGCAGTGAGCGGCCGCGACCGTGCTCCCGATCCGCGCGGAGCCGGCCTGTATTGACAATCATCACCCCCGATGCTACTTTCTACCGTCACATAATATTTAACTATTTTCTATGATATATCAACGTTAAATTAGTGTATCTTCATATCATTCGAATTCATTACCAATCTGAACTTACGAAATAATAACTGAAACCATGTTGGATTAGATTTTGATTCCGCCTAAAAATAATTGCACCACGTAGTAAATACTAGTGATTAATTGTCTATGTCCACATTACCGCTGAAAAGCTCTAATTAAAGCTAGTTCGGAACAACGTGCGAGCGAGTGGCGTGAGAACGGCAGCGAAAGCAGAGGCAGGGTGGCGCGGCTGCCTCCCCGGAACACGCTTTCACTATCGCGGGTCGACGACACAGCGCACGCGCCCTTACCTCGGGACCTCGATCCTGCGGGCCCGAAGAAATCCCTCAGGAGCAAAGCCTTAGTCTTCTTAAGTTTCAATAGTATGAGATTTAATTGGGATGGCGAAATTTAATTCATACAAAATGATGCTTTTTTATTTTCAGTTTTCGATTTTGAACGTTTGTTTTAAGGTTTTAATACTTTTAGTATCCATTTAAACTCTCGCGAATGAAATGCCTTGTAATATTTGTTTCAAACTAATGTATTTTTGCATGTTACTAAAAAACAAGCAAAATAAGTGGTAAGGGTGTTGCACCCGGCCTCCGCCGGCCGTAGCGGCGCACCCGCCACCTTCCATTATCCAATATTGATTTCACTATTTACAGGCTGTAATCTGTTAACAACGGAAAACGGCTCGAGCTCTGACAAATGTTCTGGTACTTGCAGCGTGCACTTCAAAATAATAATTGTTGCCGCCCTTTGAAACATTCTAGTTTTTTAATACTTGCCTTGAGTAAAGAATATATACTACTAGCGTATGTCTCGAGTGACTTGAAATTTACTGGGCTAGTTAAAATAATAAAAATTTAGAATGTATCACCATCAATAATCGTGATCCGATTGGATAGGCTCGAGGTATTGTTAAAACAAATCTAACAATTAAATACTTTTTGATATTCGAATTATGTTCAAGCATCATACCTACTGCATTCTGAAAAGGATTTTAAGAATATCTATAAAGATAATCGCATAGGTAAAACAACGATGCTTCCGTTAATTAATTGTTCATTAATAAATAATTGCTTAGTAGTTACGCAGCATCGTGCCGCCGACCCCGGTCTGATTTATCAATGAGTCTGACGATTCGAATCACCCTAGGCATAGCTGAGTATGTTGTCGTAGGGCATGAAGGTTTAGGGAGACCGCGACCTACCCCAACGTCTGGGCCCGGCGCCCCCGACGCCTAAACCCACTTATCACACTCTCTATACATTTAGTAACATTTAGATTTCAAATGTAAACGTTAGCTTATATTTAATTTGCACATACTTCATCTTATCGTTAATGCTTTTATGCAGTACCTATAAACCATGAGGATTTGGTTAGTATTATTAAATTAAATACTATTTGCCAAAAACATTGCCTTACATTCAAAACAAAAGCGTTTAAAAATTTTCGCTAATTGACAGCCAATCAGGGCGTGAAAAGTTGAAGCGCATCAAAGAAAATGCAGTTTTCCATCGGAGGCTTGAGCGGTATCAAAACACTGAATCTTCCGGGGTGAACGGCCGCGCCCGCCCCGGCGCCCGGCGCCCGCGCCGCGCCGCGCGGCGTCTCTCTCGCGCCCGCCGCCGCGAACAAATCGCGCTGCGTCCGTGTGCGGGGAAATGCGTTGTACTGTACGAGTATTGGGCACAGGTCGTTGACATCCTAAACATTTCCTTTAGGCTTCTAAACTGAAAAGTTTTCACACTATATACTTGGCTCTGTTTGTTTGTTGATGGAAGATAACTAAATAGACCTAATAGTTACTGAAATTAGGTAGGTACTCAAATGAAAAAGTCCTAGTTGTAAATGTCAAAGTACTACTTAAATCATGATTTGTCATTTTTCTTATTTGGGGTTACAGAACAAACAAGTCCGTTGACTTAGTGACTTAATGTTTGTCACAATACCTATTGAAATTTCGAAAGGGTACTTTTGAAACATATCAGAATAACATTAACATTCTCTAAGGACATCGAACCAGGTCTGAAGATAGTTTTATAGTAAGTTATTACCAAAACATGAGCCACATGCCGGCCGGCGCAACGTGCATAACTTATGCGAAGCGGTTTCAAAGAACTGCTACTGGGAAAAGATGAAGCCTGACTTGACGTTTCCCAAGATAACGTTAACGTTTTAAACTTTGTTGAACTTATAAACAGTTTTCCTGTGATTTAATTGGGAACTGACGCATACAATTGTTTGACCTAAGGTATTGTTATCGAAAATCTTTTTGCCTAACACCCTTTTAGGCTGATATTTCAGGATTTAAAAAATTAAAATAAATAAAAATTTATAAATATCAGTTGTGTAGATTACTTAGGTTAGATTAGGCTAGTTTTATAATAATTCTGAAAAAAAACCCTTTCAATTGAAAAAAAAAAACGCTTTCGTCCAAATGACTTTCGACCAAACGATACATTAGGTCAAACAATGATTATGTCAATGATTATGGGATATAGACACGATTTAATTGTTTACTGATTGCGTATCTCGGAATGTGATGTAGATAAATCGTTGATTTAGTTGTGCAGTTGGTCCTTGATGTCATAGCATTTGGCTCCACGCAGATGAACTCTATAATCCATCTGGTTTTCGCCGGGACGACTATTGATTCCACTTAGCGTAATACAGGACGTAGGGCCTGTCTATATCTGTGGAAGTGCCGGTTCCCGCAGTGCAAACTCGATTTCCCCCTTCTTAGGGTAGGCTTCGATACTCATTCATGCCTTTTTCCCGCTCTCGCCGGATGCAGGCGCATAGCGCGCTCCTTCTCCATCGCTTCCGTGTTCATAGCTGCATACGCGCATGCACTAGACCTAGCCCAATGCAGCGAATTTTGCGTAGGGTCATTGTCCTCTCCTACATCTATACTCACCGACTAAATGTTGACTACCCCGGCAGCGCTGGTGAAATTTTCTAATTTCATCCCCGGGCGCCTTGCTATCACTTTACTTTTGCATTGTGAATTATTTTTCAATATGCGTTTTCGCTTTTGACGCTAAATGTACAATTATTTGTCGGCGAACCTTCTCAGGTAATTGCCAAATATATGCCTAAATGACACTACAATGAGCGGTGATCTAACAATGTATTGTTAGAAAAATAACCTTCGTGTTTTATGGCGGTTGGGTTAATATAGCAAGGAGAGCCATTTGCACAAATTGCTAACCGAATAGAAAAGGTTGTCTTAGAAAAACGTCACAAACAATGCGTCACCGTTAATGACAAAAAGTGCAAAAACTTTGGTTTTAACAAGTTTCGAGAAAACATTACAGTTATTTTTTTTGGTAAAAAACCCGCTTTAACGTTTAATGTTAACCAAAATGGTTTAATTGCAGTTGACGTTTTTGGGTGTTGATTTTAAGAGTGTTTACCGCACCCCGCCTGTTTTAATTATGACTTAATTAAAACGCACCGCTGCGGCAGGATATAATGACTATATATCCTGCCGCAGCAGGGAACTAATTAAATATGCAATTCATATGCGAAAATGAGTTGGTCTGTATGTCTGCCTGTTTGTTACACCATTACTGCTAATATAATTTTGATGAAATTTGATACGAAGAAGAAAATTCCAGAGAATTTAAAAATTACAGACAGAGGCAATACGATCAAGGTAATAACGAGGTCTATGCGGAAAAAGTCGGGGGCAAACTCCTTAAGATAAAGTTGACTGATTTTAATTTAAAAACTGAATATTTAATGACGAAGTTCAGTTGCAACTTTGTTATTTTGGTAATAACGTCGTATTTACATAACACACAGCATGTTCGAAAAAAAGTTTTAATATTTTTTATTCACTTTCGCGATTACAAATCGCAGTCATACCGTTATTTTGGAATTTCCTTGAGAGCGAGTCTAGGCAATGCATGAGCTCCAAAGTACTAGTCTAGAATGTGCTAGGGTCAAAAGCCGCGTAGTGTGTCAGTGCTTAGTATTCCGTGAGCCGCGGTGCGGCCGCCTAACGGGACCGCGCGCCCGTCTGCACCGGCCTTTACTTTCATCGATCGACCAAACCACATCGATGCCGATGGTTTACTTTTCTTTGTTAGTTTTGGCTTTTACCGCCCTCGAAATATAACGCTCGAATAAATAATTATCACATTATATTACCGTAATCTGAGTCATATACCTACTCAGTTTTTTAATATTGCACTAATACGAGCCGATAATAAAAATATTTATTTTTTATTGAATTAGTCAAATAATATTATTTTTAAGTTAATAAAAAACCGGGCAAGTGCGAGTTGGACTCGCTCACAGAGGGTTCCGTACACATTTGGCTGGTTTTTAGTATTTATTGTTATTCTATAAGGTTTGTTCTATAATCATACCAAATTTGACGCTTGTATATTTTACCGTTTTTACGATACAACAAAAATAAAAATACGTTGAAATAAAACGTTTCTTGTATGGGGACCCCCATTATTATTTCACTATATATATTTTTTTATTTGTTAGTAAATCCGCCGTAAAAACGCATACTCTGAAAAAAAAATCAACCCGCTATCTATTACGGTTCAAAAGATACAGCTCTTTATAGTTAGGACAGACAGACAGACAAACAGACTGACAGACTGACAGACAGACAGACAGACATACATACAGCCAGACAGACAGACATACAGACGGACGGACGGATGGACGGACAGCGTAGGCATATTAATAGGGTCCCGTTGGACACCCTTCGGGTACGGAACCCTAAAAAAGGATCGCATCATCTGCACGTAGGGCGTAGAAAATAACAAAGCACTGAATAGAAATCGACAAAAATACTAACATATCGTCACCTTACCTTACCTTAGAACCTTAGGTTTATCTGGCGGTTACGTTAATTGATCCTACAGATGACGATATGTTAATTCTCACAATCAAAATGGCATTAACTACCGAATGAATGAACTTTATTATTTAAATGGATTTCAAAGTAATAATCACTGGTGTTATAAAAAGCTGATTACCCATGGTTACCGACTTGGGAAAAAATGAAAAGGGCCGCGCAAGTGTTTGGTTGGGCAGGTAGACGGAACAAGAACGATAATATATCAAAGCTGGGACAACGGGCCTTTGTGACCGCGTACCGTTACGATAGATTCCGTGACTTCCAGCCAGGAGAATGTGATCGGCCAGCTTGTTTGTTATTAATTTTCGAAGCTTAACTTTAATCCCCGCATTTGTTTTGTGTCAGGAGAGCCGCCAATACTTAGAAGTTTTAGTAACAGCTACTATAATTACCACCGAAGCTTAATCTTACTTTGAATAATAATAACTTTTCTTTATGTGTAAGGAAGTATTGGTAGAAGTAATAAATTACAATCAACTTTTGGAAAACGAGAATGTTTTATGACAACCTAGCTTTTGCCTGCGACTCCGTCCGCGTAGTTTATTTTATAGCGTATCCTTCGGTAACTATCAAATATTCCGGGATAAAAAGTATCCTATGTGTCAATCTAATATCAGGACTATCTCTTTGCCAATTTTTTTCTAACTCCACGTAGCCATTTAGGTATGACTGAAACACAAACACCCATACAAACTTTCACACTTATAATATTAGTGGGAATCTAAAAACATGTTTAGATACTGAATAAAATATTGCCATTGTAATTTGAATAGAGCAAAATATTTTACACATGACTAATAGTCAACCTGTATGTTTTTTTCCGGGCAGGTAGATCCTCCCATGGTATAATGTTACGTATGCCTGCCCTAATGCATCTCATACGGTATTCGACGTTACCGTTAGGTTGTGGATAAAAAGAAAAAAATAAGAGGGTAAAATCAGAGCGCAGCGGGGTGGCGGCCGCCTCGAGCTTCCGTGTGTTGTGCAGGTGATAAGATAACTCTGTGTTCAAAACTCAATTCTAATATTTACTCACAGGTTCAAATCAATAATAAATAAATAATAAATAAATAAATATCAGGGGACAATCTCACACAAATTGACCTAGTCCCAAACTAAGCTCTAGGCTTGTACTATGGGTACTAGCCTGAGTATTGCTTTACATTTTTGTCTCATGAAAGCTGTTTTTATTTTAATTTATTTGTAAGAGATACAGGTAAATTGCATAAAGATAAAGTTAACTAAAGGTTCTCACCCCCTTATATAACCCTCAAGTCTATCACTCATGTTCGATCTGATTTTAAGAACGAGGAAGTAGGTAGTATTTCCTTAAGCAATTTCTAAGGCTGTAGTAATTTTACAATTACAACTATGATGTATTAATTTATTATTTCTTAAATGTCATTTTAGTTATTTCGCCGGAAAGAATGAATAAACGTAACTTATTTACATTAATTTATTATGTGTATTTGTTAGTGCGGTTCTGAACTTCATTCAAACATTGACCATTGTGATGAGTATCACACACGCATACCTAGAGTAATTTAAATAAAATGTGCATGTGATGAGTAGGGTGACAAACAATGAATGAACGGTGTATTCTATTCGTGGTACAAACAGTAATTTTATACGGTGCGGTAACCGTTCAGTAGCCCGGCCACCGGAAGACCTGTGGCATACTTACTGCCAATAATATTATATTATTTATGTGGCACAGGTCATTTCGCCAAGTCATCGAATTTGTATCGTGATGCTCCTTCCTGTGACTATACTTTCATTGACGCATGTCAATGCTCAGCAAGATCTGATTCATCTAAATTCACTTCTTATTAATTTTGAAACATTTGCTAATTATGTAGTTACAAAGTGTTAATTATTATCTTAGTTAAACTGACAAACAGCTACGTGCATGAATGACCTTTTTTGGTGAAACTACAAGATTTTTTTTTATTGCTCCTCCCTATCAGGAACACCCGCATTGAAAATGTAGGCGGTAAGGTAAATTTTCACTTGTACTTAAAGCTTTCTTAACAATCTGACGTGTCCCTAATCACAGCCTCAGCCAACATCAAAAGTTTTATCCCAGAATAGAAAGGTTACGTCGAGCAATCCCACGGAGGAGAGGATTATTACATAATGAGTGCATGCGTGTTCGGAGCATGACACCGGTGTACCGTTGCTGGAACAGGTTCTCCCCCTCCCCCTGCCCCCTTCCCCCTCAGGCACCCATGCGCGTGCGCGCCCGCTGACCGAGCATTTACTTTCTACCCATCAAGGACCTTCCCGGTACACCCGAAGAAAGCTTTGATTTGAGAACGCGACCTTGAGTTAGGCTTGTCGTTCTAATTACTTTCGTGGCCTCAATCTGCTTCTTGAGTTGCTGTCAGTTTCTAAGGGCTCACAAACCTACTTATTGCAACTAGTTAATTATAAAGATATTTGGAGCACGGTCATGGAAACGTAATATGTAGATAGGGTGATAATGACGGTAGGTTACATCTAGCCTAATAACTCTGCCTTATAATTTTGTTACGTTGACTATTCATCCTTGTAAATGTGCTATCGTGGTTGTAGTCAACTGCTAGTTTGTGATAAAATGCCGACTATCAATTACGGTAACCAACACTTAACTGTAGTCCCAGCCTACGCCGGCTTTGAATTGATAGAGTTGTGACAGGCCGACAGACAACTGAATTAGTCAGCTTGCCTCGAAACAATAACACCAGAAAATGACATCAGCAAAAAAATCTCAAATGGTCCTTTCACACGTCGCCTTTTGATGGATGTCTCTGATGTCAAAGCTACCCCAGCCACCTTGCCTGAGTTGTTAACGAACCCGCCACACGTATTGTTACTGCTTTTCAAAGAACCTCATTAAGTATGCAATTAGGTTTCGCATTATTTTATCAAATAAGAAAGACTCGAGCGACTGGCAGAATACTTGCGTCACGAATTTTCGAGTCCAAGATGTAAACTGCTTAAAATTTAAAGCGTGAAGTAATATTGATAATAAACTCTGTGGCCTGTGGTGTAAGTATGAAAATCGCACAAGCGAAAGCGGTTGGTGGAGGGGCGAGAGTCGCGAGCGCAGCGCGGTTCAATGACCGAGTTTTCACGGGTTTGACGGCCGCTGTTATATCATCGGTCGTTGTCAGTGTCATTGCCGAAACCGCGGGCGGCTGCCTGCATGCTAATTTATATCTTTTGCGATTTACATTAAGCTTATTTCAGGTTGCGTCGTTTTTGCTTCATTATGTGGTTAAGTTCTTCTTATCTGTGTGTAATGTGCGCATTTGAGTAAATATAAAAGTACATAAAGTTATAATAGCACATTTTAGTTAATGATTTCGGGCGCAGTAAAAACAGGTCGAGTCTGCGCCGAGTCTTGAATTTTAATGTGTTTGTTATGTTACACTATAATTATGCCAAACTGCATTAAACTTTTTCAGCGCAGTAAAAGGGCACCACTCTACTTTTTACTTTTGTGTAAGCCGTTTGTTATTCTTTATCAGAGAAAAATCTTTTTATTTTGAAATTTTTAAAAAATGCTGCACATGCGCGCAATATTCTTATCGTATGGAACCATATTATTTAAAATAGTATGACGACAAAGCCATCTCTTTATAAAAAAAAATTCTCAAATTTCGAGTATCTTATTTGAACGGATAACATGACTAATGGCAAACATGTAAGTAACTTATTTCCGTATTATATTCAGCCAGGGGACAGACTAACATAAATGCCAGCGACTCATAATCGGGTCCTGTTACATAGATATCAGGGAGGCTGGCCCTGAATGAGCAACAGCTCGATGGAACTCGTCGAGGTTTTTACATAATACCTTTTTGCGCGATATCGCGTTGCGTAAGCCTCGCGCTCACCTTGAGTTTGAACCATCCAAGTTCAAGGCTTGGTTTTTGCACATCGCGATGGCCTAAACAATGGTACGTGTGTGTGTGTGTGCGTGTGCATGTATGATAGATCGCCATTTGATATTATGGTAATTTGGACTGTCTATTTTCTGGGAAATAAATTGTTGGCTGTTTGGCTAATTTTACCTGTAAAACCTACGAGTACATATATACATACACATATCTGCTTAAGTAGTTAAGAAGGTACTTGCAAATCTAAATGAAAACCATCGGCTATTAAGTACTAGAGATGTGTTTTAAATTGTAATCAAAAGTAGAAAAACAAGTATCCATGTTGTAAATAAATGTGGTTAAAGCAAATCACAATCCAAGAACAAAACCGTGGCCTTCTTTAACCTTGTTATTGACACGATATACTTACCTAGTAAAGCTATATCCGATCAAATAAAAGCCGAAATTACATATGTCATACAAAAATACTGTAAATCAATACTGGAAAACATTTTAATCCAATGTGCATATTAACACATTCTGCGCCGGTGACACACCCGGTGTGTCAAAGTTACATATATTTGGAGGTTAGGTAGGCAAACTCAGAATATATTTCCAAATCATGCTTAGATTTTCATACTTACTTAATCATCGTGACCTAGGGCTTGTTAAAAAAGGCGGGAAAATTTGAATTTTCTACTGTTTTAAATTTTCCTTCCCCTGCCACCGTGCCTGAAATTCCATGCACATAATGTTTGTTTGTTTTGAGTATTAATTTGGTATGTTAAAATAAACAGTCATAATGTAAATAAACTCAAAACAAACATCCATATTTTAGATCTGCGGCTGAGATGCGCGTTGATGTCTTTTCACAGTCTGAGATCAAGCGGTCGCGTCTCACGCAAATAAACAAGAAAAAAAAAAAATACTAACCGAAAGCTGCGAAAATCCAAAACAGGTGTAGTCATCAAAAAATCCAAAATTGTGATAATCCTCAGCCTTCACAAATTCACTTAAAAATATCCACCTCACTTGAACGTCACTTAAATTAATTAAAATATATAAGTCTTTTCTTGAGATCTATGTTGCGTCCAGTCTAGTACTATTATATGGTGATCACTCCATGTCGGCGCGTACGACCGAGAGTGGCGGGATACTGATAAAATATCGCTCAGTTCATGGTCGGAGGCTTCCTGCGACTGCGGCGCGGCCATGTGCTGCGCCCGCGCTGATACCTGTGGCTCTTCCGCACTCGGGTGAATGAACGCGCGACAGGGACGCCGGACAGCCTTGCTTGTTCGCACCACCATAGCTGATGGTGAATTTTACTATTTGGTCTAGGTGAGATGACCTGCAAAAAAAAAATTTGGCCTTTTTTGGTTTATTTTAGCCGCAAAAGATTCAATTCTAGTTCACGTGCCAAAACGGTTGTTATGATGTATGATGTCATATCAAAATAAAGGCTCTCATGACTTGATAAAGTTTTAGCTGATAAGGTTATTCAATCGCCGATATTTTTTAACATATAAAACGATGAGACTCACGTAACACTAAAACAAACGAAGGTAAAAAATTTAAAAACCCCCGTCACAAAAATAAAACTCTAGAAAGTAAATAAATAATATGGCCCTTAAAACTTAATGTCAGTAGTACGAGTAATATTTTGATCCAAGCGTCGTCACGTCATGAGACCGCTAATAGCTAGTATTGTTTTTAATTAAATTTTTATTTCATGCTTTTTATTATATTTACTTAATAATCATTCTGATTTAGGCTTGTATCCCATTTTTCTTTGAAAAGGAAATTGATTTCGCCCCCTACTCCCGTAAAAGTTTCCCCCTTATTCATAAACTCACAACAAACCTATTTTAGTAAAAGTATGCGTTGTCACTTTCTGTCAGATTCAAATGTCACTATGAAAGATAAGGACAAACCATACTTCAAGCATACTTTAGTTATTGTGCGGTTATGAATAACTGCCGAACTAAGAGACGTCAATTAACTTTTAAGTTTGATTAAAGTTGCTGCTGTCACTTTCTTAACTTTAGCAGTAGAATAAGATGCAGCAACTTTAATAAAACTTAAAAACTAATAACGTCTCTGAGTGCGGCAGTATGAGGGTTAAATTTTATGGGATAAGGACTACCCTATATTCATTTCCGGGCTAACTGTCTTTGTACTAAATTTCACGTTGATCGGTTTAGGCGTTGAACCGTGAAAACCGAACAAGCAAACAAATACTTTCGCATTAATATTATTACTAGCTTCGCCCGCAACTTCGTCCGTGTTGTAACCGATCCCTTGGGGTGCCACGGGAGCGCCTACATTTTTATGGATTTAAAACATAATGTGTATTCAAGATGTAAGCTATACGAGTATCCATTCCATTTAATTTCATCCAAATCCATCCAGCCGATCTAGTGTGAAGAAGTAACAAACATTCACAAACTAACTTTCGCATTTATAAATTATAGTGCGCTCGCGACTTCATCCACGTCGACCACCCCACGGGAAGTGTTTTTTCACGATAAAAGGTAGTGTATGTGCTAATTTAGTGTATAAGCTATCTCCATTTCAAATTTTATCTAAATCTGTTTAGCCATTTTAGCGTGAAGGAGTAGGTAAAAAACATACTAACTCACACACAAACTTTCGCATTTATAATATTAGTGGGATTAGTGTGATATAGTTAATGAAATACTTTTAGGCAGGCCGCATTGAACTGCATCTAATAGGTACTTTTAAATTTATACCTACATATAATATTTTTAAACTAACAAATAAATAAATAAATAACATAGGCACATCTTCCCTTTAAAGCGTTGGCAACACATTTGCAGTCTTCATTATTTAATTTAATTTTTTTCGTTTCACTCTTTTAGGACCGCAGTTTCGAGACGCAGTCTTGACATTGCAAATGTCTATGGTTCTCTGATCCAGTAGGATCTGAGAACCATGTCGCCGCCAATTTTGCCAAAGATGACTTTTGTTTTTTTTTTGTAATCTCTGGTTATTATCGTGGTACTCAAGATGAACAAGCTTACATTCGAGATGAAAATGTCAACTGCGTAAAATTTTGTTTCGTCGTATCTGTGTAACTACTTTTAAGTTAGAAAATCAGCGCTGCGATATAAAGTCGTGGCACAGGCTGAGCCTGAGCCTTTTGCCAACTCAATGTTTTGTGTCTCTGTTCTGTTTTGTATTGTCCCTGTATTGTTTTTGTTTTCAATGTTTGAAATGCCTGATTGTGAGATGGGTGGATGTGAAATGCCTGTATGGTGTAATTTAGTTTATTTATTATTATTTTATTTGTGTTAAGTTGTAACTGTAACTATATGCTTATTTCGTGGCAATAAATGATTTTGATTGATTGATATCCCATGTAATTTCATCTCGAGTGATTCAAAAGTAGCACCCAAGTGCGAATGACATTTATAAAAGTAGTCACATAATTGTTAGCCTGTGTATCTTTTAGCAAAATACTCCTAATATTTTACGATACAAAACGGTGTGATCTGATTGGTCGATTTCATTATTTTACATATCTATAATAGAAAAAAATATTGAATGATTTTCATTGGTTCTAAGGTTGGACAACAATGTTATCGAGGAAAACATTTTTGGCCTGTCCAATGTCTGTTCAAGTGATGGTTTCTGACCCCAAACCAGACTAAAAATGTTTATATTTCCGAGCAGTGTTGAGAAAAATATTTTTTGATGACTTTAGATCTCAGACTGCACTCACCCTGAAGTTGAAAATTTCGGTTTATCATTTAAAACAACTCACAAATAATAGATGTACTATTAAAAATCAATACACTACTTTGCTAGATTAATTTTACAAAGTAGTTATTTATTATTTGGGAGATTTTCGTAAACTATGCGTAAAATATCCTATCTTATTCTTTTCCATCACAAAAACAATTTGACATCCTCGACAGACCTTCGCGTTCGCGAAAACTCACATTATCTAAACCTTCCTTCCTAATTTAAATTAATAATTGCCAATAATAAAATGTGATTAGTGGAAAATAAAATATGCAACTGGTATGGGAGAATAGGCGATAAGAAAATTAGATTTGAAAATATAAGAAAGTAGGTCATATAAATAATGTAATCGTATGTCAAAATTTGCCCCCAGTAGTGTTGTTATTTATTGTAACTTGTAACAACACCCGTGATTATTTTCTTTGATCAGACAAAAGTATTTACTTATTGTAAGTACTTAAAATATAAAACGGTAATCTACCCTTAAATCTTCCAAACATACTTCGCAGCCTTGAAAGGGCATTTACAGTTATGTTGTGCTTGCATAAAGGAATCACAGAAATTTGGGGCCGGACAAAAAAGAAAATATACCGTGATCAATCGCGACCATAATCGCCGTCCTCGATCGAAAGATCTGCTCTACCTGCTAAAGTTTTTTTCCGTCAAAAGGGTGCCCATTATAATGCTCAAAAGTAAAAAATCTAACGGTCCCTCACCCATCCAAACGCACATTGCAGCGAAAAACACAATGACAGAAACTATTACGTTTCCTATGACAAAAGTATGTGCGATTGTTCAGAAATACCAAAAACTACTGTTACTTATGCCTAGATGAAAAAATTATGCTTCGCTTTCTACGTCATACAAGACATGATATTAACTAAATTTGAATTGGAAAAAATATTAATAGCCTATTTCTTTAAAAAACCATTGTAAATTTGCAAGTGCCCGCATTTTTGTGTGTCCCGTATGAATTAAACAGTAAAATACCGTTTACAATGCCGAGAAAGAGTTTTATTGTGCAGTAGCCGAAATATAAAAGAAAAGGGTAGTTCCATTATCATACTTTGTTACACTTATTTTAAAGAAAGTGACCACCCCTGCCCTGGGTGCTAAATTTGTAATGAAATAATGCCATGCTTTGTTTAACCAGAGTGATTGTCTTATTGTCTTGTTGATTTATAGTGTTGGTAGCTACTTTATTTCTTTCCTATCCATAAATTACCAACTCTTTGTTTATGAAAATAAGCAGATTAAAATGGATTATGTGTTCGGCCCGTTTTTGGATTTAGTTTCCGATATGAAACTAACGCCGAAGATCCTTTGATACTTTTAATCTCACAGTTATTAGTTGAATTAAGACTAGCTTTGATAAAAAAAAAGGTGGATGCATGCTCGCCAATAGATAATGCTAACTGCATTTGGTGTTTGCGGAGTGAGTACCTTTAAAATGCTTTGTTTAAATGGTTGTTAAAATGGTGTATTCAGAAGAAAAATATGCTTTAGAAATGGTTCGGAAAATCTACTTTTGCGTTAAAAAGGCTACATACTAAAGATTGTGTACCTAACCTGCAATAGTAATTATATCTATAATTAAGACTGTATCACCCCTAAAGTGCTTGCGTTTCAAAAAAGGTGCTCTAAAGTGCTCCTTACAAACGTATTTTTTATAATATGTGGGATACCACGGAACTAATGTTAAATTTATTTATTAAATAACTTTACTTATTTCTGTGGATGATTCAATGAAAATATCATAAGGATTTAACAAAGTAAAAAAAGCAACCGCATTGGTATTAAGGTCCGTTTATATTGTGTTACGTCGTTTTCCTAGCCTTTGCAAGATTAAAGCAGCGGTCTCGTTGCCATCGTAGGCGACAATAATACCGCGATCCGAGCTTTAGTCTGTTCCAATCCAATAAAACCTTAATAATTACCTGTCCTTGAAATGGCTTATTTTGCTGATAATGTGGAAGATCAAATTCATAATAAGAAATAAAGGCCATCGAGAGGTTTTCGATTATTATTTCTATTTTTTTCTAAAACATGCCAGTTTTAAGGTTCTTGCGGTCGCGTCTTGTGGAACGCTCATTTTGATTCAGGTTATTTGCTTGTTATCGATAACTAAATTTACATGAATTTCCGGTTAATGTTATATAACTGAACGTCATCTAAATTTACTACGACAAGATTGCCGAAACATTCTTAGTGTACTAATAATATAACAGTAAATTGCTGCCAATACAATACTTAATGGCGCTTGGTACATATGAAAGATATACAATGGCTGTGTTATTTTTTCAGTGAGGTCTCAGTGAGTATTATATTCCTCGGATCTCATCATTCTCACCGGAATAATCACATAGGGCCACAAATGTAAGCTTACTTTGACAGCAATAAAACATTAAAACTATGTAAAAAATTTGCCTCTGATTGAATCTAAACAGTATAATATGATTTTTGCACTTTTGCATAACCAAAATCTATTACAAAACCTTCCTAATGTGTGTACCTGACTATCTTTATGTTGCGTTAGACAAAAAAGGATTGAACATCCAAACTGGTCAGTGGCTCCCCCCCACAGGACGCGATCAGCGATTTGGGATCAACGTCCTCGACCTTGAGACTAGATGAACTTATGTAACCGCCGCCGGAGGGCCCGGAGCCTTCCTCCTCCAAAATTATACCTCAAGTTTTTGCACGCCTCGCCTCCGGCAGTAAAGCCACGTGGACAGTGATTAAGTTGAACAAAAATCCTAGACTCGAGTGCTTATTATGTAGCTGATTTATATCTGTATAGCTCTCTGCACCTGCTTTGCCAGGGTCAATTAAATAAAGGAATATTATTATTTATTAGAGTATTTTACACAAGTAAAATGAAGTAGTAACGCGTGTTTTTACAAGCTATAATTTTATGTTCAATTTGAAATTCTCGGTATACTCGCAGCATAATAGAAAAAAAATTACAAGCAATACATAATATTTAATAATCATCTTTTTTTAATAGTTATTTTTTTATTAACTTCACACGTACCTACGTTTTTATATTATGTTTCTTTTTAATATTATAGTTAAAATGATGCAATTAAATCCCGAACCAGTTATTGTTGTTGGAATGAGCTACAATTTGGTAAACATATACACCCAAAGACAATGTAATAATATTATGGTTTCCAAAAGCTGATCTGGTGATGGAATCGGAAGATGCAACAGTATCTCCGCTGTAAGACCTTAAAATAGAGCCACTGAGTTTGAATTCGTAGACTTGTCTCGATGAACAGCTATTGGATAAAAAAGTAGCCAGTAAAAAACTGTTTTAAATAAAATAAAATACAGAAATTTATTTTAAGATTCTTATTTCTTCCCCGTGACTGTAGAATATGAAATTTTGAGACACCGTAAGCTGGGGAAGGAGTAGGGATAAGGGTGTATTTGTCTCAGAGAGTTGTAGTTGCTAATGAAGCCTGCGCGGGTGAAGTAGCAGACAAATGTAATCGAAAACATAAACAAACCAAGTTATGAATTAGTCCAATTCAAACACTTTCTTTCTTGCAAAAGCAGTGCCCACTTACATTATATTATGTAAATATTGTAAATATGAATGTTTGATATCACACATGTGCGTGCTTTACAGAAACCATACTTGGGAATTTGAGATGTTTCAGTTTGTTTATGAAAATTAATTTTATATTAGATGTTTTCGTTTAATGTAGTATAAAAAATAAAAAACGTTTAATATAAACCAGACCACAAAAGGCAGTTTGCCAATTTAATACTTATACTAAAGTAATTCAAGTAATTTACTAAGAGCCGATTTTTCAATCTCCAGAAAACACTATCTGTCAGAAAAATTTTAGCTTTGTATTTTTCTATCATATTGACAAAGAAAAGAAAAATGACCACTTTAACTGTGTGATCATTTTATCTGGGGGTTGGAAAATTCGGCTCTAAGTTACATAGAATACCGATAAAAAAACAGAGTTGCTCCTAAGTCCACACAAAGAATCTTCTTCTAACGTAAAATAGCAAAGTTCATTTAAATGATATACAAATGTATCGGGTTAAGTTGCTCGGGGTTTTCCATTAAACTTCAGCAATTGTACAAAAACTAAACATCCCAAGCAAGTCCCGGAGACAAATCGTAGCGCACTGACCACAACACAAGGCCTTGCATTTAGAAAGCGTATTTGTCTGCAGTTATCGTGAATTATTCAGTGTTTCTAGGAACTTTACTGCTCAATGCATGACAGTTTCCCTTATATCACGGTACAAATCGCCAGGGACTGTATATCGTTAAACGAGATATATCGGTGTTTTAAAGAAAATATCGATAACAATATCGATACTTCCCGTATATATCGATAATTGTATCGGTAAACAGATATCGATAATTTTATCAATACTTGGTCCTGATACAATTTTTTTTCAGCAAACCGTGTTAGTTATAAGATACACAATCACATGGCCAAATATTACCACTTATGATTAATTGCCCCGATGGGTGAATAGATATTAGTACCCTTGACTGTATCTACGATTTTTGAAGAGTTCCGTCGATACCTCATGGATTTCATCATCAATTTATCATTCTTATAGAAATGAGACCAATCTGAACCGGGAATGTTTCATTTAGGTATCTATGTTACCTGACTGAATAAAAAAAATAATTTCAAATCAGGTCATAAATGAGGAAGTTCTGTCAAAATATTGGTATTAATATACCGAAAATTATTTATCGATACCTATATCGATAAAAAGATAACTAATTATCGATATTTATATCGATATCCGATATCGATATCCAATTTATACCGGTATATCAGTCCCTGCAAATCGCTGGAGAACTGTATATTATCAATATTAAGCTTTATACATGAACAAGGTGTTATGTAACTTGCAGATGCTGGGTGCATTTTAAAGTAAAATTCGCTCATAAGTAACAACTACGTCGAATCAGATTCGATTTCTAGTGGAAATTTTACTAAAGCCAAAAATCTAGTTTGAAAGTGCGTTGAATTTTGCTATTTCAAACTTAATAGAGAGATGTAAACCAACAGGTATTTTAAGAGATCATTTACATTTAATTACAGAATACAATTTACGGATGATGATGATGATTTTAATTTGATAAAAGTTTTTATTTTTGATTAAACTCATATAAAATTATTACGTTAAAAATTTGCAAGACACTAACTTTTTGCCTATACCTACTTAATTGTTTTCTGTTTGAATGGTTTCACTAATTCTAGCGAAAACTGAATGTTTCAATCTATGTGGTTTTTTACGTTATCAATTAAAGCTATGACCACAAACCATTTCACACTTCATAGTGATACACCATAAGAAAGAGTGTCTAGAGTAGAAGATATTCCTAAGAATCTCCCTTAGTACTTATCTAACTGCAATTATATATGTATAAGTCAGGAAAACATACGAGTTAAAGGTAACTCAACAACACCTCATATACAATTTCAATACAAATATTTAATACGTGGTCGGCTTTGATGTTTTGTCGACAAAATTATAGAGTGCTAAAATATTTATCGTACTACGAACGCCTCCGGTTATTACATCATGTATGTACCTTGATGGCGAGGTAATATTGAAAAAAATATGGCTACTTGGTTCGAATAAATCTAGTAGCGTCAAGTTGGCAGGGTGATGTCATAGCCAAAAGCGAGGCTGCACAAAAAAGCTATTGTGTGCGATCGTGAGACCATCTAGCCGAAGTTGAAGAACGTTGAACTCTTGCGAGAGTCGCAGAGTCAATGCCTGCTATTAGCAAAATTCAACGCCGCTAAAATTTTAGAGCTCTTCAGTGTGTATATATTAAGATGTTAGAACGATCTATCCAAGAGTGTTCTGTCACTGTCTAACGTAAAGGAAAGAGTGCGTTGCTGAGAGACAGAATATTGCAAGTGGTTTATGAGCGGCTATACATAAGAGTGGGTTCAAAAATGACTGGTTATAATATTTATTAGATAATAGCTTTGCCCACGACTGTGCGTGGGCGCGTCGTAAATTAGCTTTTGTTCATAAAGAAGGCATCTTGGTGAACGCTCTGAAATAGATCATTAGAATCTATATTTCAAGCGACACGTAATGTATACTGATTGCGATTTATAGCGAAACAGATAAAAAAAATATACATAATATGTTTCATCAAGGCCATAAAACTACATGACGAGTCTAAAAAACGCAATAAGAAAAAAAATATTAGCTAAACAAAACATGGATTTTGATAAACTGTTATTTTTTAGTCGCCTGAGCTAAGTCTTTATCAGTATTTTACTCCTTTCAATTAAAAGTCCAATTAAGGTAATGAAACAGGCGGCTCGACGTTCACGTAATCGCTTACATTTAGATAGGCGTAACGAAGCCCGCATGGCGCAGGCTGTTGACTTGACATTTGCGCCGCGAACTATTTAACATGACGTCATTGGAAAATGCTACAGAAATGTTAAGGATTCTTTGAAGGAACTTGTTGAAACCAACATTTACTTTAACTAAATGCAATCCCTGTGGGCACTTCCTCGGGGCTTTTTTATTATTCCAGATAACTTAATACACATTTTTTTATATAAAAATGCTTATGCGACTTGTTATCCAAAAGTGGCATTTAATGATATTAAACACATTATCCTCCTTTTGGGCGTTCGGATAAAAAAGTATAATTATTCATGAACAAAGCTATAGATATCTAAGGTGTATTAAATGTGTAAGTATTTAGTAATTTAAATTTCCCAAGTTAAATTTGTCTGCGTTAATTATGCACGTAGTTGTAGAAGATTTTATTTTCCTGAATTGTAGCTGTACTACTTTCTTAAGGAATGTAAGTTGTGTAGGTATACATAATATTATATGAAACTTGAATTTTTGCAAATATTCACTACTTGTACTTCTTTTTAGTTTTAATGTTAAGTTATTTGGATTAGAAATATAATATTCAGCAAGCGTTGTTTGAAATACTTAATCAGTATATGGCATATTCTTTGATCACTTTCATGACTCATATTAAATGGAAATTTCATTTGGGCGTTCGTATTTGATTAGTGATTACTATAGGTTTTATGTATCTGCTTTAATATAATAGGGTATTTTAAAATTAAATGTTTTAAAAACAATGGACCGACTACAAAAAAGTTAAAAATAACACGTTTTTTAAATCATCCTAGGTCAGTCAAACTGTAACTTTTTCTAGAGTCGGTTCATTGGCTTTTTAAAACATAAAATTTTTATTTCATACTTTTCAGTGATCAGATCATAATCGCGAAGATAAACGAAATCAGGCGGAATCTAGGATGTATTAAGTTTGCCGCAAGCAACGCCACATGAAATCGCCGTCTATGTGTTTGTTCATTTTTTTCACCGTTCTCGAAAAAATTACGCAACCGAATAAAATTTAATATACACTCGCGAGCAAAAAATTTGACTCAAGCTGCACGTTAGGGTTTTCCGCCCAATATCTTTTGATGTCAATGTAACGATAAAAAAATATATAATTTTCAGTCATTTCAGTTTCAGCAACTGATTGGAGCCAAGTTTTGCAAAGATGCATGAAAATTGATTAGAAAAATTACAAGGGAAATTTTAAAATAAAAGGCTTATTCTGAAAAATAAGGCTTTTTTTACTAAATTAATATTTTGTATTTCCACCCCTAGCCCTTATTACAGCGTTCAGGCGGTTTGGTTCGGTTTCTGGGGGATGGCATCCCACACCTACATATAGGGATAGGTTTTTTATTTATTTAAACTTAGCCGCTACAAACTCGTTGGCAGTCACTTGCACACAGAATAATAACTCACACCGAAGGATCCGTAAAATAAAAAGCGACATTTAGGTGGACAGATAGCTAAACTCTTTACAATATTTAAAATAGAATAGATTGGAAAGCGCACCAAACAGAGACAACTAGTCTCTAAAATATATTTACACAACCCTAAGAATCTGCGGCAATTATTATATTATTATTAAAATCTATCGCTGACATAGTTAAAAACAAAAATACTTCACACACGTATAATGGAAGAAGAGCAAAAAAACGTTTACAGGCACTGTATTGTACAGTCACCACACGGGATTGTTGAGCCACTATAGAACCCTCTCACAGAAAGTCGACGGAAAATTTTGACGTAATTTCTTTTGAGTGACTTGACGTTGTCATTATGACAGGGTTCTATGGTGGCTCAACAATCCCGTGTGGTGACTGTACCTAAGTGTAAAAATACTTCTAGAATTGCTCCAAATACAGTTTAATTATCCTAGTCCCGCGAGATACAAAATTTATAGAAAGGATTAGGAAGGTTTAGGAAGTTTGGTATGGCTTAAAACTATGAAAAGAGACAAAGTATCTCCATCGTCTTGATTATACTGTTGTAAAGATCGTTTTGACGTTATAATGCAAGAATAACGATGTAAAGGTGAGGCGACATATAGCGCAATTTGAGTACAGATACTTATCAGTCTAACCTATTTGGTTTCTAGTGGCCCTTCTATGTAATTTATTATTCTTAGCATGACAACATGTTCTTCGGCGTCAAGATGTAAATGTGCGTTTTGACATGTTAAATGCCCCCGGGCATTTTCTGCACTTTTTATTAGTCCAATTCTTAAAAAGTGGGAAGTTGAATAAAAAAATATGGATGTACCTAAGTAAAAATATTTCATGCATATTTATTTTAGTTACACGCCCACACCTAATTAGCTTATGTTTATAATAAGTGTATAAGTACAGTCGAGGACAGAATAATGTATACAATTTTTCACCGTGTTCCATTGTAATAAGGTCCAAAAGTGTATACATCTTTCTGTCCTCGACTGTACAGTCAGCTACAAAACCGTGGCCTTCCACAGTTAAAAAAATCATTTCACATTGTCTTTACTCCCCACGATAACGATTGTTAGCTTTTTTATAGATCTTATTACCTTGATAGTAAAGGTGGCCGACTGGTTAACGACGATTGCAATAGAGATACAAACAAAGTAGAGACCTTATTAGAACTATAAAGTGTTTTCACATGTCTGGAGTCAGGATATTAAGATCGCGTGTACATATTTTGGAACTGGATGTTACCATAATTGCGTAGCTAACTGCACTGGTAGTCTATACTAGCAAATTTCACATATTGACGTGCATAAAGATCTTATATATATATATATATATAAAAAAGCCGGTCAAGTGCGAGTCGGACTCGCGCACCGAGGGTTCCGCACAATCTTTTAGGCATGTAAATAGTTAGTAAATCACGGGAATACAATATAAACTACGTCCAGTATAAACTGACACGCAATAAGTATGCTCATTCTTACTTAGTGAGTGTCAGTTTATATTGGAGGACATTTTCATGTGATTTAACCACAAATTAATGGTTTTCGGATTTTTTCCTTTACTTGTGCTACAAGACATTGCTTCTTGCCAAATTTCATGATTCTAAGTCAACGGGAAGTACCCTATAGGTTTTGATTCCCTTGAGATTCCCTTGAATATGCGGCATAAACGGCCGTATCTTTTGATTGCGTTGACTTAGATGTCTGATTTTTTTACTGATCCAAGGGATTACAGACCAAAGTATTGAGAAAAAGGGTCTTGACAGACACACAGACAGACAGACAGACAACAAAGTGATCCTATAAGGGTTCCGTATTTTTTTCTTTTGAGGTACGGAACCCTAAAAATAGCGAGAAAACTCGAGACGGTGGCATCGCCTACTTTTCCGCGCGCCGCGAGCGGCTGGCGAGCGTTCGGCCGGCGGCGGGCGGGCGGCTGCGGCGCGGCGGCGGGTGCGTCGAGTCAAGGTAAGTGTGCCGACGGCCGGGTGTGACCTAGTGTGGCTCCCCCACCCTGCTTGCTGCGTTCTGCACTCGCGAAAGTTCAACGAACTTCTAGTAGAATTCTTACAGGCATACGCGACTGTTACATTACCGGAAAGTTGCCGCAATCGGCGGCGCAGCCTCTCCCTCGCTCGTGCCGCTTGTTGCGCGGGATGCAGGGACGCTGAATAACATATCCTACTTATGGTATGCGCCTCTTTACTTGGCGATAGTTGGCAATATAGCCAACATATGCTACGGGTACTGTTGCTGTTGTGGAAATGACTATGTAACTTGTATTTCAATAATCCAATTTACGTTATAAGTTCCTTCTCCTCGTTTATAAATTAAAATAAAATTAATCTTACCATAAATATTTTTAACTTAACATAGTATAGAACAAAACTTACAGATTTTTAATGGAGAGGAGCTAAATTAAATTTTTGTTACTATAATTTTGTAGTTTCTCAGATTGAAATCTGAACGTTTAGTGTCATTTATTGGTAAAAATAATGCCTTAGGCGCATGCATGGTCGTCGGGGTAACGGACTGGACCAAGTGAAACTGGTGAATGACTTCACATACCTTTATTACCACTTGAAAAATAAATTACGTTAGGTACCCGGTTCCCTTACTTTAATTGTAGGAGTTAAGATTTCTGAAGATTTTAAAAATTTCTAGAAAGTGCCAATTTTGATAAATAGTCTAAATATAACAAACCTAAAAATAAACCGCATGATTTAATTATTATAAGCTTTTATACCTTTAAAACACATAATCACATTCACAAATATCGAAGTTTCTGGAAAAAACATTTCCAAACTTCCAAACTTGTTTTCTTGTAAGAACACAAATGGAGCAAATGTGTTTTTTCCTCTTAAAATTACCAACGCAGTGAGTCGTGTCGGAAACAGCATGAGTAAGAGTGTAGGAAAAGAAAGGGGTTTAACCGAGTCGGAATTATATGTTAATTCGGTTTATTATGTCACAGCGGAGCGGAGTTTGGTGAATCACCGTGCGCCCGCGCCGCCGCCGCGTATGCGTCTCTACCGTTACCCGCCTATTACTTTCTACGAAAACAACTTTGGATTTTGATTAGATAAAAAATATAAAGTGATATGGAACTATACAAGCAACTAAACGTACGCGGACGATTTATATAGAAAAAAATAGAAACATTATTTATTGATACTAATTTAATTACTGGTCAGAAGCAGCACCATAATCTTATTTTATTTTATTCTATTTAATTTGCTGCTTCTGACCAGTAATTAAATTAGTACCAATAAATAATGTTTCTATTTTTTTCTATATAAATCGTCAGTTAGTTCCAAGGAAATTCCCGTAGATGATGTTGGTTCTAAGACATCATCTACGGGAATTTCCTTGAAACTAACTGGAGTCTTGCTATTCCAAATGTTGACTAGAATTGACGTCATTGAGGCAATCTATGCAGGTCCAATGCGTCAGTAAACTTAGTCACTAGGCAAATAGGACTCTTGTTTGGTAAACAGCAAGCCTAAGCCGGTTTAAAAAAAAACACAACTACGGTGAACTTTGCTTTATTAATAGTAAACACAGACTACTTTGTATATCACGTTCTATAATGGTTAGTTTTTATTTGAAAAATGAAAAAAAATGAAAATATTTATTGAGACACAGAGTAAATAGATTACATGTAGCAATATCCAGTGGACCCCAAACTAGGCTAGGCCTATTTGGTCAATTTGCCACCTTTTTAGGGTCCCGTACCCAAAGCGTGCCAATGGAAGCCTATAACTAAGCCTACGATGGCCGTCCGTCCGTCCGTCTGTCATCGGGCTGTATCTCATGAACCGTAAGCGACTTTACGTTGCTATTTCAACTGTCTACCTGTTATTGGTAGACAGTTGAAATTTTCACATAGTGTGTAATTCTTTTATCGTTTTATACAACAAATATAATAAAAATATAATAAAATAAAAAATTTAAGGCCTTACAAGAAGCGTGATGTTTTCTCGACCTTAACAATCGCTGTATCTCTTGTCTTGTAGTTTTATGTACGGTGTTACGGAACTCTTCGTATGCGAATCCGAATCGCAATTGGCCGGTATGGCTTGGAGACGGTAAACACGCGCGCAGGCTCCCTGATGGTGGGCGGGCTCAACCCAAGGACAATATGGACATAAGCAATCTCAAGAATGCAAAATTTTCAATCTTGAGATAATGGGTTGCCAACTCTGAGGACCAAGATGAAATGTCCCTCTAATTAAACCTGCTCTCTTACCCCCGCACTAAAACATAGGTAAGAACTGCTGCTTGGCAACACCTTATCAGAAATATATAGTAGTAGCGATCCCGATGGACAATACACAAAACTTAGGCTTAAAAACTCAATTAGACTATTGGGTCTAGATGTGTAAAGTCATTTAACAGCTCTATATTCTACAGTTTACTTTTTATTAATGTTTGTCCAATCTATTTGGGTAACAAAAGCGGTGCAGCCTGCGGTTGTTCCAGAATATTCTACGTAGGTACTTAATGTCACTATGACAGCGAGTTGGAGATTAACTTAATGATGTTTATTTTAGAATACTTAATATATTTCGTTGCTATGTATTTTGATATAAATATTGACGTTGCATTGTAATGTTGGTACGGCTAGGCCAGTAATGGTAGCGAGCGAGAGCGGCGGTGGGCGGCCGCGGTAACGGATCGGGGCCGATGAACGTAGCTGGCCTTATTCCGGCGAACTATCGCAAGCGAGAAACGTACTTTCATTGTCACCTCACGGTACGCACTGGAAATACGTAGATTCGCTGCTCCAGCATCTCACGCGGTTCTCACCCGGAAGCCGAGGCCGAGGAAAAAATTTAGAGCACTTTCTTGGCAGCGGCAAGTCCCTAGGCATATAACTGTGTGAAACTCAGGGAAAGTGTGGCACTAAATAAAAAGTTTTTGAAAGAGTTGTAGCCATTAGTAAATTTAAAGAACTGCTCCGAGCCATCCCGCAACAAAAGACTACCGCTAAAAAAGTAACAGTTGGAAACGGTTACAGAAAATGGAGAACCCGGTGTAATTGTATAAAGATGCAGATTCAATTTAACTAAGAAATAAAAAAAAACACAAAATATTTAACAATTTAAACACATTTTAACATTGTTTAATGATAGACACACAACAAAGCACAATTATATTTTCTATGCTGTATTCCAAGGCTTTGCGGGTTCAAAATACCGAGAAAGGTCTCCCATATTCTGACCCGAAGCCTTTTTCTACTATCCGGCTTTAGTTACCTATTTCGCACAACAGATGTTATCAGCGGCACAAAACCCAGGCCGTTTACCTTCCAAATAAAGAAGATTATTCTCTTGAGCGTTTTAGCTTTAAGTAAAGGTCGATATCTTGCAACATCTATGGCCCGAGGTCAGCTACGGTATACTATTAGAGTTTTGGTCGGTAACAATGGCGCAACTGTTGCCACGGCGGTAAGTCGTTGACCCCGCGACCGAGACAAGTGCTTGCATTCGCGTTGCAGCGTCGACGCTTCCAATCTCTTTTGGCTGCCCCGAGCGCCGTCGGCGGCGGTTGTGCAGAGCGCTGACGGTTCCACCTAATACATAAAGGCAGAAGATTAAAAGTACCCTGGTTTTAGACAGTTACGAGTTTGTTATGCTACAATACAAATACATTATACCTAATTTTTTGAATTCTTCATTACTAACGGAACCGTTTATTTCAAACATATATACAAAATTATCGACAATTAATAAATAATAACTTAAAACAAAAACCCTTTCATAAATAAAACCCAAACACAACTTCGTCAAATATGTTTTCATAAATACCTATCGGTGTTAGTCGAATGTGTAGATGTAATCGACTTAATTTCCATCAAATATGACCATGGATGCGAGTAGCACAAAACCGACCGTCGTGGAGATCTTAGGGAAGCCCCAAGTCCAGCAGTCTTTCGGCTGATATGATGACGACTGTGAAGTTGTTTCCCTCTTTTGATATTATCTCTGAATAGGTACTTGTATCCGCTAATACCTATTTATTTTTACCAGCTATATCTAAATACTTGATGATTGAAATAGTAGATTGTATTACAAGGGAGAAAAATGCAATATTTCATCGCGGGTTAGCGTGTTGAATCCCGAACGAAACGATGGACTACAGAAGATCCCGCTACGCTCGGGTTTCTAATATAGAATCCTGAGCGTGGTGAGGGATTCAAACCGCACGCCCGAGATAGAAATCATTTAGCTACCGTGTAATACACTATTCTTTTCACTTCTATGTGAAAAACTATTCATCCAATAAGTAAGTAAAATACCAGTAGTTATGAATTATACATTTAATCAAGGAAAACAAATAATTACATAATATAAACCAAAAGTTAAAAATGTATAGTGTTATGTGGTGTTCTTTTTTCATAGTTTCTTATATCTGTGATTTTTCTAAACGAGGAACTTGACATTAGGGATCAAAAAAATTTTTAACAAAAAAAAAACCGTCTTCAAAAACCGACTAAAAAGGGTTAAATAAAGATCGGCCTCCTAAGAGTCCTAAGAATTTCCTATTTAGTGCCTAATAGGTACATGAAATATATCGAAGTCGGTGTACAATAAGATACACAATAGGAATGACACCATGATTCTTGCCACCGACTTCGATATACATATTTCATGTACCTATAGGTATTAGGCACTGAATAGGAAATTCTTAGGACTCTTAGAATGCCGATTTTTATTTAAGCCTTTTTAGTCGTTTTTTGAAGACGGTTTATTTTTTTGTTAAAAATTATTGTTTCGCTTTTTTGTGATGCACCTAATATTATTAGGTACCTATGTGATAAAGTACATAAACATCACATTAAGAAACAATAGCCTAATACCAATTTCTCATCACCCTTATCAAAATGTCGCTGTACAGGATGCAGGGCCGTTAATCATTGAGGAGTTCTCCCGTTACTTCACCATCAGTTGCACTTCACCACATGCATTATAATCAGTGTAAGAATAGCTTCATGTTCTTAATAAAGAAATCTCATTGCTGACGTCAATTACTTACGACTAAGAAGTTCCGGTGGTCATTTCTGGTCTTCATCATCAGTTCCTATTCACCAAGAGGTGCTTTTGTAATGCAATTTCTTAAGGTCTTGCAGGTAATATCAAAATCGCTGTATGTGTGCCTATAACTTTTGAGGAGTTTCCTCGATTCCTCATAGATCCCATCATCAGATTCTAATTTCGCGATAATGGGACCACCTCGGAAGTATACCCTTACAAACAAAAAAAGAATTTTCAAAATCGGTCCACAATTGACGGAGTAATCGCGTAACAAACATACAAAAAAAAAAGCAACATACAGTCGAATTGAGAACCTCCTCCTTTTTTGAAGTCGGTTAAAAAGGGCAGGGCAGAAATGAAAAATGAATACATATATATAAACGGGTTAGAAAAGCATTTTTATCCTTCACTTCTACTGAGTCGAAGAATAACCGGCGAATTTACGTCGTCCGTCATTTATGCGTAATTGACGGGTCTCCCTCGCTACAAACTAGCTTTTGCCCGCGACTTCGTCCGCGTAGAAGTCGTTTATTGTTTTTACCCCGGACACTATCAAATTGTCCGGGATAAAAAGGTGCCAACCCAGGATAACAACTACCTGTGTGACAATTTCATCCGAATCCGTTCAACTATTTAGGCGTGACTGAAAAATACATCCCAACCTTATTTAGCGTCGTCGCTCGGGTCGAAACCAAATTTTCATCGATTTTCTATACAAAAACATAAAAAAAGAGAAAACAAAAAAAATATCTATAGCTGGTGTTCGAACCCACAGTCTTTGCGTAGTATGCTAACGCTCTAACCATCAGCCTGATCAGACGGCGACAGCCGCCCCGTAATTACAAACCATTGCGCCGGAAATCTTTTTGCGTGAAAATACGGGGAAAACGAATTTTCCCAGACATGAGACCTAGCTAGATCGGGTAGATTTTCCAAAATCGCCGCAAGTTTCAAAATTGTCCGAAATCCCATACAAACTACCATCTCCCATTTCATCCCCTTAGGGGTAGTTTATCCAAAATCGTCTAAATTAGGTAGTTTTTTATTATTTGTTAAGAGTAGTCTTTACACAAATTTCCATGTTTTTAACTCCAAAAAGGACCAACCTCCCATGCAAACTACCATCCCCCTTTCATTCCCTTAGGGATAGGTTTTCCAAAATCGCCGAAACTTGTTTTTTTTTATTCGATACCAGTAGCCTATATAACAATTTTCACGTTCCTGACAAAGTGTCCAAACCCCTATACAAACTTTAACCCCCCATTTCAACCTCTTAGAGGTAGTTTATCCAAAATAGCTGAAAGTAGTATTTTATATTTGTAAATAGTAGCCTTTATACCAATTTCCACGATTCTTTCTTCAAAAATGGATGACTCTCATACAAACTTCCAACCCCTTTTACCCCCTTAGCGGGCGAATTTTGAAAAATCCTTTCTTAGTGCACCCTTAGAGCTCATAAGGAACCCACGTACCAAATTTGGAATCTCTAGACTTAGCGGTTTGGGCTGTGCGTTGATATGTCAGTTAGTCAATCAGTCAGTTTCTTCTTTTATATATTTACCCCCTTACTAATAAACGTTGAGTAACGGCTGGGTAGTTATACAATGCTTTGTCCTTATCTGTCGAATTCAAATGTCACAATGACAGATAAGGACAAAGCATTGTATAACTACTCAGCCGTTACTCAACGTTTATTAGTAAGGGGGTTAGATAATAAAAAATATTTATTAATTTAGGATTATTTATATATTAAGTAATAAGGTGGTAGCTTTACTTGTTGATAAAACATCGAGCTAGTTGTACTATTTCTACTTAAATAAAATGAGAATTCTATTATTTTATCGTACTGGTCCATACTTTTTATTTGTAGTGAGTTAACCGTGTCCCTTGCCTGTGCAGTCCGCACGATTTTCCTATTTTTCTCTAGGTTCGTAGCGGCGAGTGAAAACAGCAGTATCGTCGGACGTCATTCCACTTTTCCGAGGCGTCAGCGGCGTACAACGCGACTATTATAGCTGGAGCTCGGTGGTTGGTCTGAGTTGGTCGCAAAGTGAGATCGTCGAGGAACCAAGGGGAAGTAAGATAGACCTAGCACGCCTGGCGAGCGGTATCCGCAGAAGCAAGCGACACCGCGTCGCCGCCGTTGCAATTTCGCTGCAGCGAGCAGTAGGTAAGTGTGTCAATGCACTCTAATCACCTCCAATTTTCTCTCCTATTACTCATGTCAAGTTCACAGCTTGATACAAGAACAAAACATACTTAAAAGCTTTTTCAGTTCATTGGCAAAGTTAAAATAATCAACTAGCGTATACATTGTAAATTTATTTCCAAAAGGATAATATTCGTCACGACGTTTTAGAATACGACATTTTTTGCAGCACGTTTAAAATCAATTGTAAGTAACAGTACTTTAAAATTATCATTTAATTAAAAACGGGTCGCAATTTAATTCCTTTGACTCGGATAAGCAACGGTATCGCAAGGAAGCGTGGGAGGAAATTGCGACAGATGCTCAAACATTATACGCATAATAAGCATTTATCGAGTCAAATTATAGGTTGGAGATAATGCCAACGTAGACATGATTGAAACACGAAGTCTGTGATTTAATTAATGAAGAGCAAAAAGCAAGTTCGATACCCTATCTCGTTTTCATTGGCGTGCCGCGTGTGCCACGGGCAGTAATTACGACTTTACATTTTCTTCGCCTCGCTTTTACAAGCGTCGTTATTTATTTCACATGCTCTCGAGAAATATCCGCCAAATGCGGCTAATCTGCGGATTGGAAATGTATAATTAACTATCTTTTACGGTTTGGCAAATTTCAATAGAGTGAAATGCAATTGCGCTATGCCGAATAAATTATTTTGGTTTAATTGAAATGTATATGATTAATCCAAATACTTACGTAGCAAAATATAAACGCAAGTGTAATCGTAATCATAGCGTGGCAAAATGTATATGATGGCATAATTTGTCGCCGTATCGTGCATCGAAGGGTCAGAGCTGTCAGGTGGGTTGCCGCAGCGTCGAGTTTCCTATCCGTATCTAGGCGAGCGACAGTAGCGGCTTGCGAAAGTGCACATAATTGTATCGGCGCTTTAGAAAGGGGGTTATGAGTTTGTAGGTGCAACGAACCCGCGTGCATTTCCTCGGGAAGATGCAGTGGGTATGGAAAGCGTGCGATTACAGGAATCGACGACACGTTGGCCGCTCGTCACGGCTCTCGCGCGCTGGATAAGGCGAAAAGTGAAAATAATTGGACGTATGCAGACGCTGCGAGCACCTTTTCAATGGAAAACTCCATATGTATGTTTTTCAGAGCATTCATTAAAATATAAGTGTCAATAAAGTTGATGAGTTGAGTTGAAACGTACATTGATCATGAAGATCGATTTCAAGCACTTTAAATTACTTACAGTTGGTTACACGCCAATAAATTTATACATCTGCAGGACCAGGCGTCTTTAATTCAACAAAAAACTCCTCACCTGGTGAATATTCAACTAATTTATTTGATACAGTAAAAAAAGGTCAGTCTATTATGATAATAGTGCAACTGTTCTTTCGACGATGTGTGGTATAACGGGGCCAAAGGGTTACGCTGCCATATGCGCCGAGTGGCCCAAATACCGGATATGGGTTAAGTAATCACGGGTTTTTTTTTTGCATCCTCTATTAAACACCTTTCTTTTGTTAGTCGCATAACAGTACATGTGAGATAAAAAATGTGAACATTTGCGCGGTTGAGCGAAATGTTAATTGAATACTTAGCTTACAAATCGTCGTCACCGAAATCGCTTATTGCCTCTGTCAATTTAATTTTTTGCTCAATATACTTGCGTTTATTTTTATGTAACTAGATATATACATTGTGCTAGGAATCACACGTGACTTCGTCTTACACTCTCAATCAACACTTTGCCTTATTGTGATCGTAACTGTATTCCGAGCAGCCAACAATGTGACAACGAGACATCACATTTAAACAAAATATCGTTTGAAACCACAGGATGCTCCCGACTGTTAACAGTAAACAAAAGTAAAGGTCTTCTCCTAATCATATTGTGCTTAATCCTCAAATTCGTCACAGATACCTACAATAAAAACAGCTAGTCATATATCTCATAGCATTGTTCTTTACAGGTCCGTTCGTTCTTAGAATTGGTGTAGCATGGGTCTACACCAGTCACTGTTATTTCGTAACGGTTTTCTCGTGACGGCAAAAGTGCATTTTTGTTAAAAACTGCAGAGTGGGTGTGACGTCACAAAGCATTATACAACGTGGCTGCTGGCTCCCGTTACTCGCACAAAAGGGCCCGTAAACAAAGGACGACCACAGAGTAGCTGCCGAATACGTATTGTTCTCGAGGGGCAAGTCAATCAATCGGCCGATGAAACAATAACGCTGAAAATATCACCCAGGCCAATTATGACGTATGCAGGTCTATGGTATTACTTTTAAAAACTAAAATAAATAAATAAACAAATAAATTGTAAGGTTTGATCTTTCGAAACGCGTAAGAAATACCTACCTGAGTTCTTTTATATATTTCTAAATAAACATGTAGGTAGGTACAAGTGCACATCTAAGTTAACAATACGATTTATAAAAAAAAATGCATTCTTAAACCATATGTATTCAGCATAATCTATGCAACATAACTTATGTATGATTTATGATTTGTACAAATATAATTAAATTATGAAAGAATTATACTGCATACCGTTTATTGTTCTGCATCATGACAAATGATAACTATTTTAAGGTTAATTTTGCCTAAGGAAACTAGGTATTACTACCTGTCATTTTAATCGTCAAATAGAGTAAAAAGCTCAACGATGAAGAAATAGTAAAATCTTAAAATTTAATTCGTGGCCTTGGATTTTACAAATCGCGAGGTACCAGCAATAAACTCATTTGCATTTTTTAAATATGCTTGTGTTATTTGTTAGTCATTACGGCAGCCTTAGCCCAGCCTTGAGGTTCAAAATCATTTTTTATTAGACCATAACTATCCACATAGATTCTGTTCATTCCCGTGGCCCCAATACTCAGAAGCGCCCACAAAAAGGCCGCATCAAAAGTGAACGCATGCCTTAACTAGTAGTAAAAAAAAGTAAAAATAACGGTACCGTTACAATCCAGAGGGGAACGCGTCCCAAACTGGAAAGCATTGGCTTCGACAATCCAACGTTACTGGGAAGAAGGAGTCATTCACGCAGGCTATATTTACTGTGAGGTTTCTACAATCTACATATTCTTTGTTAGGTCTATTTTAAATTGCATGATTATAAAATTCCCACTCGTGTTAATCTTGCATTATAATTATGTTGATGATTTACTGGATATATTTTGCGTTGACTAAATTCCAAAAGTTCTCCTCTTTTTGCGTCGGTAGTTAAAAAAATATTTAAACAAGTAGATTCATTTTAATTTGTTTTTAATTTGAATTTATATTTAAATACCTGTCTACTATAATATAGTTACCTAAGTTCTTTTTTGTTTACTAACCACATTGGGACCGATTTTGATTATTATTTAAGAGTTACAGTTCCATACATATTGACTTGGACTTGCTATCGCAAGGTTTTCCAGATTTGATTTTGTATGGGTTATTCCCGAATGTCCCTATAATCCCGATTCTGCTTCTACGTTGGGTTCTGAGACTGCACGCTATAAGTTTGAACTTAAGACTTAAACTAGATTGAATTGTTTTCTTGCAGGTGGCTCTTAGTATACGTAAAAGTTGAGTACTTTAAAAGCATAGTTAGAATGAAAAAGAACACATTGCAAAATTACGGCCAATCCATATTGATACCTACAACTCATCGAAGAAAAAAATGTGAATTCACTTTATAAACCACGGGCTCATAAAATGATCTATGGGAAAAATGTTTGAACATGTGCATAGACATAAATAATAACCTACCTGAGGACATTAGGTTACTTGGGGGAAATAGTTTCAAGTATAAATTGACTACCTGGCTCTTAGACCGTTGTTTTTATACCATTCAGAAATATTTAAATCGTGACTGACATTTTTAATTGTTAATTTTAATTGACTGACATTTTAATTTTAATTTAATTTTTCCCTTATATTTGAATATTATTGATTGTGTTATTGTTATCATATTTTTTATATTTTGTAATGATTGTCTTTGGTATTTAATTTAATTTAATATTATTTTAATTGTATCGCTTCGACAAATGGTTTTGCACGCCTGCATGCAGGCTGAATACACTTGATATATTTAAAAATTAATGTAACATCTGCACAACTGTATTCTGAGCAAATAAATTCTTTGAATCTTTGAAATAAAAGTCAATGGTGAATTTTTTTTAGAGATACGAAACACAAATATCGTTCTGATTCCGACACAAAAACAGTTACATATTTTTTTAAAGTTGATGGTTCTTAATATTCGAGTCGCTAATATCAGCATACAACTATAAATTCTAACGATACCTCATTGTTGACAACCCTTAAGTAATTCAATTAAGGGTTGCGACTGATTACGACGAGTTACGGTTGTCATCTTTATCATATTTAGCATTATACATATTAGTAGTAAAATGTTATCATTATTCTTTGATTACATCTGTTTAATCACTCCTCCATTAATTAACCGGCTAACCCAAGGCGAGTAAATTGACAGCATTTTATATATTTCTGTGTGCCGCACTCAAAAACGATAATTATTTTTTGTTTGATTAAAGTTGCTGCGTTATGATATAATATATTCTATTGCTATAGCAAAGAAAGTGACAGCAGCAACTTTAATCAAATTTAAAAGTCTCTAAGTGCGGCCGTATGTCATGTAGATTATGCTGATACAGTCGTTTCAATACGCAATATATCTCTCCCCTACCATTAAATTATTTAATTATGAGATAAATCCCATATCTCCAGAAGGTTTAAATCGGTAGATAATAAAAATAGGCTGTTAAAAAATTGAAATTTACATAATAATTTGAAACGTTTTGTACTTGCATAAAACCTCAGAATTACTTAAATCATTACTTTTCCGCTGCACTCAGCGTCCAAAACGAGAATAGAGCCTGCCAACGACCTTTTTATGTAGGATACATAACGAACTCGCTTCCTGGACAAACTGGCTTCGCCGCCCGAACAGCCTGCAGGATATCTCGTTCTTGATTTTGGAACAAACAAGTCAAATTCATCAAAACTAGGCACAAGAAAATGCAATTTAAGTTTATCTTCTAAGTACTAGAGATTAAATTGGCGATGAACGGATTGCGAAACTTTAAATCATCTTAATTACAAAAATGATGAAAACCAAAATATTATAAAGTGACTAATTAATATTACTTTTTACAGTATATTTTTGTGTGCTAATACGAGTAGGATGTGAGTTTTATTTTAGAGATAAAGCTTGACCACTTTGATTAAATATTTCTACCTTTAAATTATTTAATAATTACAGTTACTATTTGCATGGAAAGCAAAGAAAAAAATACACCTACTTTATTAATAAAATACGGTACCGTTAACTATAGCAATTTTGCCTAAACGCTTTGCATGAGTTTTATTTTAAGTAGGTATCTAACAAGAATCAATTAATTATTTCGATGCATGTGCAAGTTATTGGGCCAAGGCCATTATCACGGATAGGCAGTGTTGCCACAGTTGACGGTACCAACATACATTATCACTGTCCTATTTTTTAAATGGACGAACATCCACGCAATCGGCAAACAGGCGATATCGGGGGATGTAGTTTTACATCCGAGTTAGATTGAACAGGTCCAGAGGGTATCGTTAATGACTACAATAACGAGGGAGACAAAAAGTGACTTATAAAAAAATCCCTGAGTGGAATCTCGTTGGTACGCTTATTCCCGAAATGCCAATTTCGTACCCTTATTGCAAAAAGCTATTATCTGATTGTTTTAATTTACTTTTATATACCATACCGATCGACTCGTCTCGTCACGGCAAACCTACAGATAATTGGTTTTTGCAATAAGGATACGATTTCAGATTCTCGATATACTGAAATTCTAAATTAAAAAGCAAATCAACGTATTGTTACGTAATATTTTAAATTCTGGGATATCGGGACTGATCGGTAATTAATGTCTTTTGAAAATTTTATTTCACCTGGTCTGCTGGTAAGCAATGAAATTTTGTTCTGACTTGTTATGCCGCGCCCGACTTGGCAGTTTTATTTGTCTGATTGATTTTTGGGGTACCATTTGAAAGTCGTTTTATGTCATTGGGTATCAGCAATGTCAGCTTAATTTAACGTAATTTGGTGGCCTTACCCAACTTATATGGTGATTACACCAGTAATAATGATCCTTAGCCTGTTACTTTTTATTGTGTGTAGGTACCTATTGACTTCACAACAATAAAAAGGTCGATAAGAAAAAACTGCCAGGTTAAGGATGAATCAAAATGAAGAACATAATATAATAAGCTAACCCAGCTACATCTTTTGTTTATTTTTCTATGTACATTTTGCCACCGTGACTGATAATGCTAACCTAAGTGGGTAAAATTTAAAAATTTGATTTACACTTCTAGTAAGTAACTCTTTCTATCTCGGTTGTCATCTGTTTTGTGTTACACAAAATATTTATGTATGAAGTTATACAATGTCACCTAGGTTAGGTGGTTTACCATAGGTGTCCACTGTGACGGAAATTCCTTATTAAAATGTATATATGTAACATGTATGTTAGGGAACAAACCTTATGCGCGCCAGACCATTGTGTCATCTCAGAAAAAAATGTATTTAAAACGTATTTTAATAAATATTACACAATATTACATAATATTACACGCGGTTAGCCCAGTTGGTAGTGACCCTGCCTACAAAGCTAGCGGTCCCGGGTTCGAATCCCGGTATGGGCAAATATTTGTGTGATGAGCGCGAGTATTTGTTCCTGAGTCATGGATGTTTTCTGTATATTTAAGTATGTATTTCTTTATATAAGTAAGTATATCGTTGCCTGGTACCAATAGTACAAGCCTAGAGCTTAGTTTGGGTCTAGGTCAATTTGTGTGAGATTGTCCCTGATATTTATTATTATTATTATTATTTTAGTTTTGGTCGCTGTGTTGTTGCTAATACATGTCAAGCAATTAGAATCAGTTGATCTCATGAAGTAAGTAATCTAAGGGTGCTCGTCACACGTCATCAGTTTGTTGGTACGGTTCCACGCCACCGCGTCGACTTTCTCGATCATCAGTACTCTTTCTTCATTGATCGATGGAACACTGTTCCGGACCACGGGTTTGCTTTTTACACGACAGCGGAAGAGTTGCGGTTGCCATGGCGATCATTCTTGATGAGCTTTCCTATTTAACTCCAAGTTGATTCGAAAGCATTGCAACTTGTTTTTCTGAAGTTATTAAACGTATTCTTAAAATGCAATAAATAATAAATTTATAGTGATTTACGGCAAGATGACAATAAAGAGAAAAGTGACAATAAAGAGATTAAGAATACCAAAAAATTGGGTTCAAATTATAAAAAAATGTCTAGCAGGCATTCTAAGTTATCGATTAGATAGAAAATAGTCCTTATATTATGACCTGAATCAAGCTTCAAATAAATTTCAAGAGATAACGAACTGACGAGTTAGCTATATAAAGACAGAACTTTTGTGGACATACATGTGTCTAATTATGTATAAACAGATGACAGCAGCTGCTAACATTCATCTTAAACAAGCACCGTGACTTGTTTGCGTCAATTTTGTTCTGGACCATTTACTAACAGCGCTATACTCAAAACAGCAACTTTCAAATGAATTACTTATACTAATTTATTTCATTTCATTTCAAAAAATTGCAAAACGTCGCACAAAGTCAAACGTCACTGGAAGCTATGAGAGAACATCAATGTCAATAACCTAAGAAAAATTACATAAGCCGCGCGGAGGCGGCGCGTTGCGTAGCGATCGCATCGAACAAGGCATCGCGCGGTAATGAGGGGGTGGAATTAATAAAATGCAACAGGCGTGCGATATGACGAGTAATCGGACACGTCAGTACTTGAGTTTGGGACGTCTTAAGTGTGACGAATTACTGGTAATAAGTACTACAATGTTTGTCGGAATGCGACTGTATTATTGTACCGTTATAATTATCAAGTCATTTTTAAAACAGCGACTCCTGATGAAAACGGTTCTGATAAGCTAGATTTATTTGATTGCTGACTAGTTCTATGATTCCTATATAGTGCTTTCACCCGAGTTTTTCCAGTGGTTTGTAAGTAGCACTGCGGGCGGCGGCGGGCTACGCGGGCGCATCAGCGCGAAGAAAAGTGGCGCGCACTGCTTCTCTCAGCCTCAGCGGCGCGCGCGCCGGCGCCGCGCATTGCTAGTAGGAAAGTTGCTTATGACGTCGGTAAGTGTCACGTTGAACCAACGTGAACCGCGAGCCGCGTACCCGCCTGTCCTACTCGCAAAATTGTCATTCTATCAATCCGTCAATACGACACTATCTTTGACATCTGACGGGTACACCCGCAACGTTTAAGCAACACGACGCGCTGTTACCGTTGTACGGTATAATATTTGACCTGATGAATCACTTAAATAATGACTGACATTATTTTAAATGATCCCAAAACGCAGATTCGATTCGGCAGTTATCACTTATTATTTTAACATTTAAATGCGATGTTTATATCGATTCTTTGACAGCGATGAAGTCATATTTGCGTCGTTATATTCGACTGAATATCGTTTTTGTAATTTGAAGTGTAAATGAATCACAATATTCCTTGATATAAGCTCTTAATATTGCTCAAAAAATAAAGCATAAAAATCAATTACTTTTCTTTAAATAAGGTTAAACAACCGCTCAATTTAAGAACAAAATCATTTAATTTTGATTAATTACATAGATTACAGATGATTTGACAGATCTGTGAGTCAACCTTAAATGCTTACAGAGCTCTCTTACTTAAACAAACCGTAATTTTACCCCATCAGATTGAAAAGAGCGATATTTATTAATCTTCATCTTGTTCGTAGTTCCGGGGGCGGCGCAAGCGCGTGACGCGAGTCGTCGGCCTCTAGCTGGGTAAGGGTAGGCGCACACATGTCGTTTTGAATGATTTTCGTACTTTGTAGTCTACCTGTTGGTTTGAAATGATAAATGCTCTCTTTGTAGCACGGTCTGCTCCCATGTGTTCCAGTTGAGTGCTTTGGACACTATGTTTAGTTCAGCGACGATTTCGGTTTTTTGTGGAGTTTCCAGTTGCCATCGGATCTCTGCGTCAGGCCAAAAATTATACAAATAATTTTTATTTCAGCCACCAAGACCTTATTCTCTTCCCTTAGAGTCAGCGTCCGTCCAGGCTTCGCATCACATTCCTATATTAAAAGTGGATTTATTACGGTCTTGTAAATGCAGATTTTCGTGCTTTTACTGAGAAGCCTGGATGCAGAGTTTTGTGGGTGATCTGTTTCCTTTTCCTAGGTATTGGTGGTATTGATAGTTGCAGCCTGAGATTTCAATTTGATCATATTTTTTGTATAGACGTTGTCCCCGATATAAAGTCCTGGAGGTTACCATAATTGATGTTATAACGTCTCAAATGGAGATACACTTATTTTCGTGGATAATTCTTAGGTCTACTTTTACAATTTCCTTCGTGAACGGTGATAATTTTGTAATAAAAAATCAACCTGAATTGGGCATATGGTTTAGCATTTATTTTACTACAAATCTGTACTGTTTTGTAATTTACCTTCCACAATCTTATTCCTCCTTTCCTATTATCAATTATCATACATGAGAAATCTCGGGGTACCGCTGTACGCTAGTGATTCGATACCGATTAGTATCGTTTCTGAATTACTATCAACCTAGTGGAAAAAGTAATATAAATAATATATTAAATTGTACATTTACACCCATATCGCTAATTCTGTATTAACTACTTAATAAGGCACTATAGTTACTCGAATCTGATATCAAGCCTCTTTATATAATCAAGCTAAAGCTATAGATAATATAAAAAATTGAAAGTTTTTTAATGCTGTTTAGGAGTATTATTAATTATATTTAAACATAGTTGCATTGATATTTTTTATCTATACAAAAAAATAAAATGTATAAAATATAGGTATAAGTTAGTATATAATAACGAGTATAAGCAATCAACAAAGTCATATTTATACTATAAGTGCCCCTCACATATAAAAATTGCTGCGGCCTCCAGGGTCCATGATGATCTCATAGCCTTAAGTTAATACCTGTACGCACATTGTGAATAAGCAATAAAGTATTGAGTATTGAGTATTTTGCTACGTCACTGGCGTTCTAGCCCCTTCCTTCCCGAGATTATATCCTTCCAATTTCTTAATACTGCGTCGTAAATTAAACGCAGTGTGGTTTTAGTGGTGGCAGCTGAAAGAAGGGTAATGCGGTCAGCCTATGTATGTATGTAAGTATGTATGTGACCGAAAATCGGATGTTCCACTCTAGCTCCAATACTACCGAACCGATTTTAATAAATGCAGTGTCATATGATTCGTCAAGAACGTGCGAGTGTCACAGGCTATATAAAAACTGTAAAGGTACGTCATACTAGTCGCCAATCGGGTTCTAGTGGTTGAAGCTACGTTAGGTTATCAGGTATGAGGAAGGCAAACAGGCACACACGCCACCAGAGGGCCTAGTGCAAGTATTACAACGTTTTTTACGTCTCGATCGCGTTTGCGTAAAAGTGTCACTTTGTATGGATCTGTCAAATGTTTCGAATACGCGCCGCAAGGGGCGCTGTCACACTTCCATACTAATTGAGACTAAACGCAAACGCGATCGAGACGTAAAGAACGTTGCAAAACTTACACTAGGCCCTCTGATGATAAGTGGTCTCTGAAGCCCATAAACATTTGCAATCTCAACAATGCAAACGCAGGACTGCAATGTTGCCAATCCTGAGGACTAAGATAAAATACCTCTATGCCTTTCATTCTATGTTGTATTTGGTTCTTGTCTTACTATGCAGTTCGAGTATCGTGCCGGCCGGTATGCGCGCACCCTAACGCGGTGTGGTGGCGAAATAGAGGTCATTGACAAGGCTAGCTCACGCCCCGCCGAGGTGCGAATCATTTCAATTCAATTAACAACACTTTTTGCTCCAAACTAGGTATTAGGATTATTTACCTAGTTGCTAGAAATAGGGTTACTATACGTTACGTTTTTAAAGGATGTAATTTCATTATGTTATAAGCGTAACGTAACGCAATCAAAAACAAAAGGTGGAATCCTGCATTGTTAATGTCATTTCGATTGTTATATCAGTATTTCCACCATGATAAATATTTTTTGTTACTGTAAAACAATTGAAAGAATCAAATCAACATTTAAGCATCATACATACGTATAAAAGTTATTTATTAAACAATTCAAGATATTGCAACCATATTAATAACAAATTAAACTAAATATTGTATATACCTATTATCCATAATTTTAGGTTCTAATTGATTGATATAATGCAACTTATTTAGCTCTCTCTAAAATCAATTCCGTTGTGATTATTTCAAACTAGAATCTCCGGGAAATAAACAATAGTGAAGATCAAAAATTCAAGCGAGTACCACAAAAAAAAATTCGAGATTCAATATTTTAATTAAATAAAAAACGCCGAGCGTGTGGGTTTTGCTATTAACATCCGGGCTTCTACAAAATTGCGTCTCTCATTACTATTTTGGCACCGTTTTATGATATTATACTCGTATTGACAGACTTCATAACGGATTTATATTGTGCGAAACCTACACACAAACAATTCCTTCTGATGGCGAGACAATGGTCTAAGGATAAGAATCAAAATGATTGACATCGCCGGTTGAGGCTGAAGGCAGGATGGGAATTTTGCAGCCATATTTTGCTAAGCGTGTTGATGGAAATTAATATTATTTTCTTGCCTAAAAAATGTAATACAAAGAAACGTCATGTAAGGGTTGAGGGGTAAATTATTTAATGATTGTTTAACATGCAATTTGGTATATGTATAGAAGTTTCAAGTGAGTTTTTGATCAACTGTGTACAGTCAAGGGCATAAATAAGAATATAACACTAATTATTATTATTGAAATAAACAGTTTAAATTTTTATTTTTTTATTTTAAATATATATACGTTCCCAAGATCTCAAAAATATCTATACGCCTTTATGCCACTAACAATAAGGTCCATGTATACATATATTTGACGCGATCGCTGTATAGATATTAATGCCCTTGACTGTACCTAACATAAATAATAATGTTAATCAATTTAAAGAAAAAATAATTATAAACTGTATTTTTTCTTATCACATTTTACTGGTGCATTATATTATTACACCTGCAATTTACTTTGTTTTTATATGGAACATGTTATACTTTAAAAAAAAAGATAGTGAGTATAGGTATAATAAAACCGACCGTCGTGGCGATACTTGGAGAAGGGATGTGGACGCTTTTCAGCTGATATGAATTATTATTAACTTGATGTCTGATTTGTTTACGTAACATAGGATTATATTTCATCTAAAGTATCATGAAACGGGAAGTGCAGTCTGGAATGCCTTAATCTCTTCGTCAATAAGAGACATAATATAAATATCACCATCTGGTTTATGATGTATATTATGAGGCTTCGATCGCTGAACAGACACGTGGCGGAAAACTGCGCCTGCGCCACGAACGAAACGAAAATTTGTCAGGTCAACGACCTGCGGTGGCCGCAGCCGAACGCTGATTCACTTTTCATCCACGTTCGCTGCCTCCACTTTATTTTTAGTGAAATGAAAATTTTTGATTCTGTATATGTAGATGGCTGCATCTTTAAACAGGTAGAAGCCTAGTTTTCTTTCTACAAAAGTAGACAACATGACGAGCAGTTGATACAGAGTACTCAAAATACCTTGCCCTGGTTTCTTTCTTTAGTTTTTTTTTTCTATAGAATTCTCGTGCTTGTAAGCGCTCTCATTACAACGTAAACTAAGAAAGGGTGTTTAGAGTTGCAGTTTTACTTGTGACAGATTGTTTTATTTTGTTTAATTTTATTTAACTATTAGGGAAGTACCTTATTGCAAATCAAAAGATACCAACTTGACTTTTCTTGGTTGTAAACTTTTACTTCTTTTTTTTGTTACCGAGTCAGAGTGCAATTGAACCTGATCAGATGAAGCCCTATACAAATCTTAGCAAAATACGAAGAAATTTTGGAATGTGATTTAATAATTCTAATTATATAATAATGAGCGAAAACAGATCTAAAACAAATCAAATATTAACATTAAACAAGGCTAATATATTGAAAATACTTAGCAACAGTTAACGTAACCGAAAAGCAAGTGTTTTAACATCTGTATAAACAGAGGTTTAACAAGTTTAGTATGTATATGATGGCGAGATCAAGAGTTTTACTTTTCTGAGCGCGGGTCGACGACCTCGCTGTTGACGTTTGGCGGGAATATGCCATTTTGCGCGCGAGCAACTGGCACGAGGCAGCCGCTTGAAGATCATAAACCCCTGGTACTTGTGGAGAGTATGATGATAAAAAAATATAATTTTGCGGTCAATCACCTATTTAAGGAGAAAGGGAGGCGGTTGCAAATTGATTTTTTCAAGATTTTTTGTTTGGTTTAATGAAATGAAAAATTTCCAGATTTTAATGTTATGTGGATAATTCACGACCAAATTGGTTTCGTAGTGGATCTAAAAAAACGGAGTGATCCATCCTGGATTATATTGATTTGCTTACTTAGGTGCTCTTACATATAAAAAATTCTTAATTTTAAAAAGCAGCATATATTTGGACAGTTTCATTATAACTTAATTACTGGCGACGTCTTGTTTACTGATTACAGATATTTAGTATAGAAAATCTGAATAAACTTTGGGCTGCTAGGTAACTACTGTATTTTTAAACATATTTCAGATAAAATTTGTTTTGTTCTTTTCATTCTTTTGTAACGCGTAAAACAAGGACACGACAATTTAACTAAAGAACGGTTGATTCCAAAAATGCTGACTAAAACCTTGTCATGTTCGACAGACATCGAAGTCGGTCCGTTATTTGAAAACAATAAAATTAGTTTATTTATTTGCTTGGTCTCAATTGTTTAATCTGTTGTATTAAGCATCCATAAGCCTTACCGCCTGTTTCACAATCGTCAAGTAAAGCATATCTGTCAAATAAATTTAGCCCTTACCCTTTCTTACGCTTGAAAATAGACAAGGAGAGGGCTATCTTTATTTGACAGATGAATTTACTTGTCGATTGTAAAACAGGCCCTTAGTATAAGAGATAAATAAGAGAAAAGGTTTATTGAATACCTACTGGCCAGGTCCCCGTGGAAAGCACAAGAAACAGTCACATATGAAGCTGCGATTTGTTAGATCATTCCCCCGAACTCATTATTTCTTCGTAGTAAGTTTTCCGTTCGCATATTTCCCCGAAAGTTCTTTTTCACACATTTATTTTACGGGTTCTTTATTTTCACTCTTGATTTTTTTTCCAAAAGCATTTTTTTTATTGCCCTTTTTCAATGCAGCATATTTACACACTCGGGATTGTATCTAAATGATTGTTTTCAATAATGGTTCATAGTAATATTGGAAAAAATGCATAAGTTTACAATGCATATGTTTAGAATGTATACGTTCAAAATACATAAAATTAGAAAATATAATAGTTAGATATATGAGTTCCCAGTAAGTATGTCCGTTCCCGATTATGTCTCAGATCGCAAATTTTCCCAATACGTAGGCAGGTTAGGTTAGGTTTGGCCAAAACAACCCAGAAATAGGAGCTCCGCACGGCGATATAAAAACGAACCAAACCTAACCCGTTGGGGGTCCTTCGGGTACGGAACCCTAAAAACTACCCATTTAGTCGATTATTTCGCATTATCAAAATTGTCTTCGGAGAGTAAGAAGCTTAAAGAAAATACCTTGTATTTTGTAAATTCGTAGAAAGATGGCGTAACATTATACATTTTATTATTTTCACCATTAACTTTGATAAATTTCAAGTGTTTTTGTGTATTATTTCTTGCACACCAATATTCTTGGATTGATTATAAAAGGCTTGTGTAAAATCGCTCGGTAACTCGTATAAGTATAATCTGTGGACAAAGTCCTTCAAAAAAGGAAAGAAAGCTTTTGTGCACTTCTCTTTTTAACTCATTATTAAAGCCATAAATAAGAAAAAGTCAAAGATATGTCTTCGGTTGCTATTTTTTTGCATATGTAATTGTAATCGTGTACGCACGTGTTGATTACATATTTTGTTAGTTTGCGTGCGTGATTTCAAGTTAGTGTTTATGTTTTTTAGTGGTATAAGTGCGTAGGAAGGAAAGCAATATTTGTATTGTGTGTTAGCGGTTTATATGTGTGTTACATCGCCTCCCCCAAAAAACAACAGACTTTTGCTGTTAGGACATTGCACGTAAGGCATCTCCTGGTGTATATACTCAATGTCGTTTATGTATAATGTTGTAATAGTTTGGAATGACGAAACAATACTGTTAACTGTTTATCTAAGTACATTAAAGAGTCGTTTAACAGGGCTTCTATCTGACATCATTGTCTCTGATCGTTTCTATCTACGCTATATTCTACTCTTGCATCGCAAAATAAGGACAAGAAAAGAAAATCGTATAGTAAACTATCTAAAATAATGTTGTTAAGACAACGTGGAATAATTCGAGTAAGTAACTACAACCTGGTAAGTCCGAAGCTCGCGCGCCCGTTGATGTCTTTTGCATAGCACCAACCACGACAACTTTTTTCTTACCTGCAGTCAGTATTTAATCATTTTACCTTTGGTTGATTATGATATGATATTTGTAATGCTGATTGTAAATTGATTTAAAAAAAGATACGTGCTTTTATAAAAATTGTACCTTTGGATCCGTCTTAGCTTTACTTTAGTTCGATAAGAATCTGCGGATAAAATGAACCAAATCACCAGTTAAATGAACAATAACAATGTGTGTTTAAGGTTCTTTACAAAATAGAGCAACAGCTCTCTCAAACCAATTTAATTATTTTAAGCAAATGGCAGCGAAAATCTATGTATGTCATCAAAGCCTATCGCACCCCCAGTACAACACTGTATTATGTCGAAAAATTTCAAAATCGACTTTTTATATTGCAATCACTTTGATATAACATGAGATAACGGTTTTTCGTCGATTCTGAAAACATGAAATATATTGACTTAGTGCAGCGTTGTACTGGGGGTGCGCTATGTTTGAAAATAATCTGCATGACTTCGAAGACTGGTGTACAGCAAAACGTCATATAAAATAAACATTCATTGCTTTATAAAGCCTACCCCTAAGTCTTATTTGTGTAAAATTTAATTTAAGATATATATCAGCAGTTAAATTACACAAGGTCTTGACGCGATCACGATGGGCTTTGGAGACTTTGGACAGTGTTAAATCACTTCTAACATACGTGACAAAAAACAACTTCTACGTTAAATATAACGGCGTCTGGGGGGACTGAGTTTAAACAAGATTACGCAAGAAGTCCGGGACGGCTTATCACGTTGAGAGCCCGACTTGCTGATTTCCATTCAAAATGTTCCCTATATCGAGTTCTCGGCATATGTTATCAATAAAAGATGGCGTCGCGCAAAAAGCTCCGTTTCCGCATTGGATCGCTTGCAAGCTAACCGTAAACTGTACATGCGCTGCATGGATATTTACATGACACTTACTGTAAGTATGTAAATTTGAGTAGAATGTATAATTTAGTTTTCGTACTCGCTCATCGCTTTGATATTTAGTTTGAAAGTTTTAATCAACTTTTTTTATGTTTGTAACTTCTATCTTTTTTGTGTGTAGAGTTATCTTTTCAATTATCTCGCAAAACTTAGATAGGATGTGGTTTCGCAAGACATAAATATAAGTGTTTATTCTTTCAGGGGTACACATTCGGCTTTAACGAGAGTGATATTGCAACCATTCGGATTCTATACGAATAGAGAGGTACACTGCATTATAATATGTTTTACAAAAAAATTGTATAGCCACCTGACGAGTGGACCAAACTTAAACAATGTTGAATGAGGTTTACAGTTAGCACTCAAAATTGCGCTTACATGGTCCTACTTGCACCGACATGCTTCATCTTTATGTCAATTAGCTAATAGTTCAAAGTTCACCCACTGCTAAGCGATAATGTAGTCGAGTCAACTAAGTGTAGTTTTATTCCTTTGATTTAATTCCTCTATAGCTCTCGCTATAGCGCAGTCGATGTAAAAACCGCCTGCTAAATATGGCTACGACAATATCAAACATATGCCTCATAATGATTCAGCATCTTGACGAATCAAGATCCATCTGTCAAGTGACACGTGTCGAGCTAAAAGGCTGCGAGTCGTCATGACGGTGTTTCCGCATAGCAGGCCGCCGGCGCAGTGATCGCTGCACTCGCGACGTTTCCGCGTGCGCCCGCGCAGCCACACGACATGCAGGGGTCCTGGACCTTTTGCTGCAACAAAAAAAATGTTTCATATAAAGTAAAATGATGGACCAGGTTTGCAACTTATTATTGAGGAATTCTCGACTACTCATACAATTTATTTTGACAACATGCATGTAGTTCTTGATATGGTTTTAATTACGTAGATATTTATGTTTGAAGTAATAAACACGAAGCACCTTGAAACTTGAGACCTTGTCTTTGTAAATACGTGATGTCCACTTCGACGAAAAATGATTACAATTTATAGTCTAACCATTCATTTCCAGCATTAATATGAACTTTATTAATGACATTTCAGATATGTCAAGTAAAAGCCTTAGAGATGGCAGTGGGTGGGTTGGCGACGCCTGCCGCCACCGGCGAGTAGCGGTTCGCAAGGTTCAGGTTCACTCGCGTTCATTGCCATAGTTTTGTAACCCTTGTGTAACTCGGGCCCTTCGCCTCTCACTTGGACTCGTTACTCATTATTGCACTCGCCCATTATTTATTTGTTTACCAAACGTTTAGGCAATATTGAAGTGTTAAATGCCAAATTATGGTTCTCAAACATTTATTGGGGGCGTATAAGTAGTTCAAAATTTAAGTTGAGCGTTATTTTGTGTAAAGTTACTTATAACTAGTTAAAATACTGAATTGTAATTTTATTAAAATATTTAATAAATATATTATACAGAAAAAGAATATTAACACAGTTGAACAAAGATTAAACTCCGGTGATCCCGTTTTAGTTCCCATTCAATGTAAACAACTTTCACAATTCTTTTAGATTTTTGTACATAGTTTTTTCATGGATACAACAATTATTCAGAAAATTTAAACTAAATACTGTAAAAGTTCCTCCATATTCCGCTTAGTATTAATTATATTAAGGTAAAAAAAAAACAATATTGATCAAAACAGTGTGTCTGTACATAAGGCAGTGCGGAATGTTTAATTGAGCGGTAGGCTGCGTCTAGCGGGCGACGACCCCGCCAGCCTTTCGAGAGTATCGAACCGCGCGATTACGTCAGCCGCGCAAGCCTCCGCGCCAGGGCTACCTCCGCATCGCTGTTCTCGTGGCTATACGATACATAACAACCGTTCAAAACCATTATTTTAGGCGCCTAAACCCTTATCTTCAAATATCTTAAACATTAATATAAGAAAGGACACATTACTATCCAAGTGAGGAAAAATAATTAGTGGTAGGTTGTTCCACTACCTACCACTAATTATGTAGTAGGTTCTGGTGCTCCAGAACCGTTTGCCAATTAATATCTGGGACACTAAACACACATGAACCTAGTCTAAAATTTAAAAGAACAGAGGAAAAGCAAGGACATTTTCTTTTATTTAGGAGTACAAGCGTTATTTTTTTTTACTGAATTTGTTACGATAAAAATATTTTTCTGAATCGCACACGGACTGACCTCCCCTTTACACTTATATGAATACTCATTTTAACTCAGATTTCTTGTGATTTGTTGATTAAACAACGAAATTGTTAATAAATACTTAGGAACATAAAACCGTTGGCCATCATTATACATAGTTTGCATTGTCTGTGCTTAGCTAAAGTTATTTTTGCGCTATTCTTTGCTTTTTTTCTTACTCATATGTAACTAATCGACGGTTTACGAGTAATCGATCGGTTCCATATGTCCTTTACTCCAATAAACTGCGCATTTTAAGTATAATGTTAAATTTAATTACTTACACGCATAGTCTACAAATGCTTTACACCAAAAACTTTAAATTTGCATTTGTTGCATTGTAAGTCAAAAGATTCATATACTCGTAAGTCAATAAATTATTCACAATTATTAATATGAATAGGAAGTAACTATTGGCTGATGAAGGTGTGTTGAATATCATTTTCCCAACAATTAAACAAAAAGTGTGCTGAACATGTAGGTAACCTCAGAAAGATTTAGATACATGTTATGAAATAATATTTTACTCACATTTACTAGGATATATTGAGTGAAAGTCCGAGTTATCAAACGGACTTCAACAAAATCATGTTCGCTAGCCATCAACTTTTTGGCGTGGTCCAAATTTCAAATGTTATAATATTTGCGTCTGATGACTCAGAGTACGAAAATAAAAGTAGGTACAGGTAAAGTAAAAGTATTTTATATTTATATACAGCATGTTTATTAGATTATTAGATAACTGAGCGAGACTTGACAACGTTGATAACTCTTTTAATGCAGGAATCCGTGTTTAATGATTTTTTTTATGTAGTCATTTATAAGACTTTAAAAAAATAGTATATTAGTAAACCTTTTTATTAGAGTGCATAGAAAAAATAAATTTTACATCGTGACATATTTCATTTTGCAATAAAACGTTACGAATTATCAGCTATATGTATACAAAATACATTTTAATATGTTTATAAAAACTAGAAAATTAACTGCTTTAAATGAACAGGCATTAAATACCTAAACGAGCTTTTCATCCATGTAAATTAATGTATGTATGTTTATAATTTTTAGTGATCTAATCGCGGAGATAAGCGAAATCACGCGGAATCTAAGATGTTTTAAGTTTGCCGCAAGCAACGCCACGTGAAATTCATAGTGTATTATACCATTTCAGAAGTACGAGGATTATATTTTTGAAAGAATTTGCAAATCGGTGCTGTAGTTTTCGAGATAATCGCGAAGACACAAACATACATACATACATACATACGGGTCAAACACAGAATCTCCTTTTTTTGAAGTCAGTTAAAAAGTCAATTGTTTCTAAAACTGACCAATTATCAATCCTAAGGGTTTTTATTTGTATCCTGGACAAGCACTTTCTGATTTAAAATAGCGTTTAGGACAATTTTCACGGTTTTTCGGTTAAGACCGGGAAAAAAAACCTTCTCAGTTATAATTTATTTCAGTAATATTTTACAGTTTGGCAACCCTGCATCCCGCTCTATAATGCTTGCCTACTGCCAACATCACTGTGGAATATTCCTATGGTGAAGCTTTTTGACAAAAACCATTCGGTGATTAAGTGAAAACATTCACAAATTTTGCTGTCCCTTGATTTGAAATGGACGCTACGAGGAATAAAGTTTATTTTCATTTTATGTTTTGAATAATATTAAATAAATTAATATAGCAAAGAATACAGTAATAACTATAGGTAATATGAACTCAGTATCGAGTTAAACGGAATGTGTTTAATTTATAAAAGTACGAATACAAATAAATAAGTTTGTATATGTATGCAGGTAAACTCTTTATTACACTAAGCCTAATGAAATAAAACTTACTAAGGCGAGCTTATCCCTATAAGGGTTTTTCTGGGGCACCTAGAGTCACAAGACAAGACAAATCATATTAAAGTGATTCAAAATTGTCAACAAAATTCTAGCTCTAACAACTCCTTTAAACTAACGATTGATTCCAGTAGTGACCGCAGCCAGCTCAAAACGTGTATGACTAGCACACACGTGGTCACTTTCGTCAGGCTTCGCCGAAGTTTGTCCGAACTTTCGTTGGTTGTCGATAAAGTAAACAGCACCGCAGTCATCGACCGCGCTTACACAACCGCACATGAATAAAATTTTGTGGAATCTCTTGCTCGTGGGCCTGTTATTTCGAAACAGCAGCATGCTGAGATATAACTCGTCGAAAGAATGTAATAACGTTGCGTTGCGACATTTTATTTTAAGCTAAGGTTATATTCTAAGCTAAGTAAGTCGTTTCCTAAGTATAAGTTCGGCCTTAATAAAAGTACACGGAAAACGGTTCCAAAATTGCAGTAACGTGTACCGCAATTTTAAAATTATCTTAAAGAGCCTTTTAGAACGATTACCATTTCGAAAGGCAATTTTCCTAGCGTTCTCGCTTGTTCTCAATCGGTCCATAGACTCGATATCGTGAACCCGTGCAGCGGTCACGGCGCTCGCGCTCGCGCTTCGAACAAAAGTACTTTCCCGACTAACGGGATCGGCCGGAGAAATGCTCTACGAAATCGAAACACGGCGAACCGTTAGCCGGCCCTCGCCCTACGCCGAGATAGGCCCCGCGTGACTGACAGCATCCATGCAGCTTGCACCTATTTTACTCATTATGTTTGGTTGTTACAGATCTTGGGCCAGGCAGCGATGGGCGAACCATTTGTAAGTGTATTTTACAGTAACTAGCAGGGTAAAATTGATCGTTGATCAATGAGCGGGTTAACTATACCTTGCCCACGTTTGTTACGCCTGTCAATAAACATAAATAGAGTAAAATAGCTGATACAAAACATATAAACGTATATTATACTATCATTAAAACTAAATTACAAGCATCGGTTAGCTAAGTAGTACCGAAACATACAGAAAATCAAGTTAATTATCTTTGTGGAAAAAATTATGTTGATTCTTGTTAAACGCCATCTAGTGAATTATTTCTACATCAACGGGCTGCCTAGCGGGCATGTCGTTGATCTCAACTTGCTTTTTGTGTTTTGTATTTCCCCTAGGCTAAGTTGGTGTTAGTTGTGTGCATCCTGGTTCGGATCTCTGCCGGCAGATGCCATGGTGTGTTGCAAATATAAAAATAAAGTGCCGATTATAGTTCATAACCCTACCTAACCTACTATAATAGATAAGAATACTACTAATATTTTATAAACGTGAAAGTTTGTAAAATTGTTTGGATATTTGTCGTTCAATAATCGTTCAAATGGTTGAACGAATTTGAATAAAAATTTGCACACGAGTAACTATTCCATTTTCTAGATTAGCACGTAGAAATACTTTTTGTCTCAGAATTTTGAACAGTTTCCTGAGCAATAACGATAAACGCTACACGGATGAATTCACAAAGTTAATTTCACCTTCCCTTGTACGGATACTTTTGGTAACTTGAAATGAGAACCTCCTACTTTTTTGAAGATAAGTTAAAAATAATGTTGAGGCCAAAAACTTTATACTGTTTTCAAACTACTTTTTTATTATAAGTAGGTTAATTATATATTTACACAATATATAATTAGGTGGCGGGACGCGACTTTGTAGATTTAACCCCTCTGGGGTATGTTGGCCAGAGTGTCAATATATCCAAATGTCAGAACCTCCAAGTGTCGAAACGTCCAAGGATACAAAACCCAGTTGCCAAAATGTCTAGTGGTCAAATCGTCCAAATGCCGAAACGCCCAATTTCCAAAATATCCAGTTGCCAAAATGTGTAGTGGTCAAATCGTCAAAATGCCGAAATGCCCAATTGCCAAATAATCCAGTTGCTAAAATGTCTAGTGGTCAAAATCGTCCAAATGCCGAAACGCCCAATTGTTAAAAGATCTAGTCAAAGACGAGGAGGTATAATAAGGGATAGGTGGAACGGGCTAGGTAGGTTTAGGTTATGTTAGTTTTGCAGCAGGCCCGGAGGGCCAAACCACTCAGTAATAGGAGCTCCGCGTGAGCGGAGCTCCGTCGACACTGTCTAATTGATTTGAAATAAGAGTGGTGGCTGTTACTAGGTGGTTTGACCCTCCGGGCCTGCTGCAAAACTAACATAACCTAAACCTACCAAGCCCCTGTTCCACCTATCCCTTATTATACCTCCTCGTCTTAATTCCATTTCGACATTATTATTATGACCCTGAGCGAGTGGCAGCCAATTGACCAGTGGTCCTTATGGTATCTGGATATTATGACCTGCCGGGCAATGTAACACTCGGGCCAATTGACTAGTTGGATCATAATGGAATCTGGACATTATGACCTCTCGAGCAATATAACACTCGGGCTAATTGACCAGTTGGATCATAAGGCATCTGGACATTATGACCTCCCGGGCAATGTAACAATCGGACCAATTGACCAGTTGGATCATATGGTATCTGGACATTATGACCTATTGGACATTTTGACATTATGGCCAACATACCCCGGACGCGATTTAACATTTTTACATTTTCTCCGTATATTTCTCGCTAAAGTTGTAGGTAATAAAATTTTGATGAAAACGGATGATTTGGATGGGTGGTTCAAAATCGTTAGACTGGTTTCACCGAGCAGTCGAAAAAACAGCAGCTCCGATTTTATAGAAATCAAAATGGGTCATTCTAACAGCACAGGCTTTTTAATACATATTAGAAAACGAGCACTGTTTTATTAAAAAATAAACACAAGTTTTTAGTTTTTAAGTTAAACATTCAGAACGAAACTGATGTAGATATATATTGTTCTCGTACCTACGATTATTCTACTCTACATGCTTCTCGTATTACATTAAGTAAAATAAACACAATGCATTATTTTGCCGTAACCAACTTTACATAGGGGTTGCTGGCATTATAAAAAACGACCACTTTTTTACCATTTAGTGTTCTGTATTTAAAAAATGAGCGAATTGATTGGCTGCGCGATTCGCGGCGGCCCTCGGCCTGCGCAGCGTCCCTCCGCGAGGGCCAATGGGGGCCCGCCCTGCAGGGGTCCGCGCCCTAACGGCAACACGGGCCTCGTCCAATTCTGACGAGAAATAATTTGTAATTCTAATTTCAATCGATCATATTTCGCAGTTTTGGCTTTGATAATATTAGCATGACTAATATACTCGTATGCGCCTGTTTATGTATAATGAGTGTTAAAGGAATAAAACGGTTTACAAGTTAATGTTGCCCGTTTTAGTTGTAATGACAATGTATTTTAACATATATGAATTTAAGAAATAACTACGAGTAATAATGTTATTTAATTATTGGTATTATACAGCACTTGAATAAAATTAAACTATGGATCTAAACGTAAAGATAAAACACAGCTAAAAAATTAACACTAGCTACATCGGCACTATGTAAAAAATCAGGACCTTAAGATGACCTCCACCGTCCTTGAAATTCTAAATCAAATTTCAAAGATGCATATTTGTAGGCTTCAATCAAACGAATATGAAACCCTGAAAGTTGTATGTGTAATATTTTAAACGCCTATAGTTCCTCTTTGAGCAAAATCTTGAATCGAACAGATCATGTTTTTTTAATGTAGTAATTTTTTCTTCTATTTTCTCTTTCACAATTTATAGTAGAAGCGTAAAAAGTGCTCGCTTAAAGCGTGCGTAAAGCGTGTATACACTAGTGTAACTCATCTGGCAGTGCCTTTAAACTAAGAGAGAAGGAAATGTAAGTTTTAACAAATATGTCATTTTAATAACGGGGAGAAACTTGGCAGCGATACAAACATATTTTCGTTGATTTATTCAGTCCATTAATGCTAACTTTTGTGGTATGACAAATTATTATTATTATTTATTACATAATTGAGAACTCTTGAAAAACGCAAAAAGTAACACCATGTCGAATAAAATAAATATTTGTTTAATATGTATGTATCTAAACAATTAATCAAAATGGATTAAAACATCATACTTTACTGCCATCAAGTCCCAATCATCCACTCGAAAGCCCTAAGCTGCTCAAACATCAAACTAAACAAACACTCATGGTGACTAGAGTTGTCAGTCAGTTTTGTCACTTTCAATTCGCTTATTATTAGTGATATTCATACAAGGCCCTGGGCGCGTATGTAAACGGACGGGGAATGATTGAAATGCATTGTGCCGCGGAACTGTCAGTAAGCTGTGGGTGCAACGGTGCAACCGCCCCCTCGATGCGTTCTCAGCTTTAGGACGCATGCGCGAAAACTTACCCCAATTTTTGGAAATGGGATTTTGTGCTATTGGTCTTTTTTGCTAACAAGATATTGCTCGTGAGCTCGAGCAACCTGTGAAGATAGTCTTATTACTTTCACAAAGCTTTGCGCTCATGCCAAAGTTGGATCCTATCTATCGTAAAGTTGTGACCAACAAGATAAAGAAATCAAGATGTTTAAAAGAGGCTACAGAGCACAGTCCAATCCTCTGAATATGTTTGACGTATAAGAATTTTGTTAATTTATGAAATATCTGTCTATTGTTGTACTATAGATCGGTAAGCAACGGCATTAGTCATAGACTGTGTCGCTGTTGTTCACGCCCAGCTGAGGACCTTATGTTCTAACATGGTTTTATTACTTACAGTTAATTAAGAACTGTTTCCTAAGTACATTTTATTTCAAAAAGCAATATCTCAAATAAATAAATGTACTGGTGCAAGAAAACAAACACAGGGTAAGTTTTTCGGGCGTTTCAACCGCCGACATTAGTGTCTTCAATATATTGACGAAATCAATGACACCTACCAGCAACTTCTGATATAAATAGAAGCAGAAGCTTTCTATTAGCATCAGAAGTTGCTGTAGTGTCATTGATTTCGTCAATATATTGAAGAAACTAATGACGGTGTTGAAATGGCCGGGCCGGCCCAACAGCGTCTATATATATACGCGCAAGATTTGACAAAGAACTTTTCTGAGATGATGTTTTGGCGCCTTAATTATAAGTACATAAGTACATTCTGAATTTAAGTATTGCATTGTTATCGGATCTAGTACATTCTACTCGTACCTACTTCAACCGCATACCAAGAGTGGTGGTTAACTGGTGGCAACTGCAATTATAATTCTTCCTGTTTGCCATTCCAAAGATGTCCAACAGATTAATACTTGCACTCTTACAATTATTATTTACCTAACATGATTGCTTGTGCTTCTTCTTCTTTTGTAGATTATCATTAACTTAACCTGTAAAGGAGTTTGATAATTTACCGTAAAAAAGGCAATATAAGAATATTATGAGGTCTATGTGCAAATATTGGCTTTTTAGTTTAAAAGCTTTTAAAATTACCTCTATTAATTCTTTAGGGAAGGGTACCTAACTGAAGCTGTGGTTACTTTAATTGTCTATTTCTATATTTTTGCGCTCAAGTTATGTTGTATGACTACCATGACTAGGACTAATAATAGGTACTTTAAGTTATAAATATCAGAAAATACACCTTACTAATAAAAAAAAAATGTATTCTTAATTCTTACTGTGGCTCGAAATAGCACGCGCGGAATTTACTGATACATTACTGGTTCTGTGATCATTTAGATTCGCAATGAAATAAAGTCCAATTACTAGGCAATATTTTAAGTTTTTTTTATTGAGGGGTGAGTAACTATGAATAGCCTTCCCATTAATATGGGTTTTGTTCGTATTTCTGATATTGGGTTTTTATATTCTATTGTGTATAAGCTTTATTTTTTTTGATGGTCAACGAGGGGTCAGTTTTTTATCGTGATTGATTGACAGTCTCCCGTTGGCCGCAATAAGCTGGTCGAATTTATGTTAAAATAATTGGACTAAATTCGAATTATTATTGCACAAACACATAAGTGCATCACAGATTTCGTTCAATTGTTTACACAAACAAAATTCGTTTTATAATTGTGTTCTTATATTTTTGAACGTTGTGGTTACAAAAATCATATTTAGGTTTCTTCTTAATTACCAGTTCTTATAAACAACTCTCAATTTTTACACGTAACTCACGGTAAATGAAACAAATGCATAAATGCATAAACTAACGGAATAACTTTGATTTTGTCATTGTGTGCAACTCGAAATGATGCAAAATATCATTTTAGCAATCTACATAAAAACTGCTAGTTATATTATTAGAATGAATGACATCCTCAAATTAGTTCTGTCCAAAATATTCAGTGTCCGTCAATCTCCCGCGATTGCCCGGTCGCCTTTGTCCAGGCCCCGGGGCCCCTGACACGCGTCTGATATCCGTTTTTTGTGAACACTCTTACTTTTTTATTCATCAGTTTTTTGCAAAAAATCCCCTATTTGCAAAATAATAGGGACCTTTGATCCTCGCGCTTATTAAAAGTAAATATTTCATGAAACCTTATCGGTCGGCGAAGATTAATGCCTGTCTTTAATAGGTATGGTAAACCGCGATGGTGTTTTGTTACTTTTAATTTCAATTTCAATTTCAAAAATCATTTAGGTATTGCCACAAGTACATCTTAGTACAACACAAAATAAAAAATTTAACTAAACATTACACCATACAGGCATCTCACATCCACCCATCTCAAAATCAGGCATTCCAGACATTCAAAGAAGACAATACAGCACAGATACAGATAAAACAAACATTGAGGTGGCAAAAGGCTCATGCTTAGCCTGTGCCACGATTTTACAATCGCAGCGCTGATTTTCAGCCTGCACCTTGGCTCATTGCGCAACTTTTAAAAGGGAGGAGGCAGGGCTAGCAAGACATCAAGGAGATACAATTTACGGATAAAGCTATGTATTTGTTTATCTGCAGTAGAGAGTAAAACTATTATGGTCCATATAGAAGTTGACTCAGCTATTAGGTAATATTACCAGTGCTGACAAATCTGCGCTAGTAGGAATAATAATACAACCACGGTTATATTAATTGACGCCGACGTGTACAAAAAGACTTCAAACCTTGTTAATAACCAAAAAAAATTACCCGAAAAAATTATTGTCGTTATTGAATAAAAGTTGTTGGAGTTGGTTTATGTTTTGTTATTGCCGAAATAGCCAACCCAAGATTTAGATTAGTGACCTAATCTACGAGGGTGAGTCAACTTTTAAGGTACTCCTTTTATTTTGCGGCACTAAAACTTTACTGGTGACTTGTGATTAATAATAATTTATGTATTAGACCATCAATTTTACAAATCCCACATGTTAGACACCTCAAATATTCCTTAATTTTTCTAAAAACCCTGGTAACTCAGTGGAAATGCACATTTTTCATACAAAACCTGGGGACAACATCATCCCCTGCGTTTCCAAGTATATTATTATTTAAAGTGTCAGTGTATTTATAGAACATTTTTTTCTAATGTTAGCCTATTTGTCTGATTTTACAAACGTGTAAGCCACGACGTTATTAAATAAATAGTTAAAAAATAATAATTGTGAAACATTTCGAAAAATGGGGACGTACCTTAAAAGTTTCACCCAAGAAAGTTGACGACGACTAGCGACTGTAGAATCTAATAAATATCAACGAGTCGAATAGATAAGCAATCTTCTTCTTTTCAAGTCGATTAAAAAGATGCAAGTAAATTATAATTGACAGAACTTGTCGTGCGTTGACTGCTAGATTGTGTCGATTCCCTACATCTTTTCAGATTCTTAGTTATGTAATGCAACTGCCAATTCATTTGTCGTTTAACCACAATTCCTTTAAAGTTATTTGTTTAATATATATATATAGATATAGAATACATTAATTAATTTAAACAAAACCGGTCAAGTGCGAAACAGACTCGCGCACCGAGGGTTCCGTATTTATGTCCGTACTTCAAAAATATATCATTTTTGTACTAGTACTTTATTTGTATGCTATAAGGTCCATTTTGACTTGCCTAAGTTTTAGTACGGATCGTTGAACTTTTTTGTCAATTTCTCGAAAACTTAAATTTTTTAAGCCTTCGTTTTTTTTTCCCGTAAAATATAAGTAATTATCTATAAGTAAGGAATTTTTCAGATTTTTCGGTTCATAAACTTCAGTGATCGGGGGGAACAGGATTTTTTTTAACTTTTTTGGTTATAAATCAAAAAGTACGTCACGGAAAATTATAAAAAAAATAGTTTTGAAATGCAGATTGAGCCTTTTCATATGATTTGCTGTAATCGAATCACTTTCATATCCCAATCCCCCATTCTAGACCCATTTTTAATAATTTATTAAATTAATTTCATATTTATAAAAAAAACAGATGCGGGCAAGCAATTTACATAACTATGCCAAATTTCAAGTTGACAGATTGAGTAGTTGCTGAGAAAAACTGCTGTGGCATACAGACAGACAGACAACGAAGTCTCACCATAAGGGTTCCTTTTTTACCATTTTGGTACGGAACCCTAAAAATCACAAGTTGACAATGGACTTAGCATGACGATATTTTTATTAAATCTTGAGAACTATAAATAATATGTTCAGATTTATGTGAATTGTATTTTGAAGGCGGGCTGGTTTCCGCAACTCGACGTCTAGCGCCTATTTTGCGTGTGGGTGGGATTTCTATATTAGTCTAGCCATCCCACCTCCTCGAGGAAGCCCACCAGACCTTTGATATCGATGGTTACCTCGGGGAGACGTCTCATCGGACCGAGGTGTTTAGCCCTGTATTGCGCCACCTCGGTGCAGTGTAGTACGACGTGGGCAGCTGTTTCTTCTGTCTCCATGCTCAGATGTGCCCTGCACAGAAGACTCTCTGTAACTCCTAAATTAAAAAGATGTTTGTTAAATGGTCCGTGACAAGTTAAGACACTGGTTACCGTCCTTAGTCAAGATTTGCTAAGACGGAGGAGTGACTTGGAGAGTCGACTGTTAATGGTGGGCAGTGCTTCCTTCACCTGCCTGCATTTATCGTGACTCACCCAGTATTCAGTGTGTAATCTCTTGGTACGGTTGAGCAGCAGGGATCGAACTTTGCTAAAGAGTGTTGGGATGATCGGTTCTTCGGAAATTTGTGTGAAAATAATGACTTTTTTATTCCAGATTAATTTAAATTAGCACGTTGGCGTGTTGTTTTATTTGTAGATTGGTGACTAAGCGATTCTAAATCCCGTGACATTAGTTTTCGGCAAAATGAAGGAAAAAATGGACCATTTACTACCGCTAGGGTGGGCGACCCGCAGGGTGCGCGCGGTACTTGAGTAGAGTGACCACGAGTCAGCACCACGCCAGTACATTGTTAGGGATCCTAATTTTGAATTGAGCAGTTATTAATGTGCAACATATGACCTTTTTTAGCATCTAGTTTTTAGGGTTCCGTACCCAAAGGGACCCTAATTACTAAGCCTACGCTGTCCGTCCGTGCGTCTGAACTTTAAAGAGCTGTAGGTATCTTTTGAGCCGTAAAAGATAGCCATTGTTTTTTTTGCAGAATTGTGATATAACGACAGATTTTTTAAAAGATAATAAAAAAAGTATTTTTTAATTTTTTTTTTTGTATTCGTTCTGTCGTAAAAACGGTAATACATACAAGCATCAAATTTGGAATGATTATAGAACAAACCTTGTAGAAAAACAACATATACTAAAAATAGGCCGGTGTATAAAACCGCGAGGCCGACTCGCACTTGACCGGTTTTATTTGACTTGACATACTTGTTTTTGTCAGTAGGTATGTTTGTTTACCTCTGACTTAAGACTGAATCAGCATACTTCCAACATCGTCACTCCATCTAATCTGGAGATCATCAAGCACGTGTGATTTGGAAACACCAAAGATGATTGTTCTCCTAGACTAGCTATGACCGCAAAATACTAAAAGCTTTTGTCCGTGACTCTGATCGCGTAGAAGTCTATCGTTATTACCACGGAAATTTCTCGGGATATAAATTAGTATAGGTCACTCTCAGGCCCTTAGTTGGTTTTTTTGCTGTGGACGAAGTGAAAGAAGGACGAACCAATAAACACACTGTCGAGTTTATAATAATACAAGAGATAGAGTATTTCCAATATCCATGTCTGTTCAAAAATTATGGTGGTCTATCAAAGGGCATTGTGTCCACGAGTTGACCAGCAGATGTGCGAGCGGACGGCTGCGCGCAGCGCGCGTGCGCGAGTTTCGCAACATGGCTGACAAAACTACATCTTTGTTTGATTTGTTATGAGATCAAAAATGGGATATTGGGTTACCGTAACTTTTAATTTAACTACGTTAAGTGCCTTTTATTTATTTTCAAAACTAAATTTAAATACTTAGACACAGAAGATCAGAATGTAGTTCGATGATATTCAGATTTTATTTATCTAGTAGAATATTTATAAACCTGTTAAAAAAAGCTGTCAATTATATTTTAATAATTTCATGATGGCTCTCCACACAAGGATCTTTTTTTTTATAAGAGAGGGAGGCAAACGAGCATGCGGGTTATCTTGAGTATAAAAAGTCCCGTTTGCCTTAACTTTACTACAATTTATAATTATAATTTCTTTATTATAATTTCTCTCTTAATCACAAGACAATGCATTGATTCGTAATCAAATAATAAGTGCTACTTTTTACAATTACATATTAGGTAGGTAATGATTTGTGGATAATTCGAAAATTGACTTTCTTAATAACGAGAAAACTAATATTGATCGTAAAACAATAATAATTATATATTTTGGTATCATTATGTAAACAATATAAGGGGTACACAAGCGCCAACTATTACCTATCTACTGCCCCCACGCGCGCACCCTAAATTCGCGCAAAACGTACTCAGTCCTTCGCCAATCTCTCTACGTGCCACTTCTCTGACAATAAACTATATCAAATTAAGTAAAACATTAAATCAAAAAGCTAAAAAAATGCTAAAACGTTATTAATTATAATACAATTACAAAAAGCCGCGCAGGTCCCGGTTTTTTTGACGCTTTTATCGAAGGGTGTGCAGAATGCGAGTGTTATTGTAGTATTTTTATTGAATTGTTTTTTGTGCAGTAAAACGCCGATGTGTCGATGTTTTGAGTATTTCAGTATCAGTGCAAGTGTGACACGCCTGGTTAATTTTTGGTAGAGGGGCGGTACGCGTACATGAAGGGTGAGCACTGATATACCTAAAGAGAGAAATAAAATTCTATTTATTTATTTAAATCTCTTTTCTTCTGTGGTAACTTTGATTCAAAACAAACTATAATTACTTAGTATTAATTGTAGGGTTATAATTATAACCTCAATCTCATAATATTTTCAGAATGTGATGTTGTTCCAGCAATTGTATATATATAAATAATACACAAGAGCTTAGTCTGAGACTAGGTTCATTTGTGTTAGATTTTCCTCTGATATTTACTTATTTACGTTTGCCTTAAGTCACACAAAAGATGGAAAAACTGGAACTTACAAGCACAATTAAATGATTGTACTATAAAATACAGTGGTTTAGGTTATATTGGACTTTGTTTAAAAAGAAGTACCACAAAGGTAATTTATTTTTGTAGGTCTAAACCAATAGAATATAGGTTTTTTGGTCAAATTAGAATCTGAGTAAAGATGACATTAAGACGCGGCGCGGGGTACCAGCCCGTCCATCCCATCTACCAAGATGGGGACAATTTTATGAAGAATGTTGAGGATATAAGTTCCATTCTAATCACGGTCTTAAAAATATAATTTTCGAAGTATAAATTAACGTCCTATTTCACAGTCGACAAGTAAATTTATCTGCTGGTTAAATTAAGCCCTCTCTTTGTCTATTTCCTAGTGTAAGAAAGGGAAAGGTCTAAGTTTGCCTTACATGTTTTCCTGCAGAACTACGCAGATATTTTATATTATTTTACAGTTTTATATAATGCTAGAATAAGAAGTATCATTGTCATAAGTTTTATTAAAAAAATGACTAACTATTGAGTTTCTTGCGGCGCTTCTTCTCAGCAGTTGTCTCCTCTTGGGAAGCGCTGGTGGGCGTTTTTCAAAAAAAGTGTACATGGTTAAGGAAAACTTAAGAAATGTTTACTTTTTCCGGTTCGTCACGAAAATTAACGATATTATATGTATGACTAATTTTCGTGACGCACTGGAAAAAGTTAAAATTTCTTAATTTTTCCTTTACGATGTACACTTTTTTTGAAAAACGCCCTGGTAGATTTTGACGTATAAAAGTGCCCGTGTGGCGTATTTACTGAATAAATATCTTTTATCTTTTATCTTTTTTAGGGTTCCGTAGCCAAAATGGCAAAAATGGAACCCTTATAGTTTCGTCGTGTCCTTTCCGTCCGGCCGTCCATTCGTCCGTGTGTCACAGGCATTTTACTCAAAAACTACAAGATGTATATTGATGAAATTTGGAGTAAAGGTGTCTTGTATAAGCCGCTACTTAAATTGTTACTTAAATAACAAAAATAAATATTTTTAGGGGGGACCCTCCATACATGTAACATAAGCTAATTTTTTATTTATTTAGCAAATATCAACGTGGCACATATTTTGACAGTTATTTTAAAAACACTTTAAGGTTTCTAAGCAATTTTTTTGATTTAGTGAATATTTTCGGAAATAATCGCTCCGAAAGATGCATAAATTGTGTCCCCCCTTTATCTTTGGATATACCGTTTTTAAGTTATTTCTGAAAAACTGCGCTTCTCAATAAAAGTGCCATCATACGCTACAGATAAGCTCTTTTGCTGGTGCAATTTATTTGTATTTATAGTAATGGCGACGGAACCCTACACTGAGCATGGCCCGACATGCTCTTGCCCGGTTTTTATCTTTTGTCACATATAATTTACTTGACAATTGTGAAACAAGCGGTACAAGCTGTAAAAACTGGCCAGTTTAAATTAAGTACCTACAATAAATTTGAATTTTAAAATGTACCTAAAACTCTTTACTTGTCTATTTCCACATATTTTTTAAATCTGTCCTTTGTTTTTTTAATTTTAAGGCGGTCAAAGGTGTTTGCGGAATTTTACAAGTTACTGATTTCGTTCTATGGTATGAATGATTCCGAATGTATAAAGGTGGACATTCACGGTCAGTTAAACCGATCAGTTAACTGACGTATATCCAGAAGCTGACCTTGAGTTCGTATAATTTCAACTTAAGATTTCACATTCACGGTCAGTTTTTGGATGTACGTCAGTTCAACTGATCAGTTTAACTGAATGTCCACCTTAAGTTTATGTTGTATATTGAATATCGTGGTGAAAACATTGAAAAGCAATAAAATATTTTGTTGTTTATATCATACTAGCGACCCGCCCCGGCTTCGCACGGGTAGCAGAGCATATACGCACCTAAACCTTAATGAATTATACCCTTAACTTTTCATAAATTACTCCGTCCTTGGAGAAAACCGTATGAAAATCCGTTCAGTAGTTTTTGAGTTTATCGCGTTCAAATAGACAGACAGACAGGCAATGCACTTGCGATTTCTGACGCTTTAAGGATGCTTTTGGGTAGCACATCATTGAAAGTACTCCTTTTTCAAAGCCTCAGTTATGGTTCCTAATGTAATGACAGTGCGTGGGTCGCGTCGATCTTTACCATCATGATACCAGCTTGCTCATTTATTAAAGAAATAATAAGAAATAAAAAAAAAAAATATGTATTGGTATTCCAGAGTGCAGCGTGTGCGCAGCGGCGGCTGCGGCGGCGGCGGCGGCCACGGCGTGGGCCTCGCAGAACGGCCCGGACTCCGGCAAGTTACCGGCGCCGGCGCCGGCTGTCTCCAACGGTGGCGTGGTCAATGGCACTGAGCGGTATAATGGAAACTGTAAGTTTCACTCTGATTCTCTATTCTTATTTGTTTCAGCCCATCTTGCTTAGGTATATATTGTAATTACATTGCTGGCGTTATACTGGCACGGGAATAAGAGCTACTACAACGTTAACAATATGACGGCTGAACAGATTTGGTTGACATTTAGCACACAGATTGTCCTTATTCTAGATTGACATATGTTGAACTTGTTGTCCTGGAAAATTTGCTAGTTGCCTTGAAAAAAGCTATAATCCACTTTTATGCGAACGGGCGAAAGCTACGTGAAATAATGATGGAATCCCTGCAATTAAGTTTTTTAAAATGTCTTTACTCTTAAAAGATTAAAAACGAATGTAAAAATTATCATCGAAAATTATTCAAAATATGTAAAATACTTCCCGTCAATTTAAAGCATAAATACCTTTTGGCTACTCGTATTAACAACCATGACAATTGGGAGCATGACCTGCTTAGAACTACTCACAATCATGGCACGAGATCGGTGTCCGCGGGTATGTTTGATGTGCCTAGAGTTAAAAACTATTATGGAGACAGAACGTTAAAAAACGCCTGCCATATATTCTCAACAGTTTACCTAAGGACATCCGTCTCGAGCAAAATAAACGAATATTTAAGAGAAAACTAAAGAAGCATTTATTAGATGCACTGCCTACATATACTTAATTGGTACCTATTGTGTCGAACAAAACCTTGTATTATACTAAGATAACAGTTTTGCAGGGCTTTTGTTTATTTTAAATTTTCTTGTTGACTTAAGTAATAAATAATAAAAAATAAAGTCGCTGTTTTGTTTTGTGTAAAAAATCCATAGTAGATTGTGGCTTTGTATTAAAAGGCATTTCGGAAAATATAGACAAAATACGAAAACTCTTTTTGTACAGACGAATTCACAGGCAAAGGCTAGCAAATGTGTATCGTAAATACAATAATGGGAAATGCCAAGGTATAAAGGCCCTTGAGCCGCACTTCAAGTAACATCCATATAATGTATTCGTCTATTAACATATCTTAGATCTATGTATGTAGTCTCTTTATTAACTCGTGTGAGACGGAGTCCCAACATCATTCTAAAAGAAATTGCTGAAAGGTATGATTGTCCAATATTCAAACATTGGACCGATCTTATTAAGGGTGTAGCGCAATTTGTAGTGTAGATGATAGGCTGTGGAAAGCGTGTGCATATACATTGCAAATTGCCTTCTGAATTATTATTATAATTATTCTAAATAATTACTAACACTAGTTTAAGTCATCTTAAATTGCATACTAACACTCTATGGATCTTGTGTACAGTCCGAAATAAAGAAAGAATTTGAATTTGAATTTGAATTTTGTAGTGTAACAACAGATTTTTGCTTATAATACATTTTTTTATTTCAAACTTAACTTTGTATCTAATAAGAGAATGATAGTATGATTACAGTTAGTTTCTAATAGGAACAATCTTGTTTGAAACAAAAACATTATATAGGTGCCATTTTTAAAAATTCAATCTGTGTACTTAATCGATCCAACCAATAGAAAACGGAACTAACGGGATCGATTCTTACGTTTTTCCTAATGATGGTATGTAAAACCTACGGCTTCAGACAAAAAACTTTATACGTACCCAAAAATAACTTACTTATGTGGTTGTAAGATTTAGTCGGTAGGTAAGCCTTTATCTTATCTCAGGGTGTGGGTCCTGGGTACACTTTGACCCTGGGAATATTTTGTTTAATTTGGTACCACGTTTCATGCGTTCCTGTTCCTAAGAATTGCATCGTGGGGGTGCTGTGGTATTTACAAAACGCTTTAATTCCTGTTATATCCATTGATAATCTACACAGTCAATGCTATTTTTTTCTAATAATCCCGTCATAATATTTAAAAAAAATGATCGTCACTGCACTATCAAGATGGGGCACCATAATAATATTCTTATAAGTGAATCATATATGATTTTTTTTGTTTTTTGTGTCCCACTGCTGGATGAAGGCCTCCTTTATATGAATACTTTTTTACATTTTTTTAGTAATCACTCAAACAGGCATCGACAAAAAATCAGAATATTATGTGTAAGTAACTTTTAACGTTTTCGAAAATATCGAAGCTAAAATTGATGTAAAAATAACAATTATTTTGCAAAAAGTTGTAGTTTCAAATGTATGTATTCAATGTACAGGCAAGTTCCACCCCATCTTTGGGAACGCCTCCCTAAAAAACTTTGCCAATGAGGAAAGGTTTATAATAGGGGACCAGAATAGCGGGACCGTTTTGTGGAACACAAGCAAAGCGCTTACGAGGTTCTTCTGATATTTCATAGATGGTGTTGTAAAACTGCAAATGTGCTGCCCTCTTCAACATCAAGCTTAAAACTTTATAAGTGTCACTTAACTATTAACTTAAAAACTTTGTAAGCCTCGGCTGCGCGGGTTTCATAACGTTTCTCTCATCTGCCAAAAGAGGCCTCTCATATAGTAATCAAACAGATTCGGTCAAAAAACTTTGACAGGGATAAGATACGAGTCAACAGTTTTCAGAATTACTTTTGTTAACAATGGAAACTTGGAGATTATTTTAGAAGATTTGAAACTCCGATTGTATTTTGGTTTTGAAAAGAACTTACGTGAAGAATTTCTCGAAACATTCTTGCTGTAGGTAGAAGGTCACTGAACTTTCAGAGAAATATAAATACAATCCTACTAATATTATAAATGTGAAAGTTTGGATGGATGGATGTTTGTTACTCAATCTCGCCAGAACGGCTGAACGGATCTAGATGTTTGGCACAAAGATAGATTATAGTCTGGAATAGCACATAGGCATTTTTATCCTGAAAAAAATGGACAGTTCCCGAGATAACAGTGATAAACGACTTCTACACGGACGGAGTCGCGTGAAAAATTGAGATAAGTACTTAACAATAATCAACTTCAGGAATTAATCAAATTTAGTCTCTGAGTAAAAAAAAACCTGTATTGATGATTTGTAAGTAGCAACTTATGAAAAGTATTGGGTGTAGTGTTAGGTAAAGATACGATATCTGTATACAATAACCTAACCTAACCGCAAAAACTAAAACCCGACTAGCGACTAGTATGACGCACCCTTATGATTTTTATAATTAGCCTATGACAGTCGCACCTTTTTGTCGAATCACATTTATCGTATTCATCATTTATTAAAATCGGTCCAATAGTTTAGGAGCTAGAGTAGAAAATCCGATTTTTGATCACATACCTACATACATTTGTACATAGCTACATACACATGCATACATAGACTGTTAACCACATTACCCTTCTTTTTGCTTCGCGCAGTCGAGTAAAAAGGCAGGCAAATGTAGACCCCCTTCTTTATTTGCGTAATCCTAATCAGACGACCGAAAACCGCTAAAAGCATTCAAAGGAATAGATCAAATAATGAAATAGTTAACAACCTTTTGTCAAGATTTCGGTTAGAGCCCAACAATTAACCTGATTAGCATCCTAGATAATGTAGCTAACTAACCTAACTCCCAAGAAGACGGGAGAAAGTGCGCGTCAATCAGCCGCGTTTCATTATTACCGAAACTTGTCTTTCTTGTGAGGCAGGTATTGTTGGTTATTGTCGGTGCATAATTGTACGAAGAAGCGACAATGGGCCGGTAGGCGAGTGCGTCGCCAACTGACAGCTCGGGGAGACTCCCTCGACTGGGGTGAAACGTTTACACTTTTTGCATAGCTGGTTTGCTTTCATTAGAATTAACGTTATTGAAATCAAATAAAAAAATAAATATTTCACTTTCTTAGAATAGAGGGACTGTTTGGGTAAGGCTCGGACTATATGCATCCGGAATCGGTCCGGTCCGAACCACGGCCATAGAGATACATCACATACATCCCTGATAGTCCTCCAGGTAAGCCCTTGTACGCCTAGCGCGCGTAGAACGCCGAACCTCGAGTTGCGGAGAGCCTGGCGGTCTCGGTTCCTCAGCTGCTGTTGCCTCAGTATCGATCGCAAGCGCAGGTGGTTCTTCGACTGCAGCCTCGGGATTCACCTCGTCGTTGTCATCCGAGGATATCGAAAAGTATTCATCATACGAGGGGATTGGTGCCAGGTGCCTATTTGAAATCGTATCTTCTCTTCCATCAGGGTACCGGATGTAGGAATAGTTTGAATGGAAGGTCGTCTCCTCCAAAGTAGAGGTTACTTTGGAGGAGACGACCTTCTTCCACAATGGGATCGTATTTGGAATGACGTACGCTCCTTTTTATTAGAATGGGTCCAGGGGTAGTAAGCCAAGCTGGTAATGATACTCCGTTTGGACTCCTGCGGGCGTGGCTAAACAAACTTTCATGGGGAGTAGCGTAATTTGTAGCTGTGCACAGTAACGACCGTATCGAGTGTAAGCCTAAGGACAGGACCTGTTTCTAATCTGCTATCTCTACCCTTAAATTTCAGGCTCAACTGAATGATTTACCATGAAAAAAAATTTGGGTGTTCAACTTGTCCGTTCCCTGGTGGGTTGTACGGCGTGGTGCGGCTGCAAGGTATTCCGAGAGAGATGAGATATTTGGTAAGTTCTTGAGACATAAACGACGTTCCTCTGTCTGAGTGAATAGGTGTGCCGAACGTATAAAATATTTCATTCAAGCAGTTGATGACAGTGCTTGACGTCATGTCTTTACATGCAAAAGTAAAAGGGAATCGACTGTACTTGTCTATGACAGTAAGAGATTTTCATGTAATGCCTTCGGTACAGACACATCCATAACATTAAAGATTCGTAATGGTTCTTGAGTTTGGAGAAACTCCAGTTCTAATGAAGGGTGGTTTCTAAGAATATCGTGACCGATAATTGCATCTGCGCGTAGGTTGTTGACAATTAAAAGAGGTTGGTATTTGTATTGATGCTTTCCAAGCTGGATATTTACATAACAGACGCCTTGGACGTATAAAACGTGACTAAGGGATGCCAACGTAATGGTTGAGTTTAATCTTGAGTTTGAGTATCTCGGCCAGATTTCTATTTATGAAACTTACAGAGCTTCCAGTGTCTATCGAGGCCTCTGCTTTAAAACCGTTAATTGTTATTGTTGAGGTGGCCTTTCTCAGACTGCGCAGAGAGGCAGCAGAGATTGCGGACAGCGCGCCATCTCATTGGATGTTGCCATCTGTCACTGCGTTAGCTCTTTGTGTTTATTTCGATCTGCACACATTTGCTAAATGTCCCTTTTTGGAACAAAGTTGGCAATTTTCGTTAGCTGCAGTGCAGGGCATTTTATACGCTGGTGAACATTTCCACCGCAAAAGAAGCAGCGTCTTTTCGAATTTGGTTGAAAGGTGGGCGTAGATACTGCTAAGTTATTGGGGTTTTCAGAATCAGGCAAGACATTGAGATTTAGTGGTGTGTTAGTGTTGCCGAATGCTTGTGAGTTTATTCCGGCATCTTCGAAGGAAATTGCCAAGTTGTGAGCTTTGTCATCCAGACTGAGATGTAACTTTTCCAGCAGTCTCTCTCTTATTTTTGAGAACTAATACCTGCGGTAAATGCTTCTCGCATTGACTCCTTTTGATGTTCTTCCGCAGTTACCTGAGCAAAGTGGCATTCGAGGGAAAGACATTTTAATGCTTGAATATAGTCTTTGATTGTTTCATCTGTTCTTTGGTTGCGGGTTGCTAACATGTGCCTGGCGAGAATTTCATTTTTGGCCTTTACGTATAATTTCTGTAAGATACTGACGGCTTCGTGGTAGGTTTTGCTCGCACGTATGAACGAAAATATCATAGGAGAAAGATGATTGACAAGAAGCTTCAATTTCATGGAGTCTTCAGCGTTGGGAGTACATTCTTCACACAAGAATTTTTGAAAAGTAGAATACCAATTTCCATTTCAGACCGGTTGCGGTGGAGGTAACAGACAGACAGAGTTACTTTCGCATTTATAATATTAGTAGGGATTGTTCGAGCGGTGGATTAAATCCGGGCTTATCCGGGGTCATATCGTATCATATATCGGATGCATATAGTCCGAGCATGAAGTATCTAAAGAAGCATTTGATGTCATCAATATAAATGCCATAAGTACTTTTAGAACATTTTGCCTTATACTGAAAAATGTGGTTTGTTTAACACATCTAACTTAAAAGTCAAGCATTTTTGTTTTGGACAGCAGTGTAGCAATCTGTCAATTCAAACTACACACGGGAATATCAGAACGGAGTCCAACACAGCGAGGAAATAAATAGGAAAAATGTTTAACTATGCTAGGTATATGTAGTACAAATATCTACCGCCAGCAGTAGATAAGACGTGTGCTTCTATGATATTGTGTCTAAAAATATTTTTGTCTATGATAAACAAAATTGCGACATTTTATGATAGTGTTATTTAAAACGTAAGTATGTACAATTTAGTGCGTAATTAATTAAGTTAAACTTCTGGTTGTTAGATAAAATTGTTAGTGTCGTTTTCATTTTTATGTACTTTTCTTGTTTTAACTAGCTCAGTAGTTAGAGGACTGCGAGTTATTATTGTGTTCTTAATGGCATAGCATATTTGAACAACTAAACAATGTAAAAGTCACAAGTCCTTATAAAGTTCTTGGTCAAAAAGTGCATTCTCGTAAAAAAAGCTATGAAAGGCTATGATATAAATGACTAGGTAATTCCTTAATCGGGGTTTTCCAGTAAGTATGTATATCAATGAATCATTGAATGTACGAGTATTTGCCATTGTAAATCTTTCAGTTTACTATCTATGGTGTAAACTCACGTATGTGTATATTGAAAATCAGGAAATTCTATAAGTTTGGGAATATAAAATCATCACAATAATGCAAACGCTGAAGCTACAGATTTCATTTCCTTTTTACCCGACTACAGCAGAGCCAAAAGGAAGATCGAGTTATGCTTTTAGCAATCTATATATGTACCTTTATGTTTTTTACCACACAAAAGCTCGTCGGCTATAACGTATAAAATTATTCAACGACACGAATATACAACCTGACGAGGTAATAACAGTTACGAAAAGGTATGCAGGTAGATACGCATTTTAATAATTGAAAAGCAAAGCTACATTGCGTGGCGCAATATTAACAAAAGGAACACCATAACAAAAACTACTTACTGGATCATTCAACATAAAAACAAAATGTTCGAAGACTCGGACATCCCTATTAGACCCCTTCGCGCTCTTCTAGGCGGCAGGCGGTTTGCGTCGGGAGTGTTTTTGTAAAGTTTAGATGTCGTTGACTATTTAAAGTAGTATGTGTTTGGTAGTTGTGGCGTTCCCTTGCAGCGTGCCCTTTCCTGGTGGAAGTGGCGAGCGCGTTCTCCGGCAGCAAGTGACATATTTCGGGGCAAAGCGGCCGGCGCTTTCGGGCGGTGCACACGTTTCGTTGGCTTCACTATTTTAAAAAATATTTACTTGTCGGTATCCGGGAAGGGACCAACCGCATCGTCGCGCCGCCTCGCGCGCCGACCGCCACTCATTGTCGATGCAGTCGACCTGCGTGCGCGTCGCTACGTCGGTCGCCCTGCGCGCGGCTTCCGCTCCCATGCACCTACGGTTTCATTGTTGATAGTTTATTATGTCATGTTATTTTTAAATGTGCGTAAATTACAACTGTCAATGAACTCGTTGTAAACAAACAAAGTGCCTTATTTTGATGATGGATACTACCAAGAAGAGGTGATATTTGTTGGTACTGTTAAGTTTTTACACACGATGAGCGGTAGGGAAGGCGGAAATGCAGTTCCGTCTTCAAGTGAGTATTTAAGATTTTGTATTTTATTATTATTGTGAGTGTTACAATTTTTGTTTTTGTAGTTGTTGTTTTATGGTTTCCGTTACGCTCGTTATAAAGCCGTCTTCCACACGTGGGTAAGGAAGGGTGCGCCAGCGTGCACCGTGCGCGCATACCCAATCGCCTCACGTCAAAAGCTGTTCTGTGCATTGGAACTTGACATGACCCTTATCGGGCGGATGCGTCGCTCGGCGCGGGAAGCCAATCAAAGACATTTGTTTATATCATTGAAATTATTCAAATTGAGGTTAATAGAGTCGTTCCATGGATGTCGCACATATGCGCACCATGTTTACTTGGTTTTTTCTGATTAACAACGCGATATACCTACATAATTATAATATCCACTACGTTCTGTTGTTGATTATCGGTCAAAATAATTTCATCGTGTTTTGCGTAATAGGTGACATGTTTTGGTTAAGGGGCTGCCACACATGCCTAATGGGTTTCCGGTAATTAATGGACTATGTCTTTAAACTATATTTATAATAAGAAGCGAGTAAGAATGCAGTTTGGCAACATTTTTTGAATACCTATCTACGCATGAAGCAGACGATAACACCGTTCCGTTTTGGGAGCTCGAGTGTATACTGCTGGACGGCTAGCACAACTTGCCCGCGACATGTTTGTCACTCGGATCTCCCTTTCAAACTAGTCTGAGACGACAGAGACGCACTGAGCGACAAGCGAGAAAATACAAGATGTGCTAGCCGTTCTGGTATGCGTACCAAATACGTAAAGACGGCGGCACGCCTTTTTAAATTCTAATTTGATGTGGATAAGGTGCGTTTTACATTAGTTTGAATAGATTATTTGATCTGTGTGGGTAAAAGCCGAGTGCATTTTCGGAGGACCTTAAGCCGGCCACAGACCTACCGATTAGAATCCGGGTTTATCGTCAAATACACGCCGGGCGCTGGTCTTTCTTGATTCTCGCTTAGTCGCAATCTAGCGCTTGCCGAGAGACGTAACGTACTTAAACCATACATAAACGTACCTACTTATTACATGAGTAATTGTAATGGACGATGTTGAATTTGTCTGTTTTTTTATAATTTTTTAAATTAATGGCTTCCATTATATTTATTTTCTAATTCTATTATTTTTCTCTTCTACCTATTGTTCTGTTCTACCTAGAACAGAACAGAATCGGTAGGTCTGTGGCCGGCCTAAATCTCCACTCCCCACTACACAACGTGTTTTTGTCGCCGACATGCCACGGATAGTGACGGACCCATGTCGATATTTTTACTTAAGAATGAAAATAAAAGCGGGTCGAAGAAGGCACGTTCTAACGAGGGGGCAAACTATTTGTGAACAGAAACCGTGTTGTTTACATTTTAACAATGGTTTCTGTTGTTTTATTTTTGTAGTGTTAGTTGCCTCAACAGTTTTTAAAAGTTTTGAAAGAAATTATACCTACAAACACATAATCAAGCCCGGGGATTTGACCAAAATTAAAAAAAAAAAAACATAATGTGTACATCCCTAGGGTCCGAGATCGTAACCAGTCAATTAAATACGAATAGTGGTACGTTTTGCCGTCTCTTTCCCTCTAACTCAAGATCCCGAACCAGGCGCCACTTGACGATGATTCACGGTTGAATTCCATGCCTACGATTGATAACAGCAAAAACTAGAGAATGGCAGACCATCAGGCCATTTTAGGTCATTTACTTGCTAGCCAAGCATTTCACATCCATAGAAATGTGTTTTGTTTACTAAAATGTTAACCGTTTATCAATTGTTTGATAAAAACGTGCATGTTGTTTATGGTCGTATAGCCGTACCTTGTCGGTGCCTTGCATTTCATTTAAGTTTGTGTAAGGTAACAACGTGATTTTTTAGATTCGTTTTTTAGTTGTTAGATAAATAATATGTGCATCGTTGCCATAAAAGCATAATTAGTTACTTGTAACAAAAGGCACATTAACTGTATTCTAAATGACATGGTCCCATGTCACTCAATCAACAACTGAAGCTGTAATTAATGAGTTTTTGTATATTACGTTCTGTGCCAGGCTCACTGATTGCCATGCAACACTGGTCAGTTGTTTTTGGGACTTGAAATACGTATATGATTAAATTATGTTTGAAGATAAAAATACTACTTAGTTGACTCTCATGTGGCGTCATTCGTTATGACTGAAAACAAAGGTCTAACTTACAAAAATAAACATCATTGTTTTAAAATCTAATTTATTTTATTTTTATTTATTATCAATGACAAACACATTTAATTACAACTTTAATTTTTCTGTTAGGTGATGCAAGTACAGATATTCGTAACCTGTTTAAAGACCAGACATATTCATTTTAATTACCTACTAAGAACAGATATTATACCTCACTATTATATTTCCCAGCAACGACCGGTGTCTTTTAAAATCTTATTATTCAGATCATCGATCACCGGAATACCGTCAATGACGGGTACTACAAGTTAATGTCGACATTCGAGCCCTTTCCCACGAATTTTACACGTTGCCTATAAAATTCGACATACTTAAAACTTACACGCTCCTTGCGATATTATTTTGGAAGGTTTGTTTGAAGTAAGCAATCTTCAATTTATTAATAACATTTCAAAATTTCAAAAATTACAGTTAAAATTAGTAGTACAATTGTATGAAAAATATTTTTTTTTTTGCGAGAGACGCCTCTACCGAAACATCACAGTTGTAAATTTTTCTCATACTTTTTAATTGTAGCGCAACTTATTTCTGTCATTAACTTTTATAATTAAGTAACGTATTGTATTTTGCAGACGCTCGGAGCAAGTTGTGTTTTAAAATAATGGTTTATTTATTTCACTCATCTCTAAGTTATTGTTATTAGCTTACTAACTCTCCCATAGTTTCACGACGATGAAAAATCAATATCGCAACGTTTCGATTTTTGATTAACCAAAACATACGGGCGAGCAGTATGTCACCGACAAATTATTTCATCGTCATTTTTAACCACTATTTAGTCGAAGTAGTAAACATTATAACTCGTTCAGGTTTCAATCGCATCTCAAAAAAGTTATTTTAGAAAACAGTTTTCGCTTTTAAAAGTTGGGTAATGTAGGATGAGCTCTTGCTTAACATCGCTAGCTACGAGTACCTTTACGCAGGGTGAATGAACACGTTGACTCATACTAAGCAGGAAATTTATGGCATAACTAAAATATTTTGGTTCTAAACGTGACTATTGACTCTCAGAGTTAGCTTTTCTCTATAAATATGAGAATATATAATACGAGAACAAATGTATTATATGTATATTTACATTTTTACCTTGCACACTTTTTTCTTTATAACGTCAAATGATAGGTAGGTGTCATTGGATAGCACTTAAAAATCATTATGTAATGTTATTATCAATTTTTAGCTTAGAGGGACCGTTTAGGAAATATTGACCTCAATAAGTAACATCTTTCCTAGAGTTGCGTGTCCTATAGGTCCTAAATTAATCGCAGAGTAAAAATGAACAGGGCCAAATTGATAGGAAATTTTATGTCGAAACGTTTGTCAGAAGTAATCACGATGTTATTCGTATAAGATAAGATATTCGAGACAGTATAAATATAGCTAAATTTTCTCGAACTATCAGGCATGTTATATTACAGCTAACCAAACTCGCTCTATCGACGTATCATGAATATCATGACTATTCATGACTCATGACGGCATTTTTATCGTTCTACAATAAACAACTAAGAGTGAACAAAGTCAAAAAGGTTTGATGAATTTAAGGACAGGGCCTACGCACGCAAGCGACGTAGATTTTTAAGTTAGCCGGCACAACTACGGTAATTAAATAAAATAGTTATTTTTAGTCTATACTACTATCAATGTATGAATTGAACTGAATTGAATTGTGCGGATTAATTCTATGTTAAGGATACTGTTACTAATCAAATTAATCGTAGTTATTTGGAATGAATTATTTGAATTTGAATAATTATTCATTACATAATACTACTCTGTCAAGAAAGTACCGGGAAAAGATCAATAATACACAAACTGTTTGTTAATCATCCAAATTTATTTTATCACCTTCAAAGTATGCTCCTTCAGAAACGATACACATACGCCAACGAATAATCCAATCATCAAAACATTTTTTAAACGCTGTTTCCGGAATTGAATTCAGTTCTCGGCGCGAATTCTCCTTTATGTCTTCTACCGATTGAAAACGGGTGCCACGAAGTGGTAATTTGAGTTTAGGAAAAAGAAAGAAGTCGGCAGGAGCCATATCTGGTGAATATGGTGGTTGCTCGATGGTATTTGTTGAGTGTTTGGTCAAAAATTCTTTCACAATGATGGCCTTGTGCGAAGGCGCATTATCGTGGTGCAAAATCCAAGAATTTTCATTCCACAAATCTGGCCTTTTTCGTCGAATTTGCTCTCTTAAATGCCGCATAACGCTCAAATAATATTCTTTATTTACCGTTTGACCTTCCGGCAAGAATTCCGAGTGCACAACACCGCGATAGTCAAAGAAAACAGTCAACATGACTTTGACTTTTGATCGACTTTGGCGTGGTTTCTTCGGTTTCGGTTCAGTTGGAAGGCGCCACTCCGAAGCTTGTTGACTAGTTTGCATGTCAAACTCGTAAACCCACGTCTCGTCACCAGTAACAATGCGTTTCATGAATGTTGGGGCGGAATTGACTCGTTCTAGCATGTCCTCAGCGACTCTCATGCGATTGAGTTTTTGGAGAAAATTCAGGTCTTTTGGGACTAGCCGAGCGGTAACATGTTTCATACCCAAATGATTAGTTAAAATAGTACGGATCGACTCGTGAGATACAGAAAGTTCGGCGGCTATCTCTCTCAAAGTTGAATGAGGATTTTCAGTCACTATTTCCTTCACTTTTGCGATGTTAACTTCAGTTGCAGACGTTGATGGCCTACCAGAGCGAGGCAAATCTTCCATCACATCTCGACCGCTTTTGAACGCTTTGTACCACTCATAAACACGTGTTTTTGATAAAGTCGAATCACCGTAAGCCTTCTGTAACATTTTCAGTGACTCCGAACACGAAATTCCATTGGCGATGCAAAATTTAAGACAAACTCTTTGTTCAATGTTTTTGTCCATTATGAAATTCGCAATACACACTAGATATGATATAACTAAAAACAGCACTGTATTTAATATAAATAACAGATGCAACTCAAACTCCGCGCCAAAATAGAAAACAGTTGTGCCAATCTAACAACAACAAAAAAAACAAAAATTTGAATTTGGAACCATAAACAAATCATCCATTCCCGATACTTTGTTGACTGAATGTAGGTCGGGGCAAAAGTATTTTCGTATTTGGACCGTATAAGTTGTAATCAAACCTCTTCGTCTATACTAAATGTACCTGGCTGTTTTTAATACCATTAAAAGCCAACATTCTAAAATACAATAAAATTAAAAAAAAAACTGGTTCCCAGCATTTTTCAATTGTTTTTGAGCTATCAAAATGGACGTGTGTGACGAAGAAATTCGGTACATTTTAAAGTTTTATTACAAAAAAGGCAAAAATGCGACTAATGCCGCGAATAAAATTTGTGCGGTTTATAGACCTAATGCGGTATCAATAAGAGTAGCACAATTGTGGTTTAAGCGTTTTAAGTCTGGAAATTTTAGTGTGAAAGATGAGGTTCGCTCTGGACGCCCTGTTACTGATAAAATCAATGTCATCTATGAAAAAGTGGAGCAAGATCGACATATTAATAGTTACGACATTGCTGAAAAACTAGATATTGATCACAAAACAGTGTTACGTCGTTTACAAAAGTCTGGGTACAAGAAAAAGCTCTATATTTGGGTGCCACACGATCTCACTGAAAGAAACCTAATGCAACGTGTTTTAATTTGCGATTTATTGTTAAAACGAAATAAATCCGAACCATTTCTAAAACGGTTGATTACGAGTGATGAAAAATGGATTACTTACGATAAGAACGTCCGAAAAAGATCGTGGTCGAAGCATGGACAAGCTCCAGAGACAGTGGCAAAGCCCGGCTTAACTCGGAACAAAGTGATGCTGTGTGTATGGTGGGATTGGAAAGGAATTGTCCACTATGAGCTTTCGCCGCCGGGTAAAACTATCGATTCTGACCTCTACTGCCAGCAACTCATGAGATTAAAAGAAGCCGTTGAGAAAAACCGGCCAGAGTTAATAAACAGAAAGGGCGTAGTCTTTCATCATGATAACGCCAGACCGCACTCATCTATAACCACCCAGCAAAAATTGAGAGAGCTTGGCTGGGATGTGTTGATGCATCCACCGTATAGCCCTGACCTTGTTCCATCGGATTTCCACCTGTTTCGGTCACTTCAGAATTCTTTAGGAAGCATAAAGTTAATAGAGAACACTGTCAAAACTACCTGTCAGATTTTTTTAATCAAAAATCTCAGAATTTCTACAGCAATGGAATCATGGCACTACCCACAATGGCAACAAGTCATCGATCAAAACGGCATGTACATATTATAAATAAATAAAAAAATATAACTTAAAAATTAGTTTTTCCTTTGTACGAAAGATACGAAAATACTTTTGCTCCGACCTATTAAATTTAAGTCACCCGAATGTTTTTTAATCTCAGAAAGTACTGTACGAATTTGCACACGGTTTTCACCAATAGAAAGGACTATCTAGGCTATAATTTTATGAACATTAACACGTGCGAGAGGGCCGCTAGTTGATAATAAATGTCGCTAATTCAACAACGTTTTAATTTGCGATGAAACATTTGCCATCTCCACGAAAGTCAGCTTGGAACTCCTTACTGTGTGGACACACTCTTGAATTTTAATATTTTATTCTGTTTTTAGTTTAATTCAGCTTCCGCAGTAAATTGATTATTGCTAGACGAGAGGGAAAACATACCTATGACTCGGTAATTTCTTCTGTTCCGATGAAGAACGGAAGCGGTCGTTGCTAATTATGGAAAGCAAATACGAGTAATATCGCAAGGATAAATGACAAAATTTGTAACAGCTAGGTAATTCTACCTGAAATACATAGCATTCAAGAAAGTGTAGGTACGTATTATTTCGGCAAACGTATCTGAAAACAACCTATGTTTTCAACATCTGAGCGGCACTTCAATCCTCTACGACTAAGAAAAAGAAGAAAAAAACCGAATCGAAGATACCGACAATTAAACCATGGTAAAAAAAGGCAATCGAATCCTTGAAAATACAAACTGTTGTAGTAACGGGGCCTATCCCCCCCCCTCGGCTTCTCGAATAGCTTTGGATTAGCTTACCCGCTTTATAAATAGTTCCTGCGAAGGTGGAGAGAAATATAAGTCTGCTGTAATAAATAGTTTCTTGAACTTAAGGGTGCTGGAACGAAAATACAGACAATATGGCTGATGGCGAAGAATAAAGCAGTATTATATTTAGTATGAGTAGGTAGAATAAACATTAATAATATAATTCATTGCAAAAAGGAGTAATGTTTTTTAACATAATTTTTAATAATAACACAATCATATTTTTTGTTAACACATGCGTACAATTTGAAATACATGTAAGTAATAACTTCTATTAGCTTTATCGAGCAATATATTTATGTTTTTTTTTTGTTTGAAATTCACTTAAATGTGCTATTATTCTAAAGGTTAGTTTTAGCGAGTACTACACGCATTGATTAACCTAAAACCTACCTACCGAATACCTAAGAATCATTCCAAAAAGTTTTAAAGTTTGTTAATGAATGGAATGCTAACAACTGAACCTTTATCGGAACCAACGGCGACGCGTTAGTGGGTACCGGTTGAAAGGAATGCAATCAAATGTTACATATGCATTAAAACATTTGGTTGCATTGAAATTCCTGAATGTACACGTTGACTTCGAGTGTGGAATGAGTGTTAGAGGCGTGGGCCGACTGTAAGCGTTTAGCGAGATAAATAACTTATTTTAATAACTCGATTTCGGTTGAGTTTTAAGAATCGTTGATCTTTGATCGACCTGTATTATTTCTAGATGAGTTATCTTTGTATCATTTGCAACAAATATAGAAAATATCTGATTAATTTTGTGCTGGACATCCTTGTTTCCGACGATGAGGCGTATAAATAAATAAATAAAATAAATATCAGGGGACAATCTCACACAAATTGACCTAGTCCCAAACTAAGCTCTAGACTTGTACTATGGGTACTAGACAACGATAAACATACTTATATAGAGAAATACATACTTAAATATATAGATGTATATATAGATGTATGTATGAATGTAAGCTCTTAATTGCATGTAAACAACTATAAAACTATTTTATATTATGTGTATAATTAATCTGTTAATTCCATGCATGTGACATTCATCCTAAGTTAGTTACGATAATCTAAGCTTATTGTAGGTTGGTACATTGATAATCGATGTATGCATGTGAATGCACGTTGCAGACTCTATCATAATAAACAAGTTCAACCTAGTAAAAGTAATCATGACTTCGCCAATGTCCTTATTACTACAGAATAAATAATTGCGGATCCTCATGGCCATCGCGTATTTAAAGTGAAAAACTCTTCTTATTTTTCAATAGTTTTCGCTTAAAGTGCTACCGCGCCTTATCGCTTGAGCGTTCCGCGAGCGATGGGGCGGGCGGCACACGCGCTGGTTGCGCTGACTAAATAACGCCGGTGCTACCACATTCACTACCACCAACTGGGAATTGTATGTAACTTGTAAACGCCACGCGCGTCGCTGGCAGGGAGTGTGTTACGCACACAGACCGCGTTTCACGTTGCACACGGGAGCAGTAATACTCATAACTCATAATGGTTCATGGTATTAATGGCTCTGAAACTTATAATTAATGACGTAGAAAATATAACAAAAAAATCAGTACATGTATAAAACAAAGTCGCTTCCCGCCGTCTGTCCCTTTGTATGTATGTACGCTTAGATCTTTCAAACTACGCAACGGATTTTAATGCGGTTTTCACCATCAGTTAGAAAATTTTTCACGGAAGGTTTATGTATATAATAGTACCCGGAGCAAAGCGAGGAAGGGTCGCTATATATAATAAAAAAGTTTCCACGGCGAACTCTAAGGTTTTATTAAGACAAAATAGGTACTGAGAGACTTGAATGAGTACAATAATTATTTAATATTTGTATATTTTGTTTGTTTCATTATGATTTTGATATTTATACAAAGTCTTAAGAGTTTGTAATTTTAGATTGATGTAGTATTTGTACATTGCACACGACACACTATTTCAATTTATGTCATGTAATGTGTTTGTACCTAAGGTGGTAACAGGTAATTTTGGTACAAATGCCAAAATGCATAAAGGTTGAAATGTAATGTTGTCAAAAAGTACAAAATGTTTGTGCCACCAGGTCATTTTGTCTGAATATTTTAGGGGCAAAATATGCTATGGTCAACATTTATTTTAGTCAAAATGTTTCCAAGACAGCATTCATTATGGTCTAGATGTTATTTTGTCTGAAAGTTTTCAGGACAGAATACTCTGTGGTCAAAATGTACAAAATGCGATTGACTAAATGTACTCTACTCGAAATGTTTTCACGACAGAATTCATTATGATCAAAGTGTCATTTTGTCTGGAAGTTTTCAGGACAGAATACTCTGTGGCCAGAATGTACAAAATGCAATTGACTAAATGTGTTCTACTCGAAATGATTTCATGATAAAATTAATTATGGTCAAAGTGTCATTTTGTCTGGAAGTTTTCAGGTCAGAATACTCTGTGGTCAAAATGTACAAAATGCGATTGACTAAATGTGCTCTTTTCGAAATGTTTTCATGATATAATTAATTATAGTCGAAGTATCATTTTGTTTTCATATTTTTATGGTCAAAAATTATGTAATAATGTTATTTATTTATTTATTTATGATTGTTTACTATGACACTACTCTTCATATTGACATATTTAAAAAATAATTAAGCCATCAAATCAACACGTACTCGAGTAAAGTTCTGTCCATATGGCCGATTTTCTCAGCCAACTTACAAGGACGCAGCTATTCGGTCAAAAAGAGAGCGTGTTCATCTCTCTTCTAACAGAATATAGTTGCAATCGGTTGGCTGATGAAATCGGTCGTCTGGGTCCTGCTTTACATTTAACGACTTAAAAAAATGTTTTGATACATTTAATTTGTATTAAGACGGTATAAGTACAATAATAGCACAGCTTGACATTAGCACATTTTGTCAATGGGACTTTTTAGACACTTGGTTTCATAACATCAAAACGTTTTGTCATTTGTATCATCTTTACTTTATATACTTTTTGACCGTTGTACATTTTAACCCATTGAACATTCTGGCACTTGTACCAACATTACCCGCTACCGTTTTGTCATTTGTTCTTACAAACATGTTGACATTAATATACTTTTTGACTTTTGTACAATTTGACAAAAGGATTTTTGAACCCATTGAATGTTTTGGGATCTTGACCATTTATCTATTGTTCTTTTTTTCTCTGGTACAATTAGGCTCTTAGGTTTTTGTGACATCTAATTGTTTTGTCTTTTGTTCATTATAACATGTTTACATTTACATACTTTTTGACCGTTGTACATTTTGATAATGAGACATTTTGAACCATTGTACAATTAGACATTTGTACCAACATGACCTGTTACCCCTAAGGTTACGTCCTAAGGATACGATGCGGTGACACGCGAATTCAATGCGATAGGATGCAGTGTGACGCGGCGGGCTTTGTCCGAAGCCGGGTCCAGACGGGTGTTACGTGTAATATAAGATTACGCGTAATTAGCGTCAACAGTGTGGACGGCACACAAACGGCTTTTGTGTTCGCGCTATAAACCGACAGCCGATGGATCACGCGCGAGCATTACATGTAATGTTTGTAGCCCACACGCAGAATTCGTGTTACATTACACGATGGATTATATTACACGTTACACCCGTCTGGACCTGGCTTTACGTGCGCGCGAATCGCCCCGCACCACCGCCGCCACCACATACTCGTAACGTCACCGCATCACCGCGTCGCATTCGCTTAACGCTCTAAAATCTAAAAATATAAACTTTTAGTCATATACAAACGATATAAGCGACAGATTGATCTTTAAACCAACGTTAACAATATTAGAAAGCACGTAGGTAACCATCGTGAATCATCGTGTTCATATTTCAACTCGTACGAGTTAAGTATAATTATGCATTTAGCTAAGTACTTCACGACCGTCATGCAAGGGCCACTGTTGTAAATTAAATCAACAGGCTCATATGTCTTAATGCAAAGCAGTAAAAAGCTCATTTTAAATTAACGTAAACAATGTTTTATACAGCTAAAGTTAACGGTTAACGGTGGGTGTTCGTTAACGCGATAAATGCACTGCGTTTGTCGCAACTCAAGTTATTATTTATGTAGGCTGATACAATGGATTTTGAACGAAACTGAGCTGGAAATATGTACTTAATTTAGCGCAGGTTTAGCATGTATTAATTACGCACGTACCTATGCAGTTATAATTCTGTTTTGTGACGCGATATTTAAACCTATTAGCACCTATGCAGTAACAGCTAAAATCAATTATTGCGATCATGTAGTATTTATTACTTACGAGGTTTGGATTAAATATGTTAAATCACTTCATTGAATAATTGTTAAAACATTCAAAATATTCATTTATTTAAATAAAATTGCTAAATGAAATAGACAATACGAGTAGCTACCTACCGTTAATATTTTGATCACATATACGAGTAGGTAAACCATTAGCTTTTGAAAAATTAGAAGCTTACAATTTCACACAGCTAACATAAAATCGATCGCATGTGTACGTTACAGCAGTGAAACGATAATTGCGATTTGGTATGCTTTGAATGAACTTTGTCTACCCGTTCATCGAATAACGTGAATTGACGCTGTTAACGCAGTTTCTTATCCTAACCATAGAAAAAAATGTGACATTCCTTTCCACCAGGATTTATGTACCTATGTTATTGACATTTAAAATGCGCTTTAGAAAGACCGACACGTCGATTTTACTGATTCCGGCTTAACTAGGACTTTCTCTTCGTGTCTCTACATCTACCGGGGAATAAACTCGAGATAAGACACGTGTAGTTCTTAACATTAACGTTCATCTTATCAGAAATGCACACACTTCTCGATTCAATTTCATAACTCTGAGCTTGCAGTGCTATGTGCATAAAAGTATGTCATAAAGCCTTGTTAGTTAATGAAATACCTCTTAAATCGCTTGAGCATGGTAGTTGGTAGCCCTAAGTGTCTACGTGATGTAGCGTGGTGGCGAGGCAACGAACGCGGCCGCGCGCAGGGCGCGGGCGGCTCGAATGCCTGCTAGGTGCAGTGTTACGGCAATGAATGAAGAGGTACCAGAAACGCAACCTAAATACCGGACATTCCTCAAGTCCCCGACGTCGCCACGTGTGCCTACTAGCTCGCTTTTACTGCCGCCGCCCGAATAATATGCTTAGCTTACATACCAACACATGGAAATGTGTAACGAATTAGCAAACCTACCGATAAACTTTCATTTATAGTAAACGATATACGCCAGTGGCTACAAATAGTTCAGCTTGCCACATTGTTTTTGTAGTTCGGTTAGTGTACGCAGACGTAACAAGTATTTGATCTGTGTCTGGCGACTTTACAAGCCGGTACCTAAATTTGCTGAGTTAGTCATAAAATCATTTTGTTTATTTCCGATTTATTTCCAAAGAAAAAAATCTTAGTCACTGCTTATTCGATACAATGCGGAAGTAGATGCTGATTAGTCATGTTAACTACCTACTTGATATGAAGTCGTATCTACACGTGTGATGTCTTTGAAGCTTACAAAGTTCCAGTTCAATAACCATATAGACATTTAAAAAGGCTATTCTTCCTTTTGGTTCCCACGTTATTTTTTGTAAGGAGCCCGATAAGGGGAATCGTATACCCTTTCTTAGTCCGGTAAACAAACGGAGCCCTTATTTATTGCTAATAGATTTCCGAACGGTGAAATCAGGGCCCGGTATGCATTTATAAAGAGGGTCCGCTTAGAGTAAACAACGCACCACTAAATTCAGCTTTGGTATTTAATTAATAAATAATTTACAATTTAACTTAGTTTGGCTGTAAGTTTTTCCTTTTCGACAATCTGTTATCATGAATCAGATGTACCTACGACACGTATTTAATTACGTACCTATACCCATATTTTATTAAATTGAAATTTAATGTTTAACTCTAAGGGTCTGTTTCACAATCGACTAGTAAATTCATCTGTCAAATAAAGATAGCCCTCTCCTTGTCTATTTTCAAGTGTAAGAATGGGAAAGGTCTGAATTTATTGGACAGTGATATGCTTTACTTGACGATTGTGAAACAGGCGGTAAACATAATTTTACTGATTGTATTAAAAGTATTTTATTTTATGGTAGACATAAAATTATTTTGGCATTTGATTGTTTGTGAGATATTTTAAATTCTAGTTTATTGGTTTTTACATCGTCATGTTTTATCTTAATTATTTAAGATGGTAAGAGACCATAAATGGTATCAAAGTATCGGTAAGGACCATTAAAATATCCATCTCTATTAATATTGTTACTTTTCAAAATGTAAAATGTTTCAGGCGTGGGGGCAGGCGCGAGCGCAGGGGACACCGGGATAGCGGGGGTGACGGGGGTGACGCGGCGCGGGCGCTGCAAGTGGTTCAACGTGGCCAAGGGCTGGGGGTTCATCACCCCGGACGACGGCGGACAGGATGTTTTCGTTCACCAGGTGAGCGGGACACACTATACTCACTGTGACAGTGTTTTCATTCTACGATGTCGGCACGGTAGCGTAGTAAAAGAGACCTGGGGTGTCCCGCCGTGGGCTGAAAACATAGTGGAAAACACTGCACAACACACCTTTTATTTTCTCTCTTGTTGTTAAGTGCGACTCTTTCATTATCTTTCTTTGATACTACCGATAAGGCGCAGGCAAGTTGTGCTAGCCATGGGTTACACTAGTTGCATTTTAGAAAGTCAACGATTGTAGCAATCTGAAAATATATTAAAACATAAGATTGCGATTGAACGCACTATGTCATTTCTGTACATATTTTTTTGTAGTTGTGAATTTTCGTAGAGTATAAATTTGTGTCCTTACCTATATTGTTAAATAAAACTTTAAATATTTCATAGTCAACCCTTAAGAAAAAATTCGAAAAGTAGTTAATAACCGTTTTGTAGCCACTGGGAGTACAACTCATTTTTATTTATGAATAAAATAAATAAAAGAATTGCCCTAGTTTTAATTAAGCGTCAAGTAACTTTTATACCACTTTTGGACCTTCATGCGCTACAAATAGAGTCAAAGATGGTGTATGAGTTTCTTGGACGACTACCTATAAAACAAACAATATACAAAACCGTCGGTGCATCAATATTCTTTGATGAGTTTACAGTAGTAGAATAAATCCATTCTCCAATAGTGGCATATCTAGCGGTTGACCTGATAGTGCTTGTTTGTTAGTTCGGCTTATCAAGGCCGGATGTTTTTTTCTATACATTTACGCCACTAAACTTGTACTTCGCTCGTTCGACGTGTAAGCAGTAAAATTTATATTTGGTTGATACTTGGTTATTGGGAACCGATAACGTTCGGTTTTCTTATAAATGAATTCCCAACCGTTACAAAGTTGCAAAATTATTATGAAACATACTTGTTTCATACTTAGATTAATTGATGGAATTTCCGCAAACATAAAAAACAAACAATACCTACTTAAAACTTTGGTAATGAGATCTTGGCTTTTAGTCCAATTTGTTTTAGCCCGTCTTATATTGTTGACGTTATGGGGTTCAAAATCAGCCAATATGTTCTTCTACATATAACGTCAACATTAATAATATAAAATTAATAGAATCTTGAAAAGGCTTGAAATGACGGAACTTAAATTAAACTAAGTACACCAATGTATAAATAGATTGGTAGTTTTATTACGAGCGTAACTCCGACATGGCAAGACATATTGCTGTATTTAGTTCGATATTTTGTATCACCTAGAACGGGACCGATCAAGGTCAAGCTGAAGGGAAAGGCATCGTTCAGCAGTGGACGTACAATTGCTCAGATGACAATAACGATTTCTACTTTAAAATTTGATCCCTTTATTTAATCAACATTAACTTTGTGAGATCCAAACTGACGCATTAACTCTTAACCGGTCCCAGGCTGAGACTCGGCGCGGTGGCTCACCGATTAGTTCATGTGAAATTTGGCACAAGGGCAGTACCTATTTTAATCCCTAGAGACATATTAGTGCCAAAGGGAACTTTTTATCCCGAAAAACGGGACCTTTCCATAGGAAATAGCAATAACTTAACGCGGACGAGTCGCGGACAAAAGCTAGGTCCTTAATTATTTCCGTTTAGTCAAAATCTATTAAGCAGTATCATTCCGTCACGCTATAAGTTAAATCTGTCAATTTTAGAGCGTCATCCAGATGCCGGGGTTCCGATCGCTGGGTGACGAGGAAGACATCGAGTTCGAGTGTCAGGAGTCCGACAAAGGGCTGGAGGCCACCAGAGTCTCCGGGCCCTCGGCCGTCGACTGCCAGGGCTCCCACCGCCGGCCGCTCTCCAAGAAACGGTTCAGAAAGATACGGTAAACTATTTTAGACAGGAAAACCGGTAGCTTCTTCATTATAAGCTTAGAAAATCACACTGGTTAAAACTCTCTGTAATACCGTCCAAAGGTAGCTATTAATTGTTTTATTGACTGTATCGAGTGTATAGATTTAAAGGAGGATGCGACAGCGACAACCTATCCCCGTTTAGTCACAATGACTGATCGAAAAGCTACTTTTACCTAACTGCTAATAAAAATGGGTTAATACGAGTAAGATTGCAATCTTACACTTTAAAGTGAGCAGATCTTGTGTTTGTAATTATACATGGTATAAGCATTCCTCGAAAACTGCAAAGCTCATTTAAAATGAAAATAATCTAGGTTTGTTCCAGATGCCCTCCACGGAAAGTAGTTTTCAACGTGTGCGTACTATGGGCCGTTTAATAAACTGACCTTAGGTAGCAGAGACGCCAGTCTCAATACACGTCATAAATTACAGTTTTCTATGACTTGACGTATACTTTGAAGGGCATCTCAGCCAATCAATTCGGTCGGTTCAAATCAGATCGGTTTATCAATTCGGTCCCATGTTACTATAGTGGTCAGGTCCAAATAGTTGTTTGAAAAACAAAAAAGATACAGTTGCATCTAATAGTAGATTGTACAACAAGGTCAACAAGCCATTTTAAATCGCTCGGTCAGTAACATTGATATTAAAAACATTTCTCTTACTTAATACTACCTAATATTAAGGGTAAAATTGAATTGAACTTACATTTACTATGAAAAGTAATGAGGACTAGTGCTTTTGGATTGGACTACTACCAGCGCCGCTAGGAAAGTGACGTACTAGGATCATTGGAAGAACTTGATTAGGTACGCCGATGAGGTTGTGGTGAAAGTAGTCCAGAATGAAAACTGTAACTTCAATACATAAGAAACATACTTCAGTCTATTAACGTCCAAATGATTGTATTGATTGTGTATGCTGTATAATATGTTCGGAAGACTGATTTTTTTTATATAGAGACCTAAAACGCTCTTTTAGAGAGGCGACCGCTAATAAAAAATGGGTTTATAAAAGTCGACTTTGCTAACTAACCCAACTAAAAAGGGAATAAAATGATATAGGCACGGAATATACAAGAGCTACCTTGTTTCACTTGCATCTCAGAAAACTTATATCCTTTTTCACTAGGACCCCAGACTTATTACCACAAGGACAGTTTTAACATCATGACACCAAATTTTGATAAAAGCGTACCTTTCTGTTTTGTTGATATACTGGTAACACCAATAGAAAATTAAGAAGTTTTTTTTGTGTGTTTCAGCTGCTACAATTGTGGAGAGTTTGCTAACCATATAGCCGCTAAGTGTAGCATCGGGCCGCAACCGAAGAGGTGTCATAACTGCAAGAGCGAAGATCATCTCATTGCCGACTGCCCCATTAAGGTAATACCAATCATAAGTGTTAACGTAAAAGCATGAAGTATTGAAGGCCTAAAAGTGGGATCAATGTGAATTTAGTGATTCAGATATAGGCATACCAATGAGCGATAACATTTCAGGGTCTTCTATCTAGTAGGGTCGTATATTTCCGTAACATAAAATATAAAAGTAGGCCCTGAAGTGTTATCGTATGTTTAAGTGGATGAAAAGGGTCGAATTCTATACTAGTATTTTAAATCAATTGGCCATTGATAAGTTCCATCGCCAGTTTATGTCTATAATCATTACAGTTAGATGGATTTTTACAGGTGATTTGTATTGTTGTATTAAAGAATAAACATCATGGGAAAATGTTACACAAAACGACCTATTCCGAAACTAACCTCTAGACTTGTATTAACCAACGATAAACTATACATTCAAAAGTCAGGAACAGCACGAAACACACGTGCTCAACACACCAATATTCTGCACCAAGACCGTTATCTTTAAAGGCAGGGTCACTACCAACTGGGCTAACCGTTTAGTTATGCTTTGATCCTTTATTGTCATGATTTTTTTACAGTCATAGGCACCGATTGTTTATAAATAACATAGCTTACAACATTTCGAATTAACGTAACTGTGAACGGGATCCACATTTTTTAACCGACTACAAAAAGGGAGGAGGTTCTTTGTTCGGCTGTATGTATGTTTTTTCATGTATGTTCACCGATTTCTCCGTCAATTGTGGACTGATATTGAAAATTCTTTTTTTGTTTGAAAGGGCTTACTTTCGAGGTAGTACTATTGTCACCAAGTCAAAATCTAATGATATAATCCATGAGAAATTGAGGGAACTCTTCAAAAGTTATACACGAATTTGGTATTTCCTGTAAGACCTTAAAAAAATGCATTCTAAAAAAAGGAACAGATGATGAAGACCAAAGATGACCACCAGAACTTCTTAGTCGTAAATGATTGACGCCAGCAATGAGATTTCTTTATTAAGAATATAAAGCTACTTTTATACTCATTATAATGCATGTGGTGAAGTGCAACTGATGGTAAAGTACCGGGAGAACTCTTCAATGATTAACGGCCCTGCATCTTGGACAGCGACATTTTGTTAAGGGTGATGAGCAATTGGTGTTAGGCTATTGTTTCTTAATGTGATGTTTATGTGCTTTATGTCGGATTTCACCAACCACTTAACAGACGATTAGAGTGTTAAATGTGTCAAAATGTATGAACTATAACAGTCGATTAAAACTTAACATAGTACGGTGAAATTGGTACTTAGTTTATCACATTAGGTGTACCACTAAAAAGCGAAAAAAAATAAAAAAATTAACCGTCTTCAAAAACCCACTGAAAAGGGTTAAATAAAGACCGTCCTTGGAATTGCCTATTTAGTGCCTAATTAATAGCCTAATAGGTACATGAAATATATTGAAGTCAGTGGCAAGAATCATGTGTTTTTGCTATTGTGTATACCTATACCTACTTGATACCGGCTTGGATATATTTCATGTACATACTAGGCACTAAATAGGCAATTCCTAGAACTCCTAGGAGGCCGGTTTTTATTTAACCCTTGTCAGTGGTTTTTTGAAGACGGTTTTTTTTTAATGTAATATTACAAACGATTAGTAGTGCACTTATCCCCAATTTCTCACATAAATATGTTAATTTGGGTCATACCTTTCTATACTTTACTATTTTTATCAGCTCCCATTTTTTAAGTATATTGATGACAACAATACATTATTACACGGCATGATGCATTTAGTTCTATTTATTAATTGTTGACTAAAACGTACCGAGAAAATAAATGTAATTTCTATGATTAAAGGTTGAAAAGAAGAGCGACCAACCGCCGAAGAGCTCAAGCAGTTCTCAAGCCAGTCAAGAGGGTAGCCCCACGCACGCATGATCCAACATGTTCTAGTTATATGTTATAAGGCATTCTAGCGGCATTGGTTCTTTAATTTACAACTAGAGCGTAAGTATGAAAATAATTGAAATGAACAAAACATATACAATATATTATACCTTATCTACCTCAACACAGCAAAGTAAATACAAAGCAAGACTGATGAGTACAAATCAATACACCAATTTTAATATGATTTGTTGTTTAACTTAGAGTCTAATTATACGAGCGCTATGATATACCTGTTTTTTTCCGAAGTAAATACTGATTTGAATTGTGATTGACCAATAATTAAGTGTAACGTTTTTTTACCATGTAACTTTGTATGGAATTACTTTCAGAGCCTTTATGTTCGTTTTTATTTTCATTTTTTTTTAATCACTAAATTTTTGTAATATTTTAAAAAACCCTTGTTTGATTAAAACAAAAAAAAACAATATTTCTTAACACCTAATGTTTTATTAACAGACTTAGTTCAACATATGTAGTGCTAAGTTGTAATAGACCTGTAACATTAGTACAAAGTTTATGTGTTCGAGTGTCAATATTTTAATTTACCTATATTGTATTTACCCAAAGTTAAGTGTGTGTTTAAATATTATTATAAATATTATTAATTTTATTGCTATATTCTATTAATGATAAACTTTATGTAATTTTATTATATGTAGTACAATTAGCCATTATAAGACCAAGCAAGTCCCAGGAAGTTTTAGTAATTCTCACTAACGCTGTCTGACGTTCCATCAGGTTATCATATATTAAATTGAACGAGTAAGTCGAATTTAATTTGAATCAGAATTATAACTATTTTCATTAAAATATATTTACCACTCCATCTGAAGATTTTTGTGAATTTTATAAAATTTGTTTGATATATTTTTTAAAGTGGGTCTTAACTTTTAATCTTAAGAAAACTATTTTTTTTTAGAAAAGAATGTTATAAGTTATAAATATAAATAAAAAATAAGACTTTCTAAAATTACCGCAGATATGACAAACAATTCAGTTTGTTTTCTTGTAAAGAATTAAATCTAAATACCGTTAAAAATATAATATAAACAAAAACGTGCCAAAGTTCACATTACATTGTTGCAATAATTACTTTAGTTACACTCTTATGTCCAGGGAAACGTCAGTTAAGTTAACTTGTTTTAATGTTAAGATTAAGTCAATATTAAAGTTAAGCAAGTATTTCATCCACCTATATCAAAGTACAAAAATATCATAATAAGGATTGACGCCATGATTAACTTTACAATTTAAGTTTGCTCAAATGCCTTTAATAATAAGTAATTTTTTGATAAGTTTTGTAGGTACTTAATTAGACTGAAAACAATTTGAAAATAAAGTCAAACGTTTTTATTTTTATACAAAGTTTTGTTACACATATTTAGAAACAGGTAATATTGTGAGTTTGTCACTTCTATACTTAAAGCTACGATTAGTGCACATATCGCCAGTTTTTGGGCGTCTTATGAAGCGAAAGCCATTTTAAACATTTATGTACAACCAAAAAAGCAAGAATAATAATAGTGTACAACAGATGTAAGACTGCATTTTAAATAGCTTAAAATTATTTTGTTAATTGGCGTTATTATCTCAGTAAGGTGTCTGAAATTGCAGTTTTTAAGAAGGTAGGACAAAAATTTTTATTCACACATGTCATGATACTTTTTTGTCGTTATTTGACCCCTCGTTAGGGATGTTTATGTGTTCATAGATTTATCCAAAAGGTAATTTAAATTGTTTTTGAATTATCTTAAATATGAAGAACTCCTTTGTAAGTAAGTATTACAACATACGGGTCTAAATATTATAAATAACATAGAGATTTAAGTTAAGTAATGTTTTAACGTTTTGTCCGCCAAGCATAATTTGCGATCGACATGGAAATCCATAAAAGGTAGTGAAGAAATATTTTTATTATTGGATTCCTACATACTTCTACCATATCTACTTCTTTTTGCTGAGAATCCAAAGCAATAGTAAATATAATAAGCTTCTTAAAAATCTTTATAAACAATGACGATAACACTGGCGCATGTAGTGCAACATGTTCACCCACAACACTTGTAAATTAGGCATTTATCTTATCCCACCGCTGACTATGAGTGCGAACATCCAGCGATCAACTATTCTATGTATCTCTTTTTTTGACACGGGATCTATATCTTTGGTTTGTTTCTTAAGCGAGAAAATAGTCGATAGCTTCCTCGCGGGCGGTGGGACAAGTGCCTTAGTTAAGAGTTTTTCGAATGACTATTTGTAAACAACTACCTCATAATTAAAAACTAAAACGTTTAAAAGATTGTAATTATAAGTCAATATTAACATTTATAAAGTTTAATATCTTGCTGAATGCCGAATTTCTTAAGGTTTGTATTTCTTATGTTTAGAGTTTAATTTTTGTTTTTATTTTTCAAAGAAAAATAAAGCCTATAATAAAAACGTGTTTGTTTATTGAAATCAAAAAAGTTACCAATTAATTTTATATTGTTTGGGTTATACTGCAAGCAGCTAGGTTCCGTCACCGTTCTACTTGTAAAATACAGTTTTCCATCTTCAACACTTCGTTGGATGGCAGTGGACAACTGAGCGTTTTTTGCTGGATTTTTAACCGCGCACGACAGTCTTATGGAACCAGATTATTGCGGTGATGTCCGGACCTACGACTTAGGGACCTCAAGAGGTGAGTGTAATATTCTCTTACTTCTTGCGTTTCCTCTCCTCCTGGTGTTCATTGGCGGCGGTGTTCACTTTCCATCAAGTCTCCGACAAACTGGCTCGTTTGTTTCCTATTGAAAAAAAAACTTTTCCAGCTCAATTTTTTTGATCATGCGGATGATTTTCATGTCTGCTAATTCCATGCCATTCCGCCATTCTGCACAATCTGGATTCCACACAATGGCAATTGATCATATTCGCTATTACGCATTTTTACACAATCGAATTTCTTCCTATTCGCCATTCTGCACAATCCGGATTTGGACTGCAAAATTTCAGTCCAGCCAGAGTCGGATTTTATTTTCCGATACTATTTTTTGTTAACAGCTTAAAAAAAATTCCTAAGCAAAAATTCAAGTTAACTTTAGAATTTTGCATAACCCATTTCCCGACAAACGTAGGAAGTCGAAAAACGGGTCAAATGTGTAAATTTACGCAGGCTATCAGAAAATTTAAAAATATGTTAAAAAGTAAAAGGTTAAAAAGTTATCGAATTTAATGTAAAGAATCTAACGTTACCGAGTGAAAACCCCGACAAAATCGGGACCTGTGCTTTCAGAGCTCATAACTCTTAAATATTTTTGAATATAAAATAAATAAAAAATATAGTTAATCAGGCGTAGGGTGACAATTATTTTAGTAAAAATTTTAATCCTAAAAAAAAACTTTAGAAATCTCGCTTGTTTCATGTAACTCTAATTTAAATGTAATTGTCATCGGTTACTGAGTGAGAAAAATTTGCTCCTGTATATCATTTACGTGTCACCGTGTATATGCAATACAAATCTTAACAATTTTCACATTGTTAAAATGGAAGATCGCCACGAGGCTCCACTATATCGTATGGGGCGAGCGGTTATTTGCGCATACGTCAGTCAAAGTTAAACGGTTGCAGTGACTTTCGTATTAGAAACGCTTTTTTTGATAAATAATACGTTTATTCTATTTTAATGTATTTCTAATAAGTTCTTTGGCAAGGTAAGTGATTTTTGTCGCATTATCTATTCTCCGCCGGTACACCGACCTTCATGTCCTACGACCTTAAACTTTTTTTTTTATATTAATATACTAACGTAGTTTTATAAGTGTTTTTCTGTAACTAACAAACTATGGATCTGAAAAATCTGAAAATAAATATTTTTTTTTTATTTTTTTTTTTATGGATGGACCAAGATGGAACTAACTAGATATGATAAAGCGATGTTTTAATGAAAGTTTTCATTTAAGCCTACGTCGAAACAAGTTAGCTGGCTGTGACAAAATTGTACAGTTAATTAAAAAGCAAACAACCAATCGAATAAAGTAAGCCAAGGCATCACAAATAATTTAGAGAGAACATAGAAGCATTAAGCATTATTTTAGTTCTCGCGTTACATTTTCAGTGTTATAGCGAGATTTTCCCTTCAGTTTAGATAGTTTAGTAGGAAGCAGGCTGCGTCAAGGAAACGCTATATTTTGTTGTAATGTGGGACACCTCTCCTGCGCCCTCGTAAACCACCAATGTTTATGCGACCGGGAAACCACCCGTTGTTGCCGCCATGTTTAATATTTTATGTATTTACATTTCCTATTTTGATGCATTGACAAGGCCATAATATATTAACTTTTATGTACCTAGTATGTGTTTCAGGTTTGTTACAAATTATGAAGTGTAAGTAAATAATGAATTAATATTTTTTTAAATATTGAAGTTGTGGAGGTTGGGACGATATACGCGTTTGTGTAAAGGCCGGAATATAAATAAAAAAGTAAATAATTATTTGAAGGCGTAACATTATCAGTTGAATAAACGTTAAATTAAAAAAAAACTGGTTAACTGCGAATCACAGTCGCAAACCGAAGTTCCCGTCCTTTTTTTTTAAATTTGCTTTATTAAACATATGTTTTATTCTGTATTTAGTGCATTGTTATTTCACCAGTGCAACGTTTTTTGTATGTTTTTTTAAACTAGTAGCTTGATTATGTAACGTGTGACACAGTGAGTTCATCAGCGAGCTCTACGATGCCAATCTAGTATTGCGAGTTACCGCCAGTGTACAGTCAAGGCCATCAATATGTGTACACGTTTAAAATTCAAAATTCAAAATCATTTATTTGTCCAACATAGGTTAATTACACGATGTTTAATTATATTGCTGTATCACTATGTGGTGCCCGTGGGCATACAAATGTTTATTATAAATTATAAGTTTGTACATATGAAGCATGCTTAGGTTAGGTAATTTGCTATGAAATAAAGATAGGATATTTAGTACATTCACTTTGTAGTCGCTGTGACATTCATATATGACAGTTTAAACATGACATTAAATAGACAAGGTACTAAAATATACACATATTTATGACCTTGACTGTACTCGCAACCGTTGCACTCGAGCTAACCAACGTAGCAAATATGAGTTCCCGCTTGTTTCTAGCACGTTAAGGGGTCACGTTACGCTGGTACCTCGTAATTATGCTGGTCCAGCGTAGAAAATTATGTCAATTAAAAAAAAATACAAATGATTATCATCAACATGTATCGAGGAATTGAATTATCGAATACTTGACATTGGCAGAATTGTGCTGGGAATCAGTCAAAGAGGCCATACCTAAAGAGAAGAAGATTATCATCAAAACGTCAAATAATGCTATAAGTAATAGCGGGTATTTTTGAAACTATGCATAATATGAGTATCTTTACATGTTCCTCTTACGTCTTTAAGTTATTAAAAAAACTGAAACCTAAGCCACAGTAAAAAGGTTTCGATTGGAGGTTAGTTCTTGTCGTCTGTTTATCAGGTATCGCATCAAGGTAATGACTTACTGCAGTAAGGGATCGTATGTGACAGTAGGTACTAGGAGTGGCGGGGCGGGTGGCAGAGTGCGGGGCGGGACAAGAAGTTGCCAGATCAAAAAGTTAAATAAACGAGAAAATAGGTAAGTAATAAATAATCACACGTAATTGTAAGCTTTTATTGACATTAAATTAAAAGCTATGCTTTTTAAGGATATATTTTATTACGCACTCGTCCAAGTTAGTTTTCTGACAAACTGATACGAGTAATTGATATTTTTGAAGTACCTAGCTGTTTTATCATCATTAAACATTTTATTAAATTTTCATTTTTTTTATAAGAATATAGCGTGAAAAATATTTTTTACACAATATAGGTATTTTATTTAAAAATATTCTGTGTCATGTTATTAAATAGGTATATCGTCACCTGATTAGATGAGATCTCACAGTAATCTAAACATTGGTAAAAACTTTGTGATCAAGGGCCAATTAAAAAAAAATTGGTTCATTCTTTAACCCTGATCTAAGACTTCCATATACCTGTTTGGCACAGTTCAATTTTAAAATATGATTGCGTTTTATATCGTCATCATAATAATATGATTAGGTAACGTTATAGTTGCTAACTGCCGCACTCAGAGACGTCAATTAAATATTAAGTTTCATTAAAGTTGCTGCTGTCACTTTCTTTTCAATATCAATAGAATAAGACGTAGCAACTTTAATGAAACTAATTAACGTTTTTGAGTGCGGCAGTAAGTGCATAAAAGGCTATCACAACGTCAACATCATGATTGACGACATAAATTAATTGGGATAAAGGCTCTGTAAGACTTTGTCTAGATTTATCTTTTAGATAAGGGGAAGTCAGCTTGACCAATTTAAATCGCATTTTTATTAGCGTTATAGGAGAACAAGGATCTCGTTAGAACTGAAATGTTTGTCGCAAATGTGGCAACCCTGCGCGGAGATGTCACGTATTTCAGCGGAGCCGGGCGAAGATGGGCGCTCCGAGGATGCAGCAGTGCGGGGCTCCCCGCGCCCCTCGCTGACGTAACGCTGCCGACGGCCGCCCTGCCCTAGTGTGTGCCGCGCCGCGCTCCCGCTCCCATCGCGTACCGCGCACGCCGCGCCCTCAGTGCAAATCGTTTGACGTTTACCCTTCTTCCCCCACGGTAACCAGCCCAAGTGAATGAGGTGCACAGCCTGTGAAACACCTGAACATTCCACCCCTTATTATTAACACATGCCACCGCTCCCGAAACCCGGATGCAACGGTGTCATTCTGCATTAACTTGCCCTTAATAGCGACGGAAAATCTCGTTTTCAACACAGTTTATTGATTCGCACTATTTCTAAACTAATTAGAATCTGGAAATATGCGCTACGAGCACTATATGATTGTCTGAAATTAGAATTTAGGTAGATGAAGTATAGTACTTTGGGTACGGAGATTTTTTATCTCTGTTATTGATTGCCATTTCGAAATGGTTAAGTTGGGCTAGAAGTTCATACATACTTAAAAATAACGAAAGCATGATGTAATTTTAGAAATTTAACTAGGGTGTAGGTCAGAGCAAGGTCCTGTGTAAGTACATGCGAGTAGGAACATGTGGCGCTGAGGGAGGCTGGGTAACTTGTTACTTGATTAGGATATCATAGGTATTGTTTACATTTATTTGAGAGCCTGATTCTAATTTTGATTGAAACAATTGGTTGTGTTGTCAACATTGTGTATGAGACCAGCAACGGTTGTTGCGTAAACGTATAAATTGGATAATTGGCATTGTTTACGCCTACGGTAAGTTGTTTGTTAACGAGCCTGTCAACCGTTAGTAGTATTGGCATCAGCTTTTTAGTAATTAGAGGCGTCATAATGCATCTTCTGTACCTCGAGCTCCCAGGCCCAGTCTCCTGGCGACAGCCTCGGCGGCCATCATTCATCCTCATGTAGTTTTTCTTATTACTGCAACATTAGATTGGCATTGAAACATGGACTGCGTGTAATCTAATTCCTATACTGGATTTACCTTTAGATGATTGTTTCTTTTAGGTACTCTCCTAGAAAGTTAAGTTACAGGACCTGAGGTTTGCAATAATAACTAAAAGAGGTATGGAAAGTTATCAGTTAACTGTAATCAATTGAGTACAATTGGTATTGCAGAAAATCAAGTAGCCACCAAGACAGTATTCATACTAAGATTACAAATACATATCAATATCGTGCTCGTTGAGACTAATATGTCGTTAGATTAGGAAAACCATTACTAAAAAGTAATCGAAACGTTTGCGTTTTATAGATTGCCACTTTTCATGCATTTTTACTTTTAAAGATATTCGTTACGGAATACGGACGCAATAGTATTGAATCAGCTGATTTGGTAGGGTGAAGTTACACGCTATGTGGTATTTAACTGTGATAGGTAATAAATATAAACGTATAATTTATTACATATGTCTTTTAAAAATGATGAAATTATTTAAGAAGTTTCATGCTTATATGAAATTAATAATAAGAAGGAAGAATACATCGTAAAAGTTTTTATTAAATACCTACTTTAATAATAGAAATGAATATTCAAATTTTCTTAAATATATCAGGGCCCTATTTAACTCTGTTTTAACCCTATTTAATCTTATTGATTGTGGATTACTGTCGAGTTCATAATAGCTATCGTAATGTGGACCATAACGATAACAACAGGGGAAGACAAGGTAGATGAAGGGCCCGGCATGACCTTTTGAAAAATATGGTTTGTAAATGAATAAGATATTCATTATTATAAAGAGAATGTGTCATTATTTGCCCAATAACACGTACTTAGTATACAGTTGAACGGATTATTTATTTATTTAATCTTTATTGCACAAAAATACAAATTTGAGTACAAAAGGTGAACTTAATGCCTAATGGCATTCTCTACCAGTTGACCTACTACTTAAACTTTAAAGAAAACTGTACCTGTCAGGGTTTACATGATAAACTGTCTCCTCACTGTGGTATTATTTACAGTTGAATATTTATTTATTTGGAATTTCATACCTCTTCTTAAAAATTGTGAGAAAGAGTCTCGAACTTTAGTTCGAAAATTTAAGTTCGATATAGTTTACTATATCGAACTTAAATTTTTAATATATCAAACCACAAGATTATCACAATTATAATACTAAACTCATATTTTTTATCCGACTGTTCACGAGTAGTCACTTTGAGTCGGTGTCAAGTACACATTAGTAAATGTAACCTAATTCGTGCCACCAACTTTGGTATATTTTATATATTAGGCACCAAATAGGTTAAATTCCAAGAGAATAGGTCATTATTTGACGTTGTTTAGTGGATTTTTGAACACGTTTTTGTATTTTTTTTTCGCTTTTAAAAATGAAATGTGCAGTGAAAAACTGCAAAAATAATAACAAAAAAACAACTAAAAAGGATGGAATGTCTTATTTTACGTAAGTTTTATTTATTTATAAACAGATTCTAGTTAAAATTATAATGCTTTCATGATTTTTACAATTTATTTTGTACATACAAATTATGACTTATCACGGAACAAAAATATATGGAGTAGCTATTACTTTTATTAATTTTAATAAATCGTGTTGGTTTATTTTGACTTATGACAAAAAAAATGTTTATAATAATATTTCTTATATTGGGTATCGCGAAAATACCGAAAGAGAAATCAATGACCAATCACGCAGAATTAGCAATAGAAACAAATATTCAAGCAAACTGTGACATTTTGTCTTCAGATCTTGATCAGTCTGGAAACTGTTGTGATTACATCAAACAAGTCAAAGGATATGTTGCCGGATACGTAGTACGGAAATTAATAAATCAATTCGGTGCAACAAATTCTCCTTTAGCTAAAGAAAGGCACGATTTTCATAAATTAATTGACATCAAACATTTAGGTGGGATTTTTTACGCATCTCAAGATGTAGGTATTTGATGTGTGCAAGTAAACAGAAGCTTTCATTAGAAATAACATACGAATGGGAGAAACACGGAACCATACTAAAATTGTAATATCAAATGTTCTAAAAACTTTTATGCAAGTAGATATTTTTAATGCGACTACGGAAGAAGACCACAATAATAGTCATAGAATTCTGTTAATTAAATCTATTACTGATCGATATTTAACCGTCCGTTTACATTACATTGCAAAAAAAGAAAGTATGTTAAGTAAATGTAGGTCTAAAAGACAATTATATAATAAATTAAACATATTTCAAGGAAATTAGGTTTTACTTTACGTTTAGCTGGTTAGGATAAGATCGTGTTTTGTTTGGAGTAAAGGAGTGTAATGTAAATGTTTTCAGGGTCATGTGTGTAGTTTTTTTTTATAATTTATAATTTCGTTAAAATTAATACAATATATAAATGAGAAATGCGACTCCATTCGTCCGATGTTCACTTTTGTCATAAATGGCGACAATGACAATGACAATGGCGAGTTCACTAAAAAGTTTTAAATATTTTGAAACGTTCGTTTGCAAACTTGACACTTGACAGCCAGTATATTGAGTTTTTTTTTTGCATGAATGTTTAAGGTAAAAAATAGCGATGTTAGCATGTATCTGAATACAGTTGTCAATGTCATTTGGGACAGTTTATAACAACATTTTTGTGCGGGATTGTGTATCTAGTATATACTAAATCAATGATCAAAAAGCAATAAATATTTATTTTACTTTATATTTGATTTATAAGCAAATACATTTATTATTTGGTGTACAAAAGCCAACGGTCATTCATAATACTCAATCAGCCAGACAGTCACTCATAATACTCTTTTAGCCAGCGGTCACGCATAAAGGTGGATTCACGTCGCTGGGCCCGACTCCAGCATAGTGTAACGTGAATCCACCTTAATACTCATTTAACCGATTTTTCGTAATACTCATTCAGCCATCTTTTTATGATACCTGTTTTGAAGAATTTTTAATATTAGATAACCCTTTAATTAGCTAAGTGTGTAATTTTATTCTTTTAAATGTATTATATTAAATGTATACTTTCAATGCTAAATGTGACGTAATCAAAAAATAAGTAAAGTGGTTGAATATACCAACTCCTTGGTTGGATGTATAGCTTGGAACAGTAAATAAAAAAAAACCGGTCAAGTGCAAGTCGGACTCGCGCACCGAGGGTTCCGTATTTAAGTCCGTACTTCAAAACTATGCCTTTTTATGTACATTAATTGTATGCAATAAGGTCCATTTTAACTTGCTTAAATTACAGATTAAATTTTTTTTGTCAATTTGGTTCTCGAAAACTATAAATTTCAAACACTGCGTTTTATTTTTCCCGTAAAATATGTTTGGAATTTTTTGAAAATTTTTGGTTGTAAATCAAAAACTACGTCACGTAAAATTATAAAAAAAAATAGTTTTGGAATGTGCAAATTAAGTCCTTTTATATGACATCCCCTTTGCTATAATCAAATCACTTAAATTTTTCAACCCCCCCATTCTAGACCCCTTTTCAATTATTTATAAAATTAATTTCATATTTTTTTACTAAAAACAGATGCGGGCAAGCAAGATATATACAACTATGCCAAATTTCAAGTTAGCTTGATAGCTTGTGTAGTTGCTGAGAAAAACTGCTGTGACATACAGACAGACAGACAACGAAGTCTCACCATAAGGGTTCCTTTTTTACCATTTTGGTACGGAACCCTAAAAAGGAAAAGTAAAAAGCACTGTTGTGAAATATCCAAATTTCTGCACGATATGCAGCTACAAAAAATAAAAAGCACTAGTTTTGAAATTTAGTTTAAATCGCGTGATAAAATGTTAAAGATTTTAATTTCAATTTTTTTTATTTTCTCTTAAGACCTGATAAATTTGTCTTATTCCACACATACCACGCTATCGGAAATTGCAATCCACCATTTTAATGCGAATTAAATTATATTTTTTTCACTTCTCATGCTCTAAAATGTCTCTTAATAGCCATAAATGGGCGGTCTAAATTGATACATTTAATCCCTAGGGACTAAAGTGATACATTTAATCCCTATATACTAAAGAGACACTTTACACCCTAGGGTCTAAAGCACTTTTGCTTTTTCATTTCCTTCTTTTTCATTGCGTTGGAAAACCACAAACAGCCAGATACATTTTACCATTTGATGATGATTTGATGATGTTGCCCTTGTCGTCGGAGTGCGCGGTGGAGAGCGGGTTGGGCATACAACCTCCACCGCCTCAGTCTTCGTTTCGTAAATGTTGTCTTTGGACTATTTGTTATGTTCTAACCCCAAAATCAACCTTGTTGTGAGTACTTTCTGCATAACAGTGACGGGTTGAGAGTAAAAAAGATATTAAGTTATAATTTTTTACGTTTCTGTCTTAAAATCCAAATTAATATACCGGAAAATACAATCTTTGAATACTAACAATTTTACGAATTGTAATTTTAATTTTTAACAAAATTTAAGATATTTTTTCTCGCATTTGAAATGAAAAATGTAATTTGACCAATTAAAATACTTCACAATACGAGTATTAAATCCACCAAACACAATACACATCGACAGACAATCGGAACGTTAGGTTCTTTTTGGTACGTATACCTACTGTTTAACTAATTTAACTCTTTGAATAAAACTTTGTATTTGGTACCTATCATCCAACTAGAATACAGCTAAGGTTACGGCGCCTATTACCGTGGTACTTAAGGAAGTTTTCAAAATATTCCAAAAAATTAAGGTTATTAAAGCTCCTTAACGACCGAGAATATTTTTTTTATTTAAGACTGTTTATTGAAATTTCAGCGTCGTAACTTTTTGGACCCATTTTAGTTTATTATATTTTATAAAATAATTATTGAATCCAAAATTCCCAATTCTTCTATTACCGTAGTAATTAACAGGCTGTGATTCTATTACCGCGAATTCAGCGTTCATTACCGAGGGTATAAAAAGCAGCAATTTTCTACCATCGGTAATAGGAACCCGACTCACGATTCGGAACTTAAAAATAATAATGGCTTCAGCTCTGTATATTACCTTTGTACATCAAGTTTTTTAAGGAAAACTAAATAAAACGTTAAAATATGACTATACTTAGGATTTACATTTCGTTTGTCAAAGTTGTCACAATAAACTATAAATAATTAAATTACCTAGCTAATACTGGGTAGCAAAACAAATTTTAAAATGTATCAAACATAAATTAAAAAACTTATACCAACAGATTTTTTTAATAACTTTTACTTATTACCTATTAGAACGTACATGGCAGATAAAGCCTACCTTTTATTAAATCACAGTGCAGTTTAATTACAATACATGTTGAGGCTGGATTCAGTCAAAATTTATTCCAATAACAACGGTTACTCTCGGACAGTAATATCAAAACCCCATAATAGTTGACATTACTATCTAATAGTAAGTGTTATTCTCGGAATAAAAGTTTGGTCGAATTCAGCCTAACAGACGTTACAAAACTTCTGTCCAATAATTACAGTGTACTTACCGTACCCTAAATGTGATTAATTTTAATAGAAGACTAAAATGTCACTCGGTAATAGATACTTCTTTAAGAACCTATCACCGACCCAAACAAATATTGAATGGGTCGGTAATAGGTTCCCATACATTCTATTACCGAGGTTATCTGATCGTACCATCGGTAATAGGTTTAATTTGGAGGGCTGTAAAACCTAATTTCAACCCATAAAAACAAATAGATACAGTTTTATTTTTATTACAAATCAAAAATATATATTACGAACTTGGTATAAAACCTAAATGGCAGAACTGGTAAGTAAATATATTATTTTATCTCAATATTTAAACGACTTGACATCAAAAGGGTTTCTATAGAAACTACAAATTCAGTACTGAAGTTTTTGTTAAAAATTAAGAGTTTGTTGAATACTTTCCATATCACAGAAATAGTTCCTTAATAGCGTTAATAGGAATAATCCTATGAAACTAAAAGTATAACCGATCACATACCAAAAATAATGGATAAAGAACCAAAACACCACTAACTATTACCGTGGTATACCACGGTATTAGTATTCTTAGCAAAAAATTACGCCCATCACCGCTGTATTTTATTTTCATTTTTAAACGTATTTACAGGCCAAAAAATATGTAAAGAGTACTCAGAAGTCGCGCAGAAAACAATAAACCAGCATTTAAATTAATTCAATTGCCATAACTATTACGTAAAATACTAAATAAGATTCGAGTTCACTTACGCTGCCGTCGCGGAAACTGACGAATTGCGAGCACTTTGTTTCATTCACACACACTAGCGATAATAAGTCCGTTAGTCAACTAAATAATCTTCGTTCGTGTAAAATATATTTTTTAGAAAATCGATCGATTCGCTTATAAAATGCGCATTTGAAAATGCCGCGGTGATGGTCGCTTGATACCCCCGGTAATAGGCGCCGTTGCCTTATATTCAAATCAACCAATCAGGAAACAATAAAATTGATTACTCAAAACATTAGCTGTTTTTTAGTCTCTATTTCATAATCAATAAAAAAGTTCTTTTCCTTTTTAATTTCTTTATAAAAGCCTTGGAAAACCACAAACAGCCACGACCTCCGCTGTCTATGGATGGTGGTTTGTTATGTTCTAACCCCAAAATCAACCTTGTTTTTGTCTCTTCCTGCTTAACAGTGACGAGTTGAGATGAGAGTAAAAAATATAGTGCTATTAAGTTGTGATTTTTTGCGTGTCTGTCTTAAAATTACTAGGTATTTTAAGATTTATTTTCTCGCAATCGAAGTGACAAGTAGAGTGTTTAACTCGAGACTAAAAAGCCATAATGGCACTCGAACTTCATCCACCCTCGCTTTGCTCGAGTGGATAAATATCTCGTGTCATAATGGCTTACTTTAGTCTTTTGTTGAACAATCTACTATACAATTTGAATTAACAAGAGACAAATCCTAATGAGAAAAATCGGGCAAGGGCATGTCGTATGGTGCTCAGTGTAAAGTTCCGTCACCATTCTTACAAACACAAACAACAATCTCCAAAAAAAAAAACATAAATATTCGCAAATTTTCTAGTTAAAGTAATCTTTGCTGATTTTGAGTCAATAGAAACATTTTAATCGTCTTTAACTTAAGAACCAATACAGTCTATTTAGTCATGATAGTTTTCCTTTTAAATTCATTAAAATTATGTGCTTTCTTTAAGATGTTTCAGATTTTTATTACTTGTAGTTTTGACTGTAGGACGCGCAACTCTAGCAAAAGTGACACTTTTCGAGTTCAATATTTCCTAAACGGTTCCCCAAATCTAAACATTTAAACATACATCCATAATATTTTTATAAGAACTATCCAATGATACCTCATTCGATGTTATAATGTAAAAAAATATATTTTACCTTTGCTTTACCACCCGATGGGAGGTGCCCGAAAAAGATTTTTTTTAAGATTTTGTTTTACAACTTTGTCGGCGTAATTTAAAGTATAACGATGCCAAATTACAGCGTTTTAGTACTAAGAGTCCCTGAGTCAAACCGCGGACAGGCAGACGGACGGACGGACAGACGAACATGGCGAAACTATAAATAAGGGTCCCTTGTTGACTACGGAACCCTAAAAAGCTATTATGTTTCACCCTTTTCATGGTACGCATACCAAACTTTGATATAATATGTTTTAATTTAGATGTCGTTATTAAGCGTACCAAATTTTGATTTAATAATTTATCATTTTGATGTCGTGTTGTTTCGTTTGACCATCTGTAACACGTGTCCACGTTTCTCCAAGGACCTACGAGCGTGAGGTTGACCGATTGAAATACGACTCCACATGGATCATTCAACTACGAGTATTATCGTATTTGCAAAGTATTTGCTTAATCAAGCTGATTGGACGTTTTATAATTAGAAATGAAACAAGTATAAGATGCATTTGTTTTGAAAATACTTGGATTTCCTTTATTATGAATTATATAGATCGAAAATATAGGTCCTGAAAATTCAGTCTAAGAGCGATTTCGCACCAGGTTCAATAAGAATCCGAGAAAAGTGGGTTAGGTATATTTGTGGCTATGACATCCGCATTCAAGAGCCGTATCCGCTATTTACCCGGCTGCTCAAAAGAGGAGGGTAACATGTAATGTATGGATGTAAGTTTTGTTCCCTCGTGGAGTTCGACCGGATGATGGCCCTATTTCGATGAACTTTAGATGCACCTTAGATTCGCTTGAATTTATAAAATTAGATAATAATGGATATATACCAATTTATGGGGTCTGAAAAATAAAACCATCCGAATTTAAATGAATGGGTTCAAACGATAATAAAAAAAATATACAAAATTAAAATTTTAAAACATGCTGCATGCATGTTCGGGCTCTATTGCACTTTAAATCAGTCCATCTTGCGTCTATATCAAAAGCAAAGCCTGCTAGCCCTAAGAGGATCGATAACAGGTTCTCCCGAAGGTGATAACTTGACAGATCCTATGCCGATATTTCCATCAAAATTACAAGCACAAAAAGCAAGCTAGGACTAAAATATGTGCATTTTGTGTTCATTTATATTTATAGTTTATGCATATTTAGCTGTAGAAAGTACACTGAAGCCGAGTTCGAAACCTATGCCGTCACTTTTTGCTTTTAGCAAATGCAATAGTAGATTGTATTACAAGGGAGCAAAATGCAATATTTCATCGAGGGTTAGCGTGTTGAATCCCGAACGAAATGATGGATTCCAGAATAGAATCCCGAGCGTAGCGAGAGATTCTAATATGAAATCCTGAGCGTAGTGAGGGATTCAAACCGCCACGCCCGAGATAGAAATAATTTTGCTACCGTGTAATACACTCTTCTTTTCACTTCTCCTATGAGAAAAACTATTCATCCAATAAGTAAGTAAAAGGCAATAAATCATTCCAATAAATAAGTAAGTAAAAGATCAATCATACATTTAATAAAAAAAAATAAAAAAATTACATAAAAATAAACAAAAAGTATATTGATACCATATTTAAAAACAATGTAGTTATACATAAATACATCGTGTGATGCAGTAATGCGTTCAAGGAGACAATACATTTTATTAAACCTTCAGCGCTCAATGAAGAAAAATAGCGCGCTTTTTGAACTCCTAATGAAGTAACCTTGAACACCGTTCTAAAATTAGTTTTTTTTTTTAGTGTTCTGTGGTGTCTCTGGTGTATAGTACCACAGAATGAGTACCTGAATAGAAACCGGACTATAAGAAACAGCAATTGAATTCATTCATATGACGAAAAGCTGCTGCCAAAATTTTTATTTTAGGACAAGTTTTTATTGACAACTGTAATTTTTTCACTGTCATTGTCAAATTATCAAGACCAAAAAAAATTATAAATGGAGAAGTTACTTATTTTTATGAACATTGGAACATTGCAAGTTAAATGAAAGCTCGTAAAAAAGGCAAAGTGATAACTTTTACTGCCAGATGCTTTTATTTGGGAATTAGAAAAATCAGCCCTTAAATCATTAGAACAAATGCAACTGCGAAATTGAATCGATATCGATATTATTATCGACTCAGCAACAACACTGACGTTGACAGATCCTTGTGACAACACGAAAGAAAACGAAAGAATACCTATAAGATAACATCTCTTTCTAAATTGTTATGAATGCTATAAATAGAAAAAGGTCAAATATGTATACGTCTTTTGCTGATTCTTATTGTCCGGTTTCTAAGCAGGTACTTATTCTGTGTGTAGAACGCTTATATGTCATATTTTAAGTTTTCTTATATCTATGGTTTCACTAAATAAGGGACTTGACAATGGCTTAAAGGACTTAGCATCCAGGCCATAATCATCACCTGACAGCAGGGAGCAAAATCGATTTTACTCCCTGTCGGCAGGGCAGAAATGAAAAATGTAAAAATATAAATTAAGAGGGAGCAAAAACGAGTTTTGCTCCCTCTAAACGGGCTACAAAAGCCTTTTTTTCGAATAGGAGATGTGAACATATCTTTAATTTTTACTTGGTTTACCCATTAATGTTGTTAAATTTTATCTTAACAATTATAATGTGGATGTTTATTTGAACTTATATGAACTTTATCGAAATTTTAAAGTACCTAATTAACATGTGAAAACTATCAGAGACGAAAGTTTTACTTTTGAAACTTTCATTATGTCCATAACTAGTTCTAAACCATAATAATACAAGAATTGAGAGAATAATGCATTATGTTTTTGAATGATAAAGAGATACAATGATTTTTTAGTACCAAAAAATACAATTCCTCAATTGCCGGTTAGCCGACTGAACTGGTACCTACCGCGATATCGGCACCTAATTGAATCTGTCAGTATCGATGTCATTTTCAATCAATCAATCAAAAGTGCAATTTGACGTCATCAGCAACAAAAACTCGCTCTATGTCCATAATAGTAGTACCTTCTTTGAAAGCAGCCGTAGCATTTGATTATTCTATAATATTAAAAACATTTTATTTTGGTAAAAGTAAGCCCAGTTGACACTGTCGTTAAAAGTTTTGAGAGTTTGGTCTCTAAGCTGTCTCTTTCTGTATATCATTGTAATTGTAGCTAATCATGCATAAACTCAAACCACAATACTTTTCTAAGAGATTTGTTTGTCAGAAATATGCTGCGTTGTACGAGTAACGATGGCATGTCCACGCTTCAGCGTTTACAATATTGAGCTGTGCGTATCTGCAGATATGTTAGGTGACGCGGAAAGAGAATTACGCTTTGAGGGTATTAGGGTGTGCAAGTAGTGGTTAAACCTTTACATAGGGAGGTTGCTTTGGTAGACTGTACACGTTTTTACGTATGAGTGCAGAATATTTAGTTATTTTTAGTTTTAGATGCTCTTTTCAAAGATTTCAACGTTTTCTGGAAAAACGGAATAGTTAAATTTGAATAGGTACTAAATGAAATCGATGGTTGAAATTCAAAGCAGAAAAACGTTTTAACAGTCTTTTTCCTGTTTATTTCCTGACCACTAATTACACTATTTATAAAAAAAAGTTAAGTACATATTTTGTAAATTTGAATTACTGTAACACGGGAGTAAAGTTAAATAAACAATTAAATTAAACATTGTCAAAAAAAGGAAAACCCAGGCACAAACTACCATTAGTGTGTTTTTATCCGCAATAGGTTTTTAATTGTAATTTATATATTTATATTTCAATGCTCTAGTTAAAGTAATATTAAACATTTTCGGCAGTGCTTAAAAACTATTTCATCTTCCGACCATTCAATAATCTTACACCTACATGAACTGGAAACATATGAAACTCCTTAACATGTAATATAGAAAGGAGGTGAAAATAAGTAGTGATGTAGCGAGTATACTGATAGAGTATTTAGGTACTGCTTCCAAGAAATCGATACCGGGCAGCCAGCGGGACTTGCAGCCGATGCGGGTATTCATACCTAATACTCTGCGGAGACATGCGGGCAGGAGCAAGCATTTTATTGGAAATCTTGGTTTGCAGTTTGTAAAAGTTGTTCGCCGGTAACACCGATTTTAAAACCGCTTCATTTTGGCGCTTTAGTTTTGTACATAATAATATTATGTACTTAATTATATTTAATTCACATTTTGGTCAATCGTTTAGAACACTCAAAATATACTTTTTTTTGTAGTTATATCTTATTACATATAAACACTTGTACTTACAAGTACAAACTTGGGCGGTCTTCAGAAAAAGTGTACATCGTTAAGGACAAAATTCCAGAGCATCACGAAAATCAGTCATACATTTAGTGTCGTTAATTTTCGTGACGCAACGGAAAAGTTACCGTTTCTTAATTCTCGTCTTTAAATATTTAAAGACATGTACATGTACATGTCTTTAAATATTTAAAGACGAGTACGAGGACGAGTACACTAATTGGTGCACCAATTAGTGTACATGTGTACACTTTTTTTTTAAACGCATACTTACTGTACTTTTGTATGTTTGATTTTTAAGCACGATAAAACAATATAAAAAGAAGGTCTAAATAGGTCTTGATTTTTTATTATACAAATAATCTTTATTGAACGCCACAGAAACCAAACACAAATACAATTTAATAAATAATAAAGGTAAATATTTAGGCGTGAAGCAAGCAAAAGCAATACAAAATGATTAAATATGCTGTTAGTAACACCCTGTTTGTTATAAATAGTGAAAATTGGCAACGAATTTGTAAACCAAAGTAAAATCGAGTCACATTTAATTCTTGACAAAACATTTAGTTTCAGTCCGCTCCGATCAGTTCCGATGTACGTAAATACATCGCCTCTGATCATTCATAAGTGTTTTACCGTGGGAATTAACATCAGTGCGAGTATCAGTTAACTTCACTATGGATAACGCTGTCGATTAATTGAAATACTATGTAAAATATTTAAATTATTATCCTTACTTTGTTGTCGTTCATATTTCGTTGTATTGTTTTAGTGGGCGCGTTGTTGCAACAAAACTATTAAAGATTTTTTGTTCAGAAATAAATGCGGATATTGCTACTTAATGAGCTTGGATGACTTGCTACCCAGTTTCATTAACAGCTCTATCTTTAAAAACTTTTTTTTTATGGTTTAAAAGCTAAAATTATGAAAATTTTGTATTAGGGAGACGGATTTATAAATATTTTAATAAAGATCTGTATAATAACATATTATATTATAAATATAGCCAGGAGAATATCGGTTGAGGCAGGTGCCCTTACTGTCCTATCTCGAATTTCCACCTAGTAAAGGCGTCATGCTCGTTGGTCAGATAATTCCTTACTATTAGTTAAATGTTATAAAACAGTAACAATAAAGTCACGATCACGATATTATGTTCCGAGTCCCTTTATTTGTCTGTTTCTAGGGTTCCGTAGTCAAACTAGGAACCCTTATAGTTTCGCCATGTCCGTCCGCCTGTCCGTCCGCAGCTTAGCTCAGCGACTCTTAGTACTAGAAAGCTGTTATTTGGCACGAATATACATATTAGTCACGCCGACAAAGTGGTAAAATAAAATCTTAAAAATGGAATTAAAAAGGAAAACTATCACGACTACCGAAACTCAGCTAAGACAACTTTAACTAACAAATTGCTAATATTTGTGTGTTTTTGGAGATTGTTGTTTGTGTTTGTAAGAATGGCGACGGAACCCTACACTAAGCATGGTTCGACATGCTCTTACAAGGTTTTTGTCAGTTAGTTTGTTCGAGCACGACGCAAAAACTCAACGCATAACATCAACGGGATATTATCGGGATTACCTTGATTATTAAATGATCAAGGTACTCGCGGTTACATGCAGTCGGGCTTTTAAAGCTTGGGTTTTTGACTTGTTGTACATATATACGGAAAAGCATTGGTCTACTGCCTAGCGGCCGAGTTCTAAATTCAAACTACATCAGCCAAATACAAGTGAGGTAAACGATGTTACAAATCGTGTAGCCTTATCTGCCGTCTTTGTGCTCGGCCTAGTATGAGTGTAGTTTAGCCCACAGCACCTTGAGTGGCAGCCAACGGCGCACAATGGGGTAGTTACCCTGTTGTGCATCCAATACGTGAGATAAAATACGCTGCGGGAAGTGCAAACTCGCCGCGGTATTCAGAACCTTGCATGTGGGGTTACGTGCCCACGAATACACATATACACATACAAAATGGAAACTATATGCCATTGTATATAATATTAATTTATTGTTGTAATTAATGGATATTTTTGGAAACAGAATTAGGCTCTAAATAGTAAAATAAAGTAGCGGCCCGCCTCTCAATTTAATGTTGCACGGTTGCCTCAATTTAAGTAAAATTAGGTAGTAGGGCGGGGCTTCGTGGATTGTAAACACTATAATATTTAAATATTACAGAATATTACACTAGTTACTTGGTTTTTATTTGATATTTTACTTAAATTGTCTTTTTCCTACGAATACTAAGTTGTGTAGGTACGTAATAATTCATATACTCTAAAATTACGATTTATTTTTAATTGTATTTTTTACTTTTCCGATCGGTGCGAATGACCTTCCTCATTGCGTTGCGTCTGTAGCAATATAAATCGTAAATGTTAACTAAAAATGTCAAAGGAAAAGTGGCAATCATTTCGTTTTTAATGTCTGAGAAAATAACGAAGTCAAGTAAATACCCAATAATTGGTAGGTTTTGTGATCCCCTTGCATATGTATTGTGTAGATAACGAGTTTGAAGCTTCGAGCAATTGAATTAATAAGCAGCCGTGCTCCGTGTCAGCCTAGAATGAACTATTAAAACCCTCGGTGGGTACAGCCAGCATCCAACAGTCATGGACCAAAATCGAATGTTGTCTCGAAAAGTATGCGCGCGCACGCCCGTGGCCCCCACCGCACCGCTCCGAATATTCATTGATGATCTTACTAATATGTATTATTAACATTTTATGCAAACTCTTTCAAATAAAAAACTTTAAATCTCATCGATAACGCGATAATCAGGTGTAGGTTCGAATGTAATGAAAAAGGTGTGTTGTATCGAGAGGTATTTGTCGCGGAGATGAGACGGCGGGTGCTGTGGTGTCGCGGTCGCTAGGCTTGGGCGTCGCTGCGTCTCGGGCGTCGCGCCGCGCGCTGCGCGCCGCTCCGTGCGCACTCGGCTCGGCTCCAGTCGCCACGCACGCTTGCCCCGCGCTCGGGCGCCCGCGACCCAGTCCGCTCTGACGTTTAACCGCGCCGCCGGTGTGGCGCCGTCCCACGGATTCTACCACCGCAATTTACATTCTGCGCACTTTAACGTTATCACACGAATTAGTCGGCGTCAAAGCATCGGTTAGTATTGGGCGGAGCGGTGCGGCTGGTCGTGTCGGGCGGAGTGGCTGACGCGGCACGGACAGGCCGGGCGGTGCGGGTGGTCGCGCGGCGCGAGCGGCGGCGGGCTCGACGGCGCCCCTGACGAGCCCCAGCTGGCTCTGTTTACAAGCCGCGCCTGCACCCGCGGGTTCGCGCACTCGCTTGCTGCAACACGCAACTCTCATTTACTATTCAACGCTGTGAATTTTTAAATCAGCCAACCACCGCTGACGTTAGATAGAGGTATTTGAATGCTCATTAAACTCGACTCTCATCAAGAAGTCGTAGTGCAATATTAGTGTTACGACCGCTCAGAGCGCACGCATTGAAATCAAATCATTCGAGTGATATCACTACTTCATAAATATGGGTGCTAAAGAAAGCGTGGAGGCTGCTAAATTTTCTGCGCAAAATTGGAACAATTTTGAGGTTCGTACTCATTTCAAATTAATTTGCACATGGAGTGTCTTTCCCCCTCCCTCGTGAATGTCTATTCTTATCATGGGTAAATTGTGCCTTTAAATAAAGAGAGAGAGATAATTCTATGTAAAGTAATTAATCTGCACCGTTGGTCGACAGACTATAATGCATGTTACACGTTTGTTTAAACAAATATGCTAAATAACATCGTTTGATAATTAATTGTGAAAGTGTGTTTTGTTTGTGTCGTCCTCGAATCGTATATTTAGTCGCAGGTTACACACAGGATCATAATGAAAAATAGAGATGGCGAATAGATTCAAAACAGATGCTTTAAACTGACATATCGACCTTCCATAGAAATGACAGCATCGTTGATTCACATGCATTGTTGGTTACAAAGTGGTGGTTATGCTAATTTGCGATATGCTGCTCTAATAAGCAGATGACACTTCTCCCTGCTACGGTAATAGGATGAATGATCAAGCAATACATCTCGTTTTCCTTGAGCTCATACGTTGAAAACAGTTGAAACGCTTTTGTATAAATATAAATTGTGAAAGTAGATAGGCGTCCTCTTATGCCCGGTTCCTATATCCAAACCGCGGATAGATAGGGACACCACGAGTTAAAATTTGACATTTGCCACGTACAACATGTGTCAAATTTGAATTTGAAGTAACCTTATCTATCCGCGGTTTGAATATAAGGAACCGGGCATTCATCGTTAAGTATTTACAGTTTAAAGTTGCTTAAGAACTCCTATGAGTACTTTTTATGAGAAAATTCACTGTCAAAAGACCTTATCTTTGATGTGCGAATTGTTTACTCTCAAGGCTCATGTTTTTAGTAATGCTCAAATCAGTAAAATAATGGTAGATTGCTAAAGGTGTCAGGTGTAGCCGAGGCGTGGGCCATGGATTGTCTAAGCAGTTTCACTGCGAAGCCCAAGCAGTTGACCCACATAGCCGATTATAGCATGATTGAAGACCCGGCCGTTAATGTCCGCTGCTCCTTTCACCGGCTCTGCAGGCTATTTTTGATTGTAGACAAACAAATAAAGCATTATATATCACTACTTTCATATTATAAAGTTTGCAGTTTAAATAGGATTAAAGGTAGCATTTTCCGTAACTTTAAAACAGCTTGTTGATGATTCATTCTCAGTCTAAAGGATGATATAATCTCATTTGAATACATATTAAACTCTGGCTCATCGATGAATTGGAAAACGGAGCAGGCCTTGGATGCAGTAATCGACTCTTAGAACGGTCATTGTCCGGGAAACTGACCGGATAAAGATTAACGCCTGCGGAGCAAGTTGCAACTACGATAGGGTTTCTAAACCCTCACAAAATATTGAACGATGCCAAATAGGATTCAATTACATAAATTAAAGGTACGATAACATTGTTCGTAAATTTACTTTCCATTACCGACACTCAAAAGGGCCCAGATGTTGCCAATTCAATAATTAATGTGAATTTAGATTCGTACTTGTAGGGTTTATTATGAGATTGTCGTCGCATTCGTACGGCTGAAAATCGTGTGATAGGGAATAGTGCAGTGGCTGTGTTCATCTTATAAACGCAATTGACGGATGTATCCGCAGTATAGCTATACCGCTTACGATCGATAAATCCGTCACGATTGACAGTGCAAAATATACCTTCAGTATTGTGCTCTTACCGTTAGAATTCGCGTTTTTTATCAGCTAATTTTGACGTTTATGTGTATACGTTTTTATTTGTTATGGCATTCAAAATGGTAAAAGAAACAGAGAACAGTACTATACAATCCATAAAATTAGTACTTACTAAAAGAATAAAAAGTATCGTAAATTCCTGAAATACGTTGTATCCATTTCAGTTTAGTTTTTCAAGTTAGGTACAGTACAATTAATATTTTCAATATGGATTAAATTATTTTCGAATGTTAGGTTTTCAACAGTTTGGTGTGAAAGCACGTCCGCGGTTTGGTACAATAAACACTGAGCTCCATAACTTGTTCCAGTGGGTGTGCGCCGCCAAAAATAGGTTTATTGATCATAACAAACCTTTGTCGTCGAGAGACAACGCCGCCATCCGTAGGATTTAAAGCTAATTCAGACATTATTTGCAGCCGGTTGCAAACTGGTTATGTTTAGCGCAGGAAGGATATTTTCGACGGTGACTCAGATTGCATTACTAAAATATCTGAAAAGCTAAAAAGAACTAATAAAAAATTGCTTGGTGGAATTAGATCATATTATTGATATGCATGTATATGTGTTAAGCCAAAAAATAGGTTAAGGAATGCAAGTAGAATGCTATAAGTACGGAGAAAATAAAAAATTGCTACTCGCTTGACGTTTCGTTAGAAGTTAGTTTGGTATCTATTCCACTTTGTTTAAAACCATATCGTTATAATTTTGCTAACGTTATAAATTCTTCTCTCGTTCCTATTTAATGGACAATAAAGGCGAATTTATTGAAAACAATGTGCTATAGATAAGGGATCAAAGAAAGTGGAATAGAGGCCCAGAATAACAAAGATTCTTTTAGCACATTTGCTTTCGCCCTATTTTAATATTTATTAAAATCAGTGTATATTTGCCAATACATTACACCATACAATGTGCTCTAAAATATCTGAACACGCTGTAACGCCTTTACCAATTGAGTCGAGTTTAGATATTTTGAGCATCTTACATATTCCAATATTATTGATGGATATATACCGTAGTACCCTATTCATAAACCAGTGACAAAATCGGGCATAAAGCAAACGTCGTTGGAGGTACTCGTGCATGATCGTTCATTACGCTTCATTATCATAGGATTAAAACAAAAACTTTTTAAAGTTAATTAAAGTTTATGATCGTATTGTACTAAAATAATTGTACTTTATTAATCACTGTGTTGTTGTAAATAAATTTTCTGAAGATGAATAAGTAAATAAATTATTATATTAAATAAATGCAAGCATGATATTTTAAAATTGTCGTACAAGTTACATTTGTGTTTGACCCTTACACCTTAATTTTTGTACAACCCAGCAAGTTAATTTTGATAAATTAAGTAACAGCACAATTTGCAATAAATAAGAAAAAATTAATAAAATGTGGGTACATTTGTGGTGACATTTTATCTGAAAATACTTATTGCAAACATTCAAATGAAACTCGTGTAATAATTACATAAATAATTGAAAAGCAACAAAGGTAATTTCAGTTAAGATGCATCTTTGTGATACTACGGAAGTATTAAAAACGAAGCTGGTTGCAGCATGGAGCCAGTGTGAGGCACCAGTACCGACACGGCACCCAGCGCTCGCAGAGTCTCAACCGCGGGCATTCACTCTCGCGCACCGATGGAACCTGGTGACATCACGGAACCGCGGGTAAGTATTTTTTTACCCACGACGGAACGGAGCCGGTATTATGGCATCCATTAGATGGTAGGTTTTGCTGACAGTTTTGCCACAGTCACTGCTGTGCCTGACAGATAACCTACCGTCTAATGCGATGACTATTTGCATGATCATTATCCAGTTATTTACTTTTGCGTCATGCACAATCAGTCATTGACTGATTGAATTGACTGACGCAAAACCTATCGTCTAATGGACGCCTAAGCATTTAGGGTGAGAGGTTGTTTGTTTTTAAGTATACCTTTTAGGCCCTCGCTGACTTGGTGGCACAGTAGCAGTTCGAGATCAGAATGCAGTTCCTTTTTCATTGAAATTTAAGCATCCAATAAATCTTATGTAAACGTGCCGAGCGTACTGTGGCCTCAGAAAAGATGCATTCTGCGAATTTTAAGGATTGTTGAAATATAAAAATAAAAGACATAAGCTGCCGTTCGATCACGTACTGTATCAATTCCATACATTTTGGTAGTTTTTGAAAGTCGTTGGTTTTCGTAGAGTTCTATTTGTCTGGGACCAGTTCTATTTGTCGTATCGCTGCTATACCGCCAAGTCAGGGAGTGGCCTTACTCTAGAGTAAGATGGGTCACAGCGTTTTCTGGTCAAAACTAAAGAGTCAGGACAAGGTCGACGATGAAACGAGCTTACCCAGAAGGTACGTATTAATCCTACATACTTTTGAAGGACACCGTAAAGCATGGTGTATATGACACCTAGCTTATAATAAATATTCTTAAAGGTGGCACCTGGAGACATCATGGAGATACACCCAGTAAATATCCGTGGTATAAATAAATACCCACTTTTCACTATATACCCGGGTAGTTCCCCATCTCTAGCATACTGCACACAATACAAATACTTACGTAAAACCTGTTTCCACATAATAAATGGCATTGGCCTTACAGGCAGCATAGTGCAGTGCGCCGAGTGCGGAACACGCACGATGGGCAACAAGCTATCGGCGTGCTCCTGCGCACCCATCCTGCGCAAGGCGTACCGCTATGAGGACAGCCCGTGGCAGAACTCTCGCCGCCGTGATGGACACTTATTAAGGTAAACTATGTCAAATAAATAAATATCAGAGGACAACCTCACACAGATTGACCTAGTCTTAAACTTAACTCTGGGCTTGTCTATGGGTACGGGACAACGATAAACATACTTATGTATAGTACTTATATACGTAGAAAACATTCAACACAGCAACATATATTCGCGAATATCACACAAATATTTACCATGCCAGCTTCGTAGACAGGGCCACGACCAACTAAGCTAACTGCGTCGTCAAATGAAAGGAACAAAATATTGAATAGGTACTACATAATTTAAGATTTAATTAATTAAGATACATAACTAATAACATAGCTTTTAAGAATTTACTAACAAATTATGGAAGATTTTTTTCTGGATTAAACTTTTATTATTACTTTATTATTATTATATTATGTATTTCTATACACTTAGTTCAGACAGCAAGCGGTTCTGGGTTCAATCTCTCGGTAAATGTTTGTGTGATTAGCGCGAATATTTCTTAATGAATCTATGATTTTTATGTAGATATTTTTACCTACTTATTCTTCTTTATAAGTATGTTTATCGTAGTATGGTACCTGAAGTACAAGCCAAGAACTAGATCAATTTATATGAGATCACCCCCCTGACAATTTTATTGTTTATTATTTTTATACTTACAGTATTTTTAAATTTCTTAATAATATTGATTATTCAATTACTATACACTATTTATAGAAAAATTAAAAAAAATATAACAAAACGAAGTTACAGACAGCTCTAATAGTTACTCGTAGCACGTTTTTTAAAGTTGATTCTTTAAAATCTACAATCGTCGGTATGTAGGTACCTAATATCTTCCCGATTCATAATTAAAACTGATCCAGGAGCAAACTAAAAGTATACGGATAATGCTAACAAGACAATGACGTAGTAAGAAGCGTAGAGACAGGCATTTTCCTGTGGTTCGGTCACGTAGAAAGGATGAGTGATATTATGACATGTACGAATGAAATATACATTGCGACAGTAAGGAGAAGGGTCGAGACGGGCCGGCCCAGGAGAACCGCCATGGTCAGGATAATAATTGTAAGTGACACAGCATACATTTGACTAAGATGGCAGATTCTAATAGATTTCCTGAAATTGCATTGTATTAGCTATCCTATTTCGTGGAAATTTAAACTCAGCGACGTATTGACCGCAGTGGCGCAGTTGTCTCGAAGTTTGACTTTAGCAATTCCTCGCTGTAACTTCACCAACTGTACCTTGTTTGTTCTTTAATTTAAATGGAAAAGCGGATTGCATTTTAAAAGCTACGGTTTTAGTTTCAAGGTTTGCAACAAAAATGTTATTTTATTGCACGTTCCATGTAACTTTTCGATCTTATTTTACTAACGACGTTCCTAAGTAAACTTCGTAAGTTGTGCCTTGATTTTGTTACGGTACCAGCCGCAAGAATCCTACTAATATTGTAAATGTGAATGTTTGGATATTTAGATGTTTGGATGTTTGTTACTCAATCACGCAAAACGGCTGAACGGATTTGGATGAAATTTTACACACAGATAGTTCATTACCTGGATTAAAACATAGGAGACTTTATATCAGAAAAATGTTAGGCTCCTGTGTGATTATCAAAAATCTGGGCAAAAGCATGTCGGACCATGCTTATTTAATCCATGGTTCTGTCGTCATTACAACAAACACAAACAATAATCTCCAAAAAAATCATAAATATTAGCTAAAAAAATTTCTATTTAAAGTTATCATAGGTGATTTTCACATTTTAGTCGCCTGTAACTCAAGAACCAATGATGTCTACTTAGTTGTGATAGTTTTCCTTTTAAATTCGTTATATGCGATTTTATTTAGGATATTTTTCAGTTTTTTTTTGTTTTCAGTCAGATTGTTTTTACTTGACTCTTTGTTCAGAAAAAAATGTGGACATTGCTACTTAATGATCTTTACGGTATACCCCTACTAAAAGAAAAATGTTACACAATGTTCCTAGGATGACTTGCTGCCCAGTTTTATTAACTGCTCTATTTGTAAAAACTTTTTTTTATGTTTTTTAACTAAATTTAGAAAAAATGAGCTTAGCTGCGAACAAATAAAACATGGCAAAACTTAAGGGTTCCTAGTTTGCCTTACGTTTTTTTTTTTTTTTTTTTATTGATAATGGGTTTGCTCTTGACCAACTCCCGCCCTTGGAGGACGAAGATTCAGTCTACGATGTAGCGAGCTCCCCCAGAAGATGCCTATTCACCCTGGCTTTAAATAGGTTCAGATTGTATGCACTCGGAAATACAGACGAAGCCGGAAGCGCATTCCACTCCTTTGCAGTACGCATTATGAAAGATGATGCAAAGCGCTTCGTTCGAAAAGGCGGAATTTGAACCAAGTACGGATGGCATCCCGCGGTGCGCCTGGAAGTCCGATGGTAGAAAGGAGACGGCGGTATTAGCTCGTGGAGCTCCTGTGCACACTCCCCGAAGTACAGTCTGTAGAACACCGACAAGCAGGCAACTTTCCGTCGGTGAGCTAGGCTGTGAAGCTTAGCTTTTTCGAGAAAGTCGTGGCCGATGAGTCTCTTAGCTCTGCGTTCCACCGAGTCAAGTATGGCTAGTTGGTATTTAGCTGAACCATCCCAAAGGTGACTGCAGTACTCCATGCCTGATCGGACCTGAGCTTTGTAGAGAGATAAAAGCTGTCCAGGCGTGAAGAACCGCTTTACCCTATTTAGGATGCCCAGCTTTTTGGCCGCGGTTTGCGCTTTGTACTCAATGGTGGCACCAAAGTTGAGATTAGACGTCAACTCCATGCCGAGAAGCTCGAGACGGTCGGTAATAGGCACAGATGTACTTCGGAAAGTAGGGGTCAAACTGAACTGACTCCTTTTGGCAGAGAATAGACACGCCTGTGTTTTGGTGGCGTTGAAACTGACTAAATTTTTGTCACCCCACTGGGAGACAAGACTTAAAGTCAGATCCGTTCGCTCTACCAAAGCCTCTCTCAAAGAACGTACCTCTACTGCACTGGCTTTCGCACTGGACAAGTATCTCTCCGTGACTGTACTGTCATCTGCATATCACGTATCACGTATCACGGTTCAGAGATATTGACGGACGGACCAATTACTCGATTCTTTAGTTCTGTATAATTGTTAGTGCTAATTTAAACGGTTGTGTTCCAATTGTAATGTTCGCAGACTCTGGGCCGAAGTGTTCCACGTATCGGCATCAGGCGCGGGCACGGTGAAATGGCAGCAAGTGTCGGAAGACCTGGTGCCGGTCAACATCACCTGCATCCAGGACTCGCCGGAGTGCGTGTTCCACATCACCGCTTACAACTCGCAAGTTGACAAGATACTCGACGTGCGGCTATTGCAGCCTGGTACGTTTACTAAGCATTATATTATTATGATTAGGTAGTCGACCCAATTAAAATCAAATCCATCCATGATATAAATAAAAACAAAAATACCATAATTACATTTTAACAATTTATATAAAATAATTTGTTATTCATTAAATAATTAAATTAATTTTAAAGATTAAAAACATTTTAATAAAATAAAAGAAAAAATAATTCCCAGTATCCATTAAGTAATAATTATCAATTTACAACAATCCTTCACTAACATTAATTAGTTCTAAATAATACAGTAATCACAATTAAATTTTGTTCTTGGCGTCTAACCGGGCTACATTTTTATACAATTTATAGCCGGCAATATAAGAGCATCTTGTTCTGGTGTACGCAATTAGAAAAAGATAGCTATTGTTGCCGGCTACAAATTGCAGGAAAATGTGGCCCGTTTAGAAGCCCCTTTAACTTAACCTAACCTAACCACCTATTTTACTGTTACTTCAAGTCATCGCCTGACAAGAATAGCTCGATGCCGTAATAGCATTTCTCAATTAACAGTTTTTTTAATTTCATTTATTTTAATTTATTTATAAAAACATTGTCCTTGGGCTTGTCATGTAAACGTGAAGGTATCTTATTATACTTCTTAGGAGCATGATAAGTATGATGTTCCATAATTTTACAATAAACAATCCCTACCATCTACTAACTTTAATCCCATCGTCGATGTAGGTACGAGTACAACAAACGAGGGCGATTTAGAAGATACTGCTGAAGCGGCTGTAACCCAGTTTTAAATTTACACTAGAGAGTACACAAGCAATCGGTTGAAATCGGTCAAAGCTCAAGCGGCAAGTAGGTACAGGGAAGAGTATTGATACTGAATAAATTGTTAGGTATACTACTCTGTCAAGAAAGTACCGGGAAAAGATCAATAATACACAAACTGTTTGTTAATCATCCAAATTTATTTTATCACCTTCAAAGTATGCTCCTTCAGAAACGATACACTTACGCCAACGAATAATCCAATCATCAAAACATTTTTTAAACGCTGTTTCCGGAATTGAATTCAGTTCTCGGCGCGAATTCTCCTTTATGTCTTCTACCGATTGAAAACGGGTGCCACGAAGTGGTAATTTGAGTTTAGGAAAAAGAAAGAAGTCGGCAGGAGCCATATCTGGTGAATATGGTGGTTGCTCGTTGGTATTTGTTGAGTGTTTGGTCAAAAATTCTTTCACAATGATGGCCTTGTGCGAAGGCGCATTATCGTGGTGCAAAATCCAAGAATTTTCATTCCACAAATCTGGCCTTTTTCGTCGAATTTGCTCTCTTAAATGCCGCATAACGCTCAAATAATATTCTTTATTTACCGTTTGACCTTCCGGCAAGAATTCCGAGTGCACAACACCGCGATAGTCAAAGAAAACAGTCAACATGACTTTGACTTTTGATCGACTTTGGCGTGGTTTCTTCGGTTTCGGTTCAGTTGGAAGGCGCCACTCCGAAGCTTGTTGACTAGTTTGCATGTCAAACTCGTAAACCCACGTCTCGTCACCAGTAACAATGCGTTTCATGAATGTTGGGTCGGAATTGACTCGTTCTAGCATGTCCTCAGCGACTCTCATGCGATTGAGTTTTTGGAGAAAATTCAGGTCTTTTGGGACTAGCCGAGCGGTAACATGTTTCATACCCAAATGATTAGTTAAAATAGTACGGATCGACTCGTGAGATACAGAAAGTTCGGCGGCTATCTCTCTCAAAGTTGAATGAGGATTTTCAGTCACTATTTCCTTCACTTTTGCGATGTTAACTTCAGTTGCAGACGTTGATGGCCTACCAGAGCGAGGCAAATCTTCCATCACATCTCGACCGCTTTTGAACGCTTTGTACCACTCATAAACACGTGTTTTTGATAAAGTCGAATCACCGTAAGCCTTCTGTAACATTTTCAGTGACTCCGAACACGAAATTCCATTGGCGATGCAAAATTTAAGACAAACTCTTTGTTCAATGTTTTTGTCCATTATGAAATTCGCAATACACACTAGATATGATATAACTAAAAACAGCACTGTATTTAATATAAATAACAGATGCAACTCAAACTCCGCGCCAAAATAGAAAACAGTTGTGCCAATCTAACAACAGCAAAAAAAACAAAAATTTGAATTTGGAACCATAAACAAATCATCCATTCCCGATACTTTGTTGACTGAAGGTATAACAAGCGGAACCATATAGCAAGCAAATATATTCATGTAGAATTTAAAATAAAAATAACTGCAGGTGCAAAGGGTTACCACTCGGAAAGTTTGGGAAACTAAATTGCACGCTAGCGCACTGCATTTAATCTACTAAGTTCCATGACCAGCAAAGTCACAATGGTAAATTTGATAAATTGTATAATTAGGTAATATAATATACCAACGTCCAGCGACTGACTGCAGTGCAGTGGTCTCAATAATCAACTTTTTACTCTCGAATTGGGGCACTAATGTGCGAGTATTTTTGGTCAGACGTCCGTCGGATTGCTAAGCCTACTTAATTATTAGTAGATTTATTCGAATGGCTCTCTCTACATTAGATTTAAATGACTTCGTATTCTAAACCGCTTGGTTTTTCCAGGGACTCGAATCGGCCAAGCTTCAGAATGCTTCGTGTACTGGAAAGACCCGATGACCAACGACACCTGGGGTTTGAACTTCACCTCGCCAATAGACGCAAAGCAGTTCAAGGAATGCTGCGTAAGTTGCTAAACAATTCTTCAAAGCTATTGCGTTCCTCCTTTCCTCCGTACGTTAAACCACTTATAAAATTAACTTTTGTATCTATTAATTAAATTCTCCTACTAGAAACTTATAATACTTATATATTTCGTAACTACTTATGTTTATTTCAAACACTTAAGGCACCACCCTTTTCAATTATCAAAAAAGTTCGGCAAATACTTCTGGCTTTTGAGCACACCCTGCCTTTCCCTTTTTCGCTTTCGAGATAACAAAAAGGAGGGAAGCCAAATTCACAATAAATTGTTTGTTATTTTAGTCACCATCCTTTAAATTCTCGCGTAAGGCATCATCAAGCTACAGCCTAAAGCTCGAACCGCCGGGCAGCAAGCAGAAAATGAAGACCAAGAGGAAACCGCTGTCCACGCCAGCCAGCCCGAATCGATCCAGGTAACTATTGAATTTTTTATTTCACTAAGGTATTTATTTGAATACAACAATCTGTGATTAGGCCAGCACCGTGCGATTCTTATCAACTATTCTTATATACCTCTTTAAATTATATACTTACATTCATTTCGTCAAAGTATCTTAAGTTATTGTTTCCTACATTCGTTTTTCAAGTCTTATAAGGATTACAAAGATATTAAAATAAACAACAAAGTATGTATGTCTGTACTGTAGGTAATAGTTAACCAGTTTTTAGGACCAAACATGCGTTAAATCTAAATGCGCTACCGTTTTAGTGCAAGAAAACAGTTTGAAATTACTTCAAAGGCTCAGTTCAGCAATGACGGTGGCCACTAGGCTCCGTACTGCGGAGCGGTTAATATTTCACGGCATAGTTAACTTGTGTTTGCGTTGCAGTTTGACGTACGGCCGCGAGCCACAGTGCACCTGCATGTCACAGGAGCAGTATGCTCGGCTCAGGGCGCAAGATCCACGATACCGTAAGTCATTTAAGGAGTTAGCACCGCGTGCGATTTGGATCCCAATCTAAATATTCTATTCAGGTGAATCTAAAGTGTCCGCACGGTACTATTTATATGATTGGTAGCGAACGCAATCCGATATCAAGGATTGTCATTCACAAAATGTTTAACCATATTTTATAGGATCTGAATCGGACGCGTTTGATGAAGATGATTTAACTATGTTGTAATTTTAAATTTATTTGAAAAAGAAACAAAGGTAGTGAAAATTAATACCTTCCATTATTTCACAACTTTGTTGATGAAAAAAGAAGGACCCAATTTATTAAATTGGTAATTGAATTTAATGTAAGAATTCGTTGCCTGTGTAAGTTCCTACACCGTTACACAATTTGTAGCTGTACTGTGGAAACGTGTATCGAAAGTATATCCTAAGTTAAAGGTGCTTTACCTTTTATGATTGAAAACCCGTCGTATTCAAGTTGTCTGCTTGCTTAACTTGGTATGCTACCCACTGATCTTACATCAGACTCCTTTACGTATTCAATTTCATTGTTTTATACGTTTTGCAATTCCTACGAAACACTTTTTACTTACGACTGCGGCAGTATTATGATCTGTTAAGACCTGGGGGCGTAGCCAAGATGCATTACGCTAACTTAACAAAAACTAAAAATCGACAAAATGTATGAAATCAACATACGTTAGCCACTGACGCGATTGATCGATAGCTTACGTCAATCCTATACATTTTCTTTAATTTTGAAAATCGTTAAGTTAGCTTTTTTAGTTAATTAATTAGTTAGTAAGTTCCAGGCAAGGAAAGGGACAGAATTATAACTGCCTGCAACATAGCATGTTTTAGGGCGATTCTTCGGCGTTTTAACCGCCGTCATTGTCGTCTTCGCATATTATTCCAAATAAAACTAACAAGTTTATTTTAATTTTGAATGCAATGAGAACTACTCCCGGTGCTTCTTCTATTTACATCGGAAATTGTTGATAGTAATCGTTATTTTCGTCAATATATGCGAAGACGACAATGACGGCGGTTAAAACGCCGAAGAATCGCCCTTTAACAGCTTGTAAATAATACTGCCTTTGTTATGTGTAAGTTTCTCGATACTCCCATTCAATACTCCCATGTTTGGATGCAAGGGGTAAACTTTCGTAATTAGATATTGTTCGTATGTATTTGATAACTGGTCCCGGCGCAGGTTCGTCGACGCTGCCGCGTACGTCTGCACGTGCCATGGAGGCCGAGGCAGGCGCGGCGGCCGCGCGCACGGACAAGGTGGCCGCTGCGACCTCTTCCACGTCTCTGTATGACAACGTCACGGGCTCCCAGCCGGTACATCAGCCCCCACCCAAACGTTAGTATTACACCGATCACAGATGTAGTGAATAAACATAATGACATCGGTTTTGGTCGTATTTATCTTGCTTTCTCAGTCATCTTTAGTACCTACCGATAAGCTAATTGAGAAAGCAAGACGAATGCGAACTTATCTGACAAAATACGTTATCGCATGATAATGCTGCTACTTTTATGCCACTAATTATCATCATGATCAAGTAATAACAAGCGGGTAGGTTGACAGGTAAGGATAGCCGTACATGAACCTACCCGCAAACTGCGGTTATCCCGATATCATAACAATGATAGATAAGTCATTAATTATAGCCGGGATAAGCATACTAAGCTAAGTGTACTAGTTTTTATTTGTTAAGTTTTGGGGGCCATTCGAAACTGTAATCACTAAAATGTAGCTCAAATAATAAATTTTAAAAACTTCAAACTATATTTTTGTTACACTTGTTAGAGGTAGAAAATGTTATTTTTGTCACATATAACATTTGAAATGATCGCATATAGCTTGAATAGCTTACTGGAACACGTAGTTGGTTAAGCTGGATAAGTTAGACTGATGAACAGGAGAAGGTAGATGTGGGTGGTGCAGGACTGATCATTAGGATCACCACCTTGTGGGAAGCTATGGTTTCGAACAATAAGCACTAATGAATCTCACTAATTTTCGGTGACGAAAAGTATGCAGTAAATACTTACGTAAATTGTGTACCTACTTCATTCATTTTCCTACAGCTGGCCTATGCGTTATTGTCACAAACTTTCTTATTTACAATATTATTACGATCTCACTTTTACTCTGTAAGCTATACCACCACAGAGTCTTATTTATATATCGTCACTTTAATTCCAGCTGCAACACGACAGAGCGAATCTCAGCCGCCGACGCGACCACCGAAGTCGCAGGAGACTTCCACTATGACCACCAACACCTCGACTGCCCCCAAAACTGTAACCGCCTCCGTTGGCACTCATGCTGCGAATGTAAGTGCTTTCTTACCATACAATTCAGGTTCATTCAAGCACCAAACAAGGAAGTAGCCAAAGTCAAAAAAATTGGCCCTCACGATACTTAAGATAAAGATTTTTGAGAACTGTGTTCGCTACGCGACGACACGACTAACCTAGTTGGTATAGACGGTGATCTGGCCACGGAAAAAGTTTTGCAATTTATAGAGAAATCAAACCCGGAGCTTGAAGCTATCAGGCTTCCGAAACAATGAATAATGATGGTATGGCAACCTTATTATAGACGTTTAATTGCTCTATAAATTGCAAACTTTTTTCCGTGGCCATCCCGGGTGCCAATTCTGTTTAAAAGGGCAAATATTCGAGTGACGAACGCGAATATTTACCTAGTACTAGCGCTTAGCAACAGCAAACAACAACAGATTTGATTCCTGCGTCTTGGTTGTTGTCTATGTATTTAAGTTTGTATTTCTGTATGGTCGTCATTGTCGAGTAGCCATAGATAGTGCAAACTTTGAGCTTAGTTTGGGAATAGGTCAATTGGTTTTGAGATTGTACCCCGGATATTAATGCGCCAGGTAGGTATGCATCAAAATCAGCGAGCAAATATATAACCTAAGACAAAACAGAAACATCTTCAATCGCTGATATATACTTGATGGCATAAACACTTTAAAAAATATTGTATCTTCTTACGAATCTAATATTTTATAGCAGTCACTAAGGATGACATTTAGAAACGCAATTACACACCCATCCGCCCACATTTAAGAGAATTGTTTTACGTGTAGGCTACCGAAAGGTTATGTTCTTGTTATTAAATATCAGACTATATCAGCCCACGCATTGTCATCCCTAGACATAATTAATTACATTAATTAATTAAATAATTAATTTAATTAGTAGGAAGAACTCTGATTCAAAGTATTTTTTTATTTAACTGCACTAAATACTAAGCACAAAGCTGCAAATTTATGCACTAGAACAATAAATATTATTATAGAATCCATTACTGCACTGTTTTGGTTTTTGTTTTAAATCGCGTCACAAAGAGTTTACACTATTGTGGTTTTATAGGAAGTTAATTTCGAAAATTATGTCGCTTCCAAATCTAAAAGGATTTCAAGATGACGGACATTATTTGTTTTAAATCTTCATGAGACTTGTTTTCTAGGTTTTCAGGGATGCCAACTTCGAAAATAATGTCGATTTTAGATTTAGATTTCGGAAAAGAGAAAATAATTAAACCATTCAAGTGTTGATTTAATCAACTTGATTTTTAACACCTATTTCTCTTGCAGTAATAGGGTAACATTGTCCGCCCTTTTATTTCAAGCTTTTCTTTGTATATTTTACAATTTTAAGTAACAATTACTTTCTTTAGAATATGTAGTGAAAGTCTGTATAATGTATTTTGATAAAAATAAAACGGTAATTTTTTTTTTTTTGGTGGGCAATGTCGGTATTCGAAAAAAAGAAGCGGATTATGAATCTCGTATTATAGTATTTTATGTAACTGATACATAATGAGAGGCCTTAAAACACGAGTGTGGTTTTATGAAATGAGCCGAAGGCGAATTTCATAATAAGATCACACGAGTGTTTCAAGGCTTAATTATGTACAGTTGCGTACATTACATTATTTACACACATATTATAAGTACCTACTCTTAGATGTGTTCAGAAGCCGAAGGCAAATGAGCTGCATAGCTCAAATTCAAGATAGGTAACATGCAGCAGAACAAACAAATGACGACAAAAATGGCGGCAAAACAAACCTGTGTCACGAATATAAATGTTGTTTTTTTAAATCATAGACAAACTAATAAAGTCCCTATTCTCATGTGGTTCGAAATCAAAATGCCGTATGATATTTTACTTAAAATATACCGAGTTGACGTTTTAATTGATACTAGAATTGGAACCTGTTTAAATTGTGTTGGATTTAGAAGATGTTCCAAATTTGAAACTCATAACTTTATCAAATTTTATATCGTAATTAGAACATTATGTTACTGCTACAGATAAGAAAATTGTCATAGTAAAATAGATTGTTGTAATGCTGGTCATTGCCAACGGATTCTGAACGCATTATGTATAGAGGACTTATGATATGTGTGTAGATAAAGTAATTTATGATTGCACTAGTCTACTATCAGAGTGTTATCAATGCACAAAGTAGAGAATTACATTGACGCAACCAGGCCCCGTCAATTTAAGAGGCATACCCTCATAGATTGAAAATACTATTATAATACCGTAATAATAGATACTAACGACCGATTCAGTTACCTAAATGAAACGTTTAAGAACTTCCTAAGACCTCGTTCACAACCCTAGACCGCTGAAGACTCTCAAGCGGCCGGCGCGACAGCCCAGCACGGACAGGACCTGAAGTCCGAGGGCGTCCAGGCCGGTGGCACCCTCACCACATCCAAGTCGTCTGCTACCTCCACTCGCCCAGGCAAAGAACACCTGCAACACACTAAGAGCATCGACTATGGAGATGGAAATGAATCGGTAAGATCTATAGATTTCATGGAATGTGTGAAAAATATAGCGCTGGGGCCCTTGGGCTCTTGGGCCCTAGGGCTTATCTAGACAAGATGCATAACGCTAACTTAACGATATACGAAATCAAAGATAATGAATAGCATTGACGTAAGCTCTGCCGCCTCGGCCGCTTATGTCAATTCCATATTCGAAAATCCTTATGTTAGCGTTATGCCTAGGTCTAAGCTTAAGCTATGCTCTAGGCCTCCGTTTGGTTAGATTCTGTCGCGGTGGCAATGAAATTCCGAAACTATAGTCAGATGTTGCTTGTTAACAGTATTGGACTGAATAGAAATAGCAGGTTTTTATTTTAGTTGTTTACATATAAAGATCTTATTTTTTAAATTTAAAAAGAAAACATTTCATTTGAAACTCTAAGCTTTATACCTATCAACATTTAATTTAATTTTAGGGATTGGAGGTAGTTAATTAAATAGGGAGTTGCTTTATTAAATGGTAAGGTTGGTTAGATTTGTGATTACAGAAAATGTGTACCACTGCTGTGGAAACTTACGGTTTTAGGAAAAATAAATAAATAAATATCAGGGGATAAAATATGATACGTTTGACCTAAAATATTTTGATAATTAGCTAAGTTTACGGAGTAAGTAACCAAAAAGCTATCTACCTATATAGGTATAGCTTCCTTCGTTTGTCGTCTTGAGGTTTTTAAGAGAGCAAGTTAATGAAGTACCTTATTTTTGGTTATTAATGTGTAGACACATGTGTAAAAAGGTAGGAGTGAACTATTATTTACATGAAAATAAATGAAGTAATTGTTGGTCTGGTCTTTACAGTCGCGAGAATCAGACCGGCACTCGATGCACCACCACAATATCATCAACAACAACACTTCGGGTTCGCGCCGCACAAAGTCTAAGAGCACTGAAGATATGAACATGGGTAAGACCCTTCAAATAATACGAACCCATTATAGTTTATGATGGCTGCTACTGATATTACGACAGCTCACAAGATTTTCTAGTGAGAGCCAGAGTGTTCCTCGAAACCGTGTGTAGCAACAAAATGGCAAAATAGGATTTTGATTCTGACATTTGTCACCCCAGAACAATTCATAACCTAAGTTATTTAATCGTTTAATTTGCAAACATCCTGTAGATTATTAAAGACATATTAGCGAGAGCTCAGAATGGAGTATGTAGTTTGTGACACTACGACTTTACCTGAGTCGTATGTCGCTTCACAAATATAATGAATATTATTAAGGATATTTTTTATTATTAAATGTAGACCTTTTTAAGTTTAATTAGAATGTTGAAAAGTATAGTAAGATAGAAAGCAAGTGTAGTACTACCTTAAAATCAAATAAGAAACTAGATCATTGTAGTACTGGCTTAATGTCATAGATTTTTAAATTAGATTTATTATAGAAAAGTTTGTTTAGATAAGGAGTAATAATCGATAAGTTGACATGTTTAGATCTTACTATCATCTAGGCTGCATAGAATTGTTGCAAAAAATTATAGTTTGAAAATTTAAAATTTAAATAGGTAGAAAAAGAATGTTAGTGAGACGAGGATTTTGACATACGAGTAATTCATTGTTAGTTGTTTACTAGTGGAGGTTTAGCCAGGAAAACCTCTAGTTGTCTTTTCAGAAAATATTGAAGATTGATACTAATAAAGACGAGAAATAATAGTTATAAATATTATAACAAATATTACAAATATTATTTGAAAATAAGGTAAAGAAAATCAACCTTATTTGGTAAGTGTTCTTATTTATTTATATTAATTTTAATTTATTTCACAGCTTTTAATTTAAAGTGTTAAATCTTTATTGAACTTATAGCATTTCCTAGTATTTAATATTCAAGTCATTCTATAAATATTCAAAAGTATAAAATCTTCTTAAACATCTTCTAGTGATTAAATTCTTATGCACTGATTGCTGAATCAGAGTCCTGTTGCTGATTAAGGTCTCACTGGACGTTGCCTCTGAGAATGCATTACTATTATCCTCCTACGGGAGTCATATAACTGAGAAGATCACTATACTAAGTCTAAGGACTGCTCATGAGAGCTTATTCATATCCTAAGGGATCTAAAGAGGCAGATGAAAGCCTAAATATATCATTGAATAATAGTAAATACTATAAGGCTTTGGAGAATTGATGAATTATCCTAAAGCTTAAAAGATCAAAAGAAACTTCAATATTTCATTATTCATATTTTCTTTTATTCACTTTTCATACCATTCTTATTTCCAATTATAATTGAATTTCCCTACAGAGAGTGTATAGTTCTAATTTATCTCATCATTAGTAAATAAAAAATATATAATTAACTCTCTCCTTTGAGGGACCCGCTTCTCCTCTAGCTTGACTATATGACTTACAAACAAACTAAATACAAAGATAGATCATTCTTTTGTGTTCATCTTAGAATCTTTCTCCTTAAGAGAATGCTAGAGGGATGACCCGTAAGGAGTCGTGTCCCATAGTCCTGGTGATAACCAACTGGCACTACCAGCCAGTGGAGCGGAGGAGTGGGCTCCGGACCTTGGCAAAACCTTATTTTGTCTTGGCATTCATAATAAATAATATTAAGTTTATCATTCTATGTTCTAAGCTAACTAAAATAAAACTATAAACAATTCATTAGTTATTTCTTTATCTTCAAATACCATGTTCATATTTAGTTATTATAAACATTTATTTATAATACAATGTCACATTCTTCTCATTCATATACAAAGAACCTAGGTTTCTACGAATACTTCGTAAGATCATCCCAAAAATTAGACTGATCTCGCCGGCCTTAGAATTATTTCATTGATTCTTTCTTATATTTGTACCATCTTGATTTCTTTATGACATTCTATTTTAACTACAGTTTTCTTGTGAACTTGTACCGTTGGCATATAAATCAAAAATTTAAAAAACCCCGGCACGAAAATAAAACTCTATAAAGTAAATAAATAATATGGCCCTAAAAGCTTAATGTCAGTAGTAATATTTTGAGGCAAGCGTCGTCACGTCGGGGGACCGCTAGTAGACACATTACTAGTATACACGTTACTATCGACAATATCTCCCAATTCACAACACAACCAATTCGAAATACGAAAATGCGACACGAGATCTTTGCCTCAATTTTTTGTTCAGCGCCTAAAACACCTCTGAGCAAAACCTTCCGACAAAAACTTAAACGGGCTCCGAGCACAAGATTTCAAGTATTTAAAACTCCCGACAAATCGCTTTCAGAGCTCATAACTTTCAAATGGCTTATCAGATTTTCATCAAACCAAGCTAAGAACACTCGATTAAGTCACCTTTTTTTGTTAGCAAAAGAAAACACTAAATCAAATTCGGGCCATCCGTTTAGGAGCTACGATGCCACAGACAGATACAAAAATACACAAGTCAAACTTATAATAACACCCCTCTTTTTGTATCGGTGCTTAAAAATAAGTACTTAATAAGCAACGAATAATTTTAATTTGACTGTGAAATTAATAGTTGTTTGTCTTGTTTTTTATTACCTCTTCAAAACATTACAAGCCTCGTCTATTGCTGATAGTACAAGGAAAATGAAGATTTGGGTGGTAAAATCTACGGCTGGTAATAAAATAAAAGAAATGAATACCAACCTACCCTATTTGGTTCCTATTTTACCAGTCCTTCTATGGTAGTTATTATTCTAAGCACCTAATATGGGAACATGTCGTTCGTTGTCACGATGTAACTTTTTGCGTTTTGACAATAAATGTATTTGATTTGACATTTGACATTTTAAATTCCCCGCGAATTTTATGCACTCTTCATCGATTAAATTCTGTAAAACATGGAATTAAATAAAAAATGTAGGTACAATTCTATACCTGATTGTGGGAAAAAAATATTTAATGCATATTTAAGCTACATGCATACACTCTCTTACGTCTGTGGTTACGTAAATTGTGTTGTGTTAGTGTTGGATACCAGAATAGAATCCTAAACGAAGCGATGGATTTCAGAATAAACTCCCGAGCGTAGCGTGGGATTCTAATATGGGATTCTGAGCGTTGTGAGGCATTCTAACCACCACGCCCAAATAGAAATAATTTTGTTACCGTGTAATACCCTCTTCTTTTCACTTCTCCTATGAGAAAAACTATTCATCCAATAAGTAAGTAAAACACCAGTAGTTAGTTATCATTAATTGTTAAGGAAACCAATAATTACATAAAATAAACAAAAAGTTAAAAAAAAAATATAGTGTTCTGTGGTGTATCTGGTGTGTAGAACGATTACTATGTCATATTTTAATTTTTCTTATATCTGTGGTTTTACTAAATCAGGAACTTGACGCCATAAAATCAAAAAAAAAAAAGGAACTTGACATTCGGCAGCAAAATCGATTTTGCTGCCGAATGTCGGCTGGGCAGAAATGAAAAATAAAAAATTGTATATTAAGAGGGAGCAAAAACGAGTTTTGCTCCCTCTAAACGAACTAGAAACACCTTTTTTTTCGAATAAGACAAGTGAAAAAATATTTTTTTATCTACTTACTTACCTACTCTATTCTGAAAAAACTTTGTAATAACTTGCAAAAATCATAACTAATAAATATGATCGAAGTACGTGGATGCATTCGTTTATCCGTCAAAATCGTCAAATTAAGTCAAAACAGGACAATTTTTTTTGGTGAAAAATTTGATTAAAACCCGTACCTAAATTAAGTTGTTCTCGAGTAAACAATGACAAAATAATGACATACATCCTTCAAGGTAGACAGCGCAAAATATACCTTTGTTGCCATTGGAGTTTGTAAAGTCAACTTTACTAGCATTTGCTATTCCACTCTCATTGGCATTTATCGACTTTCGCATTTGACATGACATGATGTCCAAAACAAACAACGTTTCAACTTCAATTTGCAATTTCAGATTCAAGCACACTAAAACGCATGCTCAAACCAATGCCGTCGATGGAGAGCCCTGTGACGTCACCTGAGATGGGCCGGCGGCGGTACGCCGGGGCGGCGCCCTGCCCCCCCTCCTGCGGCGCCCACCACCGCCACGGTCCCCACGTGCACCATCCGCACCATTCGCACGCTGTCAACAACAACAGCCGACAGAGCTCTCAGCGGTACTCCTCTGATAGGTAGACATGTTTGCTTAAATAGCCCAAGCTACTGTGGCACATGCCCAATATTGGCCTTGCTTTACGTTAAAAGAGAGGTAACACATAAGCTTGACTGGCAGGCTAGCATTGAATTAGCATAGCTTCACCTCTTTAGTATTTTTGTATATTACAAAACACACAGATCAGCTCTGCAACAGCTTTGCTTTAAGGATTAAATTGGGTCATCGAAGACTGGCCGTACGAATCAATGTAAATCAAATGGCAACGAGTAATCCCCAAGTTGATGCTTAGCTCATAGTAGTGGATTGATTCAGTGAAATTATAATCAGTGGAGTTTATGTAAAAGCCACCTTCATCTTGCCACTGCGGTTTTCCATTTAGAAACGTAAACTTTTGGCAACAGCTAAGCAGCTGCAACTGGAATTGATGGGATAACCGCGTGGTTAATCTAAACTAGCTAGTTTCAATGTACCAGCCATGACATGCACATAAATTAGGGTTCTAATAACAGCACATCATAAGCTACCAAGCAAGCTTTAAAAACACCACTGCCCGGGTTTTGATATATATATATATACAACCGAAAATAAGCAGATTCAAGAAACCATACTTTTTCTGTGCTAATCAGTTGGTAAAAAAATCAATGATTTAATCATGGCGAAATTTCTACAGATTCATTACCACAATACTTCATAGAATGATATTATAAATTCCTGCCTTTAAACAAAATAAACTACAATATTCGACTTTTGATGTAGATATAGTGTGAAATATGGACATATTGTTATTTACTTGCATAAAGTGCGTTCGCTTACATTCATCCACCTCGGAACACATTTAGATATCATCATCATTAAGTATTATTATTTTATTAATTAATTACAAAACATTACTATAACTTAACTAAGATACCATATTAAGTGCCAAGTCACAAGATTTCCTTATAAAACGGGCCCGCTATCTTGGCATTGGATCTATAGATATTTGATCTCCCTCAATCGATTAACTCCCCTTATTTTCCAAAGCCGAGGAGTTGGCGTCGGCGCAGCCCCGAGTGGGTACCCAGGCCGAGGGCTATACTTGGAGCTGGGGGGCGGCGGCGAGCGCGACCTGTCTCCGCCGTCAGACAACGTGATGTTTGACAACCAGTGCTACGCGACGACGCCGTCGTCGTCCAACGGCAACTCGGACCAGGAGCCGTGCCAGCGGCGGGACGGCAGGCAGCATCATCACCCGGTAAGAATACATAGATTAACATAATCTGAGCCCTTAACCAAGATGCCCATCGCTAACTAGCGTTTCTCTCCGTTTCGTTTTTAAGCCAATCGCGTCACTGGTAGATCACGTCATACGAAGAGTCACGTGATCTACCAGTGACGCGATTGGTTTAAAAATGAAACGAATAGAAACGCTAGTTGGCGATGGGCATCTTGGCTAAGGGCTCAGGCCCGGTGCATTACAAGTATATCGGCTTACATCTTTTGAGGGTGACTTTAGTGAATACAAGTTATGCGATAGAAAAGGGGAGCTCAAAGTACTCGTAACACGTTCGACATAAAAGATGTTTTATTAGATAGAGGTAGACAAAACAAAAAAATATTTTTAGCATCTTGTTTCAGTTTTTTAAATGCATTTCAATAACTTGAAGATTTAATGTATTTATATCAGGTGGCATAAGTAAAGTTAGACCGTTTGGTCGAAAACGTTTTTTTTTTCGATTGAAAGGGTTTTTTTCAGAATTATTATAAAAGTAACTTATACTAACTAATCGACACAATAAATGTTTTTTTTAAATTCTGGCAAAAAGAGTGTTTGGCGAAAAGATCTTAGACCAAACGATCATTGAATACAATAATGTTATGCGTTTTAAAGAGATCCCACAAAATACAAATATGATGCTGGTATAAAAACTCAACACATTTTGACCAGTCATGAGTGAGTGGGTAATCTGGTACTAAGCTTTCATTTAATTTCACATGTCTGTTTGTTATTTTGACAAATTCAAAAATTTGAAAGTCAATTTTAAACCAGTATTCGTAATTGGAATGGGTTGAAATTTGGAATTCTAGCAAACTCGATGACTATTTAATATTATGGTATCCAAGAGAGGTTCTGATATTCTGATGTTAGAGTCGGAAGGTGGCAACACTGGCAACAACAGTATCCCCGGTGTATTTACCTATTTAAGTACATACCGTAAATCCACCGAGTCTGGTCTTAATAAGCAGATAGTAGCAGGAAAAATAAAAGCATGTTTCGAAAAGATCCTTACTTTTTGTTGATTTTGGGACAAACTGTACATACTCGTACAGGGTGTAAAGGATGGCGATCTACCGAATACTAATAATACACTTTTCCAAAAAAAAATTCTGAGCTGAAATAAAAATCCAATCTTCAGTTTTTTTTAATACTATCATAAGTCATTATGTAAAAGAAAAGTGGAAAGATACCGCGTTACTAAAAAAATACACAAAATGCTGTGACGTAAAATGTAATGACTGAAATCTTCGGAATTTCCTATTTGGTGCCTGCATCTAATATGTCGTATATTAAATAATACATGAGATATGTTACCTACACCAATGTTGTCTTTGATATAAGTATTTGGGAAACATCTTTTTAATTATGTATAAGACGTCAGCAATAACATTTATTTATTCAAAAATATTTGGTGACAGTTGAAAGGTTATTTTGTAAGGTGCTCGACCTTCGAAAGAGTACGCCTGTAACAGTTCAAAAAATATTTTTGACTCTTAATTGCGATCTCTACGTAGACGAGCTATCGCAGTTGTGAGCTTAAAATACTTAAAGTCCTAACCTTCACAGCAGCAGAAGCCCTGCCTGTCTCGCCAAGCCTCCCAGTCGAGTGCGACGCCGGCGCCAGGCTCGCCCACTTCTCGCCTCCTGCTAGAGTACGAAATGCACCTCAGGAACACCCTGGCTAAGGGAATGGACGCAGAGAGCTACAGCCTGCACACTTTCGAAGCACTTCTGAGCCAGAGCATGGAGGATCTAGGTGAGTGTTTTCACGGTAAGTGGGATTTGTCTGTCTTTAAATTAATATTAATAAAATCAAGAAGCTTGGAATTAAGAAAATGTATAATGAAGTATAGCGTAATTTACTGAGGCATTAGGTTTACGGACTAATTAACAATTTAACTTATCCTTCATAGAATACAACGACAATATGCCGCCATCAAATCCGCGAAGTCCCTACCCCCCTCGACGCCGTAAGTATTTTATTTTATTTGTGCTATTGAAATAACTCAATACGTAAACATTGATTTATTCAAAATTATTTCCGTTTGTACAGTCGTAAAATACCTTGATTCGACTTTTCAAGAGTTTGTTAGAAACTCTCAACACAGGTCTTTTCACACACGAACAGAGGACCAAACCGAAATATAAACATTGATTTTTATTTTTTCTTGAGGACCGACCCAAGAATCCGTTCTACACTATTTGAGAAACCTTACGGAGGCTGCCATAAGGGCTAGAGGAGGTGAAATCATCACTTATTTATTACCTATATAATATCATACTAGTTACACCCATAAGGATATCGGATCTAAAATATCTGCAGTAGCGACTGTCCCCTCTTCATATAGCGAACCGATTCATCTATTTCAAAACTGTACAAATCTTATTATATATTATATGAAGCATAGTGAAAATATGTACTAAAGTTAGAATTGAATTCAGAATGTCCTTCTTTTTTTCTGATAAACATACTTAATTTTTTTCCGTCTAAATACTTTTCAGTTTTACTTATAATCGAAGACAGTGACTGTGTGTGCTTTTCATGTAAAAAGGGAGGATTATCCTAAATTCGATTTTACTTGGTCTACAATAGGGGTTGCAATCGCTTTATAAATACATATTTTATTCCACCACCCTGAGCAAAACTTGCTCTAAGTAAATTCACTCTACAAATATCAAGCTTGTGGCCCTAGCATCAGTTGTTTATTAAATATAAACCATAAATATTGTTCTATTATATATGACTCGTATTTTAAACCAATATTTCAGTAAATTAAACAGGAATGTAAAAAATAATTTGCCATCGTAGGTATTTCAATATATTTTTTTATTATTGAATATACTAGTGGTAACTGAATAAATATTTAGAAATATTCCTTCTCATCATGAAAAAAGGCCTGAGCCAGCAATGAAACGGACTACTTATAGTTTTACGAATAATTTTTTAAATATAAAAATAACATTGAATTTAAAGTTATATGCCAATTGTTATGTTACGAGTAAGTTACGTACTGAGGTCATACTGAAAGTTTCTGGATTCTGATAAATAAGACTAGATAAGATGTTTATCATTAATTTATTGTTTTTCAAAGTATATTCCCTCACTATTTACACATTTTTTCATTCGTTGGAACCATTGTGTGAAGCAGTGGGTCCAATCTTCGGTAGAGACCTCTTCAACGGCTTCTTGGAATGCATTCACTGCCGCTTCTGGGCTTGAGAATCGTAAACCTCTAAGTTTATCTTTTAACCTTGGGAATAAAAAGAAGTCGCAAGGTGCGAGGTCCAAACTGTACGGCGGATGCGTCATTCTGCTGACTGGCTTTTTCTTCCCGGTTCGAAACAATACACCCAGGTTTAGTCACCTGTTACAATATTATAGACAGCCAATGACTCTCCTCCATTAAACTTATGTATAATTTTTCGGTACCACTCTACACGCAGTCGTTTCTGGTCTTCCGTTAAATCATGCGGTATCCATCGAGTGCAAAGCTTCCGAACCTTCAGTTGCTCATGCAAAATGTTTTGCACTTGACTCATTCCTATGCCTAATACAGTACAAGCTGACAGGTAATTTTATTGTCTGTCTCAATTAGTTGTCGTACGGTATCGACATTAGTTCCAGTAACCGCAGTCACCGGTCAACCTTCACGTACATCGTCATGGAGATGATCTCATCCACGTCTAAATTCTCCAAACCACGAATACACAGAGCTACGAGATGGGGCTTCATCATTAAACGCCTGTTGAAGTCCCTGGCAACTCTCTTGTTAACTTAAGCCGCAGCGAGAATCGTAAAAAATCATTGAGCGAAAATTTTCACGAGTTAGTTTTATTATAATAGCGACACACAATTCTCTGAACCCCGCCAAGTTGAAAAAACAAATGACAGTCTCGTAAATTGAAAAGTAATATGTTCATAGAGAGTTCCATTTTCAAATTCTGTTATTGCTTTTTTAATTTATTTATTGTAAGTGGCCAGTTCCAGAAACTTTCATTCCTTTGGATTTAGTATTTAAACCAGCTATTTGAACATTTTTTAACCTGGCACTTGGGCTGCAGCTGATTTCAATTTACGTATAATTAGGTATTCTAAAATGCCCAAAATCCTGATACATTTTTATTTATTTGTATTTTTATTCTATAAAATCTTTAAACCCTGTACTCGTTACAATGCAACTTAAATATAAAACAAAATATATATTTATATGCTTTCTAAGTATTCGAATCCCGTACCCAAATACTCTTAGGTAGGTAGCAGTATCATTATCATGAAAAAAAAAATCTGCATTGGATGTGGCTTGTCAAAATTTGCTTGATGTTTTGTAGTAAAGTTGGAGTTGCTTTATAAACAGTTCAACAAACACTCTCATTCTTCAATCCTCAAATACTGTCGTAACGAAATAGCCTGTACTATCTTGAGTCAAAATTTGCACGAACTGGCTGTAAAATACCAAAGAGATTGAAGTAGGTCTTTTCTGGATTTTCACTTGCCTGTGCATAAGTTGACGACTTTTGGTTTGTTCTGTTCGTTTATGGGCATGTGTGCTTGTTTGAATTGATCGTGAGTGGTGAAGGATGACGGTGTCTGTGGCAGGCCCAGCGACGCAGTGTTCGGGCGGAGGCAGCCGGTCTTCCACGTTGCCGTTGCCGCAACGTTTGGGAGTAGAGCGGCAGCAAAGCGCGCGGTCTGACCGAGATGGATATTACAGGTAGGATATAGAATTTAAAAGTCCGTTTTAAGTAATATAATTATTAATTACGAGTTGATATATTTTTTAAACTCCACCAATTTTAAAGTATTTTGCGGCCTAGACTGACCGGCAAAGAATACCTTGAGATCCTATGGCAACTGTTCATATTATGTTGAAAACTTAATAGAAATCAACACAAATTACGTTATTAGTCATTGTGTGACAAAAACGGATTTGTGTTGCCACACATCAAAGAAACAACAGTTAGGCCATCATCAACCGCTAGTAAACATTTTTGATATTGAGAGTCACGACTGATACGGGCCTGCGTCAAACAGAGTGAGCGTGCTAACCCTGATCGTTACAGTCCCCGTTAACACCGCGTATGCGACACAGATGCGATAGACTGCAGAGTCGCAAATAGACCAGGGCTTCTATTCAACTGCGTTTATACCCTTATTGTAATCGTATTATTTACAACTTAGTCACCTCCACTGTCAAGATATTAAAAGCTATCATATTGTTAACAATACGATAAATAGAAAAAAAACAGAATCGCGTCACCATTATTCTCAGTTACATTAATGATATTTATTATTTTTATTTATTTTGCCCATATTTCACAAAAAAAACTGCTAACTGCCGCACTCAGAGACGTCAATTAAGTTTTAAGTTACATTAAAGTTGCTGCGTCTTATTCTATTGCTATAGCAAAGAAAGTGACAGCAGCTACTTTAATGAAACTTAAATCTTAATTGACGTCTCTGAGTGCGGCCGTTAAATGGCTTAATTTTAAAATCTAAGTAATTTGCCAAATAATTGTCAATACCTATTGTGTCTTGACAAATATTCGGTTAAATACGTAAGTTTTGAAATACGATTAGATTAGAATCAGTAACTTTAAAATTGGGTTTTGCTTTAAAATTTAGGTTTTAGTATAAACAATTCCAGCCCGATTTAATTCCAATCCCCAGTAAAATATATATAAGTCACTTTAGTCACCCTCTTTTTCTCTGCCATATGAGAGAAAAGGATAAAGATGAAATTTATGTATATGTCAGATACTGTGACTTGAACTGAACGTGAATAAATCCAACAATAAAACAGATTGGTTAAAAAAAGGAATATAGTCAATTTTGGTGTATTTCAACAATAACCCAAGTACTTTTCTAATTTGCAGCCATTGCAAATATATTAAAATATAAAAAAAAAACTATGTATGAAAACGCCGTTAAATAAAACATACATATTGGATAACAAAGGAATACTTTAAAATACTTTCTGCGAATGTACCTATGCAACGCAAATAAAGAAAAGGAAAATAGTTAATCTAATTAGGGCGCAGCTAGGAAAGCCGTTTGTATTTCTGTTTATTTAATCATGAATTTCTAAGTTCAATTTTCTTCGTGAAAGAAATCCAGTTAATGAATAATGAATTTTATTGGTTTAGCGATCGCAACGAGCTGATGCGGGAGCGGGAGCGGGAGAGAGAGCGTGGCTACTTGAGTGATCACAATTCAAGGTTTGTTATTTTTACAACGCACCTACACCGCGTTCCCCTATCTTCCTTTGAAGTCCCGACGCGAGTAAATCCTTTATGCGGCTTGTTGATGTTGCGGGAAACAAGGTAAAATTTGTATTTATACAGCTTTCCTTGTAACATGATAAGCCATCAGGTACACGAGACCCTTCCCATCCATAGGGACACTCCCTACAATTTTCCTTCTTCAGTGTGGCTCTGAAATTACGAACACGTGGCAATATTTGTTACTTTTCCATATTATACTCGTAATTAATTAAGCATGTTTCGCAAGCATATGGAGTTCAAAAAGTTGGACATAATTAGCAAGTAGTTAAGCGTATTTAACCATACAAACAACGAAGGCGAAAAAGTTCCGTTGTACGACGAAAAGTATCCTTACAGTATGGCTAATTTTTGTCGCACAACGGAATGTTTCATAGAAAATTTAATTGCGTGAGTTAGCATTTTGAACCTACCATTTGAGAAAAATTACTTCATCACAGTTAAAAAATAAAAATAATGAATACAGGGTGGTTAATTTTGAGATATTATACAACTTTAAATCGATATTATAAAAAAAAGCCGGTCAAGTGCGAGTCGGACTCGCGCAACGAGGGTTCCGCACAAACTTGTAGGCATGTAAATAGTCCGAAAATCACGAAAATACATTATAAACAAGTCCAGTATAAACTGACACGCACTAAGTATGTACTTTCGTACTTAGTGAGTGTCAGGTTATACTGGACATGTTTTTTATGTGATGTAACTATAAATTAACGGTTTTCGGATTTTTTCCTTTACTTGTGCTATAAGATATTGCTTCTTGCCAAATTTCATGACTCTAAGTCAACGGGAAGTACCCTATAGGTTTTGATTCCCTTGAGATTCTCTTTAATATGCGGCATAAACAGCCGTATCTTTTAATTGCGTTGACTTAGATGTTTGAGTTTTTCACTGATCCAAGGGATTGCAGACCTAAGTATTCTATATTAATTTCAACTTGATACCTCCACGCGTTCCTGAGAAAAAGGGTCTTGACAGACACACAGACAGACAGACGGACAACAAAGTGTTTTTCATTACTTTTACGCATAGTTCTGGCGGAACCTCACCTACAGCGACCCTGATGTTCTGCTTTAACTGTTCCAGGTTCATTGGCCTCTTAGCACAGACACGTTGCTTTATATAGCCCCACAGAAAAAAAGTTAGGAGCCTTCAAATCCCGTGATCTTGGGGACCAGACTGTATAGAGCTCCTTTTAATGCCGAGTTGTTGAGAACACCGCCTGGTAGACGTGGTGGATAAACAGTCACGAACACTGTCTTATCATCCTCAGACGAACGAGCATGAGGAGTTGGTTTATCCGTCACCATTCCACGTTGTTAAATTTTTTGCATCAATTATTTAAGTTAAACCATTACCCTGAATTGGACCCAATTTTGGGTAAGAAATTTAAAACATAATGAAATCACTCAGCAAGATATTGGGTCGATGTTGTTTTCCATATATATTTGCTAAGTCTGTAGATTAAATTAATATAAAAAGATTTGTTATTCGTCATTTTTTGATATAATTTTGATTTAAAATTGTATACCTCATAATTGGACATCCTGTACGTGGCTACTCAACAACAGAATATGGTAGCCATAATTAAGAAGTCGGAAAATTCGGACCACTCAAAGTTGTACCACTTATGTTTTCTTTTTTTAATGACTTAATCAGATACACTTAAGTTGGTTGGACAGCGATTTTTTAAGGGATTAGTTAGACCTGTTAGACTAAGTTGGAGAGCTATGTCCAGCTTAATTTTATTATTTTAAGCAGAATTTTACACAAGTAATATTAGGTACATCTCCAAGATTCCGAACTTACTTGAAACCTCTGATTAGTGTTTGAAGAGTTTATGTTTTTTGCAGAGACCGAGTTAGGGACCGAGACCAAGGGTACCTGAGTGACCATCAATCAAGGTACGTAATTAGAATATATTCGTTCAAGCGTTTTTTTTTGTTTAAGTAGGTAAACTTTAGGGATGTGATTTTTGGAGTAGTGGCCAGCACACGTATGAGATAAAGTCAGTTGCGACTGAAATATTTGTGTTTTTAGTCAAGACACCCAATAAAAAGTGAGGCATACTTAGAACCTTGTCGTTGTGATTGTCATTGTCATGAGATGTTCAGTTTGAAGTAGGTATATTACGAGTATGAAAAGACACTAAAGTGCTCAACATTTTTGTTGGCTTAATATGCAATCTTCCAACATTTGCAAACGCAAGGTAAAAGTGATTCACTTTTAGAAAATAGATAATTGAATATCAACCATACTATGCTGTCCTTTTATTTAAAATTAAAACGACTTTTAATTACAATGCTATGCCACCGATGAATTACATTTCATATACCTATTGTTAGTTTATCTTATCCGATCTCTTTCCTTTATATTATGTTTTTTCAATAAACTATAGTAGATTGTTCAACAAGCGACTAAAGTAAGCCATTATGACACGAGATGTTTATCCCGAGCAAAGCGCGGGTTGATGAAGTTCGAGTGTCATTATAGATTTTACTTTTCACTTCGATTGCGAGAAAATTAATCTTAAGAAAAAATTCAAATACCTAATAATTCCAAGACAGACACGTAAAAAATTACAACTTAATAGCGCTATCTTTTTTACTCTCAATCCGGCACTGTTATGCAAAAAGGGACAACAACACGGTTGATTTTAGGGTTAAAACATAACAAATAGTTCATAGACAATATTTCCGAAACGAAGACTGCGGCGTTGGAGGTTGTATGCACAGCCCGCCCCTCTATAGTGCACGACGACTAGGGCAACATCATCAAATGGCAACATTTATCTGGCAGTTTGTGGTTTTCCAAGGCTTAAAAGCCTTAAAGAAATTAAAAAGAAAATAACTTTTATTGACTGTGAAACAGGGACTAAAAACACCTAATGTTTTGAGAAATTAATTTGTTGGCCAATTTTAATACACTCGTAGTATTCTGGTTGGTTGATACAAAATATGCAAAGTTTTTTTAAAGAATAAAATTAGTTCACCGGTATACGTACCTACCAAAAAAGAACTCAACGTTCCATTCATATTTTCCATATGGAATAAATGTACTACCAATAAATCATACAACTTTGTTCTTAGCATGCAACAATAGTTAATTTCCCTCATATATTGTCCGATAAATATGATAATTAACTGACTTTTTATTGATACGTCTAATTAATAGTTTGATATAATTTAATAGAAAAGTAAAAACTAATGCTCATTACTGGATATTGTTTCAATGGATATAATGAGGGAATCGGACTAATGTTGCAAGCTAGGCACGTAGTTGTATGAGTTTACTCGGTACGTTAGTCCCGCTTGATAACGCTAATATGACACACGTTTTGAGCGTGAGAAGTAAAAAAATATTATAATAATAGTGACAAACGCCTTACTTAATTTCGGTCACCAGAGTAACTAGGTATTGTTACTGTTAGTTAAAACTGATAAAGAGGAAACAAGCATTATTAATGTTGTTTTTTTCTGATTGAAAAGTGTCTATATTTGTGAAAATTCACTGCGGAAGATGGTTAAATGACTAAATAATGTTTTATACAGGATTTTAAATAATGCTTTCCAAAACTCTTCATATGAAGTCCATAAGTTGTTCGTTTTACGTTTACTTGCGGAAAATAAACTAATTTTGCATCATAAAACTGATAAGAATCCTTTAAAGTACGATGAATAACCTATCACGTAACCTTAAAGTTTGTAAGATAACGTTAATTAAAATGAAACTAATATCTTCAAATAGAAATAGCTGACTAAATATTAATTAGGAAGGAATATCAAATTGGACGTAATAATATCTCATTATTGAAATCATCCCAAATTGTATAATTTACTACTTGATCGAAACGAAGTCATACTTAATTATAAGACTAACCAGGACGTGAATGAAAGGTGTGCAAAATTCCATCCAGCCTTTTATGCGTAACCGAAACATCACCCAAACATCTAAACATCCTGAAAAACTTTCAGATTTATACAGAATACGAGTATTAACTATAACTCAACAGTCTCTTACTCTTCAGTAATATTTTATTATTATTGGCTGGTATATTAATTCTTGATCTTAATTGTAAGCACTCATGAAAAATTATTGACTAAGGGCCACTTGTTTGCAGAAAAAGGTAAATCTAGATTAAGTCTTAAGTAAAGTTTTAGCTGTGTCAAATCGTAAGGAAATAGTCTTAAATCGAGATGGTTAAATCTGGATTTAACTTTTTGCTGCAAGTGGCCCTAAGTTTGACTGCAATCATCTTACACTGACACTGATCTTTAAAGTTGATTAGTATTTGAGTTGTGAGTTTTTTTATTTTTTGTTATACGTACTTAATTTGGCCACCAGAAAGCCATTTTAAAAGTACTAAAAGAAATATTTTTTCAAGGTTTCTTGTATGGAGACGCCCATTATTTGATTTTTTTATTATTATTGGTTAAAAAATCCGCTTTAATAATGCAAATGTTTTAAAAATATTTACTGATTACGGTTCAAAAGATACAGCCCTTGAAAGGTAGGAGAGGAGACGGAGGGTCCTGTTAGCAAAAAAGACATAATGGATAATGTTAATGGTGTTTGTGCCTCATCATTACGCAATCGGTAACTTGAACGCGGACGCGAGCTACGGGTGTATCATATGGTAGTCTTGTAAAAACTAAATATAATGAATTCGTATATTTATTGTAATAGGTTGGACTCTTTGCTACTATACATATATACAGCTTATTACAGCAATCATTATATCAGGGAAGAATTTTGGGAAGCATAAAAGAAAAAACTAACATAAAAACGAATATCTAAAGCGATGAGCAAGGAATATTTTAATACTCCGTAATAACAAAAACCTTGTTTAAATATAAGAAGTTGTTTTGTTTACAATTTTTATTTTATTTTCATTCATTGTTAAAATACTAAAGCTATATTATCGAAACTCGAAAACAAATGGTATCTTACACAAATAGCGAAAAAACGTAGTTGATAAAGGAAATTGATAGAAGTTTTCAGAATCCTCGTAGGTCAGAGTGTTGCGCACGGCTTGGCCGCTCGGAACAATGTTTAATGCATTTATATTACCTGCTTACTATCCTTCGATAGCCTTCTTTTACGACTCGACCTCTTCATGTGAGAAAATCCTAATATACGAGTCTATTTGGAAGACTTCTTGCATGTAAAAGATAGCAAGATTGAAATCATAACCTTTGTAATGCGATAGGTATAGCAGAATAATTAACCTAATATATTTATGGTTCCGTACCCAAAGGGTGCCAACGAAACCCTAATATTAAGCCTCCGCTCCGTCCGTCCGTCTGTCAGTGGGGTGCCATCTCATGAACCGTAACAGGTAGACTGTTGAAATTTTCACAGTGTGTATTTCCATTGCCGTTATAACAATAAAAAAAATTAAAGCTCCATTACAAGAAACGTGATTTTTTGGCGTTTTTTCCTCAACCTTAATAATCGCTGTATCTCTTATCTTGTACGATGGTACGGAACCCTTCGAGCGCGACTCCGACTACCACTTGGCCGGTTATTTTTTGCTTTAGTTAGTTTGTTGATTGGTTATTGATGGTATCAAACTACTTTTATGTTTTTTTTTATGATGTCTAGACTCTATTCCACATCGTAGTAGCCTTAATAGTTCCAATTTTTCCGTTCATTTTTCCATATTATTTTTTCTTAAACAAATTACAAACTGCTCTTTTCTGCAAGAACTTAGCGGTGTAACGGTGTAACATGGACGGACGGGCACTCAGGTCTCACCACAAGGGTCTTATTTTATCAATTGATTGATTGAATTTGCACTAGGTCCTTGCTCAGCGTAACGTTAATTGACACACGTTAACTTAAATTAGCACTATCATTGATAATTTTAATGTATTTATTGGACTATCGTCAGCAATGAGGATCTTACAAACATAGACGCTCATCATAACGAATATAAAAGAAAATCTGTTACACTTATTCAAATTCAATTACCGAAGTCTTACCTGAAAACGTTATGTTCTGAAAGTAATAGGGTAGGAATAAAAAAGTCACAATGTTTTCAAGTACAGTCGCGGAATGAAAAGATTCGTCTTTTTTCGACTCTATTTTAATGTCGTTACGGTCCAGAAGTGAAGAACCTTTTCATACCGCGACTATACTTACCCTATTATAGGGAATGATTGCAAAAAGCAATTGAGTCAAATGAAATTACAAAGGATCCGCGAACAATCTCGGATTACTGTAGTGTAATATGAATTGATAACAAACCTCGCGATGTATTTTCCATTTTCCGATTCGTTGTTTTGCTGGAAGGATGTTTTACAATGCTGCATCACTATCTCTATACAAGAAAAAGCTTTTAGCAGATCATATTAACAACACAGACAGATGTTTGGAGGAGTAGTGCCTGATATTATCAATGTCAAAGTTTGTATGGATGTTTGGATGTTCGTTCTTGCTTTGTGTTTCAATCACGCCAAAACGGCTGAACAGATTTGGATGAAATTTTGGGACACAACTTGTCCTTACCTGTATTGATACATAGAATATTTTAATACTGGAAAATTCGATTGTTTGCGAGGGAAAAGTGATAAACGACTTTTACGCGGACGAAGTTGCGGGCAAAAGCTAGTATATAAATATCTATATTTCATGCATTTTTTAATAATAAAACTACCGTTAGCGACTAGCCTTTCCTACTAGCTAACTACTAACGACTAGCTTTTCCGAAAGCCTCCCAATTTCTTCATTGATATGGTTGGATTGAAAAGCACCTGAAATTAAAAAGTTTTAAAGGTTACTTTCAGAGCTCATAACTCTAAAATGGTTAAACGGAATTTCATCAAACCAAGCTAGGAACAGTCTTTAAGTCACCTTAATTTTTTTTTAATCAAAATTGGTCCGTCCGTTTAGGAGCTACGATGCCACAGATATATACAAAGACACACAAACACAAAGATACAAACGTTAAACTTATATACCACCCCTCTTTTTGCGTCGAGGGTTAATAAATATACCTACTGATCTGATTTATTCTGGAGAACGGTTAAAGAAAATATTTCATCGTTTTTTAAACGTATTTAAAAACACATTATTTTACTATTCATGTTTTCATGATGTCCGAAAAGGTCAGATTTTGCCGTTACGCAAGTGTCATTCCCAACAGTCCCAACTGTCCCTCATATTTGTGCAACTTTTTATAACCACTCAGTTATGTACTCGTAAAAGTGAAGCTAAACTTTTAAACTGTTATCGTTGTTTTTGTTTCGAACTAATTTTATTAGAAGACTATTTCAGTACGTACGGGATCGATCGCCGGCTGGCGGGGCTGAATTATTTTCTCGACATTTATTACGCACGGTCGGGACGTCCTCCTGGGGCCCCGGTGACCGATCGCGAAGCAAGCAATTTTACAAAAAACGTTGGACAAAATCCAATATTATTTTGTTATTGACTGTAATTCCTCGCCAGAGGCGAATAGTTGAGATCTGAAGATTATTTCTTTTTTATACGTTTTAGTATTACAAAAAACTTATAAACGTTAAAGTACTTATATGATTTAACGTTTGATTGATTTCTTTTCAAGCATGATTTTGTTGAAGATTCTCTTACCAGGTACACAATATTTTCTATGAAAAAAGTATACTTGCGTAGGCGTAGGCCTAATAACAGTATTTTTTTACTCGTACGCCGTCTGCAATGCGCAATGTCTATGCAAATATCGGCAACAAATACTGTCGGGCTGAAGCCGTTAGCTATTTAAGGCGAGCATGCTTAATCTGACGCGCGACGGCCCGGCCCACCGGGAACTGCCAGGATGTCCATTTCAAATTACTCGTTATCAGTGGATGAATTAAAAAAGATTTTCTACATTTAACAGTCTATCCTCCATATTTTCCCCTCAGTACTCAGAATTGAAACTGTAAACTGACATAATAATCGATAAAAAAGTTTCTACCTTTAGACAAAGTTTCCCTCTACAATCTGGAAAGATTGTAGAAAAAACTTAGTAAGGTATTACTTGTTTATTTAATGTGTTTAACAAGATAAGAATATAAATGATTAACTTTAGGGATAAAAATCAGTTACCTATTTTATTTTTGACACAAAAATAATATTTCTAAGTTTTCACTCTCGTTTATTTGTTTCGAGTGAAGCGATATCTTTTGCAGGTTGTATTATGTACGCCTCAAATTAACCTAGCTTATCATCTTCCGCACACACGAGTATCCAATAGAGTGCAAAAGTTACCTAGACATAAACAGAGCAACTTTATGTACTTGTATATTTATTTTGCTAAAGTCGTGGAAAAGTGCCATATCCTGCTCGGTGCGGAGTTATTTATGGTGTTTTGAGTTTTCTACCGCTTCCCATCGAGCAGCAACGTTGTATCGTAAAACTTAAGCCATTCCGCGATGGAGAACTTGATACGCTTTGGATTTGAGAGCTAGGCTTGCTAATTGAAGATAAATTGATTTATATTGACTTTTTATGATGGCGTCGATATTTCTCGTCTATGTTGACGATTTAGAGGTTTTGTTTTGCTCAATATCTTGATAACATAACAATTATAATCTATCGATGATGATTAGTCTATTGATGATGATTCTACCACCAGTGAGAACCCTTTAATTGGCTTTTTTGTTATGTAATATAATTCTATTGACTATTATGTTTTGTAATGTTTGAATCTACGATATGACATACATAAATGAATAGATAATGCGGTAGTAAATTGTTCATAAATAAACCCAAATGTTATAAGCGGGAGTGGAAGCGCGCAAAATAGATCGTTACTGATATTTTTTTAGAAGCCATCGATGGTTAGTGTTGCGTTTAGAACTTACTTAACTATAGTTTAAAATATTTCGCTTACGTATATGCTTGACTAACTACTTATTACTAAGATTTTTTTTTGTTTTGTTCAGTTTCGTCAGTGCTTCGCGCTGTGCTTCATGCATAGGCGAATCTGCGCGGGCGGCGTGGTACCGGCACTCCGACGGGTGGAGGGGGGCACCGCCTCCCGGCCCTCGCCGCTCCCCCTGGGACTCCCTGCCCAGTCTGCGGCATGAGGGAAGCCTGAACGACTCCGGGTATCGAAGTAATCGGGCTGACAGCTTTGAACAAAGGTAAGTTCCAAAAATATATTAAACAGGAGTTATTAAGCCTATGATTAAGGCAATGGTAAGTTTGACGTTCTAAACTGCGAGTATTTGCTCCAAACATAAGAGCCAAATTCTACAACAACATGTAGCGTTTTATTTTCTAGCTCAGTCATCAGTTACTAAACAGCGGTCGAGTTGTAGACATTGTCATGTGAAAACATATTTTATTAAGATACGAGAAAACTCTAACGTGAAGTTACTAAACCAAACTCCTACTTGTTTAGAAATACTACTCCGTGAGGGAAAAGTTACGGAAAACTGTGCAATGCGGCGAGCGCGGTAAACATGAACCTAGTCAAACGCGAAACAGGCGGGCGTAACTGCGAAACTTATGCGATTTCCTCCACTTACGAAATAATCTAATACCGAAATACGAGTAACACTGTGCAAATCTAAGGCTTTACTTACTACAGGTTAATATATAGGTAGATAAGAATATACTCGTAACTTTAAAATGATTTCTTTTGAATAAAACATTCAGTTTTATAATATGTAACACTATTAACTATAAATAAACAAGAAATAAATAAATATCAAGGGACAATCTCACACAAATTGACCTAGCCCCAAACTAAGCTCTATGCTTGTATATACTATGGGTACCTACTAGGCAACTAGGTATATACATACTTATATAGAGAAATAACAGAACTATACTCGCATGCAAGACACATAAAAATTATTATATTACTGAACGTTGTCGCAAGGTTTTATCAATTTATTATTTATAGAAAGGCAAAAAAATTACTTTAATACGTGTTCATAATATATGAGCTGTCATAGTGATCATCAGATTGACTCAACTATCCAGTGATAGTGAACCCCTATCATGTGACGACCGTCGCAAATTCGAATCCCTTAATAAAATTAAGGTATAGTATAAGTACCATAATAATAATTATTGTTGTCTAACGTCCCTTGCCAAGAATAATTCAAAAGTTGCAAACTAAAACGCGACGGGCAACTAGTATAACGCACCCTTACCATTTTTATATAGCCTGTATATTAAAACCATACAAACAAACATACACTGTTAAAATCACTTTCCGTCTTTTAGCTTTGCTCAGTCAGGTAAAAACAATCGTAACAATATATCGTGTATGCCCTGAGAACCCTAAGTAGTTTGACTGACATCATTGTGCGTCTGGTATTCAAGTACGTAATATTGTATTAAAACATTTATCAATTACCGTTTACCTACTCATCATGACTAAGTGAATAGATTTACCCCTACCCTCCCTCCGAGTCTAAAGGCATTGAGTTGGTCAATCACTCAATAAGAGCCCATCTTGATAGCCGCTGCGTGGGAGACGGAAGCGGCCGCTTTGTACTGCTTTATGATATACGAACCAATTTTGCGAGGCATTGTCCCCAAAATGGGATCATTTCTGTGAAAGAGTTCATAATTATCCCTTCAAATCTGGTATCGGGGTACTGTCAAATTGCTTTGTCCAAAAGTGAAAGGATTTACTAAGCATCTGGGTTACTTATTTAAAACGTGATTCTGTGATGATTTTGGTTTCTCTAAGGTAAAATGTATTTTTTGAAGCCGAACATGAAATTTTGCTTTTTAAAAAATACGTACGTCTTGAAAAACATACCTTTACCACAAATACCACAAATACGGATAACTTTTTAATAACAGATTTCTGTACAATAATTATAACTACCTATATGATACTTGTAAAAGCCATGTGCAAGTCATAAAAAACCCGTTCACCACAATTAGGCAACCATAAAAGTAGTCCAACTTCGAAATGTGACATCATAACGACTAGGTATGTATAAATTATCGCTATTATTGAAACCCTTCAACAGGGCAGTTTTCAAACAAAGTTTGCACATCCCCAGAAACTATTAGACAAAACTGAAAATGCGGATAAACCTTCAATTTATCTATCAGCTCCAGGCGTCGTTAGCGACGAGCGAGCCCGTGCCATTAGTTACTGGTGCCTCTTATCTCTGCGTGTGAGACTATGATAAATAAATTACCCCGCTGGGGCCCCGAAGGATATTGCTCCTCATTAGCCCGTATCTAACGGGCTATATTAATCGTAGTTCGAGGTTTTTCAATTAGGTACTAGTAAAGAAAGTTAAGATTTTTTAGGGGTTCAGCGATTACGAAGCAGTCGTTTTTCATTTTTATAGGGTTCCGTATCAAAATGGCAAAAAAAGGAACCCTTATGGTGAGACTTCGTTGTCTGTCTGTCTGTATGTCACAATAGTTCTGCCGTGCTAAGCCAAAAAGGCTTATAGGCGTTGTCGTTAAAATGCCTATAAGCCTTTTTGGCTTAGCACGGCAGAGTTTTTCTCAGCAATTACACATGCTATCGACTTGAAATTTGGCATAGTTGTATAACTTGCTTACCCGCATCTGTTTTAAGTATAAAAAAATTAAATTAATTTTATAAATAATTGAAGAGGGTTCTAAAATAGGGGGTTGATAAACGAAAGTGATTTGATTATAGCAAATCGGCATGTGAAAAGGCTTGATCTGTCAAAACAATTTTTTTTAATAATTTCTCGTTTTTTATTTATAGCCAAAATATCCAGTTTTTGAGAATAACTAAAAAACTTTGAAAATATTAGTGTTAAATTGAGACAACTCAAAATAGATCTTTTTCCATACGAATTAAAGTAAAAATACTTCACACTGTGCATGCAGCACTTTGCTAATTGCTATTGCGATTTTAAACAGTTCATAGACGGAATAGGTACTAAGACATTTATAACAAGGTTATGTTGGGTTTATTTTACCGTACATGCCAGTTTCGCGTTTATCTTACAGGATAAACATTTGGGGGGAAAAATAAAGATTTCTTCTTGGTCCTAGAAGCTACAAACAAGTAACGGTCAATCTTGATCGCCAAGACAGTACCTGAACGCGACCTCACGCGCACTTCCAAGATTGCGTTCATGTCCCGAGACAAAACTTTGCTCAGCCGTAACGATATCCCCGCGACGCCATAAATGTTTCTTCGCATGGCTACAATTGCTCTGATAACTTTATCGACGTCTTTATGTTACGTCGTAACGGAAGAAAAATGACATTTTCGCCGCCTGTTAGAAAAAACACCGTTACCGAAGTTTACCAACTTTTCCGTTCTGTCATTCTATCCGCTCCAATCGTCGCGTCCTAGAATTATCCAATCCAAAATGTAAAATTTGATCTAACTAGATAAAACAGCATTTTTATGTGAATAAAGCTTTCCACCAGTTAAAAACATTGAGGTAAAAAAGTAATTGAATACTTTTTTACATAAAATTATTACTTTATTCATGATAATATAAGTAGAATTTTAGAAGTCCGATTAGTTTTAATAGAAACTGCGTTCTTTGAAATTTCATTTTATTAAGTAGATTTCTTATTTAACGGCCTACCTTTTTGAATAGCCGCAGCACAAGTAGGACTTTTCGTTCCCTGGTGTTTTATTCAGTGAAACCAATTTTCACGTAAGCATTAAATCTGGGAAATAATTTTCCCTGAGCACGAAAATCACACAGTCTCGTGTTATAAAAAGGCTCTTTCAGTAATTAAAATCCGGATATATATAGACAGTTATGTCGGGGACTAAATCCTTAATTCCATTAGGTATTGCGTGTAATGCGTCGTTTTTTCATCAATACTTGAAATAGTGACGCAAGTGTCTGTAAGTTTTTATGGAAAAAAATGAGAGAGATGAATCTTTTACCTTGTATTGTTTAAAGGTGATGTTATGTATAACGAAACGTTTTACTTGCAGGGGAGTGTTTGACCGGCAAGACAGCGTGCGCTCGGAGTACACGAGCGACCGCGAATCTTCGCGCTACGGGATCGTGCAGCAAGCCTCCATCGACAGCACCGACTCCCGAATCTGTTATCTGACGTCTAGCGAGGTAAGAACAGATTTTAAATTATATACCTACACTGAACGACAGGTAACAGGGCAATGTTTTTGACCTGTATGAATGATGGGTATAGTTACTTTTTCCCTTTGTAGAGGTTAAACGGATGACCCAATTTCGACAAACGAAATTTCGCTAGATTTGACTTAGTGTTGCGACTGTCACCGGGTACTTTAACTTAAAAATGCTAAAATGGAGGATTTAGTTATTAGGTATTAAATTGACGTTTATATAAAAAATGAAATAATGATCTTTGAATTGACATTGTCATGTTTATATTGCCAAAACCATCGCTATACAACCATAAGGTTTCTGATAATTTAAAAATAATAAATAACAAAAAACGTACCTGATATTCTTCTGTTGAAAAGGAATCAATCAACTTTTGTGAACATACATTAATATGATAATAATAGTTGTCAGCATTCCTATTATATTATTAGACAGAGGTAAGTAAAAAAAACTGTACGCGACTTATCCTTTAACCGACAGCATTGTCTAAATTATAAGACATGAAATATCTGGTTCATTTTTTTTTAAATTATGGCAAAAGAATAGAATATATAGAATACTTATATCAGATAAAATCCAATTCTATACATATATCCCTTGTGCTTAGCAAGTATAGCAAGCTCTACAAGGTGGTCATGGTGGACAAGTCCGATTAAAAATACGACACACCACAATGCAGTAACTCATATAAGTACCTACACAGAAACTTAGTTACTAGCTACATAAACTCTTATTAATAGGGCGGCTACGATTGAGAAGAAATAAATCATTTGTCTGCTTTCTAGAATACAACATTAATAAAGTTCAAGAAGATGTTGTCGTGTTTCAAATCATGTTTAAACGACTGAATAATTGTATCCTGGATTTAGGTACTACAAATGAAAATTCTCAAAGAGAAAGAGATAAATAAGTCAATAATGGATAGAAGGTATCCCTACGTACCCCTAGGTACGTTGGTAAAATACCCGTATCAACTATCAGACAAGCGGAACGTCTAACAAACTGTCCTTGATTTCAGTAGAATATCTTTCCGACTAATATTATATGTGAGGATGTTTATCGTTTCAGTATTTGCTGATTCAATCACAGATTAATGGCTGAACTCATTTAAATGAAGTCCAAGTAATAATGCAAGATAAAATGTTCGTTCCGGAAAAACAAACGAGATAATCCGGCAAACGGATATCAATTCACAACCATGGAATTCTAGAATATACCACTGACTGTAAGCTTCTACTGCAAGAATATTTATGTTGGTACCAGGGTTCAGAATACAGAATTTTAATATAGAATTTTGTGGCTTGAAACTTTTAAACTAGTTTTCCAGTTGTCCCACGCAACTGACGCGCTTGAAACTGAGTTCCACCCGCCTGCAGTTTAATCACAGTCGGCCCTGAAAGTCACACACAGAGATCCAATTCCGATAAATTCATCTCAACTGACACACGCCTCGAACCGAGTTTTAACAAAGGAATCTCGTGACAGAATTTCTTTTTGGAACATTTGACATATTTTAAGCTTTATCCGACTTTTTTGGGGCCTCTATTTTGGCATGTTCCTTTAATATAATTTTAATTAGTAATTGGCGTCTTGTGCTATATTTACTTATTTTCGGATGAATGAGTTTGCTGAAAATTGTAGGTAGGTATTTTTGTATCTCTCAATGATCTTCTAAATTCTGGTTGTATTTTATCAAAATGAATTAAATAATAATAAAACCAGCAGAACGTCAAGTAATATTTCGTGAAGAGGGGATAGGCCCTCCTCTAAGGAATGTCGGATATTATTAAACTTGAATCGAGGAAATTGAACTTGAGAAAAATATTCGAGAAATTGGCTTTGAAAGATATCACGGTATAAATATAATAAATAGATTACTTAAATACGGATTTGACGATCTCGCGTGTAAAGAAATGGTAAGTAATATTTTATGCAAGGGTCTGTGATTTACTGAGGACCCATTTTGTGTTAGCCTTGTGAACGCGGGAACCATATTATCGAGACGTTTATTCAAGTCAGGAGCGTGTCGTTTCAATCATTTTGGTGATCGTATAAATAACGTTGTGCCTCCGTATCGTCTACCTTTTATGTAATTTCGCACCTGAAGCCCTTAGACGAAGGAACAGATAAACGATGAATGTCGTATTTGTATTTTGTGAATGGATTACTATGCTATGCTTGTTTCTGTCTTTATTTGTTACGTTTACTTGAAAAGGTCTTACAATATAGACCAATATTGGGTCCGCCTTTATGAATTTGATCCCGTATAAAACATCTTTTGCATGAATATTTTGTAATTAAATTTGACAGACAAATGATAGAAATCAATTGATTGATTTCAATTGATGCTAGATAAACACATGATAGAAATTGTTATTTAAAAATCGTTATAATAACTTTCCTAATTGAAATTATGATTTTCTAATGAATGTTATTTCAGTTGAGTCAAATCCTGAATAAATATATTTGTATGATGACGTAGTTATATAAGAAATATGGAAACTCGTTCAACTATCATATTCCATGTGCGCCTACACTAATTACCCAAAGCTGATTCTGATATTGTTCTTAACTGATTCGCTTTGAACACTAACCCTCTTTGCCGCAAATCAAATTTTCAGTCTTAAAATACTGAATCACTTATCAGAAAATGGTGACGCACAAAACGTTCATACTCTGCTTGGTACTCAGTTGCAAAGTGTTTATTTCTAGATATTAACATTAACACGGATTTAGATATGCCATAATTAGCCGCTTTAAAAGAGGCACAACGCTATAATATATAAAATAATGAAGGTATAGGCTTCCCGCATTTGGCAATAGGGAGGGTTGCAGGAATTAACTCGAAGCGAGATGCGAGGCTGCCGGGTTCGGGAGAACTCGGCGCGGCGCCGAGTCTGCGCGCTTGCCGCCGCGCGGCCCTGCGCCTCGGGCACACAATTGTGTCCTGCACGTAGCATCAAAAATATAATTTTGAGGTTATCTTCTCTCCCAAGCCAAGTGCACACAATGGACGAGCCCAACCGAGGGCCTCCAAAACTCGCACGCGCTTCCACGTAGAACTCGCGAATGTCGCGCAAAAGAACATTAAACCGTAAACTCAGACGTTTTGTTTGTGTCAATACAAAGCTTTTACTGTCAAGTGCACGGACAAAGAAGACTGGCGTCATGTTCTACCTTCCGCACTGTTTAGGAATTTAATTCTTGTGAATTTAACAATAACTTCATAGACTGGTTGTACTGTTGTGACGTTATCTTTTTATAACATATCCTGTGACATAGTGAAGTCAATTCTGCGGCCTAACTGCGAGTGAAACATGACATTGATAGTTCTTGATACAATATAAATATTTATTAAGAAGCTTAAGTAATTAGCAAATGTTATATTAGAGTTCCTGCTTGTATATCGCTTCATCCACCTGTGATAATTCGTCCTTGTTGAAATTGACCTTTGTGTACCTACGCTGCCAATGTTTGTCAAATAGTTAAACTACTAGTTAATGCTCCTAGAGACGTTGTGTTATTCTATGCTAATATTTACATGATTGTTAGAATCTGATTCTATATTTAACTAGAGACAATCTTTGATCAATATAAGATTTATTAATTGTTAAATATGCGTAGATTGTTATTCGACTAGTTTGTACTGTAAATTGTTGTAAGCGCTGAAAAATGTTTCTATGGTAACTGCATGGGGGCCGCCAAGTCAAAAAATGCCCTGCTATTCAAGGTAATGTTATAGCAGATTACCATTCATCTGTTTAGGTAGCTCTTCCAGGCTTCTACTTATTTGATGTTGGTCCCTGGTAAAGAAAAGTGAACTAAAATATTCGTGGCTTTTTGAGTTTTTTTAACTTATCTGGTGGCAAATGACGACTGCAAGTCAAAAATATCTGCAACACCAAAGGAAACATTTCTGACATTTTTAGTTGAAAAATTTGTCTGTAACTTAACTATCAATACCCGCAAGGCCAATGTCAAATGGTGACTCTTACCTCCTGCTCGCAATTTGTTTTATTTTAATTAATTACACTATTGTACTTATTCTGCCAATAAAACGTTTTTAACGGTTTGACCTAACTGTGCTGATTTTGTTAATATATGACAAATATTTACAAAATCTAGAACAAAAAATAAAAATACACGACTACGTGTAAGTATTTATGTTTTAAATTGTATGGGTATAAATTAATCTGTAAATATTATCGTTGCTAATAAAGCTACCAACCTGTGCGTAATTGATTATTAGCTCAATGAAGCACAGCACAGCTACAAAAATAAGCAAACATCTATAGACGAGACACTATATTTAGCTTGTCGTTATGTGTACCTCGAGGAGTTAAACCAATAAGCAACCTTTATGCAACAAAATATATTCTGTCTGCTAATTATTTTATTAACTTATGTTGGTTATTTGGTACTACGCTGCTATTTGGTACCGCTAAATTACTTATTATGATACATTTGGTATTGCAAGCAAAAATTATATAAAACAAAGAATACCACTAAAGATACAAACATATATATGCCTAAAAACAAACCTTTGATGATATACGGCATTAAGACTACACAAGTTTAAAATGGAAACAGTATAACACCCTAACAGTAAGAGAGTGCGCGCACAAAGGATAATTCAATTTTAGCTACATTTATGGATATCGATTGATATGAGTATATTTTATACGCATAACATTGTGACTATTTTTTCATAAAATGGTACCTAGTTTCCGCAACTCGACGTCTCTGGTAGATCACGTGACTCTCCGTATGACATGATCTACCAATGACGCGATTGGTTTAAAAACTAAACGAATAGGAACGCTAGTTAGCGATGAGCATCTTGGCTAAGGGCTCAGGTATTTCAGGCAGGTTGCTTCACTCACGTAGGTTGAAATCCTATACTATTTTAACTAATATGACTAGTGGATTTTTATATATTTATCAAATTTAAAAACATAAGCAGTTAAAGTATTTTGATTAAATTGAAGTATTTATAAAATATTTATATGTATTTGGCTAATTGGTCACCTACAATGTACTCCAATTAGATTTGGGATTGGAATTTCATCATCCAAAACCCAAAGAAAAGTCTAAAAGATAATAAGAATCGAGAATATGGAAAGTTTTTCTACACAGAAGTTTTAGCAGCTCATTTTGAACATGTTTGTGCACTACATTGTCCGTAGAAAATGCAAATATAGGAGGTTGTTTGTTTGGCGGGCTCTATTTCGCCGTAATGGGTTCCAGAGGCCTAATGTTTATTCTTGCGGCCCCGCCGGCGAAGGCACGGCCACTGTGAACCGTGTCAGGGTCGGTCCGGTATCGATCCGCTTCTTTCACAGCAACAGCCGTCCTCTCCATGTGTTCCGGTTTATCGGAGGCTAATGTGTCGACGCCACACAATTATTTGCCACCCTTTCGAAATAAAAACAAACATTAAATAACGAAATCGGACTCGAATTAATCGAGTACGTTCGAGTTCATTTCAGAATTGGAAAACAAATTGTATTTGTTGGGCTCCCGGTGTAAATATTTTTCGTCTGGTTTGAGATTAAAATAATTCGTTTATGATTTGTTTGAGAAAAGGCTTGTTTTTAGATGTGTTAAGGATTATTATAGGTCACTATCATTCATGACAGTTTCATACATATTCCTTGCCAGCTTTAATGACACGACCTATAACTAGTTTCGGTTTATAGCGAGTTTCTTTTTTAAAAGTTGAGAAAAATTGGCCGTTTTGATTTGATTTTTCCATGACTTTTTGAGAATTTTGGGCAGCATTTTCGTCTTCTATATCAATTTCAAACAGCTTTGTGTTCACAGCCGATATAAAGCTTGTGGCTCTAAGTGAATTGACTGATTAAAATGCAAAAGCTCTTGCCGAAGTACCGATTACGAAGAGTATCTCCTTGAGTGAAGTGCGGGTGAGTGGTGGTCCGGTTATATATTTGGCTGTTTCATCAATTGTATTAGATTTTTGACTTTGCGATGTTTTAAGCGAATAAAATCGTATTACAAATTTGCAGAACTCAATACTTAAAATACATCCGTTATTAAAAGGATTTAAAGCTTTTTTTATTTACTATCTATCAATGTTAGGGGTTAAGCAGTTATTAATATAACCGTTTTGACCCTTGGTCGACTCAGGCAGTATAATTATGACATTTTGCAACGAGGGAAAATAGGACGTACATATTTTTAAATTGAGTTTCAGACAAAATATCACAAGGTAATGTTGGCGGAACATATTATAACTACAAATAAATGATTAAATCATACCGCAAATATGAACCTGAAACTCTTGTTTAATTTCTGAAAATAAATAGAAAATCATTAGTTATCGGATTAAAACCGTAGACCTATATCTACTTAGGGAAGTTTTAGATTCTTATAGGTCTGTGATTAAATTATGTTGTGACTATATTTGTAAAGGGTTTCAACCCTTATAACTCATTAAGGGTCAATTTTTCAATCTCCAGATAAGACTATCTGTCAGTTAAATTGTAGGTCTGTCCTTTTCTATAATATGACAAAGAAAATAAAAGTGATAACTTTAACTGTCAGATTATTTTGTCCGGGAATTGGAAAAATCGGCACTAAACTAACACAAATTACGAGTAGCTTAACTTGTAACTATATTACTATATTATATATAGTAAATTTAAACCTGCTTATTTATGTACTCATCGAATTGACGTGACATTTTGCATACTTATGCGATTTTAATGACAAGCGAGCTAGTATGATGGAGACGGGTGGTTACAGAAACTCCTCTAAGGCAGTCCTCTAGGTTAAATTGGACTAGTCTTTTAAAACTGAGTTTACTTTTATTGTAAGAATTACTGTCGACAACAAAGTGATTAAAATTGATTAAATTGATTAAAACGAAAAAAAATTAGTAAAATAATGAAATAAATAAATTACTATATTATTATGAGATTTATGAACTGAATATAAATTTTATTGAGGACTAGTTTTTTTGCAGAAAAATTATTGCAGTAATCAGCTGCTTACACAAATCAAACAAGTCCGAACTCGGTGGGCCTATTTTAAGTACCGTTTAGATCCTTTGGACACTTTCTGAATCCATCATCAGAACAGCTTCTAGACACCATAATATTTCACGGTCATTTGGTAAATATATTATTACACACGTATATAAAGTAATTATTGTATGAAATGCATGTTTTTTTTATTGTTTTTGTTGAATATTTGTGATTTTGCGAACGGCTCTGTATATTATATAGGCTCAGATAATTTATACGTTATTTTTATAAAGCACTATGAAACTGCGCGTTATTTTTCGTTAATTACCTATCATTCCGCGATAAAATGAAGCAAACTATATTAAAATGAATTGCTATTTTAATGAGGTTTCCTTCAATGCTGTACTGAGACCTTATTATTATGAAGTGTCTAAACCAGCCAAGGTTCAAGCAGTAGGAGCGGGACGACGGCGCTATAGCAATTACATACCTCCATCTCTTTCATTCCCTGGAACTTGTCAGGATTTAGCACTTCATAATATTAGTGGAAATTATTAGCTTCTGCCCTGTTTAGCCAATAGGCAGAATCATCCGTAAAACATCTTTAATATATGAAATTTCGTTATTATTGACTGAAAAATAATTAATTAACATAAAAAATTGGTCTAGTCTCAAATAAGCCCCAGGTATAGAGAAATACATACTTAAATGCATAGAAAACATCCAGGACTCAGAAATAAAGTATTCCGGAATTGAACCCGAGATCACTAGGTACGTAGGCAGGGTCACTACCAACAAGGTTAACCACGTCGTCAATTAGATTCATAATTATGATTTACTCAATAATTTTCTTACTCTTAAGTGCCTTGAGCGATTAATTTCATGATATATCACCAGGTTTAAATAATAATTAATAACAACGAAAAAAACAAGAAGGTCAATAATGTACGCAGATTTACAAATCATAAACAGTAACACGAGCAAGGTTGCCCAGGTACTAGAACGCAGTGCCTTTCTAAGCCATAGGACAGTATCACAAATTCAGTAGCAGATTCGATTTCCTCCCGTTTAGGTATTATCGCGTTAAGACAAATTGAAATTTATAGAGGCTCCGGCTTATTGCCTAAACAGTCATTTAACTTTGTGCTACGCGCGATGCTCGTAGCACGTAGCGTTCTACCGCTCGTAGCGAATTTTGCTACGGATAACGTTATGACGTAGAATCTAATTTAACTTTGCATTTTGTTTTTAACTCTCGGGCGACGTTTTTAAAAAATGGGAAGTGTACGAATGTCTTGATTATTTGTCGTAATATATGGCCCTGCCATGAATGACGCAAGCGCCGAATTAATATACTCGTACTGATCCTGACTGAGATGCTCGTTTCAAGACTCAAGACACGCCGGCAATTGCAGTTCTCCGTGGCGTATCGTTTACTTTCACGTGTCTTGAGAAGGACATTTCAGCTAACATCGTTTTTCAATACGGGCCTAAGTCATCTGTAAATGAAAACCGTAAATAATAAATAAACGTAAATTGATTAGAAATAATAGGATGCACTGAGAGCTAACTTAAACCTGTGTCAGCCATATGGCGGTAGCGTGTTGTAACCGATATGTTATGCTCCTACGAATTTAATATTAATTCTAAAGTCGTCCGTTTTCAAATACAATATAATGTATGAAAAAAACGAGTAAGAGCATATCTGGCCATGCTCAGTTTAGGGTTCCGTCACCATTACTAAAAATACAAAAAACAATATTCAAAAAATGTTCTATTCGAAGTTATCTTAGCTGATTTTCTGTGGGATAAACATTTTAGTCGTCTGTAACACGAAAACCAATAAGGTCTACGAGATAGTTTTCCTTCCTTTTAAATTGATTATATGTGCTTTCATTTAAGATATCTTTGAGATTTTTAGTACTTGTAGTTTTGGCTGTAGGGGGTGGGGACACGCAACTCTAGCGAAAATGACCATTTTCGATTTCAATATTTCCTAAACCGTCTCCAATATCTAAAAATTGAAAATACCAAACACAAAATTATTTTTAGAGCTGTCCAATGATACCTCATTCGATTTTATAATGTAAAAAATTAATTTTACCTTTTTGATTGCATGAACGTGATACTAAAATAAGTATGTATTTTTTACCGATTTTATTATTGGTCTTTGTGATTAAAATATCTATACGTATACAAAATTTCAATTTCAAATTGTGACACTTATAGTTTCTGAGAAAAAGTGAGTGTGACATACAGACCGACAGACAGACGGTCATGGCGAAACTGTAAGGGTTCTTAGTTCGACTACGGAAGCCTAAAAATGCCAATATTGTTTAGTTTACCGTATCCTCAGGTGGCAAAACCTGATGAGTTTCTGCGTACGTACAGGGATTTTATTTTTACGTACAGGTACTACATCTTCTTACAAATAAGTTTATTGATAAATCGGTTTTTTTCTCCGACCGCCGACTGTTATGGGTCTTCATAATTTATCAGCTTCTTGCATACATTCTTCTTCCAGCAGTACATTATTTTACAGCGTTAAATGTTATGTACGACATACTTATGTAGCACAACTTGTCGTAGCTCAGAGACGATATTTAATAAGTCTTATCGTTTCGGAGTCAGATACTGTTTATTATCATATTTTTAATACTTTTTATTATTTTCCCATTAAAAATTATTAATAAGTGCCAGTACAATATTATAAACCTAAACGCGTACAAATAAATATAATAATATGTACTTGCATGTACTATTTTTGTATATTTGAGATACGTATTTTGTATGATAGATTTTAGTTTTGTTGAGCTTTTTAAAATAAAAAGTAAAGCCATCCGTAAAATGCTTCAAATCAATTCGTCAATTGATTCAAATATAATATTTCATGGAAAACCACAAACCCTTTCAATTTTCAATTGATAAACTGAAACAAACGAGTTTCGTGAAATGTGGTTAGCCGACAACAGTTATTCACAAAAGCATATTTGTAACAAATAGCTGCAAATTAATGGAACTCATGCTCTACTAAAATTGATTAAATACACCCATGAAAAATTTTCGCCGCTGCCTACTTGTAAAACATAAATTTACTCTACATGTTAAAGTAAATTTTGCAATATTGTTTGCAAATTAGTCTCCATATAACTTAGTCGACATGAGCTCGTAAAGTAAAAGAGATTTTTTTACATTAAACTTTTAGTAAAATTACACATTTTACACATTTTTGAAGCTACTTTATCTGAATGTGTGCTTATGACTGCATAACGCATGAACGGCTGGACTGCTTTGAATTTAAATAGATAGTTTCTAGGGAATAACGATAAAAATGGATGCATCGTACAACAATTTTGTAACGATAATAACCAATAGTACCTACATATTAGCGCAAATTAAGCTTTTAAGACATCCAGATTGAAAAAATATACCTTTTATCACAGCACTAGTGACATTGAGATGGGTCCTTTCCTCGTTTCCAAACTACAACCAGAAATGGATATTTGTTGTTTATTTAGTGTCACCCCCACTAAGTAAAATAATATTGACTCCAGTATTAAATGTACATTGTATTGTATTGTATTTATTTATTGGTAAATATAGACATTTACAGGTCAGTTTACATTATTATGTATGTGTATTCACACGGTTTTGCTGGTTCGACATAAAAATCTTTCGGTATTTACGAGAAGATTAATGTTCATAAAGTTAGTGAAAATGTTAAGCATTATTTCAATATATTCTTATCAATCACTGTTTCTGGTTTTGGGCAATCAAATAATTATGTTGCAGAAATGAGTTTTTTGCAAGCTCTAATTCCTCTTTAAATGCCGGCCAAGAGATTAATATTCGTCAAGCTTCAACATTGAACCTTTGATCAAGTATCACCAGGTACCCACATCTCCTCATTTAGTAACAACTTGCGTTCAGATAAGTTCGCCCTAGCTCTCAATGCCGTTTGCTAACTCAAGCTCCGTAACTGATTAGAAAACTTCTCCAACTTGGTTCTGGAATTATTTATTTAGAACAAAACAATGCGGCCAATTTAATGATTAATTGGTGTATATTAACATTGCCTTAAACGCATTTCTTAACCATATCTGTCTATTATGTATGAATGACCGGTAATACCTACTTATATGTTTTTCAAAACCTGTCTATTGATATTCTGCACTTTGTAGTATATAAGAAAAGTAACCGTGACAAAGAGCTGTGGTTTATTTGAACGATATAATAATATTACAGTCGATAGAAAAGCATTATATTATATTTAATATTTATTTTTCAGGTAAGTCACATTTACGTCTACGCGGAATAAAGGTAAGAATGCTGACGAAAAAGGTAAGTTGAATTCAAGTTTAGGTATTATTTATATTGCTCCATAAATATGAGTAAACACGAGTTTAATAAACTCGTAAGGTTCTGTAACTAAATTCCTAAGCCACTGTGTAATTATGCTACCCAACAAAAATAGTCGTTATGCGTCGAGTCTTCTCTAATTCCAAGCCACATCTAATTTCGCAGGGTTACCTTCGCTGATAGACCCTGAGAAATTAATCCTTAAACGAAATGAGATGTTATAATCTGCTTATCCAGCTTTGAGATTCTTAGGACTATGAATAAATACGCGACAAACTCCGTTGAATTTTTAAGGTAACGTGAGTTCTGTGTAGGTCTGGCAATCGTGTATGGTTTATGCCTTGGTGTACCCCTGTTTTATGATTGTTCTCATAACAATAATAGTTGCAGTTACTAGGTACCTGTGAACTATTCAATAGACAATGGAATGATAAAGTATAAAGAGATATCAGTTAATCAGATAGATAACCTGCTTCACAGATAAACTTAGGCCTTTGAGGTGTAACTTCGCGTTGTATTCGAAATACGCATCAGCAATCCTATTTGGGACTTACGTAGAGTTTAGTATGGTCTGACGGCTTTAGGCTTTGAAGTACAACCTGTGTAGTGAAATTGAGCTACAAGTAAAATTAGGAAACAAAGTTTCTTTACTCTATTAATTAAGAATAAGTTTATTATCTATTTTTTATTTTATTTTATCAACAAGGGCAACATAAACTGAACTTGCTCTGTAAACAAGCTAATTAGTGATTATTTTATTGCACTTCCAGTGTTGGTCCAGATACACAACGTTTTACAAATGAAACGGATAGATAGTATTTCTAGAGTTCTATGCTCTAAGTACCAATTTTTAGTATAATGTTATTTGTGTAAAAAAACATCCACCCTTACAAAAAATCACTGAATCACTGTGTAAGGTGATTGTACATAGTTACTGCCATTAGCGATAGAACTTGGTGTAAACATAACGTTAGTTAGCCGCATCCGTTTGAGACTAGTGCGGCGGGCGTATAAGGCGGTGTGAGAGGGGGAGGAATGATGTTATTAACGATCTCTCCATTTTATTTACTCTTAAAAATCGTACGTGATGGTTGTTACCCTTTTTAATACAAACGTTTTAAATGTTAGTATTTCCAACTATAAAGAACTACTTAAGTAGTTCTTTACTAAGAAAGTTGTCAGAAGACGGTTATTACACAAAACTTTAGAAACTTTAGGATACTTACTTTGAAAATTCGGCCACAGTTTTTGAAGTTTATTGTAAAGTTTTGGAATATTTAATGAACAAGAACCCACACTACCCACAGGATGTCGCTTGCGAGGGTAAAATAATGTTGTACGTTATAAAGTAAACTATACTCGCTTACTTGATTTTTTAAGTATAATGTCCCGCTGATATCCTATTCTATGTACTTACATAATATTATAAACGTGAAGGTTTGTGAATATGTTTGGATGTTTTTCTTTTAATCACCCAATAACGTCTGCAGGGATTTAAATAAAGTTCACGAGACAGACAGTCCATGGCGCGGATTAGCACATCTCGGTAAACTTTACACATCCGTAAGAAACAACAATAAGGAATTTTATCTTAAAACAATAAACACTAATTTGTTGTAATTTTTTCTACACCCAGAGCCTCAGTGGTCTGGTTTGATGCTACATATGTACGAATGAGGGTTATTGAGAAAGGTAGGAAAATGCACTTACGTACCCGAGTGATATATTAATCGTTGCTCTACTATAAGCGGCACGACTCGAGAAAACCTCCGGCCACAATTAGCTTAATGTTCACCACGATCCGAATGGGCAGATTTATCTCAGACTTGAAGTCATTGGAGGTAAGCGCAAAAGTGTGCTACGAGGATAATCGTTCTAACGAGTGCTACGACTTTGGGCGGCGCGGCGCCGGCGCGGTGAATAGTCGCCGGCGACAACCAAATGTAAAGAGATGTACAGAGCATGCGACGAGTTGCCACACGACGTCTATGCATTTTTTTTTCACTAGCTGCCACCGCCGGCCATCGCTTAAAGTTGCCGTCAGTTATAGAAATAGAAATAGTTTATTGCATTTTAGGTGAATCTTTTCAAAACAATTCACTGTTAACGATTCATTAGCCTTAGTTGTCCCGTCAGAACATTATTAACACTTTAGTGCGTGTATTTTTAATTTGGTTGCCGGTTTCGTCGACGAAGCTGCTAGGCCAGCTTCAACTCAGCCCCACGTATCTCAGCGCGTGGGACAACTTTAATTTGCCGATTACTTCGAAAAGGAATTTAAGAGTGAGCTGTTTAAGAGAGTAATAACGTAGACTTGATTTGTTGTATAACACCCATAGGACCTTAAGATCCTGCCTACCTAATTTATGTCCATCAGCTGCCCTCCGTCGCAATTTACCTGCAATATTTTGAAACGTACACATGGTTTACGATTTACGGAACACCCGACCCTACTGGAACCCATTTGTACTACTAACTTTTACATTTGAAGGTAGTGTAGTCGTAATTTAATCTCGTGATGAGTTTCTGTGTGGTACTTTACTTTTGAAAATATGTAGGAAAGCAGGTAGGATTCATACACTTATTACTCTAAGCCTTGTAAAAAAAAAACTAACTGCTATTTCAAAATGAGATGAATGCTACTTAATCGTGAACTTATCTGACTATAATAAGAGTGTATTTCAATTTTGATACAAATCAAGTTTGCTAAGCTATAATGGTTTCACGTAAGGTGACTTCGTACACTATTCAAATTTTCCCAGGATTTATTGGATTTTTAGTTATTTCGCCTGTTTTAGTCACCTTTTAGGCATATCTTACTAACCTGGTTTTGTAATTATAATATTTTAGATATTCAATTTTTTTTACTTTCATGGGGTGCATTCGTACAGTATAAAATTACATACATTTTGATTGTCGAAGGTACCCCAACAACTTATTAGAGACACACATTCAAAAGAGAACCAAAAATTACTTTCGGGCAGCGGCAACACATTAATTCTTTCTGGCGACATCTGTTGCCGCACTGCCATCACTTTTTGATGGTATGGTAATCGGCATAGGTTAGATGAGCGGCAGTCACACGTACAAATATGAACGCCTCAGCATGTTGGATAGTCGAGATATGACCACTGTACGAATGTTACCTGTATACGAATCCTACCTGCTTTCCCCTACAGATAAAGATTAAATGTATATATCATAGATACAGGTAAGACAGATTTTTTTAATTACATACTTATCAATGTATAAATCAGTAAGGGTATGTATAGTGTCCCTGTAATTATAATGTCGGCCATTTCCCATTGTTTCGACTGGCCTAGCGGTTTCTTAAATGTCATTTAATAAGAAAATAAAGGGCTTTTGATAGGTACTAATAAAAATATCACAATACTTATTCAGCACGATATAAAGGCAAAAGTGACCTTTTGTGGAAAAAAATTATAATCCAGGGCCTGAAAACAATGAGGTGATTGTTAAAACATTTCACGCGCGAAACACAGTTAACAGGGCTCTGATTTTGTGCGTCATTCCTTTGATATTAAATTTGGCTTCGTCACGTCCCGCGCAGCGCCGGTTCCGCCCCGCCTGCTCGCTTTGATTGCATCGAACCATGCTCTAATAGAGCCCTACCCAACTAGTATGTCAGTAAATAGCCGCCAGGACAGTACCTTCTCGTAAACGTGACATTTTTAAATACGCGATACCTGTAATGGGTCAGTTGCTGTGGCTCGGTCCTTGTCTCTTTTTTCTGGTAAAAAAAATAATATGGAAAAATATATTAGTCCAATATGTCTATCTATGTCTATCTATGTCTCAGGTCAAGGAGATGCTACTTGAATTATGGATAAGCGATCTTAATACAATACGATAAAGTAGTGAAAACGTTCTAAGCAGATCAGCAAGCGTTAGTATTTAAACGAGCCTGCAAGCAGGCCCTATCTTAACCAGCAGGTCTTATCTTTCGCAGTGTGGGGCAAAGTTAGTGGATTCAAAAACATCGCTTTATATGCTATTTTTTTGGTTAGGTAAATAGTTGTTACAATCGGTCAAATTAAACCCTAATGCCCTTACTAATAAACGTTGAGTAACCGCTGAGTAGTTATACCATGCTTTGTCCTTATCTGTCATTGTGACATTTGAATTCGACAGATAAGGACAAAGCATGGTATAGCATACTCAGCGGTTACTCAACGTTTATTAGTAAGGGCATTAGGCTTTACGCGAAATACCTATCCCTGGTTTTTATGCGTGGTATCTTGTATGTTTTAAGCATAGCTTCAAACGAATCGAATGACACTTAGACGTTATTTACCAATGGTCTTGCCATTAGTAAACAAGGTCCAATTTGTCATTGTTCGAGTCTAGCTAGAGTCACTCGGGTACATGCATACTTAAGGATCCGTTGGTTTTTCACACAACAACTAACACAACTAGAGTACGGAAACAGAATTACGGAATATTTATTATACCTAACGATTGTCAAAATAAGGGACGCGAGTATACATTATAACGAGACCCAGATACCAAAAACTTCTGGTCTATACCAAAGCGTACAAGGGTCTTAAAACCGCCGGCCGCTCCAAAAGCAGCTCTGACACTCGTAATTGGAAACGAGATCCCTCGATAATTTGAAATTCGAGAGATTGTTAGTAATCGACGTATTGTGTACACTTCAGTCGTTTTACTACAGTTATAACGAATACTGCAACAAAATAGTACAGTAAAGGTACAATCACACACATATACATACATAAATAATTTGAAACATTTTTTAAATTAATTTTATAGGAGGTGGGCGCAAACTCCGGAACATAGTTTTGCAAAGTTTTTCTGCAGTTTTTTCTGCAGTGATTACAATCACAATTATCATGTACTTACCTGTGTTCTAATAAACATTTTTATCTCTTTACCTTTATCTTTAGATCATGCGTAATATATAATGACAAGAAAATAATGATCTTCACTTTTAGTTTAGGTGTTATCACCTATTATGGACAACGCTCCAGAGATGAACAATAACATTTTATTATAGAAAACTTGGCAATACCGAAAATTTTATTCTAATTTCAATGTACTAATTTTAACGCTAACACTACTAATTTTAACAAAACATCTCGGAAGCTTATATTTTATTGGATTGTTCATAACTGGAGCACTGTTCATAATAGGTGCTTTTACTTAAACAAGATCCAAAAATTAGGTACCTTACTGCTTAAAATATAAACATAGTCCTAAGTTGGTTTTAATTAATATTTAGGTTAAGTAGGTAAAAGCCTTAAAATTCCATTTTATTTAAGCTGTATACAGAAATACATTTATTTTATTACATTTACCTGTTTTTATTAACAATTAATATATTAAAAAACTACAGAATTAAAATAGCCTGATGTAGTGGTGTGGTTTATAAAGCTTAAAAATTAAAATTTATAAAATTAAATTTTTGTGTAGACGTAGCACATAATGATAGCACGTAAAGCAGTATCGACATGAAGTTATAATATTACGGCACATTTCCTGGATGATTTCATTCGCCAAAATCAGTCTCTCCCATCTTGAAGATATGCCGAATAATCCCGCCGGCTCCGTCATAGCCGCCGGCGATCGGTGCGGGGCGGCGGCTAACGCCTGCGTATTCCGCGCGGCGCCAATATTCCTCCGTCGCCCCTGTCTCCACCACCAAACACTGCCCCGTACAAATATCCCGCCCATGGCACCCAACACATAATATTATTCCCTTGTAACGTGTTCTCGGTTCGTTTGCTTGGTCAATTATCTTCAACGTATTGAGGCACGGACGTAATACGATGTATGTATCTTTACAGACTTTTTTGTAGGTATGTAAGACATTGTCCGATTCACATCTCATTAAAAATAACAATGCTGCTAAGTTACAGTAGGTGCTTATTGGATAATTAATAGATTCGCAAAAGTGTCAGTAATAATAACGATAAAATTTATGATGATATCTGATGTAGGATTTTCGGTCGCTATGAAATTTTATACTAGCTTTTGCCCGCGACTCCGTCTGCGTATAAGTCGTGTATCACTTTTCCCTCGGGAACTATCAAATTTTCTGGGATTAAAGTTACCCTATTCGTTTCTCCGAGATAAGAACTATTATCATACCTAACAGCTTTTATCAAAGTTTGTGCAGTGGTGGTGCAAATGCACATACAGACGAAAATTCTAAAAACCATTGTATTCTGTCAAGTGTCAACGTTTCTAATTCCCCTTAGAGTAGTTTTTAATGTGCAGTTTTTTTCCATCTACTATGTTATTATATGTATTTGATATTGTATTTTTTAATATGGTTAGCTTTTGTTACTGTTTCTTATATAGTATATAAATTGTTGTATGATATTGAAATAAATTTGTTTGATGTATCTTAATACCTTCAAAGTTGTAATTAAAATGAAGATAACTTGAGTTCTAGACTCTCAAAAAAAAAGTTACGTAAAGTTCAAGTCTGTAATAATTACTTCTTACTTATTAGTTATTCTCTGCAGTGTAGCAACTTATTACTTTATACAAGCAAGTCCAAAAAGTTAATTAAGCTTTATTATAATTGTGTAAAAGCTTTTCTCCGGACCGGGCACGTAATTTTTTATTTACCATGTGTTACTTAATTAATTTATTCACCTTCCGCCACGAGACTTAACATTTCTCATTCAAACCACACAATACATTTTTTGTTTACGTTTGCTCATTGCTCTTACACAATATAATCTATTGCTTACTTTTCTACAGTAAACTATAGAGAAATTATTATTATACACACTTTGAAGTGTACAAAAAGTTGCAAACTAAAACCCGACTGACGACTAAAATAAAGCAACCTTTCAATTTATAGGGTTCCGTACCAAAATGGTAAAAAAGGAACCCTAATGGTGAGACTTCGTCGTCTGTCTGTCTGTATGTCACAGCAGTTTTTCTTAGCAACTACAGAGGCTATCAACTTGAAAGGCACAGTTGTATAACTTGCTTGCCCGCATCTGTTTTTAGTAAAAAAAAAATGAAATTAATTTTATAAATAATTGAAAAGGGGTCTAGAATGGGGGCTTGAAAAATAAAAGTGATTTGGTTATACCAAATGGGGTGTCATATGAAAGGGCTAATCTGCACATTTCAAAACTATTTTTTATAATTTTCCGTGACGTACTTTTCGATTTATAACCAACGTTTTTGATTTATAAAAACGTTTAAATTAAACCCACTCAAGTCATTTCATGTTTAATATATAAAAATTTACAAAAAGCAAGTGCTTCGTGCCGCAGTAGCCGTCCACGAATGCGACATTTATCGCTCTCAACTCCTCGCTCAACTCAACCGACACTCAAGTTATTAAAAGCACCTCAATTTTAATTGAATAAACTCAATTGAAATATTAATTACTCTACAAATTTAATGCAAATTTATGAGACACGTAAAAACTAACAATAGCACCTAAGTAAATGCTTATATTTATATACATGGCTTAATAAATTTTAGAAAATTATCCCTCATCATAACAACGGAAAGTGATTATTACATCTCCGGGAGTAATCGGCGAGCTAACCAAGTTTTGATGAACTGGCTTAAAACTTAGCAAATTAAACTCGACTTATCACAACAAGCCTTAAATATTAGCATCATGGGCTCTGGTTCTGTCAGCTGTTCACGTACTTTTTTTGATGTGTAGGTCGAGTTATATCTACCTTTTTAATTTAATATCGGTTTTAACTGAAATTAAGTTCGGTCAAAAAACACTTTTCTAAATGATTGGCTGGAGATTGCTTTTGACAGACTGAGAGTTGTCTAGCAGCAGCAGTTTTCGCAGCAGATTACATATATTTTATGTCCCTCTTTTTATTTAGGTAGGTAGTTAGTTTTTCCTGATAGACCATACGCTAGCGCTACGCGCAAACAAAACATCATTAAATAATATGCCAATAATGTCCAATCATAAATAATGTAAAATCATAAATTCGACAAAGTTAGGTACAGTTAATTTATGCTTGTACATACATACCGTTAGTATTAAGTGCTCGTAGCCAACCTGTCACTTGGAAAACTTACTATTCATCACAGCACAATGAGACCTTTTCCACTAGGCGACAATGAATTGCCCTGGCTGTCAAGTTTGTAAGATAAATAGTTCGTTAGATGCCGTGAGCTTTGAAATGTTAATGAACTCCCACGTACCTCCCACCTGGTAATTCTGAATGTATACTCTAAAGTTAGAAAAACCTTGTGGGAATTAAATAAAGGAACCTTAAGGGAATGCGTAAACATAAAGTATAATATTATAAACCAATAAAGTATATTATTATTATTATTATAAGTTTATGCCACTTTTGATGCCGAGCCTTATTATTTAATAGGAATAACATGAGCAAGCATATTATCTGTTCGCATATAATTCGCATTTAAAAGCATGAATTATATGAATTGCCGGTCAAGATTTAAACGTCGCCAAATCTCTTAGAACCCTGATAAACACAACGCTCGCTGAAACGCCTTTGTTATTTCACTAAATTATTTAATGCAACTAAGCTGAGCTGCTGAGAGAGAAGGCAGAGACAACCCATTACGTTTAGTGCTAGCTTTATTAAATCATTAAAGGCCACCATTCCTTATACTGCAAGTATCGTGTGATTTTTGTATGTTAAATGAGATGGGATCTCTGAGCTCACTTAAAAATGCCAGTAAATACTCGAAATTTATAGTTTAGTATAATAGTTATAATGCTACAATATTCATGATGATACCGTAGTCAAGATGATATTTCATTATATTACACCTCCTGACCTAAGTACGCCGATGCCGTTAAAATTCATAACGTTAACTTGTAAGAGGTCTGTGCCGTTTGGCCAAAATATGTTTGGTCAAATGTATCATTTCCCAAATTTTCATTTGCCAAAAAGGTATTTCCCGCCGCATAAATTGGCATTTTATGGCGCTCACAACTCTAACCTAACCGATCTAAATAGCTTTTTTGGTATCCTGATAATAAATCAAAAATAATACAAATAGCTTTTTGGGAAATGAAAATTTAGGAAATGACACATTCGACCAAACATATTTTGGCCAAACAAGAGGCGCCCGGTATATGCACCAACGTAGTTTAACAAGTCTACTGTTGTGACTGAATAATCAAAACTAGATCTACGTTAATGCTCCTAAGATACTGACCGCATATGAGCTATACAGTCTAGTTAACACAAAGCATTTGCTTGTTTACTCTAATCAGTGTCACACGTGTTATAAATGTTATAATGACATAAATTCTATAACTAATCAGTCACTTAATTCAATTGGTTTATGTTGTGAGACCTACCTCTTTTATATAAATTAGATTTTTATATGTGTATGAATTAGGTAAATATCTCCGCAAAGTTGCTGAAAAAATAACAAACAACATTATTCAAACTGTTGGTACGTTAAGCCAAAATTGTATATAAACAGAACATTTGCCGGCCCTAAAATAAGTTTAAAAAGGTCTTATTACCGTGGATAGCGCGATTATGTTTTACAATAAGGATTTTTCGTACCTGCTGAAACATCAATAACAATTTGGTGAAAAATTGCGTCAGATACACTAAAAAATTACTCCCAGTTTTTATTAAAACGTTTGAAATACGTTTCTATCTACAAAAGTAGTTTTTTTTTGTCGACTGTGTTTTTTTTTCAGTGATCATCTGCTTGTCAGTGCCAAACTAACGAGTACTGTAATTAAAACAGACCTTCCCTTATAAGTAAAGTGAAGTAGGTATGTCCATCCGTTTTGCATTTGAATTACCTCTCACGGTTATTAGTTTGCGAACGTTTTGACACCTCAAAGTCTAGATAGAGTAATATAAAATTTTAAAATTAATAATTTGTCAAAAAATCACCTAAAAATGCAAAATCCATAAGTCTCAAAACTATCAAATGACCATGCGTTGTAAAATATTGTGTATGGTATAAGATTATTAATACTTTAAGATACGATTGGGGCAGCCCCCCCGCCTCCCCCCGTATCACACGCGCCATCGCCGTCGCTACAGCGAGCTCACGTCGTGTTATCATACTTAATTCAAATCTTAAAAACACGTTTGCGCCGCCCTACGTTCACACGCCTACAAAGAGACCGTCTCTGCTTTCTTACTGGTTGCGGTTATGTTCGTTCATTACTGTGGATAAACGTTTAATCTACATGAACACGATGACGTTTGTCGCTTAACATTAATTAAATTGGTATTATTTGGTTATTTTGAATGTCTTTTATTTCTTAAGCGATTACAATTTATTATTGTGTTGGTATGTTGCGGTTTTTTAGCGGAAATATTAGGAAACGGTATTTAGTCATTATAGCATTTCTTTCCTATGTACTCTTTTAAAAACTACTTAGTGTCTCTATCTCTTTGTTATGGAAGTATCACCATATGGACTGCTCGCCAAAATAGCAAAAATTATCTGTTAAACGTTACGTAATAAAAATGTATATGAGTATTTAATAGCTTTCATATAACATTCCGCAGATCGGGTCGCTAGTTTTAAAGCAACACATACATGTTTACGTGAAGCACATAATTGATTGCTTACTTAATGATCCGTAGGCTGAAGTAGTTAACTAGGTTGCTAAGTTGCTGGAGAAACTATTGAGGTTAATGTTACGCTTGATAGCTGAAGTTGCAGGCATTTAATCTATAAATAATTATAATGCTTAATCAATGCAATTATTTCATTGTTAGCTTTTTAAATGGCATAAACAATCAATGTTAAAAAATAGCGCTTCTAATAAACTAAACATTTTAGTCAACTTTAACTCAAGAACAAATGACCCCCTCCTCAAAGGTATGGCTTTATTCAAAATTTTCAAGATTTTTAGTATTAAGACCCAAAACGATCCACAGACGGACAGAAAATCAGCACATGGCAAAACCATAAGAGTTCCTAGTTTGATTACGGACTAAAAATCACACGAAGTGTTCTTCAACAGCACTGAAACTTGACTAATTACATACAAATAAACACAGTCCCCGAAAAACAAAAAAATATAAACCAAATCTGTGTTTGAATGAGTGAGCTAACAAGAGAGCGCATAATAGGCGTTAACTTTTACCCGCGCAAATTAAGGCAACGGCAAACACTCAGTTTTACGTCCCCACAACAAAACCACAGCCTCGCCATCTTTTCGAGCTTACGTGTTACTACGTTGCGCTGCAAAATTAAATTCGCGTTAAAGTTAAAATCACCTTTTTAAAACACCCTTAACGCTTATCGCGTTGCAGTTGTTTTGAGATTCTATAATCTAGCTTCATGTACCAGACGTAATTAGCACCTTATCTCAACCTAATTCTACAGATTATGCTCTCTAACCGTACCTAAAGGAAATGTAGTCGGTTATTCAGAAATTCTGTGAAATTGTACGTCATATCTATACTTAAAATCTACAAAGTATGAACTTTCTCGTATAAAAAAACTTTTAATCAAAATCGAGATTTTGACGAGGCAAAGTTACTTTAGTCAGTTACATAATTATGAGATGTTCACTATTAAAGCGACTGAGGAATGGACAAAGGGCGCACAAACTGGCGCTTTGATGAAGTTTCCACTTGGGGTGCTCTCTAAAAACTGCAATTATCTCCCTTCTGGTGCTCACAAGCGGTTATTAATTGATATTGATCTCGGTGGTGATGCGACGCTGCACGCGTCGCGAGTCCCGGGTCTCAAGAGTTACCCCACTCGTGCACCAAATGAACCCTCGCGTATTTTTCTCAATCAATTAATAGGCGACGGCATGTAAATTGCCGTTTTATTGTAACAAATTGCGATATAAGTAATAGTTTTTCCGCAAGAAAGGAAGTCTTCGTATTCGTTATCAATAGTTTGTCACACGATGCTTTAAAATACGCAACTATTTATATACATCATATTGTTTTTCATTTCACTTTATGTAAAAAAAGCTCAAGATGCACAATAATATTTTTTTTATCATATACCTATTACATTAAATGATATACGCCGGTCGTGCTTTTCTTTTGTTTCACGAAATAATATAATTTAACAGGAAAGATAATCAAAACAAAGTAAGAAGATACAACGCTCCCATATTTATTTTCATACCATTATATCACCGAGCACGATTAAAAATGATGGATGGCTATCACTGTCGGTACTAAAATATTATCGAAATATTCTGAGAATAACGGAAAAATGACATCAATCAATACCCATGGCGTGTCCCACTAATCTCGCCAAGTAAATAACCCCTGGGTGCATTCACCCCGGCGTAAACGTAGTACCTATACAGCGCATATTTTATTTGATGACTTTTTGCTTCCTGAAACGTAGTACGCAGACGGCGAGGATATTTCCGCGTAAAGAGCGCACCAAGCGTGACAGTCGCGCGCGCGATAACGCTCTGCCTTGTCGGACTGTAATTATATTAAGCCGGCACTGAGAAAACTTAAGCATAGTTGATACTTTATGTGTCTACTCTAACGCGCACATTCACAAAGTTCCCCTTGATTCATGATATTGATAAAGTTTCAGCGCTTTCCAGTAAACAAATTGGTAATTTATAATTGGTAATTCGCGCTCCAACAAAAGGTGTTCGTACCGTTATTATTTCATGAAACAAAACCTAATTTTAAAATTAATTTGTGCCATAAGTCATACTAAATTATAGCCAGCTTTATTTACATTGATATAATGTATTTTTTTTAAAGTTCATTATACATTTTAGCCTTCAAAATTAAATAATTAGACAAACTTTCCAAGATTTTGACCAACGTTCCTAATTTTAACCAAAGTTTCGTAGGTTTTTGATGATCAGAAAGTTTTATATTTACTAGATGAGGCACCTTAGAAAATTCGTAGACGGCACCGCAAGGCGGAAAGCTAGTCGGAAATAAATTAAAGGCTGGTTGGTTCAGTGGTGGGCGGGACGCGGGACGGCGGCGGCGCCCGCAGGCGCGCGTGCTCCGAGCGCGCCCGAGGACATACGATCGTTCTGCTCCGAATCGTAACGAAGTTTGACGATCGCAACCACCCTCCGTCGACGCGTGCTGGAACCAGTCATAGCGAGCGCCGCCGGGGCGTTGGGGCGTCCCATTGTGTACTCAGTGCTTGATTATGTAACTGAAAAAACGTATTTATTTATAAACTTAAACGACTCGCGATTGACCTAGGCGATGACCGAGCGGCGCCGATTAATGCACAGTCGATGCGAGCCGTCGCTGTCTGCCGCGTTACAGTGATGAGTACGCCTTTCGCGGCGATACCACGTCAGAAGAGGTTTAGCGTTTCGTTATCAAAATTTAATTGAAGTGCCTTCGTTAATCTTAACAGCCAGCTGTCAAATGGTAACCATACTTATTTGTAAATTCAAGCTCACCGTGTATCGATTGATTATCTAGTGTTATGAAGACAATCCACCGAAATATTTTGATTACGTTACAGGTAACATGACATAACCTTATAGTTTAAGACTTAGATGCTAATTCGTAAATCATTTTTATGTATGAGGCGTAAAACAACAGCAGCTTTGCAAAACGTTGTTGTTTCAATTAAAAAGAACAAATAGAACAACAAACCAATCCGAATTTGGCGCAATGCAGGACGCCGGGACGAATACGTCCACTCGTTGCGGTGACTCATTCCGAATCCGTAATTGCTTACTAAATCCATTGTAGCTTCGATACATTTTCGAATAATAAAAGGAGAATGGGCAAATTGGCCTATCGGCGGCCACTGATGAAATTAGTGTCATATGAAAGCCCTGATATTAGGGATTACTTTTTGTAAGGAACTTTTTTTGTAACTCTTTTAGAAAAAAAAATTAAACTTATGACTTATGACTAGTGTACCTAATATATTGTGCACAATAATATAAAAAAAAAAAAAACGACAACTAAAAAAACCTGTCCATAGCTGGGATTTGAACCAGCAGTATTCGGCATATTAGGCCAACGCTTTAACCATTAGGCTATTCAGACGCCGCGCTGGCTTATACTTTTGTACCTTGACGACGCAATTACTTTGTCACTACAGAGGTAGAAAGGATTTTCACCATTTACTAAGAACACTCTCGATCAAGTCACCTTCCAAACAAACACCTCCTAATAGACAATTTTAGATCGTCATTATATGTTGAGATTTCCCTTCTTAATTACCTACTAAACATAGGTCAATAATTGAGAAAACTATGCAAAGTATTCTAAAAGAAAATCATCTTCTATTCGGGTTACAATTAAGTCACGGTAATGAAAGTAACGAAATCAGGACCATACTACATCATCAGATATTAAAATTATCCTTGTCCGCTCATAGACCAAGTTCCATACAAATTTGCCCATTCTCCTTTAGTATCGATATTTCATTAATTGGTATCTATTGTTTTACTGAGTGCAATCACCCGCTGCCACGTCACTGGCATGGTTCGTATTAAATACGCTGCCGGATTTAACAGTTGATTACGTGCGTTCATGCATCGTTTGCTGCTTACCCAAGTACCAATAAACTAAGTCAAACTTTAATGAAACGCTGTGACAATTGACGGACAACTTAAACAATAGCTAATTATATCCCATTCATCTGAATATTTTTATTGTAAAACAGCACATTGAATACTTTGTGATAGTGACATGAGTATAAAATGCCCCTAAACCGATCTATCGTAGATTCCTAACAGTTTCAACCTTTTATTTCCTGTGTACCCGGCTTGACACGAATCTTGGTAAATGTGTTGAAAGGTATTCTACTCAGTTTACGCTTGTCTATTTCAAATGGAATAAATAATAGATAACCTTATTTCGCTCCCAGCCCCCGTAGCCATCTCGACATGCGATAAGTAATCACTTTGTACAGGGTCCCAAATTGCATTTGCTCATAGATACGGAGCCGGTCTGCTTTGCCTCACTACACCGATCCTATCTGTCTCTACTTCGGGGATTGCCTTTCTACCTTTTAAAATTTGTTTCTTATTCAGTTCGGCAATTTGCGTATCTCTACATTTCTGCCATAGGAAAAGGTTGAATTTATTTTTATTTAAATAAATGTAGGTATTTATTTAAAGTTTGTTATTTTTGTTATTTTAATAATAACAATTGCTTTTGTTATTTCAACTATATATTTTTCTACTTAAATAAAACCTTTGTACGGGCATTTTTTCTCGTTTTTAACGTTTACTCTATTTTATTAGTTATTTTCGCTACACAATACTTACAAATATAACTAAAGTACTGGTTCTTTACCATAGTGTAGTTCTTGTTTTACCTAACGCGAGAAAATACTCAAGAACGCAACAGAAACATTTTTGCTAACACAAAAATAAGAGAGTACCATTAATTTTCCCGACACGTAGGCAGGGCAAGTACATTTCATGCACTAAAAGCATATCCCTGCAGTGATATTTCTTTCAGACTTCTTTGTTACCTACCTACTTTTATAAGGCATTCAACGTTTAAATTACGTTCGCAAATAAATTTAAAGACAAGCGCCCTTCTCTATAAGAACCTGTGTCAATTAAAATCCACCGCGCCCTTTCTTTGAAATCTATGCCACCATTATTAGACTTATTTCAAATCATAATGAGCCTTGATAATTGGACCGGCTTCGAGAGTCTCAACAACTTCGGAAACTTCTCGTCGCTGCAATGTACATAGATAAGCATATTTGTAATATCTGACGAAACCAGATTTGAAATTCTCTTGGAATTATTAATAATCCTACAACTTTGCTATTATTTTAAAGTCAACGCGCTCAAATATTTTCGTGGGTAATGTGATTAAAGAAATTACAAAAGCATACCACCTTCATGAAATACATCCAAATAATGCGGTATATAAATATTAAAACAAGAATGAAAATTAAATAATTTATATTATATTCAGCCCTTGATTAGTTTAGTGTTGGTAGGTAACCTTTTTTCAAAGATAATAAAATAGCCAATCCTACATGACTTAAAGAGGGCATAATTGATCTTCTTAGCTATTTACTACAACTAGTTATTGTCGTGCTCGATCAACGAGCGTGGTCCCGCCCGCGCCCGCCGACACACGGCGCGATGGACCAAATGTGACGCCGCTATTCCTTCGTGCGTCGCGCCCTACTTTTTAACTCACGAAAGTTCGCGTCTGCTATTAGCGTAATTAAAACGCTACAAAAGATACGTCATCCTCCCACTGTGAATTCAACTTACAGACTATTTATTTCCATCTTAACTCGGCTTAGATTCAAAGTAAGACGTTTCTTTGAACTACGAGCCAGTTTGTTTTCACAGCGATCTATTATTACAAGTTGCCTGCTTGCACCTGCAGGTTTTCATTGCGACATCTTAGAATGCGGAGTTTTACTCAATTATAGATACAGCGGATTCCATTGTCAATTTTTTAACCCGCGCCCTGGCAGCTTGTTAACGTCTGCTGCAGAGAACAACCCACTTCAGTTGCAGGCCGATTACTTCGGATCCCCGTTTTAAGTGTACATTTTTCTTTCGCTTTTTTTGTTTGTTGACGTCTATCAACGTAACATATTTTTCAGTTGTTTCTGCGGTAAAAATAAGAGCATGTTAACAATTACCTATACGTAAATATGTATATTGACATATATAGAGGTATGTATCTATAATTAGTGCATACAATTGGAAATGAGAATCATAACAGTAATTACAAAGCTCATTATCGTGCTCATGTCGCAAACATAGCTCGGAAATGTAGCAATACATAGCTCTTGTAACTATATAATTATTAATGAAGATTTGTTAGGGCAATGCATGTAGTATGTAATCGCATGTATGTACACAAATATAACATTAATTATGTGGTGTTTCAAAAGCTTCGGATAGCTCTTCATGCCTGGTTAAATTATTGTTAATAGGGAACACGAACTATGGAGTAAATCTTTTGATCCTCTAATAGTACGCATAGTAAACTGAGTACTTTGAGAACAAAAGCAGTGAGCACGCTGCATTAACCATGAGTACCAATCCTCTCAAATGGGAGTCTAATGTGTAAAGCGCTTTGCAAAGCTGCATTGAACTTATTTGTTTAATTAACTTCAAGTATTTTTTATGATCGCCTATTTCATGTTAAATTAATATATCCCATAAAATACTTAAACTTGACTTGAGTACTCCATATTTCTTAATATTGCAGCTCATAAAATATCCAGACATAACATTCAAAAAACTTACGACATATTGGCACGTTCGCTTATCAAGTAACCACCTCTTTCACAATCGTCAAGTAAAGCATATCTGTCACATAAATTTAGCTCTTTCCCTCTCTTATACTTAAAAATAAGCAAGAAGGCGGCTGTTTATTTATTGGATGTTTATTGCACAAACAACACAAATTTGAGTATAAAAGGTGAACTTAATGCCTAATGGCATTATAACTATACCAGTTGACCTTTGAGCAAACAGAAAATTGTTGTAGGTTATGTAGTATTGTAACGAACGAAAGCATTAAGAGAAAAAAAGCATATAAAGCAATTAAAATACATACATAAACATACATTATAAATAAATACGTTAGTATACTGTCTATCTTTAACTAACAGATGAATTTACTTGTCGATTGCAAAACAGGTCCTGAGTCTAATATGATAAACAGATCACGATCAAAAAAGTTATGACACTATTTATTTATGTATTTGTTTGTTATTTTTTCAAGTTGTTAAATCCATACCTTACCTTTCCCGCTTTTCTTTAATCTATAACTTTCTATTTTTCCTATATCCGAGTTTGCGTTGCGTTAGTTACTTAATAAAACAAAAAATTAAAAGTATTTTATAAAACATATAATGTCGAAGATTTTAAACAAAATCAGGTCTTTATCTATTCGAGTTTCTTGCTTACGGCATTGCGTCCTTACGTATGCAAGTTATTATGCGTCTTCATTTCAATAAATTTTTGAAGCCATAGTGTACCTAATTGCTAGAAAATATTTGCACAAATGAATAGTCATCACATCAATCTCCTGTCTGATATACCCCTTTTCTTTATTTACTACCGACCGTACATATTGATAAAAATATTATTAATTTGGTGGATTGTCCAATTTATTTATTAGGCATATAAAAAAGTACATTGCAATAATATTATAATAATTAACAAACACACGTAGGTATATATTTTTATGATTATTTTAATCTACTTAATATATATATTTAGGTTTAGGTGGATTGTCTTCATAATAAATTTTCGGGTTTTTTGCCTAACTCAATTTTATGTGCTAAGCGCTAAACTTAAATTGTGCCAACAAAGTGGAAGGATGTTGGAAAATATGAATAACAGAATGCATAAATAATGACGTAGGACCCGTGACAATGACACTTGTATTTACAAACAAAGAAGAGGAATGTCAAAGGTAAGACGATAACAGAGGCAAAGGCAACGTTGCGGCGGGTGCGGAAGCAGAAGAGGCAGCGGAGCGGCAAGGCAGCGGTCGGCGGGCGCCGGCGCGACATGAGGTGACGCCTGGCCTCCGCCGCCGCCGCTCCTCGCCAATGATGGTGGAGACGCACCGCGCGCCGCCGCCGCGGGGCGCGCGCGCGCCGGAGCCCCGCGCTAAGCCCGCCTCCGTCTCCGCGCCGCCCTCGCTGGCCGGCAGTGACTCCGCCATGCATCTCCGTCGCCGCCGACACAAGACCGTACATTTCGGAGAAAACCTCCTCATGCAGGTCTGTGCCGACCGCGCGCACTTGGCGGCGCTCGGAGCGAGGGTCCCCGACGTCTCCTTTTGCCACAAGGCTCACACGGGCCTGCGCAAAGGTGACGCGCGCTTCTGTTGTGTGGCACACCACTGCTGCTTAGCCGCGGGAGCGCTTGCCGCTCTTACATCCAACGGCAAACCCAAACCACGCAGAGAACGCAGCGGAGACTCGCACTCCAGCGGAGGCGAAACCGCGGACAAAGGAGAGAGCGGCGGCAACGCGGCGAAACAGTTGAAACGTAAAACCAAGAGTCATCATCACCACCATCACCACCACCATAAGGTTCATAATTGCCCCTATCACGATGTTGCGCCTCTACCCGAAGACGATCCTGAACCCGAAGAGAAGTCTATCGTGCCGAAGAAAACCGTTTCGCCTTATCTCTTTATACCTAGTAAATTAGAGCCGAACGTTCAACAGTTGTTCAGTTTTATTGAGAGCGTACTGAGCGCGTGGGCTGCCGAGGAAGGGCTCACCAGCACTGGCGAGTACTCGGAGCCGGACGAGCGCATGGTGCGCAAGCGCAAGCTTTGCAAATACAAGAAGCGCACCGACGTGCTCAACATACGCCGCATTGTTTATGAAGTATCCATACTGCACGGCACCAAACTACTCGGAAACGTCCGATTTAGACATTACCACTGGAAGGGCACTGCTCAAACATGCAACGAGGCGTTTCTCAGGAAGGTAAGGGAATAATTGCGTTTATAAGTGCAGTTAACGTATAATGTTATAATGTTACTTAAATTGCATAACAGACATTTTTCATCTTAGCCACATTAGCCAGATTGGCAGATCCGGTAATAAAAATCTTCAACAAAAAGTCAGTTTAACTCAAAATTGTCTCATTACCCTTGACAAGGGTGATAAAAATAAGTAAAGTGGGTAACCTTGCTAGCCCCGGCAGGTTTATCTCTTAGCGTTAATACAAATAACGGTGGTGCATACAATTATGTATAAAAAATTAAAATAATCGCTTACAAATTAATTTGGTAAAGAAATTACCGCCTTACCTCAGAGTGTATCCATAAGAAAATTAGTGACTCGCACAATTAATTTCGCTGAGATAAAAGCGTAGATAGCTAACATTTTGACCTTATTTTAGTTTCCTCCTCGGGAAAGCGCAATTTCCTTTCCTGCTAATGAGGCCTTTTCTTTCTCTTGAAAAATAACCCTCAATTTGTGTGTAAAATATTTAGCTAGCCTTTTTATATTCTGGTTGCTTTGATGAAACTCTCAAATACTTCATCTAAATTAAGAATATATTAAAAACTATAGCAACCAAAGCAGACTCAACTCAGACAATAGTATCATTGCTAAGTACAAAAGGTTGCGACATAACGACTATGGATGATACGTAGTGTCCTTTACCTAATCAATTAATGATACTTCCATAGTCGATAATTTGGTTGGTACTCATTCTAGAAATAATATTCCGACCTCCTGCCAGCGGTCTAGTTTTGGATTTAAAATAAGTTTTCATAAGGAAAAAAAACATAATTATTAAAAAATTATCTGCATTTTGCTCAAGGCAACTTATCCTGATTTACCTGTAAGTACCACTTGAGTTTAGCCCCAGGGACAGCTTAAAACCTCGTACATTAAAATGGCCCGCTCGCAGTAAAACTTTGTTCCTAACTGCAACTTTCTACCAACTAGGCGAGATTCTATTTTATACCTTTATACCTAGCTGGCTTTGAGGTGCCAAAAAGGGACTAATATTAAACGCAATGGAAAGTTTAAATGCAATACCTAACCGCTCCGGCTCCAAACTTCGGCCTAGGTAGCGTTTGACGGACTCGGCGGCCTGCCTTAAATTATACAACTGTGAACGCTTTACCTAAGGATTATTTACTAAATTGTACAATGTCTGTTTTTCAACACGTACGTTATATTATATTAATATTACCTACAAGTCAAACTAGTACCTACAACAAAAGTCAGAAATACTGTAGTCATGTTAAAAAGTGAACTTATCCGTTTAAGGCATCTCAACCGGTTAACCTTTATTTTATAAACACTACCTAACCACTATAAGATAATAGCTGAGATAAAATGTATCCTTGTGAGAAAAGCAGACGCACCTGCTTCAAAGAAAATCTGGTAAAGGAGCGCCATTTATATCTTTTCGTTACCAAGTTTGAACCGCGCAGGCTGCCTGGAGGATTTACCGTTTCATCCCTGTACAAGAAATCCAATGAATTTCGCAAAATCCCTACTTAGGAAGAACATTCGCTGTCCGTCTACCATAAATTTTCCGGTGGACTTTGGAGATTGATGGCGTTTATATAAGATACTTAAAATAATCTATAGTAAAAAACATAGTAACAATAAAATCGTAACGCATATTAGTGATGTATTCCAGTAGGAATTGTTGATGTTAGCCTGCAACATCGACCGAAGAATGAAAGACTCGACGAAATGGTTTATTTCAATGTACTTGAAAATGATTGAAAAGCGTAAACAAGAAGTCGTATTGTAAGTTATTATATAACATCTTTGCTGCATATGTATGTACATAAAAGTTTATCATAAATGTAGAGTCAATTAATACAAACATTCACAATTATAATATTTGCAAGATGGCACTCACACGTTCTTAACGAATAATATGACACTCAATTTATAAAGAATATTTAATAGTTTAGGAGCTAAAGTGTGAAATCCGATATTAATCACATAAATACAAAAATACTTAGCTTAGCCGTAGCTTTTATCTAGAGTCGCCTCATGGCATTCATGGTGAAAATACCTATTGTTGTATCTTGTATATTTTTTATTAAAATCACTTGAAGCCAGAAATAGTTTTATTGTAACGACGTCTCACCCCTATAGTACATACATAAACACATACATAGAATTTTTAAAGTCATAACTTCTTTAGCGTTCGGGCAGTTGTCGGGTAAAAAAAATCTACGCGTTGCAAAAGTTAATTCGTTTGAAACGACGTTCTTCACTAGTTTTCACCGACACGCAGCCGCAAGGCTACTACATATATGGCACTAAATATAATTTTATGTAAAAACTCGGTTGGTGCACATTCTTTTTTTTTTGTCGTGAAAGGCGAGGGCGCAGGCTCAAGGGCCATCGAGGCGAGAGCTAGCCCGCATGCGCCACAAAGAACCTTGCCTTGTTCCCGGGTATATTGTGCCCCGATCAAAAGCGCAAGAGACACAATAAACTTTAAATTCAAATTTTGAAGATTCTTTGTCTTAAGTGCCGTAAATTATAATATCATAATTTATTACAAAAACAAAGAGGTATAAAACAAAATAATGACGTCAGTACATGATATTAATAACAGCATGAACACTGAGTTAATCTGGCTTAACCCCATTATTTAAATTAATTTACTTTTATCACAAATCCTCACAAATAAATAACAATGACAAACTTATTCTAACCTTTTTGTGTAGCAATTAAATTGTGCATTTAATATAAAATAGCTCCAGCATAACATTTAAAAAACGGAACTTTCTATGAAAGGATATTCAGAATAAAAAAACGGAGTTAAAAAATGTAATTTTATACAGTTTATGGACATTATTGGACATTATTATACTGAAAGTTTTGCACTTCTGAATACTCATACTCATAAATATTTGACTTTTAACTGCTATCGTTAATTAAAATATAGACTAAAATTCCCAATAGGACCCTAAGGAAGGGACCCTATTACATACACGGACACGGACACGGCGTAGGCTTAGGCGTACGCACTGTCCGTCCGTCCGTCTGTCCTAACTTAAAAAAGCTGTATCTTTTGAACTGTAAAAGATAGCCCGTCGATTTTTTGCAGAATATGTGATGTAACGGCGGATTTCCTAAAAAATAATAAAAAAGTCAAAAAGTTAAATAATAATAATAACAATTTTTTTTTTCCAATGTATTTTTGTATTTGTTCTATTGTAAAAACGGTACCTAACATAGATTATAGAACAAACCCTATAGAAAAACAACAAATACTATAAACCGGCCAAATGTGTACGGAACCCTCAGTGCGCGAGTCCGATTCGCCCTTGACCGGTTTTTCTATCGAAACCAGAGCGTATCGCTACGGTCACACGGCGACATTTTTCCCGTATACCGTATACGAGATTTTATCGAATGTAGTATCAAAACAAAATTGTTTTGAGTAGGTACATAAAATACTTATAATGCAAAAAAAAATACATATTATAAATGCAATAAACTTTCATTATTTATGACCCACTTATGGTGGAGTGGGTTCGATTTTTAATCCACTTAATGCATCCTTTTTTGAGCTTCGCGCATTTAAGTACACGATTAAATTATAAAACTAAAACCGAATAACGAAAAAAAATATTTGTTATCACGTCTCCTCTCCTGTTGTCCGTCACAAAATAATGCCACATTTCGAAATCGTTACGTTAACAACTTTCATAAAAACCAAACTCGAATATTTGTAAAAAAGAAAAACACTTCTCAAAATATAATGTACAGGAAGTACGAGGAAACAGATGATCATACAAACAGTTAAATTTAGACTGCTAAAATCATAACCCTCCTTTTTGATTCACCGCAGTCGGGTAAAAAAAGGAGCCTTGATATTGTTGAACGTAATTTTTCCAGGTCCTCAAAAACTTGCTAACTAGTTAGCCGGTGCCTAGTTAATGTTGCAAATTCAAACTTTTCCGTTTGCGCCAAAGTTTCGGACAAGTGATAGACATGCGATAAATTACGAGTACTTCATTTATCAATTCAAAGGAACTGCGATAGTACCTTGCGTAGGTTTTCATATACGTCTATTTTCGGATAAAAGGGTTTGGTATAGGTAAATCAGTAGAGGGCTGTGGTGGTACAGTCGACTAAATATGTGGTCTTCCACCCTAAGGATGAAATCTATTTGCACATCATAAAATAATAAGGTTGATAAGACGCGTTTGTCAGTTTGAAGGACCGACTTAAGTGACATTTTAATTTCACAGGAAGTTGTGCCAAAATTGGAAGACCATTTATTCGGCCGACTGTACCACACCACTACACTAATGTTTCAATACAAAATTGACGGACACCATCGACGGAAATATCCGTCATGGTTGACAACGCAAAATAAACCGAGTTTGTTTGAATTAAGGTTGACATTAGCTCCAGTTTTTATTTGACGTGGCGTTGAAAAGGTTAAACGTCAGTTGCGATTGTCATCTATTTTTCTATTCATGCGCATGTAAACATTCACAAAGATGATGCAATTGAGGAAAATCCATCTGTGAAGTAGGTAGACATTACTTATTGTAGAGGCCCGGAAAATAGGGGATGACTGTCAGATTTTACGGGATAAAAAGTACACTATCTCCGTGTCTGGTTGATAAACTATCTCTGTACCGATATTCACGTCGATTGGTTAAAGCGTTTTCTGAAACGTGAAAACTGAACAAACAAACAAACACAAATTCGAGTTTATAATATTTGTAAGAATACGTCCAATAACCTCATAGATACAATAACTCCCCAGGTTACCTTCAGGTAATCATTAAAAAAATCTAATCTTAAGGAATAAACTCCAAAAATACAATCGGATATTTTGAGAGTCCTATTACAAAAATACTGAAACAAAATATGTATATCAAGGAACAAAATTTGGTCTCGTTCTTGTTAAGGTAAGGCAAGACAAGCCATGAGTCTTAAAGGCGTCTTTTTTACAAGAACCATGTTCTGGAGAAACCTTTCTTCGGCGTAAATATCATTCTAGAAAATATTTTAGTATCACTCTTTTATTCGAAATCGACACCAAACCTATTCAACAAACTAGCATAAAAATCGGTTGTTGAAAATGTATTTCTCAATAAATAAAATCCAGTAAAATATTTTAATAAATATAATAAACATTTTCCAATAAACTATGTTAATCTGCCCTGAGTAATATACTGTGTTAGATAAAGTGTCGTTTAAACTAACGTAAACATTAATGAACTTGGGTTGCTTTGTAGCTACGACCGCGTTCGTTTTGCTGTTATGTGGATTTAATGTCTAATTAAAAAAAAACAAATCAAATGCTTCTCCTTGCATTCTCACTTGCATTAAACTTTATATTGGCTTCTTTTTTTTAAACCAAGGTTTTACTCTGCCAAAGGAATCCGTATCACCTAAAAATCTGCAAGTTGTAGTTAACATTTTTCTAACATTTTGCCCATAAATAATTACAAGTGTATAAGTCAAGAAAATTGTTCGGTTTTCCTTAGAAAAGTAGAATATTTTATTGCACAGTTTTGTGGGATAGGGTACCGAACCGCAAAGGGAAAACTTATATTAACGTCGACATAATGTAGACTCTTATCGATTTTTTAAGTTTTACTGTAACTGTTTACTGTAACAAATATCTCAATTAAACAACAAACATTATTTTACTTCTATCCGTTTCGTAATGAAGTATAGGTAACTGAATCAGTCCTTACTCAGTGATGTTCAACAAATAAATTTAGTTACGGCTCGAGTAACACGTTTACCGGCGCTCCCACCGTTTAACGACCTTAAGATTCAGACTCGTTGGAGCTCACCTTACACTAGAGTGAGTCGGGAAGCTCTCAAAGTGTAATAACATCTTCGATAAACCGTAATTAAGCAATACAATTAAAACGTTTTAACTAAACTTGTTTTAGCTAGATAGTATTTTAATTATCTATTATCTAGCGTCTTGATAACATACAAAGTTTGCTTTACTATTATGTACAATACAATAGAATAACTCTTTATTGAACACCACATACAGCAAGAACAAGAAATACAACAAGAAAGAGAAGTGATACATAGTGAGTCAACAGGCGGTCTTTTATTCACTTAGGATTCGCATTCACTTAGGATTCATATATATATTCACTTAGAATTCGCATTATATTAGCGACTTTGGTAAAATAATTTAAAATATATATAGCCTATGAAATAGCCTTTGTTCTTTGTTCTCCTGGATAATGTAGCTTTCTACCATAATGGCGAAAGCATTATTCAAATCGGTTCAATAGTTTCAGAGTTTATCGATTACAAACAAACAAATAATTCCTCTTTATAATATTAGTATAGATGTCAACAACATGCATAGCATTTTTATTGCTTTCCTACGAGGGCATATCTATATCAAATACCTACTGCTTGTAATATAAATACAATATCTATTCGTATATGTTATATGAATCAGAAGTTCGCTCGGCTCTCCATTCCCTACCCGATCAAATATGCTCGCAAACAGAACTCCCAGAGCATGATTGGACTCAGGAGTGGCGCACATAGGTCATTCATTGTAAATAAAATAAAATATTAAATATTTGCTTCGGCCGAAAGTGAGGCCAACTGAGTATATAATTAGATGGCGCGGATAAACCTAATGATTAGCTACCAATGCTTTTAAGAACTTTACACTTTGACTCGAAGTTATTTGAACGCATAAACTCGTCTGTCCACACAGGGTTCATCCTCTGCCTATTAATGCTGCTGTAGCCGCAATGCCCTCCTTTTACAAAGTTTCTTTGCAAAAAAAAACGCAAAAACTATAATGTGGGTCAGTTGTAGAGTTTTAATGGACCGTCCAGAGTTGGTCGTGTCAGATGATTTTATAGTAAACTGAAAGATGGATTGGCAATGTTAAGAGTTTGTTTTTTCTGTCAGATTTCGGATGATGATCGCATGTCACTGACGACCGCGGTATCCGACGAAGAGGAGCCAGGCGAGAGCGCGATGAACTCGCCTTACAAGGGCAAGCAGACCGGCGCTGCGGCGGCATCCTTCAACTGTACTGGTGCTGTCAGGAAGGCTGGGTAAGTGACCTCTTTTAAAAACTTACGGCTTTACCAAAAACAATAAACACATACGATTTTCCACATATTATGTTAAACGTCACTGGCATTCCATTTTTGGATACTAAAAGAGAGCGCTTAAATAGCATATTTATCATTTTACGAGTAGTAATGCTTCCGTTAAAAAAAGAGAAAATCATTAACGTCTCTTGTACGATTTTCGTCGCCAGGTAACTGATAACTTGATGTTCTTTACAAAAAAACATCGAACATCGAGTTTTTGATGAAACCAGCCTTTAAATTAAAAAAAACTCATTGAAAAAGGTTGCGTCAGTTTGGGAGCCAGTCCAATCGACGAGCATATTTTTAGAACGGGTTGCAATGTGACAACGTAGTGAATAAAATTCGGTGTAGGACACTGAAGGCTAATTAGTACCACTGAGTCTGCTTATATACGAGTATATGCCGTATAATATCGTATAATTTTAATTATTTTCATTAAAACGCTAGGGCTGGCACTAACGTTGCGTTTACTAACGTAGGGTTGGTCAACGTCAAAAGTAGATACTCACTTTTGTACTTTATCGCATTAACATATTTGACAATCTTGTTTGACATTGCTAACGTGGCTGTACAGCGAAAAAGTACAAAAGAGTGTATCTACTTTACTGTACTGTACCAACTTTTAACGTTGTTTAAATTAGTAATCAATCAATATGAAACATTTCAAATCAAGTAGTAGGTACTAAGAATAATAACTGCATATTACATAATATAAGTTGTAAGTATAAGGATATATGTATAATAATGAATCGCCTCGGTAGAGCGCTATTTAACAATTTTATTTTATTTGTTAATAACAAACACAAAATACTGTTTTTTTTTACAAAAAATTAAAATTTGTGTTTATTCAAGTAATAACAATAATTATTACACAAAACGCAAAATATTATGTATTGTAATATAATTTGTGAATAGGTATTATTTAAACTATGAATTGGGTTACTTTTGTAGTGTTTAATTTTCAACGTCATAAATCGTAATTTTTTTGAAATGTCAATAAAAAAAAACATTATCACCGTCACCAATCCTAAGTGACTTAAACGTCAAATATTTCAATCGTTTTGAACAATCTAGTTGCGTTTTTTCATATACGTTTAGTTATAATAAGCAGTTATAAGATATTGTTAGCCTTTGCATTCTGCTTAGTATAATAATGTAAAGCCAGATTACATGTACAAGGCGTTCTTTTTTTTTCACCGATAAAGGCGAAAATGGTAACATAACAACAGTATAAGTAGTTATTTTTAACTAAAGTATTCACAAACAATGATGAAACAATTTTCTTTCGCGGATACAAGTCATCGTCGGTAAGAAGTAAAATGACTCACAATCAACATAACACAGCTTAATGCGTCAAACAAATAAGAGAAAAGTACCACGACACTGTTTGTTCCCTAAACAGATGCTCTGAAAACCAAAACCGTAAGAGTTGAATGAGATGAATTAACAGCGTCGACAGAGGACCTCAATTTTTATTTTTCTTCAGTTCGATTTTGCCATCCAGAAATAAAGTCACATCCACAACACAACCTTCCCATTTAAATTTTAAAGAAAAATTATTTCAATTTTAAGAAATTGGACTTGAAATTTTAACAGCCAGGATAACATTAAGACACAGTATAAATATAGCTAAAGCAGTAAAGAAACTAAGAACAAACGTTCGAAACGTCGCACTCACACAGACGCACGTCTCAACGAAACTCCTAAGCGGACATGGCAGTGCTGTCAGTGGCGGGCGTCGCGTGAAGACGAATGGTTGAGACGTGTGTGTGTGAGTGCGACGTTTCGAACGTTTGTTCGTAGTTTCTTCACTGGTTTAGCTATGTTTATACTGTGGTTAAGATTTAAACAGTCGAGTCAAAAGGTGAATGTGACTAAAATTTTGGAAACAACTAAAATATTTCGGGATATGTCCCTAGAAAATAAGTGTAAAAGAATTGTTAAGGTATAATACTACACATAACTAGGTATATAACAAAAATACGTTTAAATAAATAAAATATTGTCAAGCTCATGGACGTTGTGATACACTCTGTAGATGTTCATACCCGAAACGTAAAAAATGCTCGCGTTATTCGCATATTTGTCTAGCTCTAGTAAAATTCCCATTTTGAACGATGCCTTTTTCAACAAACCGGCTTTGAAACCTCTTTTCGTCAAAGCAAATAAAACTGTCTACACAAACTTCAACAAATATACCAACATAAAATGAATACGACGGATTATACCCCATATTTCGCTCTTGTAAGCAATCACATCGTCATTTTGTTGTTTGTTTTCTCAATTCCATGAAACCTTAATGACAATTTCTTGTCTCAGGGACCATTGCGGATGGTGTAATTTAACTTTACTCGCATTTTATTACTTTCTTAGCAAGTATGTAATTTTTTTATGTTGTACATAAGGGAAAATACATACATAATATATACATATATATATGTACATATATATATATATATTTAAACATTACAATTTATCACCAGTTAAAAAGCAACTTTTTGATAATTTAACAAGGTGGTTTTATAGAGAAGTTATCGATAATTTTCTCTTTTAGCATTTACAATCTCCTTAATATTTTCAAGTTAAGTGTGTCTATATGCAAACATTATAAAAGTATAGCTGCATAAAGGTTTTTAAAATACTAAAATACAGTCACAGCGCCGAACAACGGTATTTTAATTCTCGCAGGAATAAACGCAGGAAGTTTCCGCAAAGAATCCAATATTCATTCAACGTACACGTCGGCGCACTTTTATGCTTGGGTGAAGAAAAACAAAATGTGTAATATAAATGCCTGCCTTTCTAGAGATTTTAAATAAAATGTAAGTGACAAGGAGCGGGGAGGAAGAAAGGCGATGTCGTACGTTGCTGACGAGTTTCTGTCGGAGCCTAAGGCGTTCTTTATGTTCCTTGCGGCTACAATCCGCTCCCATGAATCCCAAATGACCGGAGGGAAATCTTAGCCGTGACCCATTCAAACGCTGTAAAAACTGGCGGCGCGATGAGACGAGAGCCTCTTCGACGAGAATTCTCAAACAACTCCCGCGTACATACAATAAGGGAGTATACGGTAAGCCGTCGTGTATTGTTCAGTAAACACGTTTATCGGCGCTTACTCTGTTTGCTTGTCAATCCTCTTTGTTTGAAGTATATTTTCCAATTTAATTTCACCGGCAGGTCATGTTTTATTATTCATAAAGATATTATCTCTAATTAAAATATACACTGCTTCTGAAAACAAATAAGTGGAGCTCGTTTATATTGAAAACACGTGGAACCTCTTGTTTCCAACCCTTTTTAGAAAACTCTCTCGATACATAGACGTAGCTCAATCAATAGAATTACGATAAATCATCAGAATGTGTAATCAAAGAGAGTCAGCATTACCGTCAAGTGCAAGTTAAGCACTTCATAAATCAAGAATTTGCGCGAACCTTTATTCATAGCTGTGATTAATGCGTGCCCTAATGGTTATTTATTAGTAGCAAAAATACATATACGCTTACGCCCGAGGAGGGCTAGTTTGATTGAGTTTATTACCTTGCGACGGTTCTGGCGCAAGCGCCTGACTATGTCGTTTATTACTACCAAAGAAAGCCAATGATATAACGTCAAGTTGATCAAGATTAAATTTAGTACGTATGTATGTATGTATTTATTTTTGCCTATACATACATATTATTAATATATTTTTAAATATTTTGCAGTGCTTATGTCTTTTAATTGTTTGATACAGAAATATAATAATTCAGTGCATTCATATTGCATTCAATGAATTGGGTAAAATTAAAAGTGAATGCTTCGCCTCATCCACTTGAAAAAATAAAGTTTTTGATGTCATAAATTTAATAAAAAATGATATGATAATAATACAATCAATCAATGAAAGCTGAAAATAACAACATCAAGTTCAATTGTTGTTAATGTACTACTCTGTCAAGAAAGTACCGGGAAAAGATCAATAATACACAAACTGTTTGTTAATCATCCAAATTTATTTTATCACCTTCAAAGTATGCTCCTTCAGAAACGATACACTTACGCCAACGAATAATCCAATCATCAAAACATTTTTTAAACGCTGTTTCCGGAATTGAATTCAGTTCTCGGCGCGAATTCTCCTTTATGTCTTCTACCGATTGAAAACGGGTGCCACGAAGTGGTAATTTGAGTTTAGGAAAAAGAAAGAAGTCGGCAGGAGCCATATCTGGTGAATATGGTGGTTGCTCGATGGTATTTGTTGAGTGTTTGGTCAAAAATTCTTTCACAATGATGGCCTTGTGCGAAGGCGCATTATCGTGGTGCAAAATCCAAGAATTTTCATTCCACAAATCTGGCCTTTTTCGTCGAATTTGCTCTCTTAAATGCCGCATAACGCTCAAATAATATTCTTTATTTACCGTTTGACCTTCCGGCAAGAATTCCGAGTGCACAACACCGCGATAGTCAAAGAAAACAGTCAACATGACTTTGACTTTTGATCGACTTTGGCGTGGTTTCTTCGGTTTCGGTTCAGTTGGAAGGCGCCACTCCGAAGCTTGTTGACTAGTTTGCATGTCAAACTCGTAAACCCACGTCTCGTCACCAGTAACAATGCGTTTCATGAATGTTGGGTCGGAATTGACTCGTTCTAGCATGTCCTCAGCGACTCTCATGCGATTGAGTTTTTGGAGAAAATTCAGGTCTTTTGGGACTAGCCGAGCGGTAACATGTTTCATACCCAAATGATTAGTTAAAATAGTACGGATCGACTCGTGAGATACAGAAAGTTCGGCGGCTATCTCTCTCAAAGTTGAATGAGGATTTTCAGTCACTATTTCCTTCACTTTTGCGATGTTAACTTCAGTTGCAGACGTTGATGGCCTACCAGAGCGAGGCAAATCTTCCATCACATCTCGACCGCTTTTGAACGCTTTGTACCACTCATAAACACGTGTTTTTGATAAAGTCGAATCACCGTAAGCCTTCTGTAACATTTTCAGTGACTCCGAACACGAAATTCCATTGGCGATGCAAAATTTAAGACAAACTCTTTGTTCAATGTTTTTGTCCATTATGAAATTCGCAATACACACTAGATATGATATAACTAAAAACATCACTGTATTTAATATAAATAACAGATGCAACTCAAACTCCGCGCCAAAATAGAAAACAGTTGTGCCAATCTAACAACAACAAAAAAAACAAAAATTTGAATTTGGAACCATAAACAAATCATCCATTCCCGATACTTTGTTGACTGAATGTATCTTACGACTTGTTAGGCTCGTATGGAAATAAGACGCTTATTCACTACAATCAAAAGTAAGTTGTAAACTAAAATCCGATTGGCGACCATTATAACGCACCCTTACAATTTTTACACATGCTACGACAGTCGCATGTTTTTGACAAATCATATTTATTAAAATCAGTCCAATAGTTTAGGAGCTAGAGTAGATCATCAGATTTTTGATCACATAAATACGTAGACTAATCATTACCCTTCTTTTGGCTTCGCTCAGTCGGATAAAAACAATATTAGGTATTTAATGTGCCCCGTCCTCTGTTTATCCCCTTACTCCGTTTGCATCCTCTCCGGTACCCTCACCGCATTTCCATCTCTGGTCATTTCTTTCATTTTGTCATTTATCGCGAAATGCGCTTGCATTAGTGTTTCAAACTATTTCGATGCAAATCTCGTACTGGCGGTTTTTCTAGAAATATAAATTCTTTAACTTGAAAAAGAATGTTACCTGATGATGGCGACGAGCGACGCTTGATCTTTCAGGTACCTACATTTTAAATATGGCAACACACTGAAGGAATTATACTTTATCTTGGGTGTATTCATCCTCCGAGCTTGCGAGTTAAACTTTTACAACATTTTATGACGTTTCATTGACATTTGTCAATATTGTAAATTATTGTTATGTATTCGATCAAACTGTTTATTGGAAATGCAATGAAAAACTATGATTTATAGCGCTAAATCACACAAATACCTAAAATGAAATCGTCATGAAAATCGCTAAGACGGAAAGTGAATCTTCGGTTTCGACAGTTTTTAAAGTACGAACTGACTTTAAAATAAGTAAACAAAAAGGAAAAAAGCAACATCCTTCCCCAGTGAACGTTATTATTTGGGCCGTGGAAATACTCAGTAAACGGACGAAAAACGGCGTATCAATTGACGATATTCGGTCCCTAATAAAAAGAAATTTCGTTCTACCATGCAAGAAGAGGGAAGTCGATAAGAAAATAGATACTACTGTTATGTTTGCTGTTTATTTTGGTATTTTAGAATGTAAAAATGATGCGTTTTCCCTTTGCAAAACCACCTTTGATAGCATCCGGACGCCCCCACCGTCATGTTTAAAAATTTATGAAAGTAAAACTTGTCAGCGGTCAGAACAATAAATTAAAGTTTGTTTTTATACATAACTTTTATTTCATTTTGTAATTTGTAAGTAAAAAGGAAATACAAGGTAATTGCAAAACGTAATGTCTATACATTTATGATTAAGCAATTTTTCATTTCTCCTTTTTGTTTTTGTCACTAGATTCCTGAGTGTGAAAAAGTGGCTACTACGTAAGAAACACCAGATTGAGTTGGCACGAAAGCGTGGCTGGAAGGGGTACTGGGTGTGCCTGAAGGGCACCACGCTCCTGTTCTACCCATGCGATTCCCGGGAGGGGCGCTCCGTAGAGGCGGCGCCGAAGCACCTGATCATAGTCGATGGAGCTATTATGCAACCTATCCCTGAACATCCCAAACGTGATTATATATTCTGCCTGAGTACGGCATTTGGTGACGCGTATCTATTCCAAGCACCTTGCCAAGTAAGTATGCTTCCATAACTATACCGCCATAATTTGTACCCCACATGTCATTGCATGAAACCGTACTCGCACCCTTAGTAAATACTTAATAACATAAACTATAGGACTTCAATTTTGAAATGAGATCGTCTATGTTCTTCGACAAAATCATCATTCTAATGTATTATGTGACATCTTGTATTCTATTTAAAATAAGTATTTGTATTCAATTATGGTTCATCGCAGGTGGAGTTGGAAAACTGGGTTAACAGTATACACAGTGCCTGCGCCGCCGCATTTGCGAGGCACCGTGGCAAGACCGGCACCCTCCATCTGCTGCAAGAAGAAATTTACCGGCTTGAGAAAGCCATCGAGTCGGTGAGTACACTAGTTGTGCCCTCGACGCTACAGGCGGGTGCCTAATTAAATTCTTACAATCTAGCTTTCTTGAAACATGAACATAAAACAAGAAAATAGCCGTTGTTCAAGTTTTTTTGATTGAAGCGGGCAGAGTTTCAGTCGGTTTTCTCATCTAACTCTACTTGCCACAGCACCTTTCCTAAGACGCAGAGCTAACATTGCCCTAAGCTTAAGTTGTGGCTTTCTTGTTTGCTCTCGTGCAAATAAAACCGGGTTAACTGAAATTCCTAATGCACTATCCGACCCCGACTGCTCATCGCTCGTCCTGAACCAACACCGGCATTGTTTAAGTAGTACAAGATCTCTACCTCCGTAAACTGACTTGTTATACGCTGACGTTAAACTTTATTTTATTACAACGATGTAAGAGTCGACTTTGAACAATCCAGTGTTCATTGTTCACTGTAAACCTTCAACTATACAGCGGAGCGAGGCGATAACCTTTTGGTATATGTGTAGATAAATATGCGCTCGCTCCGCGTGTCATAAATATGCTCGTACGTATTTACTATATCTCTTATTTTTAATCCGGTCGTTTGGTAAAACGAATTCGTTTACTAAAATATAAAATACCAATTTGCAAAATGTAAGATCATTGTAAAAATATCGTGATTCGTAACAAAAAGCAATTTTAATGCTCTACTGAATCTTTACTGAATTTTTTATTCGTGGAAACTGGAAACCAACATAAGCTTTTATGAACTGTTCGCGCTAAAAAAAATAAGTATTGGAAAGACCGGGTTTTTTATGGTCATTATTTTTCGTCTTTCTTTCTTTGTCGTCATAATATCTAAAAGGTATATAATGGCTATATACCTACGCGATGTGTTCAATTAATACAACATGAACACGATGGATATAGATTTATTGTATGTGGTGCCTAATATTAATAATTTGTGTGTAACTAGGCAGGTACATTTCGGTTGGTAGATACAATCACAAGACCAACCAAAAACGGTCAAAGTTAATGCAAATCAAAAACTACATGAAGATATGTTTTCAAATAGTTATGACTTTGTGAATATTCATTATTCTAACGCGTCGTTAATTCTAATAAATTATTTTGAAGATCACGATTAATACAAGAATCGAGAAATGTACAAACAGGGTAGGAACTTATACGTATTTGAGCGGGTCGGCGCGCCCCGGCTCCTAGTGGAAATCGCGCCAATTTCCGACCCGCACTGGCCGACCGCAACACGCGTCAAAGCCTTTGTGGCCGTCACCGACTACTACATACTTACCACCACGCGAATATGTGCTCTAATTTGTACCGGCTATGTTTGCTGCTGACTGAACTAAACATTCAAATTCAGTTCGATTACTAACCGTACCTTTACCGCCCGCTCACATTCGAAGGAGTGTAATTATTGATATTTACACAAGTAACAGTTATTTCAAATCGAATTAATTAAAGTGATAAGATAAATAGTCTATTTGATTTAGTTTAAGGTGTAAGCTAATGCACACAAAGTTTAAATTTGCTACTTTGGGTAACGCTTGTAAGCGGTATTGGAGCGGGATAGAAAGTTCTAAATAACGTAATTACACGTGGACATACGTGCTCGGCTAACGCGGTTAGGTGGGCGATCTATTTTATCACGCGATAGTTATCCAGGCAGGTGCGCGCGCATTAATATTCATAGCGTCACTCTCGTGGCGGCGAGTTCACCGGGACCAAGCTATTCAAAATTTCCCCTTCCAAATCAAAAACGGCCTTACAGCGGCCGGCGTTTACGCCGTCCTGATTGTATTACCAGGTCATTCGGATAGTAGTAACGACAAGAACAACGTAACCGCCAGCCCTCTGTAACCTCCCTTTTGATTTGAACACCCAGAAATACATTTTGCTAAGTATCTATTTTATAAAAGCCGCAGGTTGCGTGATGAATACTCATAGGTGTATGCGTTTGATTTAATTAGAATAGAAGAGAGACTATTAAAAGGCTAAAAAGATAATTTTAGTTTATATAAAACATTATTGTGGAGTTCACCAACAGTTAAACAGGTTTGACAACTGTCAAAATGTATTGACTAATGGTGCTTTTCCACCGGCGAGGCGAGAAAATCGCGACGATTTTGTTTTCGTTGCAGTGTTAGTAAACACTCTATGTTTTGGTAATACGGTTCAATATTAACAACAAATATTTCAATTCTCGTCTCGCCCATCGAGACTATTTCCAACGCAGCCAAGCGGGAAATTTTACTATACAAAGTTCAATTCCCTCCTCGCTTCATATTATATTTCATTTGCTCATCCATTGCTGTTCCAGGCGGCTAACTGAGTAGCCAGTATATCTTTAACGAGTGCAAATTCCCATTAATTACAATTTTAAATCGTCCAATACCAACAAAGGTCGATTTAGAAACATCCTTATTTGAATAAATTTTTATTTGGGCTTTTCTGTTTTTATTTGCTCTGCTTCACGGGGAAGGTAGAGAAATCTCTGGAAATTATTTTACAACACGCAAACAAATAAATAAATCTACGGCTAAAAGATTTATCCGAAAGCGGAATTGTAGATTTGTATCTTGCGTGGCAACAAACGGGGAGATAAATCTTTGGTAATTAAATGCGAACTGGGACTATCCGTGACCGTACGTGCCGGCCTTTTGCTATCATTAATTATTAATGAGACTTGTTTACATTAATTTATTTATTTAAATTCGCTACTTGATTTTTTTTTTATCACTTACAGTATGGATCAGCTATAATAGGTGTGTGCCTTGAAAAGAACTGAGATGAACGAATTGAATGAATGAATGGAAGTATCTGTCAGAAAATACCACTCTTGTATTAGTTACAATAATTTGTAATTAGGTACATGTAATAATACACGCGGACTTGTCAAAGTTAAATAGTTAAACTTAGGTTGTTTGTAACTCGAATCACAAGATAACCGGTTATATCTTGTGATTCGAGTTACAAACAACCTAAGTTTAACTATTTAACATTGACAAGTCCGCGTGTATTATTACATGTAACTCGAATCACAAGATATAACCGGTTACTGTGCTGCTGTTACAGTTTTAGGTGGCCACTTGCACAATATTAGGTGACATTAGTTTAATGGCATGACGTAATTAATATATTTAAAACGGTTCAAAGTTTCATAATATCCCATACCAGGGCTCGGTAATTCTCTGAGCATTTCCACTGCCCGTGCATTTCTAATTACCGTGTCACCTAATTATTGGCGATATGCACAAGTAACGGCAACTTTAATGCTTATAGCCAGCACAGGGCTGTATTTTTTATGGTTTAGCATTTGGCACCATGTCAAGTTTTCAAAATTCATTTAATAATTAGGTGCCACGGTAAATAATTAGATGTGCAACTGGCGGTTTAAACGCTCAGAGAATGGCCGGGTTATGTGCGGCACAAATTAACCTTTGCCCGGGGCGCCTGCATTGTCAGATGCGGCGTGCCGAAACACATTTTTCAGTAAAAATATTCGTTATCGTTTAAATTTAGAAAATAAACTTTTGGCTTAATATTAATCTTGTACATTGATGGATGCGGGTGGCAGGAGACCGGTGGTAGTCGTGATCCTTAGGGAAGCCGTATGACAGCAATGGAGGTCTTTCGGCTGACACGTGTAGATTGATAATGGTTTTCTTACTTTTTAGAATCTACCGTAGTTTTATAGAAACCCTTATTTATGCGTTTCACGCCTATTTGCAGCCCATTGCGGGCCCATTATTCCCATTATTTTAATAGGAAGCGGATCCTAACCATAAAACATTCCTCGCAGGATCACAAGCTAAAACACATGGCCGACTTACAGCAATCAGTGGTCTCGGACCCTGAGACCCGCGCGCAGTTGGCAGGGCAGATGCTGCAATGGGAGGAGAACTTAGAACGACTACATTGTGAGCAGTTCCGACTACGATGCTACATGGCTAGCTTGCAGAGTGGGGAATTGCCCAACCCTAAGGTAAGAAACTCTTTACTTTCAGATTATTTAGATGCGGCTGAGTGCCCGCGAGAACCGTAGATACGGGTACGGGAATTGTTATCAATGTAATTTGATGTACTCAGACGATAAAGCAATAATGATCCTGCTGCAAAGTTAAACTTACGATACTTTAGTTTTAATAAATATATGAGATTCAGGAATAGCATGTTAGTATCTATGTACATCACTACTGGTTGGGGCATGACAATTTTATGTTTTCATAAAGATTCTCATACCAGGTTTTTAAGATCTAAAGGTGTTTTGCTCGCCTGCGAGTCGCAATTTACGTAATTCAGGAGACGTTAACAAGAGCTCTCATACATCGCATATTAAAACATAAATGTAATCTTATTTAGCATTTTCTGACAATGACAAGGCGCGAGGCACGTCACTTGATTAAATAAAGTTTAAATTACATTTAATTTCAGTTGAACGTTCTTTTGCTACATTTGTGCACAATATTAACTGTATTAAACGCACGTTTATTACTCAAAGAAAGACATAAATTTTCATTATACGCTAGATTTGGTTTACTAATGATTCGCAACCGCACGTTTCGGTTTCGCAAACTGTTTCATTTCAGAACCATTTCGTTTGGCCAAACGCTTTTTCTCTGAAACTGTAAATATTTCAGGATTTTTATAAAATTAACCTAACCTAACCTAAAGGGTTCTACACAAAGGTCCTGAAATAAATCCTGAAATATTTACAGTTTCGAGAAAAAAAGCGTTTGGCCAAATTAAACGGTTGCGAAATGAAACAGTTGCCAAACGTTTTTCGCTCAAATGGAAGGACACCGCTAGATTTTTTTGTCATTGCTTGATGGTTTTTTGTCGGAAACTTTATAATATAGTATGCACATACTAGTAACAGACGTCATTTTGAATAAAGATAAATTTTAGCTCTTTTTTCTAATCTACATATCTCAATACTTCAATATCTACATCGTCGGTATACAATACGCTTGTCAATGACTAATATAGTCACAAGTTGATAATGTAACGCTTCAATTTTAATTCTCAATTCATTCCATACATTGAATTAATCACTGTGCCTCGTTTCATGGAACAAAATAACATGGAATTCAATAAAACACCACTTACGCAGTGAAAACCTGCTATCTTTTATCTCACGCCGCAGTCCAATCCGCGCCGACAGCTCAAATTGACGCGTGATTTGTTCAAGTTGACGGGGGGGAAATTTAATGGGTTCCCTGTCAAATTCGACAGTCCTGGGCATGAGATGGCGGCGGAAACTGTTCCACGCTGACCTTTGTCACCACGCATATGACGTTTTCTATCACAATAATAAAAGTTACCTCCAAATATAGTGCAAATTTTTTCCCTTTTCGTGACAAATTAGGTTTGACCAGCAGCGGATATCCCTATTATAGCAATATCAATTTCCTATTTCAGAGAGTACCAAGACATGAAATTATATTGGTAATATTTTTTATTGGCGTCCAGAGGAACGGTTTGTTATATATTTATATATCAATATGTATCTGTAAAGAAGCCTTTCTTGCTGTGACCTGCTTTGTTTAGGGGTATGAAATTATTGAACGGTTTTTATATTATACCCTTTTTCTTACTAAACAGTACATATCCTACGAATACTCAATCATATAACGTTAAACTAAATGACGGGGCATGTTTTCGTATACTATTAGGGGGCGGGTATTAGGTACCTGCACAAGAAGCGCTCGTACCTTCACCGACAAGAGCGGGTATGCCAGCCACCTGAAAGTCCATCAAAGGGCAGACTAGCAGCGCTCCAGTGATAGTCAAGTTTAGTTAAGTTAAGACTAATGCCAGTTTCCAGTACGCACTGTCGCTGTGCCCGAAATCGGTTAGGAAGACATCATCATCATCATCATCATCACTACTTATTAGCGGGATGTTTTCCGGGTTGTTTGAATTCGGGGTATCGTTGGCAGTCACTGCTGACGCACGTGTCCCGCGGTACGAAGAGCACCCTGAACAAGCTGGGAGTGTTCACCGTGTCTTCCTTCCACGCGTTCATCTGTGCGCGCTCGCCGTCGCTGCTAAACAACCTGCTGGCTGGAAGAGGCGCCACGAAGCGCCGCGCGCCGAACCTCTCGCGCTCCAACTCTGGATCCAGTCGGCGCTCTATGCAGGTAAGACCAGTGAATCAATGCTCCTAAAACCGCTCCACGCTAACGCAGTTCTCTGCTCTCTTTTCCCAATGCGCTGTTAAATGTTTCTTCATATCTATACTCTGAAGATTGTAGAGTTATAAATAAATCCGCCTATTTATCTTTTGTCCCGTCTTTTGACCCGTAAGTATGATATAAATATCCTTAATTTTTTTATACTCATCATAAGCGTTCGTTTCCTAAACATAAATATATTTATATTCCCATAGAATTGGAGTGTAGGTACGTCCTAGTTAAATTTACTGACCAATGTAAAGCACAACCTAATAATAGCTCAATTTTTGGCGCAGTCCAGATATGTATTCATTCAATTCATTATTATTATTAACCGATAATGAAAAACAAAAATAGAACCGCAATTGGTTCTAATTTTGTTTTCTCGTCATGGAAGGCAAAAGTAAAATTGTCTCTGAAAATTAAACAACTTCGTTATTTTCGTTCTCCCACTGCCTAATTACGTTTCCCGGATACTAAAAATGGTGGCCAAAAAAATAATACTATAAAGGAACGCAATGAGAGGTGTTGCGGGCGTTTTCGTACCGGGAATTGTGGAAATGGGTATGAGTGGAATAAATCTGTTGAGAGGGTTCTGAGCCGTTGCCGGCGTGCGCGGCTAATACCGGCCGTCACGGAAAGAGACTATTACTGGCCGCCGCTTGCCCCTGACTGCCTGTCATTAGGCTACTTGCCCTTGTTTCTACAACAAATTGCACCTTATTTTGTTATAAGAGTAAAGGTGAAAGGTCTCCCTCCTCAAGTAAATGTTGTATAAAAGTCAAAATGTACAAATTAAGCGCGCAACTTTTGCGCGAATTGATTTTTAAATTGAGTGCGTAATTTGACGTTCGTCTAAGTATGTATTTAAAAACAAATAAATTATTTAATTACCTGAAACTAGTACAAATAGCAACAAATCTAAAAGAGCTGGAGCACTACAATACAATATATTATTAAGACTCAGAAATCCTTTGAAGATTAAAGGCAATCATTCAACTACCTGATCTATTTGAGCTGTTTTCTTATTTTAGCTTGCCAAATAAGAAAAGTCGTTTTAACTCTGGTAGCGTTGGAGTGAAAAACAACTATAAATAACGTTGAAAAATACCAACCATCATGAGCTCCATTTCAACCACGCTCGTTATCGATAACGACTGAACGCTGTCGGTGCAATAAACGTCAAAAGTGTCATGTCACGTTCATATCATTTATGCACGTGTGTATACTATATGTCCATTTACTTATGGCAGATGTCACGCGACGAAGGCGAGGCTGCGGTCAGGGTGTCGCTGCCAGAAGGCACGACCGCCACCGTGGGGGTCCGGGAGGGCATGACGGTCGAGGAGTTCCTCGCCGCAGCCTGCGCCCGCCGCTCCCTCAACGCCCTGGAACACTTCGTCAGAGTCAAGAAACGGCGGGACATGGAGGATCACAACTACTTTGTACCGCATCGCAGCGACCTCATTGAGACTTACGTGAGTACGCGAAATATTTTAAAATTCTTTGGAGAGCACGGGAAGGACGCGCAAAAATGAGAAAATCAGTTTTTAACACCGGCAACACTGAAGCTAGCGCGAGCACTCTGCGTTTCATTTTAATGTAAGTATAGAAGGTAGACGTGCTTATTTTTGTTTTTTGCAAACCGATACATGACGATGGAGGAGGAGCTTCAGCGTTTTTGTGCACAAAAGCTATCGAGTTACAATATATTTAGTTCGACCTCATTCTGTTTTGTTGGAAATAGTTGACATGGATATCGACGGAGATACGGTGAATAGTTAAGAATAGTCAATTGCAGACACGGTGAATTAAAATAATTGTATTTATAAGCTTCCCTTTCCTATTTTTAGCTTTAAAAGACTCAAACAATTTTCACTAATTGTTGTTGAACCTTACCCGTATACATTATGAAAATGGATGGGTGTTTCGATCTAAGCGGGCATTTTTAGAGAGTAACGGTGTACCCGTAAGAGAAGATTAAGTCGTGTCGCTGGGGTATTCCCGTCGTTCTCAAAACAAGGGGAGTAATTATGGTAATGTTGTTGCCTTGCAGACCGTGTCGGCCCAATACAGCGTCCTATTTTTAAAATCGCGTTGAATAAATTACTTTGCCTTGCCGACATGTGACTCGATTACGCGCAACAAATTAAATTATTAAGCGTGACGGAGAGCGCGTGAGCTTATTTTAATTAGCTGGAACGCTCCGTCCCGTAAAAGTGTAAAGGAATATAAAAAAAGTGTTTTGCGACAGAGACTCTCTTGAGTACGGTCTGACAGCGCATATATCTATACAGTCACTGATTTCATACACAAAATGAGGGTTGGTATACCGATAGTGATGTGGAAGCTATCGAAATAGTCAAAAATAGCATGATAATTTAGATACTTTGGATAGTAATAAATTGTTGCGTGTTTTTGTTCGGTATTTTGATACGGACATGGAAAATTCGTTCACATAAATAAATAGGGTAGGTACATTAATCACAGCATAAATCAATGTAGGTACTTCGAAACGAAACAAGGCGCCTGATCGCCACCGATAATCAATCACAGATAGGGCCTGTGATATATTGAAATTATTTTAAACAAAAAATAACAGTAAACTAATTATTTTTACCCCTTATGCTAATGTTGGAGCCAACTGCGTAAGCCACTTTGATTGAGGTCCGACAGAACACGGTTTAGTCGGGTACTAATGTGTATCTTCTAATTTTAGGATAGATACAGTCATATCGAATAAATGATTCCCTTAAACTAAATTTTGAATTTGTTTTCTTTTAATAATGTTTCATATTCATTCTTGCATAACCATGGTATTACAGGTGGTCTTAAAAATAAAACTACATACATGTACCCTGCTAGGACATTGCAAATAGTTTATAGTTTTACACCTATATGTATTATTAACTAAGAATTATATAAGTTTATTAAAGTACACTTTTGTCATAGATAGTTTTGGATTTATTTGGTAGGATTAGTATTAAATATTTACAAATAAGTTCATAACAAAAGATTTTCTTTATTTTTAACACACGTATATTAGCTTCACTTGTTACTAAGTAACTTACAATGTAATCAAGTCTTAGAAGTCGATTTTAACCCACTTTCAGTTGTAGGATAGACTTGAAATTTTGCATACTTATGTTATTCCGATGACAATACAATAATATGGTGCTGTCTAGCTGGTATGATGATGGAGACGGAAGGTAGCCACAGGAACTCTTTAATGGCTAATAGTGGATCCGTCGAATTTGGGCTCGTTTTACTCTTCTCTTTATAACGAGTTTATAATCAGTATTACAAGTACAGTCGGCAACATAAGTGTGTTAATAAAATTGAATTTTTTGTTAAAACTTATTGACGAGAAATCTTCACTATCAGCCATTGTTATACAGCTAAAACAAAACTACGTTACCCAGTTTAGTTCCAACATGATATAATGCAAACAAACTGTTTAAAGCATATTCTATTACGAAAAGTTTACTAAACACACGCTTGGCTGGTTTGAAAGAAACATGTTCCGCACCAAAGTACATTAAAAATACATTTCCTTCGCACAATACTACGTATCCAGTGACCTTTAGACGAGGGTATCAACTTTTTCATATGTTTTCAGCTGACTGATCTCGCTGTCCCAGTACAGAGGAGTGAATACGGTTCACCTATTCGTCTCGTCAGACTAAAATCCCTAACATCAATTTTCGTGCCCTCGTGTGCGTCACGCGACTCACTTTATCTCCTACGTAATCATGACTTTATCCCACATTCACATTTCACTGCCGCTGGCTGTCACCGGGCTCACTTAATAGTCTGCCCATTTAGAACCTACTTCGCAGATACTCGACGCGCCCTTGTTTGGACCGGGTGACGTCACACCTCTTTATTACATTTGTTTTCCGATCTTATCATGCACTTGCATTATGAAATCAAATCCTTTTAAAGCAATAGTAAGTGCTATTTGGCACTAGTTTATAATATCCATCCAAAGTCATCACTAGCAATGTTGGATTATTAATAGGTTTTAATACTGCCGCCGGCAAAATAAGCCGCATAAATGTATCAAAATAATAATATAGCGCGCTTAACGCACTTAAATGTATTAAAATCAAATATGTTTGCCCTAAACTCAAACAATACGTAAGAAGTTTTAAAACAAACAGCCCCAAGGATCACGTATTTAGTTTTAGAACTCGCTGTCCTATGCTTGTCAAACAAAACGCAAGAAAAGAGTTTGTATTAAACTTTGTTTTGGTCACTAACGTATTTATATCAAAAGGGCCATAAATGATACATAATAATATGAAATATAAATAAACATATGAGTACCCTTTTAGAATCAGCCTATAAAACAATCAAAGTGGGGTTGGTCAAAATTGGATATGTTTTTTTTTGAGGTTTCAATAACAAATTAATGGGTACCGTAAAAATAAATTAATATTGATTCTATAAGTAATCAGTTAATTCCGAAAATTTTATATCATTTGTCACTTGACACTGGAATTTAAAAGTAATAAACAAAAGGTTCTAAAAGGAATAAACATACAAATTAATTACATAATTTATCATGTTATCTGTACCTAAGGCTGTCAATGTTAAATGATATAAACCATGTGGATTTTCAATGTAGTTGCACACCCACGAGGTGGTAGAGGTGTGCGCGAAGATCCTCTACCAAGTGGAGCTGCAGCGGAACACCCTGGAACAGATGTGGGGCTTCAGTGTGGAAGCCGAGCTGATAGAGAACGCCGAGCGCCAGGACGAACTCTGCTGCTACGTCAGCCGCGTCGAGGACAAGAGCGTAGCCATGCAGAACGGTCAGTCACATTCGTTTTATTTTAGTACAATCATGGACTTTCAATGTTGAGGCACCATAGAACATTGTCGAAGTAAGTGCATGATTAATTAAGGCATAATTTTAGTCTGGTTTTTTGTTTAGAAATCGAATAATCAGAAGCCAATTTACCTAAAGCTTGCCAGTAATCGCCTGTCGCACTCGAACACTCGCTTATAGCCCAACGACAAAACTATCGGAACTCCACACCCGCTTCTCGCTGCTCGCCAACTCGTTTCTAGTTTCTAGTTCTAATCGCTTCTCGCTCATCGTCGGCTGTGGGACAAGTGCCGAACGGTTCTTGGTAAAATTAAGTAGTGGCCCGCAATTTCGTGCATTAAAGACAATTTTTTGACAAATTTGAACCATGTTGAGTAGTAACGCTTAGTTTGAAAACAAAAATTCTATAACAGTAATAATAATGTATCAAAGGAGGAAAATAAGTACCGTTTAAACATGTGAGCACAACTTAATATAATAACAATCTACCGCTGTGCAATAAGAGCAGTGCACGTTTTAATCGAACGAGAAACATAATAACTTTATAAGCTCCTAGTTTCATAACGTCGCCTTCGTTCTATTTTATCGGAGCATCGTTGGCGAGTTAAAAATAAACTGTGCAGTTACTAAAATGCTTCTTGTGTCAGGTATAATCAAAGGCGACGAGATAATGGTGATCAACGGAGCGATCGTATCTGACCTAGATATGATGTACCTGGAGAGCGTGCTGCAAGAGGAGCTCTCGCTCGTCATGATGATGAGGTATGTGCGATACGGAACCATTTACTTTTTGATTTGCGCGGCGGCTGTTCGCTGTCAAGTTACAGTCCATTAATCAGAAAGGCGCATCACGTCCCGACGGCATTAACAGCGCTGCATTGAAAGATAGCGTTTCATCCAAATGGAATGATGGATCAGAATTTAAACGTAGAACGTAGATTAATGGCGTATGAAATTAATAACCATGTATGTCTTTTTAATATTAAGTACCTACAGACAGAATAAATTGAACGAAATATTTGTTCGATAAATTGCGAATTCTAATTTCCGAATGTTTATAACAACTGCTTTCGCTAAATAAGTTTAATTTGCATTTATTTTGCAACCGTCTCAATAGAAAAAAAATTGCCTCGCCTCGTCGGGTCGGAAGTAGCCCCTCAAAATATGAATTGCGCAAGAAAAGGTTTTATATTTAAACTACGCTGGTGGAATAGGAAGTTGCGAGGATAATAAAGCGGAAGTTAAAGTGTGGCGCAGCGAGCAGTCGAGTCGAGGCAGGGTGGAAGGCTGTTCATCGGCATTTCCCGCCCTCATACACCTGACCTTTCGCGGCCGCGACAAGTTTACTGAAGCGCTCGGTGCGACCTACATCCACCCTGCAGCCCTGCCTCGCCCTGCTCCGCCGCAGTTATAAAACAATCGCCGATCGCTGCGTTTAAGGGTTTCGCAGCAACTGCAATAAACCCGCACAAGTTCTTTACGTTCTTAACAGACTTTTAACATTAAATGTAAACGAGCTATCGAAATTATATTTCGCAGGCGAAGCGGCGCCTTTAACAAATCGCTACGCATTCTAGGCTATATCTGATTGACTAATATCAACTGAGTTGATTATAAAAATGAACTAGTGTTGTGTAACATCGCTCCTTTCGCGAATAATGACCCTAAATTAGAAAGTGTTGGTGCAGCACCCTTCATTTGCAAACGCAGTTGTACTTGATAGTGTTTCCGCGACTTGAGCTTTGACGCGGCAGTGTAACAAGGATAGGAATACATACGTTGGGAGTGGATAAAAAATTTACAGCGTCCTTTATGCCGTAATTTTTAAATGCGACACGTCTCCGCGCCACGGTGGCGCCATTGTGCCTGCAAGTGAGGTTCTCGCCTGAACTGCCGACATAACTAATGTTTCCCAACAAATGTCATCTTGAAATAAGCACTCGTGACTTGATGTTTTTGTTGTGAGTTCTATCTTATTAGATCATAAAGCCGGTTTTAAGCCTGCTCTTTTGTCCTGTTGAACGTGCCGTGCTATTAATCATTATGTTACTTTTCTCTTGTGATAATTATAACTCACTCATACGATTATTTTCTTCATTATTTCTTTTTCCTAAAATCTCTTGTTTTTTTTTTTACCGAATTGAAATGAGAAAGTATGGAAAGAAAAAAAGATTCCATTCATTATTTATACCACCGAAATCAAATCTATTAATCAAGTAAGTCAAACCGCTTTCCCATTTTTATTTATCACACTGACTAAGAAAACATAGTACCGACATAAATTACAGTACAGAATAGCAGCACAATAGGTGAAGTGTAATAAATAGTTTACTGTCGAGCGAGTTGAATAATAACGGGGTAAATTCAAGACGGTGCGTCTCATTTCTACGTCGGTCTCGCCTGTTAATTGTTGGTACATTAGATTGCGGTACGTCTATCTTAAGTGATGTTGGTGAACTAATATTAATATGTACTTGGAATATAACTCGAGTTGAGCTGCAAGTCGTGTCGCGGCACATTGCTCGGCACGTGTGATAATGCACCCTGCGCCAGTTTATTGAAATACTAATTTTAATAACACTTAACAATTAATGTTTTTTCGGCAAAACCTAATTAATATTGCATTATTTAATACGCAAATGTATCTATATCTGAAATTGAATATAAAAAAAAACAGCCGAACCTCCTCCTTTTTTTGAAATCGGTTAAAAATGCGCATTTATTGAAAAATTGGTCTAAAATATCATAATATTTGGTTCCAATAGGACGTCAAAATGACACTGCCATAACCACTGAACAACAAATCTAAGAGCCGTCCCATGCCGCACTGACTAACAAAATGTTCTTGAGTGAGATATTTCAAGACACGTCAATGCAAATGTCTAGTCATAAGATACATTCAGTCAGGTAAATATTTGAAGCGTCTTGAAACCGGCATCTCAGACTCAAGATTAGTTTATGAATTCGGTAGTGAATGCTGGTTGTGCGCAGGTCGTCGCGCACGGAGCCGCCCGAGCTGGCTGGCGTGATGCGCGCCGCGACCGACGACATCATAGACTCGCTGGTGTGCCCGCCGCCGCCGACCGACCCGCCCGTCATCTCCGATGACATGATATCGGGTCTCATCGTGCCAGCACCGGCTTGGAGTAAGTACACGACTCTCGCTACAAAGAAAATAACTCTCGTTTCAAATCATTATTATCTAACTACAAGGGGGTTCTAAATTAGTCCATCAATTAAATTTGTTAAACACACATATTGATTAGGTAGGTAAATTGTGATTTTTGAAAGTAGACCTTGCATATTTTCGTCTGCAAAATTTACAAATATTTTTGTAATGTACTGTAACCCTGACCCACTATAGAACGGTGACACAGTGGGTGACGTTATAAATCAAATCGTTAGAGATCTCTAGTACTAAATAGATAGTGATTACGTTGCGCACTCGCGGCGAACTCACTGCGCGTTCGCGGCAAATTCGCTGCGCGTTCGCGGTGAACTCGCTGCGCGCTCGCCTCGCCCGCAAGTCACTAAATAAATAAATAAATATAAGGGGACAATCTCACACAAATTGACCTAGTCCCAAACTAAGCTCTAGGCTTGTACTATGGGTACTAGACAACGATAAACATACTTATATAGAGAAATACATACTTAAATACATAGAAAACATCCATGACTCAGGAACAAATACTCGCGCTCATCACACAAATATTTGTCCATACCGGGATTCGAATCCGGGACCGCTAGCTTCGTAGGCAGGGTCACTACCAACTAGGCTAACCGCGTCGTCAATGTGATAACAGTCTAACATTTTCTGACTATTTGTTTGTAAACTTCCACGATGTTAACACATAGGTACTGTTATAAACAGGTTAACAAAATATATTTATAATATGTTTTTTCGCGATTAAGTCCCGTTTTAGATTTATAACAGTACCTAATTGCGAAACAACTATTACGAATTTTAACCACATATTTACACCAACAACGTATGATCATTAAAATACACCTCAGAATTCAGGAGCTGATATTTAATATAATATAATATATAATAATAACTGAATATATAATAATAACTGAAGTGAGCACAGTTAAACGGTAGTCACGCGCAAGGCTACTAAAAGTATGTTAGCCTGGCATTTGTAGCAACGTTGAATAATTTTCAGTGCAACATTTCATGCTCACTCAAATGTATAGTTAAACTCTCGTAACCGTCAGCGTAGCAGGTGCTACGAAGCTACGAATGGCAATATGATGTTTAGCAGACCGGGCAGACCGTAGCAAATAGGGATTCTGCCGCCGTAGCACTGTCGGTATCAAACCGACCGATCAGCTGCGCAACCGCAGGTGCTATGAATATTGCAGCGTAATCAAATACAACCAGGCATTACACAAAAGCCTGAAATTCTAAATCGTTAGCCTTTGGCTCCTCCACAGCCAGGATCTATGATTTTTTGGGCAGTACTTGATTATGGGCCCCCTCTATGCTCAGATCTAAAGTTGTGAAACAAGTTATATTTCTTCAAACATAAACATTTGAATTTAGCGCCACCTGGAATTGCTGCCCCAGGCATTTTCCCCGGGTTGCCCCCCCCCCCCCCCCCCCCCCCCCCCCAAATCCAAGCTCAAACTTGTTATTGACTTGTTATGACTTGTTTCACAGGCGAAAACAACATCACAATCCAACGCCTGTGAAACAAATTCCTGTAGCAACGTCCTAAGGACGTGCGTTAAAACTCGTGCGGATGCACGTAACACTGTACACACAAGTCCGTGTTAGAAATTGTTTGAGCAGCGCAAACTGGCGCGGGCGCGTGCGACGGGTATTTGTACAAAAACGCACCCGATCCGCGCACCCGCGCGAGTTTTAGCGTACGCCCTAAGATACTAAAACATAGCTGGAGAAGCAATAATAAAATCTTAATTGATATGCTTTGTTTATCATCTCATTAAATTGAACTTTATGCAGATGTAATGTGAAACTTAGGACACATTTATGTCAAAACCATAAAAGTAGAATCAAATCGAATCTTTGAAGCAGAAGCGATTTGATTCACGACTCCAGATACGGTTATTTTATTACAACTTTTTTGTCTGCGAGCGATCAAAAGGGTGAACAATCTTAAATAGGGTAGGCTTTTATGAAACCATTGTTGACCTAACGTTCTTTTAGGGCATTCAAGTGCAAAGTGAACATTAAAAGGCTAAAACTTTTACGATTTAATGTTAGCATGAAAGACAATGCCTCGAATTAAGTGAGAATCAAGTTCAATATAAGAGGCCATTACACTTGGCTGTAAAGCGGAGCTTTATCCTTTGCTAAGTATCGTAATGTTTTTCATTTCCAAGAAAATTACTGACGTTAAACTGACTGACGTATATTTGATCAAGATTTTACATAAAAAATTGGTTTAAGATGAGGTTATACTCCTTTGAATTTTAAGAAGCTAGATTAATTGATAGATTTTAGGTCTGATTTTTATTTTATTTTATAGATACCCATGAATAATCTACCTAACATCAATTCTTTAAAAATATCGTAACAAATACCACGTTAGTTTTTGTCCCCTGATATTTATTTATTTTATTTATTATCGTGATTTGAGTTATGAATTTTTAATTTTAATTTCATTGTTTTTGACGATCATGATTGAAATACGTTTAATTTTGACATATAATGTATATGTTTATTGTATTTTTTATCATGAAATAAATAAAGATATACTAAATCTAATCCTAAACCTATAACTATATCCCTCTATAAGGTATCAATTATAATAAACCACGTCGAAAATTTACCGGAATATTGAAACGCCTTCGATTATACACTAAATTTCCCCGGTATCCCTACTAAGATTCCATTATATGAGGTATAATTTTGAGCAGATTCTCTGGACCACAAACTCCTCTCCAATTATGCCTAATTCGGTAAGGGTAAGGGATCGGTCGTGACCGCTTGCTGTCTAATTTCTCTAGAAATTACCTGATATAAAAATTATTGCGACTTTATGTAGGTAAGTATTTGGCTTTTTGGTTATATTTACTGCTTTATACTCTACCCGAATAAACAACAATGCTTCTAACGATATTACATTTGTATTACACTTAATTCGTATTATTTTGTGCACAATGAACTGGCATAATATTTTGCGTCCTGATATTTCTGGTAACAGTAAACTTCATTCCATAAATTTAGAAAGATAACAGTACCTTTTCGATATCTTTGTTCGCATTTATGCCTCGCCCGGCTACAAGTGTGAAATTCCTTTTGCAAGAGACAAACCACGAGCTCGCCCATCCCGAATTGTGTCGCACGTACCCAGACCCTCTGCGAACAAATCAACCATTCTAGGACAATGGAGCCCGAATCAATACGACTTGCAAATTATTGCCCTATCTCTTTGCTTTATGATGCCATGTACCTACAACCAGAGCTGACCACGTAATGCTTTTATGATGTCCGCGTTACACCATCAAACAACGTTATTGTTTCTGAGGTCCGTTAGATACACAAAGCGATCAATCATAAACTTCACCCCTTATATACATAGGTTACCTATGTATACTTGAACCGATATCCCGATACCAGCATCACGCCACATATGACAACATAATCATATCTCATCAGATAATTTACATTTTAGTTTTAATTTTACTTCAAATATGTTGATTAACTTTTGTAACACGAAGCGTAAAAAGTCATTTCATCAACCGTAAGTTTAAAACTTTTGATAACATCTGCAACGTCCCGCAAATAATCTCGGAGGTGAAAATATGGACTTCATTTCCTTCCCCGCTGGAATTGGAGTCATCATTCATTTTGTATTGCGGTTGGCGCATAACAAGCAACTCTTCAGTCTTTATGTCTGCGTAATACTTGGCATCATTCCCGATCCCCAACCTTCATTGACTTCGTATTGTGGCTGTCAGCCAGTAATATTTTGTGCATCGCAGATTACAAAATTACGGGATTCGCTTTCACAGCGATTATTGATTTCATCTCTTTATGTACTTACCTATGTACTTACTCGTGTGTAAGACTGTGTGGACACGAAGCTTAACGAGTATGTTTAGTACACACGCGCGCAGATTAAGACTCCCAATTGAAATACCACATTCGTATTTACTAACCTCGATATTAAAACATATTTAACTTCGGATCTTGTGTTCCCTCGCGTAGAAATATTATTTTCAATTGCCCCTCATTCAGCCTCAAGTTCTAAAAAGCTGTCATACTTACCCATCTTGGTCGTATAAAAAATGTTTTTGCTCTAATTCATACGAAGCTTCAACCCCCTCGAAATCATTCACAGAAAAACTGTGAAAGAGGAAAGCGGAGCCCTCGCTGCATGAATTAAAATCAACCTTGGCCTGTATTTTATGTACCGAGCCAGCTTTCTTTTAATTCTCCAATATTTATAAGGCACTTTGTACTTATAGTCGGCTTGTAAATTCTATTCAAATAAACGAGGCTGGGTTTCTGCTACATAAATCTCTTTGGGCAGCGAGTGTAATGTGCAGGTCATTATTTAAAGCCACCGATCCGAATGTGCTGCGTTCTTGAAATGTTCGCAATGGTTTATATATTATACCTCGCGTGGTCATTATGTCGACGTATTGACTCGTCGTAGTTGTTTGTGTTATGTCTATTCTGCCGCATATTGGCGCGGGCGCGCCGTGAGAAAGAGGGCGAACAATGCCGCGCTCTCGGCCGCGCCACGTGATTTATTATGACATTTAAGCCTAACGAGACAATTTAGGCTCTCACTCTTCTGTTTTGCTCCCTTCTAATGATGCGTTTTCAATACCTATGTGTAGCAGCCTTTCATTTATTATTTTCATGTCGTTTTTTTCTCAACTTCTGATTGTTTCGTTTTTCTTCCTTCATTTTGTATTCCCGCGTGAAATTACGTTCTAATACAGAGCAGGCCTTTGACTATTGTTCGTTGTTTGTTGTTCGGTCTCAATGATGATGAAAAAGTTGCTAGTATATGAGCTCGTAATTATACCATTTCGGTAGGATCAGGAGCAAAATTTAAAGTTTACATTGAAAACAAAATTACTCACGGTGCAGTTTAAAAATGAAGCTTATTTTCATTACGGTAGATTTACGAAATTACGGTAGCAGATTGGTAACTTCAACATTAAGCGTTTCGAGGTAATTAAGATAAATGTGCGAAGGTATTCTCGAGAATAATAAGGTTGCTTTTTCATTAATTAAGTTTTGTTGGGTCTAATTCAAGAAATCAGCTGTATGGGCTTATTCTACAGATATTTTTTGTAAGATTTCGGTGGACGGTGTAAATAATTGAATCAGGGATTCAGGAATTGTACTTAGTTAAGATTTTCTTCGTCTTTCTAGAGCTCCGGTTAATTCCAAGCAGGAAATAAGTTTAACCAACGTATTTTTTCATGTTTCGCTTTTTTGCTGCAGCCTAGAACGACCTTACGTCAGCGAGTAGGTATTTTAAAACAGGTCGGCCATCTCGACGACAAATAAAGGCCGTGACCCTACCCCGGGCTGTTTATCCGCGCCCGTGTTGACTTGCAGCGACCAAAACTCATTGTGTTACTGGTCATAAAGCGTCGTCTGCATAAAAGTGCCACCACAAACCGTGTAATTTCCGACCATGATATTGAATTCTTTGATAAAGGCCAGCGTTTACTGAAATTTTACTTTAAAGCGCAAAGGCTTTTGTGGAAAGAGGGTCTGTCGAAGAAGAGTACGTCGATTCGGAGCCTCACATTTATAAGGCGTTGTGAGGCGTGAATCTATTTTCCTAAGTGATCGTCATAAATACCTGCTCAATAATTAGTTACTATAATATTTTTTTCTTTTGATACGTGTTGCGGTTTGTGTGACTGTTGAAAATAAAAATTAAAACTAAATTCCTTAGGTACCTATTTCAATAAAAAAATCCAAAATCCCTTAGCTGATTATCGGTAGTTATGAACATTTTAGTCGTCTGTAACTCAAAAACCAATGAAGTCTACTTAGTCATTATAGTTTTTCCTCTAAAATTCGTTATATGTGCGTACCTAACCAAATTGACCTCTTTAATAATCAACTTCAGTAATATATAGATTTCTGGATCCAGTCGTTCTTTGAATGTAGTGGTGATTGTGTTTGAATAGACATTATACATTATAAGGCCGACTTTAACTAGTGCAGGACATGACACAAGGGTACAAGCGCAGGAGGACGATGATGTCCCGCGTACGACTCATTACACAAATATTTGGCCATACCGGGAATCGAACGCGGGACCGCTGCGTCGTCAAACAAAGTGTAAAGTTTTGTTTAGTTTTATTATTAGGTATTATTATGTATTAAAGCAACAGCCGATAGAGCATTCTAAATGATTTGTTCGTGTTTTCTTTAGGCAAGGAGCTGTATAGCCCGGACGGTGACGGACACGGGGACGTGTCAGGTCCGCCAAAAGTTAGCTCGAGAACCAATTCCTTCGAAATCGAGAACCTTCTCAAGGTACGTCTACAAAACAATAAATATAACATCGCCCCTGCAACCCACCTCGTGTGACTTGATTCCCAATTCAATTATCTTTATCTCCCGGAGTATTTCCCCGTTTTATTACGCTACGGCACCTGCATGGTAATGTCCTAATGTCTCCCTCGAAAATAATAATCGTCCGGAAAATGGAATTGGATACATTTTGGCCTACCTTATTATATGCATCAGCCACAAAGCACGTTTTACGAAACCAATGAACGCACCCAGGCACATTATACGCTCGCGAACTGAAGTCTTTTGTCATCTGGAATAACGTCATGTGTTTATGTTATTGTTTACCTTTAGGGTCGTTTCACGTCATTTGTTTCTTCACGTTTCCTCATGCATAAATCAGAAAACTGCAAAACAGGTTTTATCTTCAATCCTTTTTCGGTTTACCAGATATTCATGTCCGATTCATATTCAGATATCATATCACACATCAACGGTTGGTAAAAGACTTCACTCCTTGCATGTATGTTGCGCGCATTCGATGTCGTCTCGTGGATTGGTCTCAGTCACATCAGGAACAGTTCTAACGCAGTGGGCATTAATAGAAGTGTCCGCGTGGTCGTCAGAGCGCGGAGCAGGTGACTGGCTGGTGTCGGTCCCCGGCGGAGACGCGGCGAGGGAGCCCCACGGGTAGCGTGGCCAGCGCCGCCGCCGGCACGCCTTCGCGACACCTTTCCGACGCCGACAAACTCAGGAAAGTGCTGTCGGAACTGGTTGACACCGAACGCGCTTACGTCAAGGTAAGATCTTACAAAAGTGTTAAGGTAAAACTAAGTACATTGTTACGTAATAATAATCGTTCGTTTATGAAATAAGATCGACTGTACCTATGAACATAGTCGGATCTGCTAAGCGGCTGTTTTGCAGATCCGACTGTGTTCACAGGGACCGTCGAGATTAAGACTGATGGATATAAATACTACAGGCTATAAATAGATGTGTAATATTATTTTTATTCAAATAATAAAGCGTTGTAAAGGAAAGCACAAAATAAGTAGATTGTTAATACTTATGAGACAATTAAATGTTAAACCCTGATCTCCAAACTAGACAACGACCTGTACCTTGGACGACACAGCTCAATGTTCTTATGTACTGACGAGCTGATGTTTTGCCGAATTAGACCCGGTCTACGAAATATTTTTAATATCTATAACATACTTGTAATGAAGGCACTTTGGTTTTCGCGTACTATGTGGCATCGTTATGCCAGAGTTGTTTCGTTTATTATGCCATTCATGTATTTCCATTATACCTACTAAAACAAGCTTGGGGAAAAAATGCCACAGGGGTTAACATGGTTAGCATAATTATATTCATCCCCGTTATTTCGCTTCCAAAGCCGAGCTTTGTTTAAGCAAGGCTTAGGTATATGAATATGCTAACAATGACACATGAGCACTATGAGCAGTGATCTCAAACATGCACCGGCGAAGAATGAACAATGCCACGGGATCGCTAGTTTAAATAAGGGGCACGGAACAGATCCCACACAAAGGGTTTGATTGGCTACCAGTTGGCTGAAAGAATAATTATGGATGTAAAGCCTTCGGGATCCCTCTCTGCTCGGAATAAAGACCAACGTTTTTATTTGCTGTGTAAAAATCCGAGTTTGCAAGCTATTGTGACACGCCGATGTTCAATTTTTTTTGTTGGATTTTACTTTTAATCAGACTAATAACGATGTTAAAATATCGTCAGAGCTACTAATATAGTTTTTTATCAGTTATCAATAACCTAACCTAACCTCAAAAACTAAGACCCGACTGGCGACTAATATGACGCACCCTTATAACTTTTATAAAGCCTATTGACATCGCAAGTTTTTGATGAAACATATAAAATCGATCACCGATCGACACCCCATAAAATCCGTCCAATAGTTTAGGAGCTAGAGTGGAACATCCGATTTTCAGTCACACATACCTACATACATACATACTTATACTGTTAACCACATTACCCTTCTTTTTGGTTTACTCAGTCGGGTTAAAAAATTCACTATTTGTACCACTTAACAGTACCGTCAACTGTGGCAACTTTATCCAACCATGGTAATTCCCTCGTCGTAATAACTCTCAAATGGATCGCATTTATGATCTTATTGGGATTGAAATCAATTTGCATGGGTTTTATTTAAAGTATCCAACTAAAATCTGTTGATTATTTCGATACATGTGCAAGTTTTTCCCACGGGGAATTACCGCGGTTAGGCAAAGTTGCCACAGTTGTATATTTCAGTGTTACGTAAGTAAACAGTAATAGAATGCCTAAGTAAAGTTTCTATCAAATTCACCACGTTGGTACAACGAGCAGTTTCATAAAAGCACCCCCCCAATTGACAACTTTGCGACATTTTCGTGCAAATTCAGTTGGAACTTGTTACCGCTGCCACTTGTTATCTTCGCCAATACTTGCGTAACATCGCGCATTGGTATTCGCCAGCGATACTTCAACTTATAAGTATGCAAATATTTAATATGTCTAACGAGAGGCAGCGTATTGTAAACATGCATGGTAGCTATGAATTTAAATTGTTATAAACTTGTGTTGTTTTGCTGATATAAATATTCATTAAGCCGAAAAGTTTTAATGGATTTACAAAACGCATTAAAACTTGGTAAAGCCTATGGCACCTGCGTGTCATTTAACTACAAATCTTATATTAAAATGTTGTCGGAACCCATAAAGTGAATTAATTGATGGTTAATAGAACTTACCTAAGTGAATATAAACCATAATTATCCGAGATGCTGCATTCGAGGACACTTATAATAATAACACCATGTAGTACACCCTTATAGCATCGTATTACCACACCTTTAGATCAGTATTCGGAAGATTAAAAGAAAAAATTGTTTCTGGGCATTGTCTATGACACCTCACTTGCCTGATAGCCCGCCATCTTATCGTCATTCTTTTTAGAGTATAGTTACTTATCCTGCCAGTACAATTGTGCTGTCTGCAACAATCGGGCAGTAAGCATTTGGGGGCGGGCGGGACATAAGTGTCCTCGAATGCAGCATCTCGCATAATTATGGTTTATATTCACTTAGGTAAGTTCTATTAACCATCAATTATGCTTCTATGCTGCATTCGAGGACACTTATAATAATAACACCATGTAGATGTTTAGAAAATGTTGCAGTCAGGATAAGTAAACGCAAGGAGAAGTCCGCTGTGGGATCCTCAGACACTGGTAGAATATGAAAAGGAACCACCATATGAAATCAAATTGAAGTAAAAAACAACAAAACATATTATCTTACTGAACATAGAAAAGAAGAAACTTAATGCGTAATTAGTTGCCTTCTTTTACTCTGTTTTATTTAATAATTTCGTCCAAAGGTACACCTTCTTATCCAGTGATTAGGTATACTTCATAGTAGGACGCATAGCGTGTAACTGGTAACTGCCAATAGCGGTAGATATGCAATTCAGTACATTCGAATGATCTTGTTTCTGCATTGGTAAATTGGTAAAAAACTCATGTAATACTCGGAATAGTTTTGTAAAATTATAATTTTTAAGGTTAAACCAATGTGTTGGAGTGAATATTTATAATAACCACTAAAGTATCAAAATATAGAAAAGATGTTTTTATTAACTGGTTGTACTGATTACACAGGTTGTAAGATACTGTTATGTGATTGGTAAGGTCAAAGATAAAAAGGTAAGGACCTTACATATACGTTTCAATAAGTATATAAGTATATAAAACACGAATCAATACTCAAACAGTGCAATGTTCTGTTTGTTTGTTGTTTTTAACATCAGTTCATCATAAGTTAAAAAACTAAATTCTCATATTTTAGGTTTCAGCTTCTGAATGATATAGCATAATAAATAACAGTGTATGAGAGTATGAGTTGATCATGCCAGTTAAACTGCTCGCAGTATGTAGATAATGTACCTAAGTACTTAGCTGTATCAGTTTTTAAAAAAACAGTTAGCATGATTGTAGGTAAGTATTTATGTCTAACTTTACGTATTCATTGTCACACGTGTAGAAACTTATCTACTCGTAGGTATATTTATTACTTATGTTTATTAGTACCACTTTGGTAAGATTGAACCTTGATCCTATAAAAAAGGACAGCACTACTAATTATGGTTTAAGTTTCACATCAGTGTTAAAACTTTATTTTCCATGTTGTGATTTTATAACAAACATAGTAGGTAACAGTTATTGGAATCATATTATTTTAATATACTTGATGCCAGTTTTGGCAATGACATGTACTTCCAAGACTAAACGTGTGTGTAGTATACATGGAATACGTCTTTAAACGTGAACTGTAAACGTTTAGTAGATAACAACGATTCATCTTAATTACAATGTAGTTGACTTAGTATTATACTATAAAACAGTTTATTCAAAATAATAATGTGCGGGTAGCAGTGAAAAATTATCTTCAATTCATTGCAAGCAAAATTGCAACTGTTCAAGTTTAGTATTCAGCTATAAATGAATGTTTTGAATAGGAATGTAAGGCAATTGTTAAATTTCCTTTTAAGTTAAATAACTGACTATAAAAGCAACCTTATTAAGATATCTTAAACGAAAACTCTTTCAACGGGAAAGGTATACGTAGAACAAGCGATGAATTCAATTAGATTTGTTTCCAAAATCTATTTATATTTTATCCATGTATTTCTATCTATGCGAGAATTAACCACATTTGAGTCAATAAAAGCATGGTCCTTGCTTTAGCTTCTTCGTGGCCTATCCACGCCATTTAATTGTAGCAAACTTGCTACTAGGCAATCGTATTCAGATTCCGGTTAATTTATTCCATTAATAACGTACATTTGAGACGAGAATTTTACAACAAAATTTTAACATCATCATGTCTTCCGATCAAAATGTTGAAAGTTAGCCATTATGGCTTCCATTACTATCAGGAATAAGATTTGATTTTACCTATTTGAGGTCAGTAATGCACGAAATGAAAGAAGGTCGGTTAGAGTTTCATTAAATTAGCAGTCAGGTGTTTCAATAGATTTTCAAACATTGCAACAAGAAAATTGATTATTGTTGAAACTTCGACCGGGTTAGTGCACCTGTATGTGGTGCCTTCTGTCGTGATACCTGGCTGACACTCGGCTGCCGAGCGGAGCTTGCAGAGTTGCCTCAGTGTCACACTGTATTTACAATATTTGTAAGCGGACCTTTGTAAAAGCTGGGAAAATAAAAATAAAGCGTTACTTTCACTCAGAAAGGAATTTCCCAACCACATGCAATCCACCTGACTGATGTGCATTAGGGTATCTTGATGTTTTGACATATGAGCACCATAGCCAGCACATTGAATGATCGTCTAATACCAAGGTTTCAACACCAGTGTAAGTTAACACACATATTGTATTTATAATAACGTTGGTATTTTTAAGTCAAGTCATTATTTCCTCCAAGTTGGATTGTGTCAATTATAACCTGTTTTTGTTAGATTTACTTCAAATAATTAAATGTGATTATGTGAATAGAGGTTACAATTTCTCAGATTGGGTACAAGTGCGGCATCTTATTAGCTTACATGCGATATATTTGACGTCATATATGCGATGGTTGACGTCATATATGGGATGGTTTGGCCGCTCCCCTTACGTTCAGAGAAAAAGAGGAAGAGAGATTATTGGCTTTCCAAAAAAAAAATTACTATCATAAATACTGGACCAGGTCGGCATTGATACAGAGTATCCGTGTATGGAGAATTGCAACAACGGGTGATACTTGACCCTTTTGACTGACTGTGGTACGTTGTCCTTCGCATGGTTCCAACAGCTGTTCGTTGCTCGGGGCCCTTGTTCAACCATCAAATCATGTGATGGGACGGCATAGGACGCCCATACCAGGGCTTACCATACTTCTTTATGGTAGTAGGATCAGTGCCAAGCAATTCAAGTAAGTCTGCATCAAGAACAACTTCATTGTTGTCATGTGTTGCAGAGTCGGTCGGAGGCAACCCCACTGTCGCCTCCGTGGCGGCGGGCGGCAAAGGGGCGGCGAGAGCTGTTGACGTATTTTCAGCAGGCTCCACTAACACCTCATCGTGTGATGGTCCTCGCACAGGTTGGGCGGTATCATCGAGTAAAAGCTGTTCTAATTGCGACCCATCAGATTCTTCATCAGTATGAAGCAGAGCGTCCATAATATCAACGCCTTAGGCTTAAGTGGAATCGATACATCATCGTTCACTGCGCATAGCACCAGGCACGCGGCCACGTCCGCGGCGCTCCGGCTGGGCGTCAGCCTCGACCACATCCGCAGGGCTTGCACCATGTCGGATATCCGACCGGAAATGCTCTTATGTTTACTATCAGAATGGCATCACGTACCACTACATTAAGATAGCAAGAAATTTACTTTCAGGATGGCATCACGTACCACCACATTAAGAAAGCAAGAAATTTACTTTCAGGATGGCATCACGTACCGCCACATTAAGAAAGTAATGCGTCTGGCAAGGTAACTTTAAACTGCAGATCGAAGAACTCATCGACGTGTAGACTCATGCCACAGCAACAAGCAGCAAGCAGCAGCAGTAGCGGCAAGCAAGTAGGCAGCAACAGCAGCAACGACAGCAACAGCAGCAGCAGCAACAGTATCAAGCAAGGAGCAGTAGCGGCTACTTCTTTCGGTATGGTTTACATTATCCACATTAAGAAAAGTTGCCGGTCATGCAGTCATTAGACAGCAGTTGAGAGCGCAAACAACTCGTTTAAACGTTTTCATCAGGTCATAACAGACCACAACAAAATGGCGACAGTGCGTCGACCAAGTCAGATCATCAGACAGCATTCAAGGATGCGAATACATCACGTTAGTTTTGAGGGTGCCGTCACACGCAATATCAAAAAACGCGAGATAACGGTTATGTCTTTATTAAAAAGCACTTAAAAGCGCGAACATCCGCTACGTAACTCCTCATGTCGATGACGGCGTCAGACACCATCAAATTAAATAGGCAAGATAAGATGTCAGTCATGCCATCGTCAGATAACACTTGAGTATGTGGACATTATTATGGCATCTCACGCCGCCAAATTGCGGAAATAATACTCGAATCAAGCTTTCATTAGACAACAGCTGGTTATTAAGGCCTAAGTAGTATAGCTATAAACTAGCGATTGTTCCACAAATGTTATTTTAATGACGGCGTGGTACTTTTTTATAATTAAAGTACAAAATAATGTAATGACCTATTTATAGCACAGTCAAAGACAGACTTACCAAGTTAGTTAACTTTACGCCACTCAAGCTGTGCACGGTGCTTAGATATTTGTTGGGCTATGTTATGCCACTACTAATAGATACTCGTAAGTTAGGATAAAGTAACTTTAATTGCTTGATAGCAGAATATTTTAATGAGGGTAATCTAGAAACGTAAAAGTACTCACAGTTTTTTGCTGCGGTAAACGAACATATCGTTCATGGAAAAACACTAGATTTTGTTAATAATTAATTCAGCTACACATTTTTCAAAATGATTTCACAAAAATGTAAACTGAAAACTAATAAAACTTCACAATTAAATTAATGTAAATGGATTAAAAATGAGGTGTGGCGTTAACGACACACAAAAGGTGAATGACGATAAGATGGCGGGCTATCAGGCAAGTGAGGTGTCATAGACAATGCCCAGAAACAATTTTTTCTTTTAATCTTCCGAATACTGATCTAAAGGTGTGGTAATACGATGCTGTAAGGGTGTACTACATGGTGTTATTATTATAAGTGTCCTCGAATGCAGCATAGAAGCATAATTAGCTGTTGGAGGTTGATTAAAGGTTTACTGCCGATGACGGAAATTCACTATGATGGTTTTTGTAATGGTGCTCTTGTAAAATGAAAAAAATTTAATAATCGTCTTTTTTTACCATAACATGGTATATTAATTTTTGTAATAAAATATTTAAAAATAAGTTTCTCTAAATTTGCTTATTCATAAACTCATATATTGAATCTCAATGGATCTTACTATATTTAACACACACAAGTACACAAGTTTAAAAAAATACCTTCTTTATTCCTATTCCAATCGTTTTCATCGCCGTCCCTTCTTGTTTCCAGCATCTCAATAACTTATTAGAGAATTACTTGGAGCCACTGAAAAGGGAGACTTTTTTATCAAACGCCGAGATCAACGCTTTGTTTGGAAACATCCAGGAAATTGTAACATTCCAGCGGCAGTTCTTGCAAAACTTAGAAGAAGCGCTTGAGTCGGAGCCCAACTTCCATCACTTCGAATTTTCTAATCAATTTAAGGTGAGCGCTGTTTATTAAATACACGCCATATAATTTCTAGTATTTTTTATTGCCGTTGACAAACGAGTAGGCAGACGGCAATAAAAATTATTTCATGTTGCAATACCAGTTTACATAACAATTTTATTGTTTACAGAACATACTATTTGCAGTCGGAAATGCTTTCCTTTACTACGTTAACCATTTCAAATTATACAGCTCATTCTGCGCTAGTCACAGTAAAGCACAAAAGGTTTTACATCCAAGTAAGTTTGACGTAAGGCTTTCTAAACCACTTGGTTTAATAATACGTTGCCTTTAATAAAGCTTAGATCAAGAGTAAAGTCATTAATGAAATTTCATCATTATTTATTAAACAGATGAAGGCAATCAAGCGTTACAAGAATTCTTGGCTGCCAGGAATCCAAAACAACAACATTCTTCAACTTTGGAGTCGTACTTAATTAAACCAATCCAACGAATACTTAAGTATCCATTACTGCTCCAACAGTTACGAAATTTGACTGATGCGAACACCGAGGAACATCTACATTTAGTGGGTAAGGCGCAGTATCAAGAGCTCTCTTCTCATTTAAATGTTTCAAACAACATGCTTATTTACGAATCTGATTTAAATATTTCAGAGGCTTTGAAAGGCATGGAGAAAGTTGCTGAACACATCAATGAGATGCAACGAATACATGAAGAATATGGTGCTATATTTGATCACTTGTTTAGACAACACCAGAAGTCTTGTAAGCAACAAATAGATCTAAGTCCTGGTACGTACATTTTAGTTAAATATTAAATTGGTTTACGTGCGGCATGACTCTGACTTTAACCTTTTTGTTTTCAGGTGATTTGTTATATTACGGGGGTGTAGAATGGTTAAATATTTCAGACTTTTTAGGTAAAATTAAGAAAGGATTGGAATTGCACGCTATGTGCTTTGTATTTAAATCAGCCGTTGTCTTCCTTTGCAAAGAAAGACTGAGACAAAAGAAAAAGTTAATGGTACGTCCAAGCGCAGTTGATTGTTGAACTTCCGCAATGTTTTTCCGCCAGGTATTTTTATAAAGTTGGTTTTACAGGGTGTTTCTTCAAAGAATAATTCAAATGAGGTAGAGATAATTCGATACCAGGTTTTAATCCCTGTTACCGAGGTGCAAGTGCGGGCGTCCTCCGCGAAAGATATGGACAGCCATTTCCTATGGGAGCTCATTCACTTGCGGAGTCAACTGCAACGGCGCTCGGAAAAAGTCTACGTCCTTTCTAACAGGTAAATTTATCTGCTCTACCAGTATAACGGCTTGCCAACTTATTGTGAATAGCAATTCTTAAATGGCGTAGTAAGAATTCGTACGTTCAAGCGTTTTAATGCATAATTATTTGCCTCTTTACGAAAGTGGTAAAATTGAATCAACTTTTTAAGATTTTTAAAAATCTATTTTTAAAACTCCTACTTTTTAGAAAAATAAGCTACACAAAATTTCATCAACATATTTGTTTTCTCGATTTCAACATTTGTTTTTACTCGTAATAGAGTTATTAACTTGTACTAATCCTAAAGATGATATTCATGATGTGAATATCTAGGAACGGAACGGTAAAGGAAGTAAAATAAAATTATGGTGCACGGACTCGAATACTTTTTGTTGGATAAAACCGGCATATTTTAGTTTTTTGTTGGATAAAACCGGAATATTTTAGAATATTAAAGAAAGCCAGCGTCGGTTACAATTATAATGTACACAGTTATGACAATAAATGATTATCTTATCTTATCTTATACTCAGCCTTACTCGTAAGTTTGGTGCTTCCCGTGTCGCGTTGGATTCTATAAGTTTTTCGTTGTTTCATATCTTAGATCTCATCTAAATAAGATCAATATAAGTATTATACAAAGTATAATGATCAATGAAATATTATTAAGCATTGATTGGATACTTTGAAATTTAATTTAAAAGTTCATCATAAATTTAATCTAAGTTTTGCTGATGCTTTCAATCAGTGGGGACAAAAAAGAGGCTTTGCCCTACAAAAGGTGGAGTAGAAAATGTTTTAATTTGTATTGCTTAAGTTTAGGCTAGTCATGAAAAATGCAAGTTTTAGACCTCGAGGGGTGAGGGCGTTAGCCGCCATCTTGAATTGAAGGAGCCAAAATTGAAACTTTATGACAAAAAAGTCTATAAAAAGTATAAAGATAACAAAATTTCAATCATTTTTTCGTATTTGTATTTATTCTGTACGACGTATAGATAAAAAGTTACAAGCGGTAGAAAAAATAAATTTACAAAAAACTCCAATTTGTCCTCGCTAATATCACACTGGGAAGTGAGATGTTGCCTCTCTGCAGTCTTCGACTTGTAGAGAGAGCGGGATGAGACGTGAGTGATGAACGGGTGAAGGCTCAGATCGTAATTATCAGTGCCGGATTATGGAGCGACCACACGCTGCTCAAAATACGGTGACGCCACGTTTCTAACGCATACCGTCCTCACCGGAGCTCTACCGGCCGGCGATTCCGTACCGTCACCGTATTTTAAGCAGCGGTGTGGTCGCTCCTTTAAGCCTCCGTGGTGCTCTAAGCATTTTCGCTTGTGGGCCCCCGTATGACTTAACAATTTTGTGGAGTCAGTTGATCTGTGATTATGGTGCCACTCTATAGTACCCCCTGACCAATGATACAGGATTCAGCGTCGCAGCCGCAGTGGAGTAGATACGTGAAACGTCTAGTGCGTGCTCAACCATCTGGTTGGGATTCTTGCGCTTGGCTCAATGTAACGCGTTTCCTGTGGAAACGAACACGTTCCGCCGAGGTCAAAGTGGATCGTCGGGGGCCGGAATCTCTCTCTCTTTGTACGTTATATATCGCACGCAGTGGCGGCAAAGTAGTTCATAATTCACCGTACTGTGCGCGATTACAGCACCATTTACGCCAGCGACATAACGCACTACCGAGTAATGGCTTATTTCCTCTAAATAATGGTAATAAAGTATAGCCGGTAGGTACTATACTTGTTATAAGCGATCTTGCCATAACATATTTCGTGACATTTGTTTTTTGCTAGTGACCCTCATACTGATTAAATTTAAAGTTTAGTAGTAGGAAGGGCTTCAAATTGATATACAAATTAGATGCCAATACGGCAGCATTCCGGAGAAATAGGTTATAAATTCAACGATAACGATATAGTCGATGTTTTTGTAAATATATTTTTTTCTCCCGCTGTAACTTTTTATCTATACGACGCACAGAATAAATACAAATACAGAAAAATGTTTACATTTTGTTATCATTGTACTTCTTATAGACATGTTTGTCGTAAAGTCAACTGTTGAAGCATTATGTTAAAATAAAACAAATGTTTGCCCCTTCAATTCAAGGTGGCGGCTAACGCTCTCTCTCCTCGAGGTCTAAAACTTGCATTTTTCATGACTAGCCTATACTTGAACACAAATTAAAACGTTTTCTACTCCACCTTTTGTAGGGAAAAATACCTGCATAGGTACTGGACTATACAAGTTACGCTTCCGTTTCCCCGAATTTGTTAAATTTTCGCTTCTGCATTCTTCCGTTACCAAACTTGAACGCAATTTTACTGATATTTCTGGCACTTGATATCGAGTTATTTCAGGAATGTGTGCTTACCAAAAATCTTACTTAACACTCTAATACCGATGCGTTAGCGTTTTGTGAACTCGGATTCATTTTATAATTCTTTGGTCATTTATTATAACTTTATAATAAAATGTTGTTATTACTTTTTGTGTAGTTTATGTACAAACAATAAAACATGCCTAACATATTTTTTTTAAATGTCCGGCATTTAAGATTTTTAAACATTTTAGTGTCTGTCGTTGCTTAAATGACTACTTGTAGCTGTATATTTATTAATTTAAATTTTGCATTATGCAGCAGCTTAACACTCCATGATTTTAAATATCCAAACAAACTTATAATAACAATAACATCTCGATTCTCTTAAAAAACTGAAACCTATTCAAATTTCAACTTAGTTACAATTAGCCGTAGTTTTGCGCCTAGTTTAATTTCATTGTTTTATCCAAACAGCACGGCAGACTTCCGCAACGCGTTCCTAAAGACGATCCGGCAGATCATCCGGGAGTCGGTCCGCAACATGGCGCTGCCCGCGATGCGGCTTGCGCCCGCGCCGCCGCGCGCGCCGCACACGCTCGAGCGAGACCGCCCTAAACATCAGGTAACTAATAAGCTAATAAAACATATCTGTTTTATTCGTTATTTATGTAAATCCACATATACTTTAAACTATATATACTATATAATATATATGTCATAGACCAACTGATTAATGTGGGCATTATGAATAATGGTAAGCTACTCGTATACCGGGTCAAGTTAGTATTAATAATTAATTATGATCTAAACTTAATTGTTTATCACATTGTCTGGTTAGGTTAGGTTAGATTAGGTTAGGTTAGTATTTTTATCTACACACATATCATAAGTCCTCTATAATGCGTTCAGAATCCGTTGGCAATGACCAGCATTACAACAATCAATTTTACTATGATAATTTTCTTATCTGTAGCAGTAACATAATGTTCTTATAACGATATAAAATTTGATAAAGTTACGAGTTTCAAATTTCGAACATCTTTGAAAAACAAAACAATTTTATTTGACCTCAATTCTAATATCATTCGTAATGACATTTAATTCGAAATGAAATGTCAATTGCATACAATTTTGACAAATCTTGTATGTTACTTGATATCGAACAATATGATGATAGAGGCCGACTCTAGATTGTTTCTGAATTTAAAAAAAACTACGGCTGTCGCCATTTTTGACGTTCTAATAATTGATCAATGCCGGCTATGCCGGTCGTAACATGCGGTTCCTGAACACATCATAGAGAGCTTATAATATGTATGTAGATAAAATAGTGTATGTAACTGTACATAATTAGGCATTATGCACCAGTCTGCAAGGACTTGTTCAGTTAATTATTCTAGTTATGGCTTTTGACGAAGAGACCTCGTCGTGTTGTTCTCCTAGTCATTACATTTAGTGTAACGTATTTGACCTTACATTTGTAATGTTTTCATTTGTGCTAGTTCTAATAATTAATATTTGTTACTTTATTACCTTGTAATGTAACTTACTTTTAAGTATTATTGTATTTTATATTGGAAAAAATGACCTTCTGCTGGAGTTTCTTGCGGCGCTTCTTCTCCGCAATGATGGTCTTGTCCGAAGCGCTGGTAGATTCACTCTATATTACTGACGTGTAAAAGAGCCCGTATGTGGCCAATTTACTGAATAAATATTTGAATTTGAATTTGAATTTGACATAAACTACTATTATTAAATTGCCATCTCATATTTGATTATCACATTGCCCGGGCATTAGGAACTATGCCCACATTTATCACTTGGTATATAACATATAATAGTATATACCATATATAATATAATAATTATAATATACTATAATAATAATATTATAAATGCGAAAGTAACTCTGTCTGTCTGTCTGTACGCTTTCATGGCTTAACCCCTGAACCGATTTCAATTAAATTTGTTATGGAGATAGCCTGAGTTCCGGGAAAGGACATAGGCTACTTTTTATCCCGGAAAATTTGACAGTTCCCGAGGGAGCAGCGATAATCGACTTCTATGTGGATGGAGTCGCGGGTAAAAGCTAGTTTCTTATAAATGGTATTGTTTTCGATATTGTAAGTTAAAAAATCGTTCTTTGTATGAAAATCACCCAATAAATTGTTTTTTACTAGTTTTTTACTGTTTTGCTGGAAGAACACGCAAAATAAATATATATGTAACTGTGTACAAAATTTTCAGCTTTGTGACTTTAAGTTTTCGGTAATAAGTGGCTGTGATACCTGTGACATACAAACAGACGAATATGGTGAAAATATGAGTACAGTCACTTGTCTCATGGCATTCGAGGCATTCCACTTTATGACATGGAGAATTATGTAATGTTTAAATTCCTCAAACAAATTACATTTTCAACTGTGTAACTTTTATTATTTTAACTCACCACGATTACATCTTGTAATCTAGGGCCCGGAATTTTGGGTGCGGATTTTGAAAAGTTATAGGGAGAGAGCACCACGGTTTATCTATGTTATCGACAAATCAATAGTTTTTTTTAATTTGTTTTTATTAAATAAAACTTCAAACTTTCCGATGATACGTACCTAATCTTTTCAGCGGCCGCTGAAAAAAGTTACGAAATATCGTAAAGTTGAGTCAATATACATATAAATCAATCCAATTATTTATTAAAGTTACAACTTAATTAATATTTGTCAATTTCGTATTCAAAGTCCATGTGATTTTTAATTTCAGTATCATTATCTTCATTATAAAAGTAATAAATTACCATAATCTTATCAAGGTTTTCTGCACTTAAACTGGTTCTATAATAATTGTAAATCCATTTGTACGTCGAAAAGGAACGCTCAAGGTAATTAGGTATTTACATTGATTATAGTCTGATAATATCGATAACACCGATAAAAAGCTGTGCTCTCTCTCTACAACTCGTCAAAAGCCGCACCCAAATTCCGGGCCCTGGTAATCATATTATAAACTAATAGCTATTTTACAAAAATCAATAGGTTCAGGTTATGCAGGGATCTCAAACACTCGGCAAGACGAAAAAGCCTAAGACTTCAGGGCAGCGGTTATCTGCTGGAAACATTGAGGTAACCATGACCTTTTTTAGATGATACGCTAGAGATTGCCCAAGAGGAAATCATACTTAGCAAGTTTGAACATTTTGAGATTAAAGATTCATCATTATCTTTAAACTCGAAAATTTCATTCTCAGAGCGCTTCAACCGCTCGTCGCATTTCTAATTATTTTACCTTGTCACCCAGTTGCTGATTAAAAAAAACATAAAAACTATGAAAACAAATGCTGAACCATAGAGAATATTGGCCTGTTCTGCTTGCTGTGCTGTGTGCTGAGCTTTAAAATTATAATGAATAATTTCAGGTCGGTGACCTTTCGCGCGAGAATTCTCAGGATGCTGAAGAGCCGCCGCAAGCGCCGCTTCCGGACGAGCCTGCTTTCCGGCACCGCAGCAAGACGCTCGGCGACGCAGTTGGTACGTCCAACAAAAAATGTAAATGTGCCTTGTTTTACCCATAACTCTACTAATTTTAATAGCGCTTACCCTCTCTAATCAAACTAACGCTAGCCCTTACCCTCTCCTCAACCAGACACTCAAAGTAGCGTGAAGCGCGCGCCGCCGCCACCCCCGCCCGACACCGACAAGTCTGACCCCGGCTCCAAGTCCGAGGGCGAGGACGAGCAACCGCAGCCGCCCCCCAAGCGAGGGTTAGGCAGAACTCCCAACCATCTGACATTAAGGTACCAGCATATGTATGGGTTAGCGCCACTATCAACACATGTCATTACCTACACAATTTCGGATTGGCTGCTCTATATAACACTTTTATTATTTTGATTTCTTCCACGCGCTCTAAATTTATGTAGGTTTGCTTGTTTCTACTCATACATATGTCACTACTGACTGTGATATTTCGTGTATTGAAAGTGTGTTCACGTGATGTTGTATGTCCTTTGCAGCACGACTTCGACACTGAGCGCCGGCAGCACCGGGAGCCAGGCCAAGTTGATCCAGTCCTCGCACCAACCCACGCAGTACCAGCCTACCATGGTCAAAGAGCTAGGTAAGCAGGAGTCTCACTCCCTTAAATCCTCTCCGGAAAGAAAAAGCTCCATGAGTTCTGAAAAAAGGACTAAAGTCATTCGTTCGTGCAGTGGCAGTAGCATCAATAGGGATAAATCCCCGAATAGATCACTCGATCGCTCTTCGCCTGAACGAGATCGAGTCACCAAAGTCATTGTTTGCAAGTCGCCTAATAAATCGAGCTTGAAGCACAGTAAAACACTTCATCGATCACCTAGAGGCAGTATCGACCAGGCTAAGTCTCCTCGTGGCTCTATCGACAAGTCTCGTTCTCCGCAGCAAAGCTTCGATCGCTCTAGGTCACCACGTGGCAGTATTATGAAATCACGTGAAAGTAGCGTAGACAGGTCGAGGTCTCCTAAACCAGCTCCAAAGAAGGGAATAATGAGAACACCTCAGGCCAGTTTCGATAGATCTCCCAACAAATCGCCAAACGTGAGTCGCCGATCATCCAAATCAAGCGGAGAAAAACTCGCACGGCTAGGAACTAATTCGCTGGATCGTATGACGCATTACTCCCAACTAGCTAAAGCAGAGGATAAGGCAATCAAGATGGGTATCGTAGTTTCAAAGTCGACTGAATCTATAACGAAATCAATCGAGCACCCTACTTGTGTTCAGTGCTACCTTTCTGGGAAAAAGCAAAGCAAAACCTCCTAGCATAAGTCTAGGGGCAAGTCCCCTAAGTCGAGACGAAAGTCATTGACAGCCCATCATTCGATTCTGACTTCTTCAGACCGCAGCAGTATTGAGACTCTCGACGACGTGCCTATTCGCAATCATTGTACTAATAATCGATATTACGAAAGTAATGAGTTCGATCAAATACACGTCTAAGCAGTTGCCATAAAGAATGTGTTTGTATTTTGTTTATTTAAATTCGTACACTGCTTTAAAAATCTTAGATCTTCACCTAAAGGTCTCAAAAAACAAGTAATATTCTACGCGTTAATAGTACATAGAGACTACGACTGAACGAAATGCGACGACAACATTTCATGTACATTTGACAACATTTCATTTTTCCTACTCTTTTTTGTGTTGAAACTAAGAAAAGGAAACATTTAATCATTTCATTTATTTGAAATGAATGCCGCTTCTGTCATCTGTAGTCTGGGGTCTTGGTAATGAAATAATATGTAAATTGATTTCGATTAATGAAATGTGAAATGTTGTCAACTGTTTTTATTTAACCACTGCCTTGCCAATCGAGAATTCTGTTGTATTTTTGAGTGCTATTTATTTGACAATGAAAAACCGATCCTGATGTTAGCTTTATCCGAAACCTACTTAGATCCTCACTTTGTACCTGGTCGTATACGTTAGCTGTCAACAGTGTAATAGGTACCTGCTGTCCTATCATGATTAAAGGAATTGAGTAGTGAAGGATAAAAGGTCATTTTACCTTTTTAATATATTTTTTTATACCTGTAATTCGCAACCATTAGTTAACTACTTAGATATTTATTATTATTTAAACTAGCGGCAGGCTAAACATCTTAATTATATCAAGTCATCTTACGACTATTCTCCAACTTTCAAACTGTATTAGCATGATAGAGTTGCCAAAAATTACTTTTTTAGCCTGCTACTGGTATAGGTTTTGGAATTAACACCAAAAAAGGCAAAAACATTAAAAATACTAGCTCAAAGTACTAGAAAGATAATAAATAGCGTATCATCTATATCTGTAAGTGAAACATCAATGAATGAATATAATAATATGATTAAAAAAAATGATCAACATCTATAATTCATGATTAAAATCACGGTACATTTGCAAATCAAGGTTCGAGTAATGTTATAAATAACTTGTCAGGGATCTTCAACAATTTTAAAGTAACGTTTCACAAAATTATATTCATTTTCATAAATTAACAAATGAAAATCATTCTTGAATGTATGATACAGTTACAAAATCAGCCTTAAATTGCACCTACAACGTATTACTTTACAATCATACCTTCTGTGTCTTTTAATTTGTTGAATTGCGTTTAACAGCATAATACAATTGAACGTGTTGACCAACTTTTAAAATGTGTCGTTTCTTAAATGTTCGTAAAAACATTTAAAAGAAAATCTGTCATTTGGTTTCTTCAGTTTAATCAATCAATAATAATGTGGTTACTTGTGTAATAATAATGTGATGGTTATAATGTGCTTTTGATTTTGGTCTTGAATTACGGATATGATCTTAAGTATAATACGATTATTTCAAATTTCCCATCGACGAAACGTTTTTTAAATTGAGTTACTTACCTCCTGGACATCACTTACATGAAACTGCTAAACTCATGGTTATTTTTAAACTAAACTTCTTTTGGTATGTACACATGTACTCGTATTTCTGTGGCAATTGCACATTATTAAACGGCCGAATTCTAGGAAATGGTAAAAATCTTATTTACTTTAATGTGAAGGATGGCAATTTAATTTTGATTTTGTGAAATTATTTGCCCATCCTTTTGCATAGTCGGCTATTGGTGTTAATCTTTATAGTTACCTACGTTAGTAGTTATACCTTATTTATCGAGACAAAATAATAGCGTCCTCTCTTTTGCACTTTTGTTTTCATAATGAAAGGGACAAGAAAAAGACGCTGGGCGTAAACAATTGTACAAGAATGTTAAGACACGCTTACATGCATGCATGCGTCTTCCGGAATATTTATTACTTTCATCTTCGATATTTTTTTAATGTGCCTTTTGATATTTGTTAGGGTGGTAGAATGGACATTTATTATACACTAGCGACCCGCCCTCGCTTCGCTTCGGTTAAAGTTCCCCCTCCCATTTGCCCCCCTTAAAGTTGAAATATCCAATTTTTCTTTTCATAAGAACCTTCGTCGGACTTCAAGGAATATTTGAAAAAAAAATCCCGAATTGGCCAAGCCGTTCTCAAGTTATGGCGTGACCAAGGAAAATAGGGATTCATTTTTATATAAGTATATAGATTAAAAAAGTCCCTAAAAAGTCTAATCAAATCAAATATATTGATTTATTCAAAATTTAGTTATATGATGCCACTGGAATCCTGGGAAGAAAAGTGTCGTACATATTGTTTATCTTTTTTTTTTTACCAGACGAAAAATACCGGTTTGGCCTTTTCTTCGGTGAATTTACTATTGTAATAAATCAGTCGCTTTAACAAGCCAGGTCATAGAGTAAACGAAAAACGGTCCAGTAAATGAGCCAAATCACAGAAAAAACTGGAAATAGTCCAATTAACGAGCTAGGTCATAAATACACCTAGCAATGCACTTAAATACATTTTTAACTTCCAATATCCTTCGATAAAAACAGAATTGTCGATGGTAAAACTTGGAATAATCGAATTGTGAGTAATTAGACTAATATGATTTTAGTATAATACTACCTCCACCGAATATACGGCTGTACGCTTATTTCTGTTTTTTGGCTCTTTTAGCCAGGCCCAGCCACAGGGTCTCTTTAGCTAAGGTAAAGGAATAAGATCTTAGTTCTTTAACAACAAAAGAAATAAGCGTACGACGCGTGTCACCGCAGAGTCGGAAGGCTTTCATGTTTTACGTAAGTGTAGTAGTGAAATAAGTAGTTAGACGAGGTAATTTACACCCAATATTAAGAGTAATATTCAATTATAAACTTAAATTCTAGATAATCCAAGTGCTAAGTGTTACATGATAATGGCTGTGGAATCGTACTGATGTTAACCCTTAGTCACTCTCGTCATAGTGTCTTTCTCTCTCCCCTTAATTTAATTTAAATATTAAATTCCGATAGGTTAATATTATTATGTAGATGGCCTAAGTATAGTTTAAACCATTAAGTCTTCCATTTCAAAGTATGTGTGTTTAATGAGACTTGTTTTATTTTGTGAGATTTTCCTCTGCGCCCGCTCAATTTCCTAATAATGTTTAAGAAGGCATCATCAGTGTTATATAGCTTTACCAAATATGTACATGTGTATGTGAGTACCTACTCGTACCCTCAGTGTATCTGTTAACTGTCGTTAGTACTGCATGTTGTGCCAAGGAACAATTATTTACCTAGTAGTTATCAAAGGCACGAAAAGCACCATATTGATCATAATCGTAATTATATATTAATAACCGTAAAAAAAATAACTTTTTAATTTTTAATAATTAAAACTATGATGACCCAATTATTTAATGAACCCGAGTCTAAATAAGTTGTGATTCATTTACATCACAGTTGTATACAGTAAAAAGATGAAGATAAAAGAAGAGTAAGTAGACCGCACGGGCACTTTTACACGTCAAAATCTACCAGCACTTCCCAAGACCACTGCTGAGAAGAAGCGCCGCAGGAAACTCAATAGTTAGTCATTTTTTTTAATAAAACCTACAGTAAATAATCAATGCCAAAAATAATGCAACCCTAGTAAACTGTCATCTCATAAAGTCATGCTAAGGTTTACATACATGGACTCTTTACAAGGGACCATTTAACTCCCCTTTCTGTTTTACGGGTATTTTTGTAACACTGTATATTTACATATATATTAGGTCCTTACATATTAAATTGGCGTTTTGTCGTACTGGCCACTTTGATTCCAAATATCTGGCGTTTGGCTAGGAATTCCAAATTCAAATTTATTTCAAATTCAATTTATGTGATCAAAGTGATTCAATTGTTTCCGCGTCATTTGTTTTTTCTTTGATATCGTTCTGTTCACAACATGGAAAGCTTAAAATATCGCGTTATTTACGAATATGAGCTTCACCGTGGCACTAACGCTGCAGAAACCGCTAAGGATTAACGATGTGTATGGGGCAGCTACTGCAAAAGAAAACACGGTACGTTTTTGGTTCCAACGAACCCCTGCTATGGACCGGTATTTTTTGTTTTCTTTTTGTTCTTTTTTGAGTAAATCTTTAGTTTTTGTTTTAATATTTTTTTATATATAGAAATCGATGAATATTCGGGTTCGACCCGAGCGACGACGTTATTTTAACGGGTCCATATTGAGTTGCATACAGTTTTATGGCATACTAATGATAGGCATAACAGTTTGAGTCATAACAATCACTTCGCATAACTGGCAAGAGGCATAAATTAGTTCGCATATTATTTTTAATCATAATGTTTGAGAGCATAAATAACAATTGTCATACATTTATTGCGCATAAAAGTTTTAAGCATAATTATCAATCGCCATAATAGTTTTGCGCATAACGTTTTCACGTCATATAAGACAAACATTTTTAATCCTTCGTATGAATAAAGTATTACAAACACCACTACACCGCCGACACTCGAAGACTGTCTGTATTGCGATGGGCTTCGAACATCATATTTTTAACAATATCGACTGCAGTACAACCAATACTGTTTTGTGTTACAACCAGATGATGTACGTCAAAGTAGACGGAGCTCCTATTCCGCGTAGTTAAGGCGCTTCTTGTTGTTCTTCTCGCCTTGACACAACTCTAACCTAACCTAACCAAACCTATCAAAACATAATGAATTATGATTAAAAAAATATGATATAATCCAAATTATGACAATGAAAGTGTTATGCGCAGGATCATTTATGACAAAAGACTTTTATGAGCAACAACTAGGCTCTTAATGGGTCCTGTGGTGGGAGTGTTGGCTGCTGCACGTGTCGATCGCTTCTGCTGAGCCGGTCGCCATCTTGGGCTTCTCTTTGGAGAAGTGAAGCGTGGCGGTGTTGTGCGCGGCGGAATGGTTGGTGCGTGAGGCGATTGACACTTTCACCACAGTTCTCCAAATTACCGAACAATACCAATTTTATAAATATATTTTAACCGTACATTGACATTGGCAAAATTGTCTACATAAGTGGACAGAGGCCATTTTTTTTTAAAGAGTAGAAGAAGAGCAACAACTATATGCGTAAAGTGTTATTCCAATCGAAATTATGCCAATAGTACGTATGCGACTAGAGGGAAACCCTATTTTAAGTTCCTGAAACTTAAAATAAAATGAACAGTAATTTTATACTAGATTTCGAAATCCATGCAATGCATTCTACTTATGCTGACAATAATCTTTACAAGTCTTTTCTTTATCAAGACTTAACCACGAAGTAAGGGCCTGCGCAAACCGGCGGAGCGCAGCGCAGATCACTTTAAATTTATCAATGTATATTCTTTTCTATTTTAATTACAATAAGGTATAAATTTAGAGCCGCAGCCGCAGAGTGGAAATCCCCCGTGATGCTCAGAGGTCGGTCTCAGAGCATTCAAATTTATACCTTATTGTAATTAAAATAGGGAAGAATATACATTGATAAATTTAAAGTGATCTGCGCTGCGCTCCGCCGGTTTGCGCAGGCCCTAATATAACCCTTCTGACTTCAATTAGACCTGAGAACATATTGCAGTACTAACAGCGGCTAGTCAATATAATCTACCTTATGTCCATCTATGATATATGTACAACTAAAATCATAATACATAATTAACAATATAATATATAGGTAATGAAATTGTAGCCGGGATAACTATATACTTAATAAACTAATCAGAAGTATCGCTTATAGTACTTGTGTCATTTAGACATTTACGTAAATATACATATAGGCAAAACCACAGTTATTAATCACCTAGCGCTTCACTTAGCTTCTACCGACACAGTCGATACGCACTTATATAATTATATTCAATACGAGTCTTGATGTGGATATCCAGTGTTAGATCATTATTAGGCAATGCCTCTCCGTTGGCTGCACTCTAGATTTTAGTGGGTATTTATCACAGTAGGTATTTTAGTCTACTGTGTGTGAAAAAAGTAGTAGTACTATTTAAGTCGTAAAACCTAACCGTGTATTATTTGAATGTTCGATGATAATGTTGACCGGCGTAGAACTCGTCAACTACTAGCACACGCTCACACTCCGAACTTCAGTTGAAGCGCAACCCCACGAACCGGCAGTCTGTTTAGCTCGATGTTCGTACGCTTTCTAACAGGGCGTGACACCTACGACAACATTCATCAAACATTCAACTCTTTTGCCGCCGCGATGTCCTGGTGATCGGAGCAAAATTTATAAATCTAAATTTTAAAAATTTCGTCGCTTGTAAAAGAGGAAGTGAAATTTAAAGAGTTTGGTGTTTGGTTGTTGTAGGATCGCCCGTGTGGAAACCGCGCGACATGTTGAGCGAGGCGAGCGCGGGGGCCGGGGGGAGCGGAGCGGGCGGCGGGGGCGGGGGCACGCCCCCCGCGCCCACCACCCTGCCCCGCTCGCAGCGCCCCGCGCCGCGCGCGCACCACCTCTCCGCGAGCCGCAAGTCGCTCGCGCCGGACCACCGACACTAGGCTAGCAGACCTGCCCCACTCAGTTCCCTAGTCCCTACACGTGACTTATCTCCGAGCGTTAGGTACCCCAGGCACCTTTGATAAATAAAGTCGAGGTTCCAAGCAGGTTCCGCTCATCCCGCTTCTTGTGGACTCAAAACATGTGGATTATACGCACTGCTGGGCTAACTATCAATCAGCACTTCTTATTTTCTCAAAAACTAGTCATGTTAATTTTTAACAAAACCCAATTCTACCTTAAGCACAGCATTTTAATTACTTTTGTATTCGACCTAATTCGGCACAAACTTAAATATTTTCCTATTTCATAGCACATTTCTTACGTTGTTTTAGCATAAAATATCAAAAATAACTCATTTACTATGCACATTTTGATCCAAAAATGTAAAGGGGTAATTGAAAAGCCTCAAGCACTTCACATTTATAATGAAAAATTAAAAGGCTCAAACAATTAAAGTTACGTATTAAGCCATACCTACTTATTGTTGTCTACAATTTAATACAAAATATGTCCTTGTTTATCTCAACGTTGCAAACAACGTGCAACGTCGTAATACTCTTTAGTTTTCCTTCAATGATAGCTCAAAACATGTTGTGTTCCTACATCATTTTTCAGTACAATAAGACTGGATGCGAAGCCACGCTGTGCGCATTATATGAATATAATTTATGTCAAGTACCCTAACTATTACGTAAGTTACTTTTAAACTTGGAAGTAAAACTCAGCTGTGCCACAATGCAATGTCTTCTAAGTATTTCCTAGTAAATTGCACTTCTTATCGTACTTAGAAATTACCAACAGCCGCGAATAAAAAATACGTAGGTACCGTTAAATTGATAGAATCTAAGTTTCATTTGGACCCGGGGTTATCACGATTTTACTATGCGATTACATTTGAGTACAGGGAAGAAAAAGCAGCAAATGATCGCTAAATGTGTCCCTTTCACTCACCTTTGACTGAGTCGCCTTGGTATGTCGGGACACCCCTTGCCATGGTTATCGTGCATGTTAAGGGCGCTACTGTTTTGCTCATCGACCGGATGGATGGTATGCTGTGAGTGAACAAACAACAATTACCATGAACCACCCTTTTACCACCAATCTTTCGTGGCTCACTCGCACGAAAAAAAAACAGCCGCGCCTTTGAATAAATAGGTCTTATATAAAATAAATGACAATATCAATAGAATTTCAGGCAAATACTGAAATTTCATTGCAGTTTTTGTTCCACTAATAGATTAAATGACCTTGTATTATATTACATATATTTTAAACCATTAAACTGAATGAGATATCCAATAAAGACTCTAGCGCCATTATATTTACCTAGTATTTTAAACACTAATTTTGTTACTTTTGTTGTGTATAGTAGACGTAAAAGAGTGTTCGAGTGCATCTTACTGTGCGGACTTCTGTGCCAAATTAGGTACTCACTCTACCTGTGCTTTATATTATTCACAGACAAGAAAACTTAAATACTTAATACTTGTATCGTAAGAGTAGTTAGCTGTAATGTACTTGCGTTTCATTTGGTCGCATATGCAATGCAAAACACACTACCCTATAGTTCAAAATGCACACACCCTAAATGGAAAGTACACTAGGTAGTTTTGATAATAATTTCTCTTCGTGATCAAATTCGAAAGTTCTATCATAGGCTAGGCGAATGTAACATCTTTCCTATACACGTTTGACTTGTTTTGTTTACTAACAAAACAAAGGATAACTGGGTTTTTTGTTTGTGTAGTAGGTATATCTATGTATGTGGTTACGGATTAGTTGTAAACTGAATCGGTCAAGCCAAGTATTTAATCCGTCAGCTTAAAATTTTTAATAGGCGATGCTAGTGCAAAAGGCGCTGGGGATAGAATCGATCTGCGTGTGCTCGGAATGAAATTGACCTTTTTAAACAGCGAGTGACGAGTTCACTTTGTAATTCAATAAATTATTATCAACTATCCAGCTGTATTTGAATCAGCTAAAATGTACTGTTTCATTTTGAATGCAAAAAGAACATAATTATTATGTACATTAAAGATAAATTATTCATTCCTTTCTGCTTTCTCCCTCGAGGACACTAAAGAAAATATTTTTTCACCGTAGGTACAGTCTATGTATATCTATTGTCAAGTCCGAATGATATTTTTTTAAAAGATGAAATTCAAGTTTCCATTTATACCGCCGTTATTAGACATCTAGAAACCAAATCATAGAAATCATAGAAACATTCTCGCCGGAGATCGCCAGTCCTTTTTAACACACTGAATATTTTAACCTACTTCTAATTATCAGATTGACTTTGCATAAGTACTTATGTACCTAATTCTGATGACAGTAGAATAATATGATACCATCGAGCCGGTATGATGGAGACGGAACGGAAGGTGGCTATGGCACCTCAACGGCTAATAGTAGGTAGATCCGTCGAGTTTGGGCTCGATATACTTGACTTATTATAATGAATTCATAATCAATATTAGAAGTACAGTTGGCAACATAAGTGTGTTAATAAAAATGGAATTTTTAAGTTAGGTTATTATATTATTTATGAAAAAAAATATAAAAATCGGCCCAGATTTAGAGGATGAAAATAGGAGAATACGAGGCTTTAATTACGTTTATTTAACAATTTTATTATCAGTCCGAGCTTAAGTTGTTACTCAACTAGAATATTATGATAGATATGGGGGCCAGGGCGACGACAATAGATTTCTTAAAACCCTCTTCTTTAAATGTCTTGCTCTCGCGTTTCCTTTTAAGGGAACCGCCCGATATGAGAAGACTCGAGAAAAAAACGCTGTTACTAAGGGTGGCTAGCAAGGGTATGTCTGCGACTAGCGTATCATATCACCGGCGAACCTGACCAGTTCAGGTTACAACTTGTCTTCCTCATGGCAATGATACCTAAGTTAAACATATTTTAACGTTACCTCAAACATAATATTATTGTATATTTAAAATATTTATCAATAATTACTATGTAGATTGTGCAATTAATTATTTATTATTATGACCACAAATCATACTGAGTATAATATATTTTTAATTTATGTGCCGTAAAATGATTGTTTTGTGATTTATTAAAATAAAACCTGTTTATTAATATACATATGTTAAAATATTCGAATTTAATAATTACGAACTTATACAATCAATTTATAGATATTATTATACTAAGAAAATATAATTAATAAAATGAATAAACAAATATGAGTGAAAATTAAGAATGAACTCATTAATTGCGATTGTTTTTCATACTTCAATGACATTTGAAAGTAACGTAGGGAAAACGAGTGAATATTTAGAAAGACTTATTGAAGTAAAGTACGACGACGGTAACTGATGTTATAATAAGTATTGAACTTTTATAAGTTTGCGTTGTATAGTTTTGACACGAATTTGTTTGTGAATGGTTTCCTCGGTGTACCATAGTGAGTTCATTAATATAATAATATGTATTTGACGAGATTTTTTTCCACTTCTGTGTAACAATATAAATTGACAAACTACTCCACTGATGGTGCATATTAGCTGCCCGTGAAAGTACTGACATTTAATTAACACGTAGTTTTACCGAGTTTTTTTTACTATTTGCGTTTATAAACCTTATTTTGATGCTTCCTTATGCAATCGATGTCGGCGCGTTTGTGCGTCATGTCTGTTTTTCTTGGATACCTAAAAATTAAAAGTGCCTTCACATGTTTTGGGAAAGTAAAGCGCACGCACCCTTCCTGAAATGTGAACACTGCACTCGTGGATGCAGTTTGTCAACTCTGCTGGCGAGTTCTCGCCACTTCTAGGTACTCTATTTTGTAATTGATGTATGTATTTCGATTGTTTCTCCTGTTGGTTAAGTTAAATTTTGTGACAAATATGAAAATTACTTTTTATTGCTTATGAATAAATATGAAATACAATTTATTGCAGTTTTATTGTTTTTGGTTTAAGATGAGATGGTAATAAATATTGTTACAAAACATTTTTAAAACCATCAACCCTTTAATTATGTATTAGATAATCCATAGTACGCTAGTAATAGATAGTACGCTACTTACTACGACTACTACTATTCGTTAAAGTTTGGGCTGATGTATTGAAATAAAAGAAGTTTTGTAAAGATTTTAGTAAAGTTATAAAAGGCCTTTGATTTCTAGGGACATAAGTTGGAAATATAAATGAAATTCTACTGCATAAGGTAGGTACAATATGTTTATTAAATCGTAAATCCACTTTGATAAACCAAACATATCAGTGTCAATTTAAAACCTTACAATTTACTAATAAATCTGTTTCTCTAGAATGATATGAGTGAAACATTTAAAATATAATAGGTATTTACAAGGTACGTCATATCTATATCTAGATTACAAAAATCTTTTTTAAACAATCAGCATTAAATAGAAAACAACTTTACCCGATGTGTAACAAACCAATAAATTGTTTGTCTTAAATGCAAAAGACTACTGAAATTTCAGCCAGGCTACTTTCTGTAGTACTTACTCGTAGGTACCTAATAATGAGATTGCCGTATACGTTTCCTAAACAAAGACTCTAGTAGATATTCCAAACAAGGGCGGGTATTTATCCTCACATCTTAAACAGTACTAAGTTTTTAATTTCATTGTATGGTACCTTACCTAATGCTGAATGTTTTTATCTGTGATAGCATGATTTTGTTGGCCTAATATTAACAAATATTAATAAAACAAAAACAATCGCACTGAATTTCCGGTTAACCCTCGGTGAGCCCATTGAGAGCTCGTCTGACTTCCAGCTTAACCAGTTAACTATAGTACCTACTCGTACATAATATAAACCAACATATATATCAAATACGTAAATCCCACGTAAGTAATTAAATTTCTAAATAAATATTTGAGAACCTTGTCCCAACAATAATCAACAAGAATGTCCTTCCAGGTGACCTTTAATTTTGTAAAATAAAAGAATTACATTAGATTTTACAAGAAATAATATTGATATTTGTAATGCCAAAATAAAAATAAATGTAGATATATAAATGTTTAACGTAGGTACCACTTGAATCCGAATCATTCACTTCTGGATCAAAATATTGAGACACACCTAAGATTGACGCATATATCATATTAAACATTTATTTATTTATTTGTTCTTAGTTTGAGGTAAAAAGGTAAATCACATTAACTTGAATCATGATTTCATTTTTTTATAAACGTCGACGCAATTTTGAGCGACGAGCTTCCGGCGTTCGGATAAATATTCTGAGATTTGCCAAGTCTGATTACTGTTAAATTAAATTGTTAGGGTAGCTCATTTTAGAGCGACCCTTTAAAACTTAATTTAAAAGTAATCAGAGTATCAGGAGGTTTTTAAATTTGTAATGAAAATCCAAATATTTTTTGACTTCGAGCATAAAAGTCCAAAACACCTGTAAATTTTATTTTGTGATTTTATTTGAGCGTCACATTATCCAAACTCTCTTAAAAAATAATTATATCACAAACGATAATTGTAATGTTCGTGATGTTTTATTGATAATCTAGCGACTGCATGAAGCTCCATCAATGTATATTCAGTTGGAGACTCGCATATTTCAATTTAAATATATTAATATTTCCTGTTGCCAACGACGGACCTTCAGCCATCAATACCGGTTTGTTTTCTATAATAAAGGTACGTTTATCTATTAGAATACTATTTGAAGACATCACAAAACTAACTCTGATGGTAGACGAATTTTGGAATAATCGATCAGGAAGCTCTATTGTGGAAAACCTAATTTGACCTGGAATGATCTTCCTTATAAGTACTTAAACTAATAACAATAGGACTATCTAAGGAAATGCATATTGTATACACACATCATGTGGCACAGGCTACGTTAAGAATAATAAAACTTTATATTAACCAGCTCAAAATGAAATAAGCCCGTTAACACCAGATGCAAAAACATCAAGAGCAAAAAACAAACGAAATAATATCATATAAAATGGAGAGCCCTGTAGTTATTTAAGATTGGCATTTTAAGATTGAATACATTTCTATCTTGACACACTTCATGTGATCGTGACACAAACAATAAGACGGGTTGCATTTCTAGTGGTTAATAACTTTCAAGAATTGGTAGAACAAATAGGTACCTGAACTTTCCTGCTGTATTAAATGTTTACCTACTCAACAGATTCAGAAAACAAGTTTGAAACGAAAAATATAATAGTTTAAAGTATGTAAACATAGATACATACTATTAAAAGGATAATCCTTATTAGACTACGGAGCTCCTGTACTATTTATATTACAATTGTCTGTGGTGATACATCTAGAGGGCAACACCGACTGATCGCGGCCGGTCAGTTCATCGTATTTGGACACAGACTATCAGTTTCTCGTACGGTTTCATACATTTTCGTCGTACATTTTTCCCGGCAGAGCGCCAGACAGACTTGGGACTGCCGACGGACTGTTAGTCTGTATTGCCCTTAATCAAATAAACACTCCTACGTAACAACCTTAAATAACTGAAACAATATCCACGTTAGATTTAACTTTGGGAAGCTTGATTAAATGCGATTTTCACTAACTATATAGATGATAGATACTTCGCTTTCATGCAATTTGGATACAATTAAATAGGTAGGTACTTACATTTATTTAGAATAAGAGTGTTGAAAAGTACAAATTAAAATTAGTAAAGATATTATACTAAATATTCTTAAACACTCGAAAGTAAGATTAGGTACATATTTACCTAATGAAATAACTTCAACATAAAATTGTTTTCGTAAATATTTTTATATAGTGCACACCATCGTTATTGAATTTTTAGTACATATGTAGTTATTAATTATATGTATAATTATTAAATAACTTTTATTAAATTCATTACAATATATTATCTACTATTTAATGAAATATCTACTCGGTTTCAAGGAAGTTTTATTATGCTATTATATTATGGTGTTTCATCAAATTATGCTAGAATAAAATTCATCCATCCTAATTTCATATCATATTTAAATAGGTAAGGCACTCCATTAATTTTGCTGTTTTTTTTTTCGAAAGAGATCAAAAATACTGGTACTCAAAGGGTTTTAGATTAAGAAGACCGCTGGAAGTGTTGTCGGTCGCCGGGTCGCACGCGACGCAGTGCTTCGGGATCCGATAACCACGATCTATACTAATTAAATACTCAGGACAATACATCCAATTCGGACAATAGTGCATGATCAAAATCGCCGAATCTCGATTCGTTGTGAACATTTCATAAAAAAACAACTTAGGTATACGGAATAAAACATTGGAACTGTTTAAAACGTGTTAACGTGCTAACATTCTAGCGCTAACAATAACGCATGACTGGTGGCACGTAATTCAATTCAAATTAACATTTTGAAGAGCCATACGTAACGTATTCAACGACTTAATCATAATACTGTCACATACACACTATGTTTAAAACTTCTACAAATAATACAATGATTTTTCTAATAATTATACATATTTAGGTATACTAAATAAATAATCCATTAATCACGAATTAAGAAACAACACAACAAAAACAATTTTATCACAGACACTTAAAAATAATTAGAAGTATACAACTCCTTTATTTTCTCAAGTATGTTAAAAATACAATAAAGTTTAACTTTCCAGACACTTTATTACACGTACCTAAATGTCTGTGAGTGGAGATTCGGTCGAGGGTGATACTAAACGAAATTAGTAATCACTACAGAAAATTTACATGAACGTTGTTGGACCCCTAATCGTTTAATTAAAAAGCCATTTTATTCATAAGTGTGTAATCTCTTCAAAATTTTTATCAAATTTAACTACCTAAATAAACCTACGTACATACATGACTTTTTTATATTTTTCCTGAATAATTTTGAATGTTTACATAGTTTCGCGCGGCGTCTTAAAAGCCCCCTTCTACAGGTTTCCCAAGAACAAATATTTGTAACATCATACAATATTAAGTTTGTACAAGGTTTCATAATATTTAATGTGTGATCACATTTTTTTATCGTCTTGTGTTTCGTTTAGTCTTAGAACCTGTTTCCTTGCTAGTGATTATTTCTCTACCCTAGCTGGTAATATTTGGCTAATTTTGCGGTAGAACAACGTTGCTGAGTTGATCGTGTGTGCATCAATCGTGCATCCGACAGGGTCGTGTATATTTGTCTAAACGTTGGTCCCAATAATTGCTATTGTAATGACGAATCCACGACGCGGCAGACGGGCGCGGGGTGAGCGCGGGGCGGGCGCGGGGCGGACGCCGCGCGACGGCGGCCGGGCTCTCCGAATAAAGGCACATTTAGTCATGATTTAATTTGTTCTACTATGCATTGCGGTACGTTACATTCCTACATCCATTTATCAGTAAATTACTTTGTTTTTCTCATTAAGGTGAGTCTAAAACTAGTCAAAGGGAATAATAACATTATTCTACTTTATGTAAAATTAAACGACACACCACTATTTTACCGGCCGATTCAATTATTCGTACACGTTTGTAAATTTGGTATCACATCCTAAAAGTTCTAAGATATCGAACTCCATCGCTAATCATTTGGCAACAAGGTGGTGGAACTAAACATTGTCTAATTAACTAGTTGGCGTATTCGCCTGGAATTAGCACTAGCACGGGGACACGTCTCAGAAGTTGTCCTCGCATTTAATCTCGCGCGCCGCGGGTTGCGTCGACCACTGCGGCTCGGGGGGGTCCCATTCCGGGAACGATTCGTAGCCGAAGGAGTCGACGTCCTCGAGGGCTACCTCCGTGCGGCTGAAGGCTTCTGCAAACTTTCCAATTTCGGTTGAACCGAAGGCTTGTTGGAAAGCTGGTAGAGGGACTACTGGAGGGCGCACTTCCTGCGGGGGTGACGGTCGGGGCTCCGCGGTGAGCCGGTCGCGCGCGCGGGCCTGCTCGGCGGGGCCGGCGGCGCGCGACGTCGCGGAAGGACTCTGCTTCGGCCCGTTCTGCCCGCTGTAATGCGACTCCTCGTAGCCGGTGTAGGGTGTTGACCTGCCCTCGGGTGCGCACATTTGATTCTGAGGGTGCGGGTGGGGTCCCTGAAATGTGAAATATTTTATCTATGTATGCATGAATAACATTTTACATAATATTAAGCCTCTGTGCTAGTTATTTTAGATCAGATGTTTTACTGAACATACTACCACACAACAGTGCGGTTAGCGGGTAAGATGGTAGTTGCCACATATATATGACAAGTATTTATAACTTGGTGGTGATAGCAATCCAGAGGCCTGCAACATACCTTCATAGAACGGCAGTCGGGCGGGTAGCGCGGGTGGTCGCGCGCGCAGGCCCCACGCGGTGCCCACGCGCCGCTGGGCCCGCTCCAGCCTCCGCCTCCCATCACTCCCATCTGTAATGTACCGTATAATCATCATCACCATCACCATCAAACTTTATTATCATCATGTAAACCTGCTGGATATAGCTATGCCAACCCCCAAGATCTCCAACATGGTCTCTCCTGAGCTATATATATCCTCGTACATAATCATAATACCCAATAATAATAATGCGTCAGCATTATAAGCTCATCCACCTCATCGCTCAAGTGAGCGTTCCCTGGAATGCTTGACATATTATTTGTATTTCGCATGTAAATGTACACCTTATTGCAGTTAAACGTCCTATTAAAATACGAGTCAAACGAGTCTTAACTCGACCGGTTCACATTGAGGAGGTCCTATTGCACTCACTTTACATTCTGCATGTACCTAACAACTAATTGACACTTTCACCTAAGTAGTTGGTTTTGCACGTATCCAAACGTCTTCCATCTGGTATAAATAAGCTCGATGGTACCATTTTATTGTATTGACATAGAAATCGCACAACAATGCCAAATTTCTAGTCAATAGACTTCCTAGATTTGTTTATACTTACATGTTACAAGCGACACTAAGATAAGATCTTTATATACTTAATAGTAATTTTAATAACAATACTGTACTGACATTTGAGATTTATTAGTTATGTTATTGTGTGTGTATGTGAACCTGTAATGTTACGTGTTCTTTGTTGTAAGTAAATAAATAAATAAGTGTGTTAAACGACGAATTCTCGGTGTTATGTTACCAATGTATGAGGTACATAAAATAGTTAATATGGAATCGACGCTCACGGTTGTGATATCTGGTCGCTAATGCCTATGTTCAAATAAAGAAAAAATTATAATAAGATGCATAATTTACCTGATAGTGTGGCCACACTTGTGGCTCACAATACGTAGAGCCGCGATTGTTCATCCCACATTCTAACGGAGGCTGAAAATAAGAGAATACTTTTAATTGAACAAATTTGAGAATATGAAATCCTTCAAAACTAACTTCTAAAGGAGTATTTATACGTATGTATGTATACATATATTTCTTCGTTTCCTCATAAGTAGATGTATTTCAACAAGCGAGATGTCAATATATAACATTCATCTTAGCGTCGCGAGTGTCTATGAGTAAATAGTACCTGCTTAAATTAAAAGTAAATGGAGAAAATGGCGGAATTAAACATTATTTACAAGGTAACTAACATAAATGATTTTATCAAAACAAACAGTCGGATGTTTAAAGCTTTCTTTCTGTTAGACTTGTTTAATAGGACTGCCAGAATTTTAGGTCACACTTATGTACTATTGCGATTTCCATGGCAGTGCTAACCGTCGATAGCCATATTCGCACAGACAGGATGTGTTGCTCCGTGCGTTCGACGGCGCGAGCCGAGTGCTCGGTATCGATTCGAAGGGCCAAGCGCGCCCTGCGATACCGGCTAAGGTCTCCGATCGTTCGTGTACAGAAACGTAAATAAAATTAATGTTTTGTAGTATTTTGTTAAAGCTTATATTAAACCTATAAAACAACAAAAACACGTATTATTCGTATTCACAAATCATTCACAAAAAATACGTTTTAATCACCAAACGATTAAAGAGTACCAAGCCGAAAACATTGATTAAATTTAGACTATATTATAAATGTTGATGCCTCTTTAGTTTAATTATTACAAACAAATAAATATAAAGGACTCAAAAGCAGATACTGTAAACAAAACAGAGTAACAACAAACACATTTTCAACAATATCTAAGATTTGCACAATATTTATACGTCATTTTTTAAGAATTTTAGACGTTTTACACACGAGGCAACCAACTAAAACTGATATTGTTCACTTACTTACTTTAAAACAAGTTAAACTACGGAAAACTTACGCAAAATATAAAGATTTGGCTAGTTTGCCTACTAAATTTTGAATTAGTCACATCGATACAAATAAGTTTATGTACAAACATAAAATTGTTTGTATATTTTATAATCCAGCGATATTACGAGTAGGTAGTTCTAAAAGTTTGTGTTATAAATAAATAAGATCCGCTTCATTGATAAAAGTATAACGTACTTCGATCAATGGAAAATAGTGAGTAGGTACATGTATGATTATGGAGTATCTTTCATTTATATAATAAATATCTGATGATCATGTGATAGTTACAGTATTTTTATATAAATAAAAATAAAATAGTGTTCGATGGTAACTTGAGAACACAGACAGACACTGAGAGATCTGCCGGGTCAGCTAGTTAGTAATAAAATGGACAGGACGTCTGCTGGGTCAGCTAGTTAGTAATAAAATGGTCAGGACGTCTGCGGGATCAGCTAGTTAGTAATAAAATGGACAGGACGTCTGCGGGATCAGCTAGTTAGTAATAAAATGGTCAGGACGTCTGCGGGATCAGCTAGTTAGTAATAAAATGGTCAGGACGTCTGCGGGATCAGCTAGTTAGTAATAAAATGGACAGGACGTCTGCGGGATCAGCAAGTTAGTAATAAAATGGACAGGACGTCTGCGGGATCAGCTAGTTAGTAATAAAATGGACAGGACGTCTGCGGGATCAGCTAGTTAGTAATAAAATGGACAGGACGTCTGCGGGATCAGCTAGTTAGTAATAAAATGGTCAGGACGTCTGCGGGATCAGCTAGTTAGTAATAAAATGGACAGGACGTCTGCGGGATCAGCTAGTTAGTAATAAAATGGACAGGACGTCTGCGGGATCAGCTAGTTAGTAATAAAATGGTCAGGACGTCTGCGGGATCAGCTAGTTAGTAATAAAATGGACAGGACGTCTGCGGGATCAGCTAGTTAGTAATAAAATGGACAGGACGTCTGCGGGATCAGCTAGTTAGTAATAAAATGGTCAGGACGTCTGCGGGATCAGCTAGTTAGTAATAAAATGGACAGGACGTCTGCGGGATCAGCTAGTTAGTAATAAAATGGACAGGACGTCTGCGGGATCAGCTAGTTAGTAATAAAATGGACAGGACGTCTGCGGGATCAGCTAGTTAGTAATAAAATGGACAGGACGTCTGCGGGATCAGCTAGTTAGTAATAAAATGGACAGGACGTCTGCGGGATCAGCTAGTTAGTAATAAAATGGACAGGACGTCTGCGGGATCAGCTAGTTAGTAATAAAATGGTCAGGACGTCTGCGGGATCAGCTAGTTAGTAATAAAATGGACAGGACGTCTGCGGGATCAGCTAGTTAGTAATAAAATGGACAGGACGTCTGCGGGATCAGCTAGTTAGTAATAAAATGGACAGGACGTCTGCGGGATCAGCTAGTTAGTAATAAAATGGACAGGACGTCTGCGGGATCAGCTAGTTAGTAATAAAATGGACAGGACGTCTGCGGGATCAGCTAGTTAGTAATAAAATGGACAGGACGTCTGCGGGATCAGCTAGTTAGTAATAAAATGGTCAGGACGTCTGCGGGATCAGCTAGTTAGTAATAAAATGGACAGGACGTCTGCGGGATCAGCTAGTTAGTAATAAAATGGACAGGACGTCTGCGGGATCAGCTAGTTAGTAATAAAATGGACAGGACGTCTGCGGGATCAGCTAGTTAGTAATAAAATGGACAGGACGTCTGCGGGATCAGCTAGTTAGTAATAAAATGGACAGGACGTCTGCGGGATCAGCTAGTTAGTAATAAAATGGACAGGACGTCTGCGGGATCAGCTAGTTAGTAATAAAATGGACAGGACGTCTGCGGGATCAGCTAGTTAGTAATAAAATGGACAGGACGTCTGCGGGATCAGCTAGTTAGTAATAAAATGGACAGGACGTCTGCGGGATCAGCTAGTTAGTAATAAAATGGACAGGACGTCTGCGGGATCAGCTAGTTAGTAATAAAATGGACAGGACGTCTGCGGGATCAGCTAGTTAGTAATAAAATGGACAGGACGTCTGCGGGATCAGCTAGTTAGTAATAAAATGGACAGGACGTCTGCGGGATCAGCTAGTTAGTTATAAAACAAAACGAAACAGACAACCGTTTTAAATGATTAATCAATTAAACGATATTTAAGGAAATATGTATTGTAAATTGTTACATATCATCAAAAGCGGCACTGGCGAAACTCTAAAAAAGAGTGTCACTGAAATTGAAAAAAATGTGCAGATTTTTGATTTGATTAACCTTACCGTACCATAATGTCGACAATATGATTACAGTATAGAAGCAAGATGGGCCAAAACAAATTAAAATAGAGGCCCATTTTTGTCACCAATCATATCATACAAGTTTTCACACCCCGCGCAAACCCGACTCGCACTTGACCGTTTTCAGTTGGGTGCCGCGGAACTAGAAGAGCGCGACCGCGCGGATCGATGTCCGTCTCACAGGATGCAATGTCGTCAGGTTTATTCCCTATTTCTACGATATTTTATACTAAAAGTACACTAAACTTTCGCTTTAGACGAGTTTCTTAGTTAAGACGTAAATAATTCAGTTTTACCTACCTACAATAAAATTAGATGGATTTTAGGAACTTTGATTTGAGAAATCTTGAACAGCGTTTTATGTTTATGCATACGTCTAAACTGGAATTTTAAAAAGTAATTTAAAGTCGGCAATGTATTTTCCGAATCTGTGACCATTTAAAAAATATATAACGTTACGTATGTATTAAATGGCGACGCGGTTAGCCTAGTCGGTTGTGACCCTACCTACGAAGCTAGCGGTCCCGGGTTCGAATCCCGGTATGGACAAATATTTGTGTGACGAGCGCGAGTATTTGTCCCCAAGTCATGGATGTTTACTATATATTTCTCTATATAAATATAAGTATATATATCGTTGCCTAGTACCCATAGTACAAGTCTAGAGCTTAGTTTGGGACTAGGTCAATTTATGTGAGATTGTCCCCTGATATTCATTTATTTATAAATATTTGAATTATTATCGAGAAAAACTAGAAACTTATTTCCTTAAAAAACATACTATATAATTGGGAACATCTCTGACCACATACAAAGCGTGCGCAATGGATCTCTCACGCATCGCAGCGCCACGCAGTAGCTTATGAAATCTCAGATTTAAGTATTTTACTTCTAACAAAGAGCTATGTATAAAAAGACGCCCGGACTAAGTGGAGCTGCCGGTGGCTGGCAAGAACTGGATAAGAGCCGTGTTCGGGGCGCACAATAGGATAGGCCTATGTCCATCAGTGGAAAAGTAGTAAGCTGATGATGATGATAACGATCATTACGTCCAAAAATGGCAAAATGAATGTCACAATTTTCAATGACTTTTCAATAATTAACACCAACTTATGTTAATAATTGTAATTAAAACACTTGATGACCAGCTTCATGTAGAATTAACCTGCACTAATATTGTTTTCAGCCCTACACGTATGTTCGGGCGGAATGCGAGGAAGTTCGGACGAGAGAAAGGTCGCGACCCGACGGATCGATGTCCGTCATTCGGTGCAGTGCGGTGCAGCACAGTCTCATCCGTCACGGGTTACACTGCCCGGAACTCCATATGGAATCCAGTTTGTATGAGAATTAAGGGACATGGTACTGATTGAAATCATCAAGCTTTAGTACAGTTAATGCAGTCACGTGTTTTAATTTACACGCCACCGTGAACCTTGTTGCGGAAAGTCGATACTCATGATTTTTGTAACTTCTCGTAAAATCTAGGTTTTATAATAAAAAAATTATTTTTTTCCCATCCATTTTGCAATATTATTATTTTCTGTCCTACTACATATTCGGCGAATTTCGGACGCTTTCGGTTTCGTTTCGGTTCGAGGTTTAAATAAATGTCAAAGACAAAACCTAACGAAATATGGAGTATTTGATCTTAACAGTTTATATATAACTTCCGTAATTTAAGTAGCATACAAATATGTGATGATAAAATACTTCCATCAATTGAAATGAAGCTTGATTTTGTAATAATTACAAAATGGTGTGATAAAAACTTTCTTTTGATAATCCCCTTAGATAGATATAAAGTTTTGATGAAAATTGAGGGGTTCTACCGATATAATGTGGATCCATTATTAATCTAGGGTTTTTATACCACTTCTAAATATCGCAATGGTTTATGTGAATGTGAAGGTGCCTTACCTCTGCCTTTTAATACCAACTCAAACCATTCCTACAAGTGACAATTGTCAAATTGATCTTATCCATCCCGGAGGCGATAACGGTCTGGCACAGTCAGCAAAACATAATACGTTCAATAAGTACGCTGTAAAACTCTTAAGCAATGAAGACATAAATGTTTCACATTTTGATATCGCCATTTTTTCACTTTTACTAAAGCGTTTATTTTTGCGTAAGATTCAGATTATTAACGAAATCAAACCCTCTTTCTACTTGATCCTAAGGATATATAAATTATCCTTATTTCATAGGAATATGATTCCCATTACTCGTATTACGCGTCCCGTATCGGAGCGCCTTCGATCGCTGCAAATGTAGCGCATTTTCTTCGTTAGTCCAATTTGTCGTAGCGCTACGGTAAGTGCTACGAAGCTACGCGGTCTACGCGCCATAGACATAATCAATTGGAATCTGTTTGTTAGTGTCAAGAATTTTATTTAGCATCTTGTGGAAATAAATAATTATAAGCATGTTTTTAGCAATAATAATGATAATTTGAGAACTAAAAAGTTTCCTTTTTGTTCTAGTAAAGCGGTAAAGCATTATTTTTTGAAATGGCACTAAAACGAGTTAATGTTGATTTCTTTAGAAGTTATGAAAAAGTTATTTGACGTTTACGTTCTTTCTAATTTGTTCCACACTGGTACAATAAATCAGAGTCACCACGGTGAAAAGCACTACTTATTAGACATATGGCACCCCCAGTACAACACTGTATTAGCTATGGCGAAAAATGTCAAAATCGATTTTTCAAATTGCGAAGACATGAGATAACGGTTTTTCGTCGGTTCTGAAAAATTTAATATTTTGACTTAGTGCAGTGTTGTACTGGGGGTGCGATATTATTGTTTACCGAAAAATACGCGTCACTTTAAAACATTTTATTTAAAGGTTAATGTTAAAAATGTTGAGGGAACTATGAGAGTTACTATTCAATCCCAGGATTCTCTTAATCACAAACTGTAGATATCTTCAAGCTTAAAACATGTAAATAAATAAAACTTATATTTACTATTATTAGACAACTTATAAATACAGTTTTATACAAATACATTAGGTCACCTGTCGTTTTCTAATTCGCTAAGATACAGTGTTTTTTACTATAACCTCTCAAAATGCAGCCATCTCCCAAACATCGTAACAAAACCCCAAATGCACAGCTCCGAAGCTTACTTTCGGCGAGTTCGCGTAAAAACCTAAACTAACGTGGCGGGAGATTTGTCGGGGCTAACTATCGAGCGCGCGACCCACGTGACTTATCGATCAGGCGCCCACGACACGCGGAAAAATCAACCGCTGACAGCTTTCTACACCCCCCACCTTTAACCCCCCTTCCTTTCCCCGCCAACCCTCCACCCCCAACTCCTCATTAGCGCCTTTGTGCCGCTCACTTGTCTCGAAACATGATGCCGTAATGATACCACTCTTCACTCAATTATTTGGTCCACTCATTATTGATGGACTGCTGGTGACTTTGTTCAATTGTTTTAATCACTTCTTTACGATACGCGTTTCATTCAAAGCCTTGAAGCCTTTCTGTTGTAATTTCTGTGGTAATGGTACTAATGGTATGGTAGTAAAACTTAGAAATGAATTGTTATTTTTCAGGTTCGACGTATTAATTACTGTTCTAATTTTTAACGGAATTAAAATTGTCCGACTACGGCGAAGCAAATAGGAGGGTTATGATTTTGACCGGTATGTATGTATGTTTAATTTAAAACATCCGTGATATTAACTACTTATATTGTCATCATCATCATTTCCTGGCCCTTGTCCCAATCATTTGGGGTCGGCGCAGCACCTCTACTACTAACTACCTACATTATGATATCGCAAATTTTACAATGCCAATGCAAAATTTAAAAAACCTGGCTCTAGTTATGTACGACATAATTTTGAAAGTTTCACGTCTCTTTTTACAATGTTGTCGCGTTTTGGGGGCGAGGGAGAGCACAAATTTTTCAGAGCCAGATCATTCATGGACCGCGCGCGCACGTGTCAATGAACGGCCCGCATCCACTCGATTACCGCTCCCATTGACTTCCCAATTTTATCAAATCGTTTCGGCCCGGATTAAATCGACCAATTTATGTTGTTTTAATTTTTTTTATATTTAATGAAAGACACTGGCAGATAAGGTGCGAGTTGTAACACACTACATTTTTATCAATAATAATAACTAAGGCAAAATTATGGCTTTTGGATTGTATTGTTAACATGAAAATACCAGTCTAATGCGTGAGTATCAGACAATTTGTGCGCCATAAATACCATATAAATTACGCGACTGCTAAAGCAGCAAGCAATCAACAATTTTTTTTGCACTAGTATTTGTTATTATATTATATACTAACACTATGAATCGGGACTTAATCACGTAGGTAATAAAGTACATTTATACCTTTTCTACGTTTCGACTGTGTTACAACAGCCGTGGTCACGAGACGACTGAGGTGCTTGTTAGTATACCCGTATCTTTTACAATCACACCTATTTTGTGGAAACTTCAATCGATTCAAAAGAAAAATCCCTTAAAAAGTAGAATGGTCGCCCCTTCGGACTGACATCAATGGGTTATCCGCCGCCAAATTTTATCGCTCATTTGTCACCTTTATATGTAGATTATTCTAGTGCAAAAGTGATACGTTTAAAACTTTTGTGTGCGGAATAAAAATTAGAATCTGTTTGATGTAAAATAGTTTTTAACGATAAACATTTTACCTACAAGTTTACGTCGTTGTATTAATGTTTACTTGCACGATTCGTTTTACCTAGGCAACAAATGACCTGAACTTGACCTGGCCTGATGTAATAAACTGTGTCTCGTATAATAACTAACAATAATAATAATAACTTTATTAAATCTAATATTGGATTTACATGAGTTTGAACTGTATAATAAAATATCTTAGTTTTTACTTAAGTTAGTAAATGTTTTCGTGTGTGCGTGCGATTGATATTAAATGGAGGCTAATAAAGAGGACGCCACGACACTGACCTATATATAGTCCCTCTCTCTCTGGCGCAAGGGCCAGACAATTTAACTTTTACTTAATACGTAAGGGTTAAACAGTTGTTTTATTAAAGGTGAGGCGGTCATTTCAGTAAATTTAAATGACGCATCGTTGCAAAAACTTTAATAAATTACTTGAAAAATGAGTTAAACGGTAAATTTAAATTCTGTTTAGTGTCATTTGTTTAGTGTCAAAAGATTTCTTACTAAGTGATACAATCTCAGAAAGTGATATAACACAAGGACACGATATATTGTTTAACTATTAAACCATTCCGTGGTTATTATCCATGACATCACGCTAAGAACGCGTTTTATTATTAATATAATATCAAAAATAAGTTTTAAATAATTAGATGGCAACTGGCAACCCTTTATCTCAGTTTATTCAGGTAAACCGTAAAGCCGCGTAAAGCTGAAAAATGAGGTGAGAAAATTAGTCTAGCGGTAACCATGAAGTATTTCGTAAATGAACAAGAGTTGAGTATAACGTCAGACATTAATAACAACGTACAAACGTATTAATCTTCCCCTGTTTAAATTCCTTACATTTTCACTTTAGTTGCTTTGATATTAGCTTACTTTTCGTGTGCATTATTGAGGTGTTGTTTTGTAAGGCTCGTTATGTTAATTCAATAAAGGTATCAACGTACTTGCGTGTTTTAATGGGGACTTTAACTTAGTAATAACTATGTTTCAGTTTCTTTTTAACTTAATTAATGGAACAACATTTAAGTTCGTTTAAATATAATAAAGTTAAGATGTTTCTTAATTTGAAATACGGGTACAACGCAGCGTTTAGTAGATTGCGCCATTATGTGATTTCTGTTTTCCTGCTGTAAAATTTTTTTCGTTAACCCCTTACCATAATTAACTTAAACTAAATTAGCATCCTAAAAAAGTGGGCTCTTATGTCAAAAATATATTTCAAATAGGAATGTATTATCGTAAAAAAAATACAGTTAAAAGGTTGTGCTCGAACTATAATAGCATTCGATTTAATATTTTACTTTATGTTGTAATATAATAAATCTGTCGTCGATTTGTACTACACTGAAGACTCAACATTGCCACTCGAGTTGTGTTATGATTAGCGCTTCAATGAAATACAAATCACTTCGATTCAACGAAATTTGTAGCTAGACTAAACATTCAGTCCTGGTTCGGGATCATCTAAGAAAAGAGACAAGACAAGCCAAATATTATAGTTATACTATGCCATTTTAATGTCAAATAAAATTAAAACCGTGATTAAAATCATGTTATTTGGTGTGAGCGTTAATAATAATTTTTTTATGTTAGGTACTTTTAAGTGTCGAGGGTGGGTTAATGTAAATGCAGTGACCTCAGGCATTTTTCTTCTTAAACTTTCTTGCAAAGTTAAGCCGATATTATCACAATCTATGACCAAAACTTAATATAATTACCATTTTGTGTGGAAGTTTGGCAATCAGTCCTATATTCGATTTTACCGATATTCAATTCTGTTCGTTGGCCTATTGTTGTTTCTCTAAGTATCAAAGCAGGTTCCTATCCTACGAGTATTCTTAGGAAAAGTACAAAGAATACAAAGGTTAGAAGTAATAAGTAGTGTTACTTCCTCGATTTTGTATGTGTTAAATTAAAATTTGGTATCTGTTTTCTCGAATTTTACGCACCAAATAAACGATTTTCTTTCTTTTTATTCTTAAATATACAGGTGTCCCGCGATAAAGTGTACAAACGAGGGTGAAACTACATGTGATTGTGAAAAAAAATTGCATAGAGTTTACTATAATTATTATTGTAAACCCTATAGGTACAAAATTTAAACAAAATCCGTGATAAAATCATATGTAGTTTCATCCTTATTCGTTTGTGCATTTTATCGCGGGACACCCTGTATACTCAAAAGTAAACATGTATCACAAGGTTATGTTGTTTTATTTTGTTTGAAAGTGCATGTATATCTATATTGAGGGTTGGACTCACCGTGGGGGGGAGAGGCAGGTGAGCGGGCGGCGCGCGCACGTCTCGCCGTGCCGGTGCTCGCCGGGCGCGCGCTTCTTTCGACGCGTACGCGCCGTACTCTGCTACAAGCAAACAATATTATGTATCATCGCCGATATAGCGGCTTAAACAAGATACGTAAGGGTCTCCCACATCCACTGACGTTGTTTGGCTCGGCTAGCCGAGTCACGCCGAGCCGACCCGAACGACGTCTTTTTCGCTCTTAATGCATGGACATAAAGGTTTTTCTGATCGGCTTACGCTGATTCCACGTCGATAGATGAGAGGAGACCCTAAGAGCGTTTGCGCACTGCTTCCGATTCGAATCCGAATGCGGGAAATGTTCGTAGCACTACTGCTACGAACATGAGAAATCGGATGACGGAAATTGGATTGTGATTCGGATCTAGTGCGCAACCTCTCATACAAACAGTACTCTACCGCCACCTCGGACCGACATTTCTCGGATTCGGACGCAGTGCGCAAACGCTTTAACGTTAACGTTAGCGAACGTTTCGAAAACCGTCAGAATATATAGGATTGACGTTAGCTGACAATCTACCTGATCTTGAAAGTAGGTACACGATTATGAAGTAATAATGGAAAATTGGTTAGTTTGTTTTTAACATATATATAACACCATTTGTAATTTAAGTATTTGTACACTCAACTTTCAGTTAACAAGCAAGCAGCTTACAATTATTTTAGTGACATTTTGGCAAGTTTTATTCCACGGTCGTCTGTGTCAGTCGCAGAGACACATCATCATCATCCTCATCATGCCAGCCGAAATACGTCCATTGCTGGCCATAGGCTTTCCCCCAAAGATCTCAATCAGGATCGGTCCTGTGCTACTCGCATCCTGCTGTTTTCCGCGGTCATAATCCAATCATCTATTGAGCCAATGCAGACGCGTTCCGCTGTATAATCCTTAAGCATTCAAGGGACAATTAGGACTTATCTTGACTGAGCACACTACGAGTAAAATAAGAATACTTCAGCGGTCAACAGACCCGGAAGTTTACACATTACAGTGATTTCAATCCACGACGGGGCACCCCGCCACTCAAGTTGACGCGCGGTTGCCTTGCGTTAATGTACGCAAAATTAGGCTAGGGGCGCGCCGTTGTGGATTAACAACACTATATATTAATAAAATTGTTTTTAAACATACGATAAAGGTAAATATATAACTGGAGCTTGCATCTTTTTAAATATTTTAGAATATTTAGTAAATCATCGTTTTTATAGCCATCTTACACACTCAGAATAGCCCGAGCCTATACTCTATTTTGTTTGGATCCATCTTGGTTTTATTATCATAACTATGCTGTTGACATTATGGTAGCTCAGCTTATTTATGTATTTAAAAAAAAAAGCAAGTTGGGTAAAAACAAATGAAAATAAAGCCCCAGATATATAAAATACATTATTAAAAAGAACTCAATTGCTTATAATGTGACATTACCATGAAATAAAATTAACAACAGGTTGTAACGGAACTAGCTTCTCCTAAGCTATTTCGTCACTTCACAAAATAATTTGTAGGCGGAAAAAGTTAATAATAACTAATACTAAAAATAAATTATAATTTTAGAAGCAAATAAGTCAATACTATGAAGGGGCTTTGTAATTATTGTAATCAAACTTAATCCATTTATAATGTATGTAAGCTAAGTTAAAAAAGGGCAATATTCAGTAACAATTACTTAAAAATAAAATTAAATAAATAAAGTTTTAGAACCAGTATAAAACTTGAATCAGTATAAATGCTTAAAATTCTTGGGAAGGAATGAATAAATTATTGTTGCTAAGCGAAATTTAAATTAAAAGAAATTGAGTCCTATTTGTTAGACATTACGATATGTTTGACAATACAGTTGGAAAAAGGGACACCATCTTTACGTTAGACGCATCTATAATACGGAATAAACAAATGTCTAAATAGAAAATCAACTTTAAACTAAGGGCCATAATGTCGGAATTGGAACCGATGTAAGACTTGTAGCAGGGCCGCCATTCTTGTACGTCGGCGCCAGGTGCCCAGATGTCTAGACATCATCAGAGTTCTGCCTAGATAGAAAGTGAACTTTAAACTAAGGGACATAATGTTGGAATTTGAAGCGATGTAAGACTTGTAAGAGTTGGAATTGGGCCGCCATGTTTCTGCACCGCGCCGGGAGAGCGGACGTCTAGATAGAAAATGAACTTTAAATTTAAGGGAATAATGTCGGAATTTGAAGCGATGTAAGACTTGTAAGAGGGCCGCCATTTTTTGTACGCCGCACCGGGAGGGCGAATGGTTACTGGTAGATAGAAAATGAACTGTAAACTGAAGGTCATTATGCTGGAATTTGAAGCGATGTAAGACTTGTAAAAGTTGTCGGGGTCGAGAAGGCATAAATAGATGTGAATAAGGGTGATCTGGACTTTTGCTAACCGGTCGTCGGAGGAGTAAGTTGTAGCCGAAAACTGGGAGGAGATTTTTATTATATTGTACTTATGCATTTGTACATATTATTTAATTGGGGTAATTTAGTATATAAATATTGGCACTTTTGCTTGGCGGTCGTCAGAGGAGTAAGTTGTAGCCGAAAACTGGGAGCAGATTTTTATTATATTGTACTTATGTATTTGTACATATTATTTAACTGGGGTAATTTAGTATATAAATATTTGACTTTTGCTTGGCGGTCGTCAGAGGAGTAAGTTGTAGCCGAAAACTGGGAGCAGATTTTTATTATATTGTGCTTATGTATTTGTACATATTATTTAACTGGGGTAATTTAGTATATAAATATTTGACTTTTGCTTGGCGGTCGTCAGAGGAGTAAGTTGTAGCCGAAAACTGGGAGCAGATTTTTATTATATTGTGCTTATGTATTTGTACATATTATTTAACTGGGGTAATTTAGTATATAAATATTTGACTTTTGCTTGGCGGTCGTCGGAGGAGTAAGTTGTAGCCGAAAACTGGGAGGAGATTTTTATTATATTGTACTTATGTATTTGTACATATTATTTAAATGGGGTAATTTAGTACATAAATATTTGGCTTTTTGTTGGCGGGCTTCGGAGGAGTAAGTTGTAGCCGAAAACTGGGAGCAGATTTTTATTATATTGTACTTATGTATTTGTACATATTTTTTTTAACTGGGTTAATTTAGGATATTAATATTTGGGTTTATAACAATCGTCGGTTGGGTGAATTGTTGCTGCCACTGGGAGGTTGGAGTTAATACTTATTTCTTGGGTATTTGTGGACATCATTTAATTGGGTTAATTTAGAATTTAATTATGGGGTTTTGATGATGCATCTCGTTGAGATATAATGGATTCACAGCCTGAAATTTGGGGTATATTATTTAATTGTGTTAGTTTAAGGTTTAATATTTGTGTTCCAGGTATTTAACTTATAGTGAATGTTTTGCTTGGTGTTAATTTTGTTTTTAATTCCAGGTCTCCGCTTTGTTCGACTTACTTGGTAGTCGTTGGGCTGAGATCCAGGCAGACGTTGATAACAATTATAAAACTTCACTTACATTTTGGTTAAGGGATATTTGAATATCAGATCTTATCTTTTAACCAAGTAAGTCAAGGGTTTTCGCGTACGGCTCTGACGGCTGTTAACTCGCGTTTCGTCAGATATCACTAGCAATATTCTGTAAATTTGCTCTTCAGGTACCGTAACTGGAACCGATGCTTTGGCAGTGGGGACGGTATGCAGAATATGTATTAGTGATAGTCCCTTATTTATATATTTATATATCGACCACCTTAGGTATTTATCCGACTCGGATGCCAACTTAAGGCTTTCATTAGCCGGCGGAACAGTCTTAGGATTACACACAGGAATTCTAGTTCCGAAGTTTTTGTCATGATAGGTTTAGCTGGTCTAGCAGGGTATCTTTACACCGAGATATTCTGACACTACACATCTACACGATTAATTGTAAATGTAAGAGTTACGTGACTCTTTAGTTTGGTTCAAAACAGTAGAATTTTAGGGTTTGTTAGGTAGTTAGAAGTTTCCTCATTACACCGTGAGGAGCTTTAATACACATAATTGTGCTTTAGCTAGGCAAGAAATCGTCGAATCACGTTAAAAAACAAAATCACAATAAAAGCTAAAATATCCATATAATTAAATAAATTATAACGATTATAGTAAAATGAACTATATTTCAAATAATAAGAATTTAAATATTATGCGAATAAATTCAATAAGTTAAAAGCTAAGGCAAATATTGTGTGAAGTCAATTCATAAGATGAATGACACTTCACGACTAACTAGTCTGTGGTAGAGAGGGCGCTGAAAACGTCAAACTGATGTATTGGTAGAAAGCGTTGAGAATGATTTCGAGCCGGTTTTGGATGATTTAAAGCAGAAAAATGTTTGTTCACAAGTTAAATTAAGCTGCAGTCTTACTTCGAGAAACATAAAAGTGATATAACGTTGAGTCCAAGTCAAACCAGTGATTGAAAAGTGATCAAATAGATCAAATAGTTAATCAATAATACTCCAGCTGGGTTGATTCATAGTTAGCATTATGAAACTGGAGGATTCTAAGTATGAACCTCATAAAACCAGTCTGGGCTTATTACGGGCAGAAGTCCCGAAGCGTTACTTCCCGTAGAGTGGAAAACAAGTGCACTTCATACAAGATAGGACTAGATTGTTTTAGAATGAAAACAAATTTCCAGATAGAATCAATACCAGTTATTTTACCTTTTAAACTGAATCAATCAAGCTATGAGTTTAAATATAAAACAAATAGTGGGTAAAGAGCCCAAATTACCAATCTTATTATGTTTCTTGAGGTTGAAATTAACCTTTTGATATTGGGTTTCAATTATTAGGAGAGCAAACCTAAGTAAAAACCTAGCTAACATGCTAATTCTGCATCTCTAAGTAAGAAGCACTACTTATATGTATTGAAATGGTCAAATTTACCGTTAAAGTAAAATTCAAATAAAAGGCTAGAAAGTCTTACATAAATTATTTTGATTGTTGATAACAAATAGATAGTATGTGGAGCAATATATAGTCTGGGACGTATTGCACAGATCCCTGCGGTCCGGAGGGGCAGGAATCCTCCCCCTAAATTAGGGGGGGCCCTCATAAGCCATTTCATTATATATATTTAGCGTCACCGAGAACCATACAACTCATTTTAATCGACATTAGATTTTATTACTTGAAAGCGATGAAGTAAAACCACCTTCTAATTCTGCTACTCAGTTGCCTTAATATGTCAGGGTTAGGTATGGTTATTCTAGACTTGTATCTGATACTAGGAATCTAAGTCCCCTGATAAAACTATAAATTTGGGCCGGAGATACAATATTAACTCTCTATATTGGTTGATTGCATCTGTAGGTATACCATATTCAAATAGAATAAACATGGTTTGGAAATTAATGTTATAATTATTATAGGAAAATTAGAATAACAATTCTTCAGATATAACATTTTTAATACAGATAATAATGAAAATTAGGCCTAGTTTCAAACTAAGCTCTGACTGTACTGTGGGTGCTAGACAATGACATGCATACTTGTAAGGGGAAAGACATGCTTAAATGTATGGTAAACATTCATGACTCAGGGACAAGGTGGTTGCTTATTACACAAATATTTGGCTGCGTCAGGTTTCGAACCTGGGACTGCTAGTTTTGTGGGCAGGGTCGTTCCCAATTGGCTAACATTCATTAATATGTCAATATAAAAGTCATATGAGTAAATATACTATAATAGTAGAGCAAATATAAATTTAACTAATATTTTAGGTTTAGGTACTACAAATCAAATAAAGTCATTAAAGTATGAGAATCTGATAACATTTATTATTACTGAAAATATTGCTGAATTTTCAAATAATGGGGTAAAACAAGTTGTTAGGGTATTTCTGTTTCAATGCATAAAGTAAATCATAAGTATCTCTCCATTTTATAAGTTGACTATTAAGTATTAATTAGGTTCATTAGGTAAGTTAGGAAAAGTAAACTATAAGTCTTAATTCGTTTGAAAAGAACTTGGTTGCTACTGTCATAACTAGGAGTACTACCACTATGATGATCACATTCTATAACAAAGGCCAAAATATAAATAAAACTAGCTTCATAAATTTAGGGTTCCTTATCACATCATTTCTGATATGAATACTCAACAATTCCAAATTAACAACTAAATATTTTACCAATGGGTTTAGCTTATTAATTGTTATTATTACAAGTAGGGTTAAAAGGTTGCCATAATTTAATATCTTAAATATCTCATAAATTTTAATTATCTTGTTAGGTAGGTACAATTTGGTTGCACGTTTTAATTATGGTTACTGACTAATATAGCACATTAAATAGCTAATATTTATAATACTATCCCATACTGTAAAGCTACATTTTGTTAATTAATTAATTTAATTTAGGTTAGGTAGGTCCATTTATTGTAATTCATATTTTATTAATTAGTCTGGGTCTTTTACAGTTTGGAGACCGTGACCAGGATGTATGACTTATTTACAATATGGTAAACCATAACCAGAATATTTAAATAAATATGGGATTGAGTGCTATAATATTAGTCGGTGACTAAATTAGTTGGCACTTTTACTTTTAACATCAATGAAATATTGTAATCAGTTTGCAATACTGTAGTGAATTGTTGGTTGTTCATATGAACAGATATCTGAAGGATTATTACTTGTATTTAGCTAAGTTAGTAGTGATCGCTTGTAGCGATCACAATTTGTTGACGTGGTGGATTAGAACATTTAAGACTTATAGTTGACTGTAAATGGGTGATCATTAATTTAAAGCTCAATAGGGGTTCGCAATAACATTAACAGAAACATAACATTGAACTAACTTACAAAGTAACCTACAAAGCATCTATATTATATGAGAAATAAAACACAGATAGTATAAACATTATCGGTTGTAATCTTAACTTTACATGAAGGTTATGTTATCATAATTCTTCATTTCCTCTTAAATTTTCTGCATTTCCATGTAATGTCGGCGTAGTGAAGTGGCATTGTCTTTTACGTTCCGTGGGTGTCGTAAGGAGCGATTATTTTAGAGCAGATTATTAGGTTGGACTGTCAAGCTTTTGCAACAACGTTACTCGACGTTGCTTCTTGAATTCACAAATTTGTTGAAGTAGCATTGAGGCTTCATGAGGGTTGAAATGCGGGCGAGAGGTTGAGATTCATGTTAATAAACCCTTGACGTCATTCAATTCATTATTTCAAACACCAAGTCGGGTCTCTTCTATTTATCGGGAGCACTAAAGATTAGTTCACTTTTCTATTAGTAAACAACAAAATTGAAGCGCGAACGGAGATCCTTGCAGCTATACAAGAGCAATATTTTCTCACTAAATACTTGTGGATGTGTTATTGTCTATCCCAATACGATTGTAATAATTAATGGGTCGTCGCGGTCGATACCTTGATCGATATTATTCTGTATTAGTCACAGATAGTAGTAATATGATGGCAATTATTTGGCAACGTTTGACATTAGCCTACGCAGTTGTTAAGGGTGTTTGAGACACGTAAATAAACGCGCGTGGGGTATTTAAAAGGATAAGCAAGGAGGATGTTTAATAATAACACGGATGTTTAATAACACACAATAACAAACATTAAAATATTACATAAAAGTTGGCGGGTTACTTTACTAAAGGTCAACTTGTTTAATTATATATCTGGTTAAATTGGTAATCGTTGAAGTAGTCTGTTATCTCCACTATGATGCAATAATAAAACGATTTGTTATGCGGTGAGCTGGTTCTTGAGGGAATAGCGTGGCCGGCTGGAATCGCTAATAATAACATCTTTAGAGGCTATTAGATGAAGAACCTAGTCATGAACATTTATTCATTCAAAAGTATATCTATTTATACATGCTGGGTTGCACTGAGCCAGGCAATATGCGTTTATGTAACAGTAGACTATTATATTACTGTTAGACACTTATAGTCAATCGTCATACTATAAAGACATTATTGACTAAATTAAATTCAGCAATTTGATAGTTATCTATTTACTTTAGCATAAAGGTAATTGCGGGTTCCATTGTCAAACCCTCCTTTTAGTTTGTTTTGGAAACAAGTTATAAAAAATAAAATAAAAAAACCACATATTAACAATAATAATATTTTATTTTATGAAGCTTTTATACCATACATAGGGCTAAGTAAGTAATCTTGACTACAGTAAAGCGACCTATCAACATGAAAATAGTTATATATATAAAATAGAACTATAACAAAATTTAATATTTTTAAATAAAATATCATTTACATGTTTGTTCTTTTTAGTCAAATTATTGGCTAGATAGAATAAACGAGTGCATTTTGTTTAGTGGAAGTTAGTGAGTGTTCGTGCGCATAAAAGATAATATAAAAGGGAAAGATAATTAAAACTCAGAACAATTAGGGGGCGTCAATCTGACTTTAAAGATGATAATGAGAACGGTGAACACCTTATCTATTAAATTAAACAAAATAAGCGAAGAAATTCAAAATTCAAAACAAAAAAAAATGAGATAGGAACATAGCAAGTATATTATTATTATTAAACAATTATAAGGTTATCAAAATATGGAGAAAACATAATTATTGAAATTCACTAAAGGAAATCAAAATAATTTACAACTATTGTGGGGTCGGTATTGGATACCTTAGAATTTTTAAAGTTGGGCTTTGGTTTATAATACAAAGAAAATACTTGTAGAAGCGAATTAATAAATCCAAAATGATAAACAGTAAATACAAAAATAGCTACTTGTTATTTTCTTCTTCTAAAACGCGCTTGAAAGTTAGTGATTGACCGTCTTAACTTACTGTCGGAGATAAGGATGCTAGACAAGTTATTATATTTCGTTAACAAGATTTGGAAACAATTATACTAAGGAAGGTGTAAATAACACAGAAGTACAGGTTAAAATGTTATTCATAGAAACATTTAAGTTAAAAAAAAAAAAAACAGATTCTAAGGAATCATAATTTACATCAGCTGTATAAAAAAGGGCGAACTTACATTGTTAGGGTTTCATAGGAAAAATTAAGAAGGGGGCGCGACAAACTTAGACAATCACAGAGCAGAATAACTAGCAATTGTGTTATGAAGAATAATTTTGTTTTTCACACCGGGTTCTAACTGAGTACTCATCCTAGTAATATTGAAAGATGAAATTATTGAACAGTTTTATTTGTAATGGGACACCAGGGGGTGTTTTAAGGTGATTAAACATATAAGAGATAGATTCTACTAGATCACGAAACAATTAAAGCAATTGCTTATGTTATGTCATATTTGTCAAAATTAAATTATAAGAACATAGTTAAGGTCCGCGGTTACTCTCAAAAATCAAAGGGTTTATTCAACGAGTTCAAAACACTTGTGCCCGTTCCTGTCTTGGCGTTCCATTGTAGGTTCATGTCACACTTCACTTTAATAAACGCCACTTTCTTAAAATTCTACATAGACGCAAGCCTCATCTGGCATGTCTCCTCTTGGGGTAGCTAAACACCAGGCCTCAACATATCTCTTCGGGAAAATTGTCTTTCGTAAGCCACGGGGTTCATGGCAATGATGGTCACCATTGTTGTCCATCAACATACGTAAACTGCTTTTCGTGAGTTTCAAATATGTAGCGACAAAGTGTTGAAAAAAAAATCCGTCCCACCGCTCAGGAATCTGAAATGTAAACATAATTTAAAGCTCAGAAAAGGTCGAGGAACATTTCAGATATGACACTAATTGCGTCTATTTGGTTCGTTACATACCTGCTCTTGCGCCTCACAAATATTTAGGAGCATGTTACTGGCTGTTTATCCTTGTTTGTGTACAATTTCGAATTTAAAATTATAATTTGGGGTTTTAATCTGGGTTTCTCGGTCGATCTACTTTTGTTGCGAATAATATAATGTAAATAATGTAATTGTTAACTTATCATAGATAAGACATTGTTTATATTCTTTTTCTTTAAAGTCACAGGCTGTATAAATTTGTGTAAAGCGAAGTTTGCACGACGGCATTATTAAGTTGCATGACATGTTTTAAGCCGGCCTTACACGGTCTAAAGCAGATTGTGGGTTCGTGTTCATGTTATTAATTAAGAAAGCACGGAATTTGCATATAATTTAACTATCACATAATAATATAACTATAATCTGAACTTTTTCTGATTATGAATTTCTCATATTGATCTGACAGATTAATCTGACATACGTTATGAATTCTGAACGCACCCATTTTCATAAATTATTTATGGTCGAACACACATTCTCGAATTTCAGATTATGAATTTAGTTGACATTGCAATAATAAGTATAGGTACCTACAGACGTTCGTGAGATAACTGATTAATCGGAATTTTCAAGACAGTATGAGGCAAGTCACCGGGATTTGTATTATGAATTCGGAGTCTTGAATCGGATTGTGTATGACCGGCCTTATCTAATTCTTTTTGGTTTTAATAGTGAGTAAGGAAATGTAGTGTGTATTAGTTGAAAGATTTAACAAATAAGGACAGTCTTGTTTATATAGCTTCTGAGTGGAAAGCCTGTCCACGATTATTTACTGGAAGGACATTAAATACTAGAAGTTGGAAAGTTAGATGGGTTAGTGAAATTGAATGAAATCTTCGGAAGTTATTAATCATAGATAGAGGGGTGAGTCGGCGGCCTTTCGTTAGGTAGGTTAAGGAAAATTTATACTAACAGTTAATTATTCAAAATTTTAAAATACATATATGAAAAAAAATAGAGCGAAAGTAACTAGAGGCGTCTAGGATGGTTGGTCAGGATAAAGTCTTTGGAAAAAAAAAAGTGGGTTATATATAAACTTATAAAAAAAAAAAATTAGATCTTTTTGAAGAAAAAAAAAAAGGAGGTTCAAGGGGTTTTGCAACCAAATATATAATAGTTGAAGAAAAAAAAAAAACAAAATTAAATTAAATTAAGAAAAATTTTAAATTAAAAAGTAAAATCTAATGGTGGGAAGTAAAATTTGGATACCGCAATTAATATTTAAAGAAAAAAAAACGGAATGGTTTCTCTCTGGATTTATATCACTGAAGTTAAGTGACAGATGTTTGTCTTATCAATTTTTAGTTGTTTTTGCTAATTTGATTTGTCGGTTAGTTAGAAATAGTTAGAATTATAAATAGGAAGAATATATCATAATACCACGATAAAAATAAAACTAAATTAATTTAGTGTCACGTTCGAACAGTACAGTGGAATGTTTAGTGGAGTGAATCAGAGATTGAGGAAGGAAGACAACTATATAATTTTCAATTAGGGACAGACAAGACATTTATTTGCAACAGACAGTAAATAATGGAATTGGACTTACCTAGGTAAGAGGCTATGTATTTCAATGTTCTGCGAATAGTGATACGGGTTTTACTGTTATTTAACCGGAGACATAAAACTTATACAACAGATCTCTTTGTGAGGGAGTGGTAGGTAAGTCGATATGTTCGGCAATTCCAAAGTTAATTTTGGCCACAGGGAGATCTTTCCTATACAGTGCCCGGGAGGCGTTTGATATTCACTCTACTCATACCCCATTGAGTTTATGAGAATAGTTATGGATAATTATTCTTGATAGAGTTGTGGTAAATGTTAAGATATGATTGGTAGAAACTATAAGTAATGGAGTTTGTATAGAGGGATATATAAAGGCTTTTTACCACAAATAGCCAGATGTGCAACATTTTGTGATAAAATGTCAATATCTTTATATATTGCTATTAGAGCTGAAACTGCCTGAGAAACAGTTTTCCTTCATATGAACTAAATGCGCTTGGTTCCAGAGATATTATTAGACAAAACCACAGTTCGAAGTTAAGAATAAGAGTTATTTCTATGAACATAAGCTAAATGGTATAAAAACACATATACATCATATTTCAGGATGGTTTTAATAAATGACAGTAAAATTTGTTGAGATTATTTTGTGAATTAGTGGTTAGAATATTTTCTTCCTGTTGAGTAGAGAGGAATAGTAAGTGGAAAGTTAAAATGGTGATTGGAGACAGAAAGAAACATATTCTAAAGGGGGCGGATGTAACGGAACTAGCTTCTCCTAAGCTATTTCGTCACTTCACAAAATAATTTGTAGGCGGAAAAAGTTAATAATAACTAATACTAAAAATAAATTATAATTTTAGAAGCAAATAAGTCAATACTATGAAGGGGCTTTGTAATTATTGTAATCAAACTTAATCCATTTATAATGTATGTAAGCTAAGTTAAAAAAGGGCAATATTCAGTAACAATTACTTAAAAATAAAATTAAATAAATAAAGTTTTAGAACCAGTATAAAACTTGAATCAGTATAAATGCTTAAAATTCTTGGGAAGGAATGAATAAATTATTGTTGCTAAGCGAAATTTAAATTAAAAGAAATTGAGTCCTATTTGTTAGACATTACGATATGTTTGACAATACAGTTGGAAAAAGGGACACCATCTTTACGTTAGACGCATCTATAATACGGAATAAACAAATGTCTAAATAGAAAATCAACTTTAAACTAAGGGCCATAATGTCGGAATTGGAACCGATGTAAGACTTGTAGCAGGGCCGCCATTCTTGTACGTCGGCGCCAGGTGCCCAGATGTCTAGACATCATCAGAGTTCTGCCTAGATAGAAAGTGAACTTTAAACTAAGGGACATAATGTTGGAATTTGAAGCGATGTAAGACTTGTAAGAGTTGGAATTGGGCCGCCATGTTTCTGCACCGCGCCGGGAGAGCGGACGTCTAGATAGAAAATGAACTTTAAATTTAAGGGAATAATGTCGGAATTTGAAGCGATGTAAGACTTGTAAGAGGGCCGCCATTTTTTGTACGCCGCACCGGGAGGGCGAATGGTTACTGGTAGATAGAAAATGAACTGTAAACTGAAGGTCATTATGCTGGAATTTGAAGCGATGTAAGACTTGTAAAAGTTGTCGGGGTCGAGAAGGCATAAATAGATGTGAATAAGGGTGATCTGGACTTTTGCTAACCGGTCGTCGGAGGAGTAAGTTGTAGCCGAAAACTGGGAGGAGATTTTTATTATATTGTACTTATGCATTTGTACATATTATTTAATTGGGGTAATTTAGTATATAAATATTGGCACTTTTGCTTGGCGGTCGTCAGAGGAGTAAGTTGTAGCCGAAAACTGGGAGCAGATTTTTATTATATTGTACTTATGTATTTGTACATATTATTTAACTGGGGTAATTTAGTATATAAATATTTGACTTTTGCTTGGCGGTCGTCAGAGGAGTAAGTTGTAGCCGAAAACTGGGAGCAGATTTTTATTATATTGTGCTTATGTATTTGTACATATTATTTAACTGGGGTAATTTAGTATATAAATATTTGACTTTTGCTTGGCGGTCGTCAGAGGAGTAAGTTGTAGCCGAAAACTGGGAGCAGATTTTTATTATATTGTGCTTATGTATTTGTACATATTATTTAACTGGGGTAATTTAGTATATAAATATTTGACTTTTGCTTGGCGGTCGTCGGAGGAGTAAGTTGTAGCCGAAAACTGGGAGGAGATTTTTATTATATTGTACTTATGTATTTGTACATATTATTTAAATGGGGTAATTTAGTACATAAATATTTGGCTTTTTGTTGGCGGGCTTCGGAGGAGTAAGTTGTAGCCGAAAACTGGGAGCAGATTTTTATTATATTGTACTTATGTATTTGTACATATTTTTTTTAACTGGGTTAATTTAGGATATTAATATTTGGGTTTATAACAATCGTCGGTTGGGTGAATTGTTGCTGCCACTGGGAGGTTGGAGTTAATACTTATTTCTTGGGTATTTGTGGACATCATTTAATTGGGTTAATTTAGAATTTAATTATGGGGTTTTGATGATGCATCTCGTTGAGATATAATGGATTCACAGCCTGAAATTTGGGGTATATTATTTAATTGTGTTAGTTTAAGGTTTAATATTTGTGTTCCAGGTATTTAACTTATAGTGAATGTTTTGCTTGGTGTTAATTTTGTTTTTAATTCCAGGTCTCCGCTTTGTTCGACTTACTTGGTAGTCGTTGGGCTGAGATCCAGGCAGACGTTGATAACAATTATAAAACTTCACTTACATTTTGGTTAAGGGATATTTGAATATCAGATCTTATCTTTTAACCAAGTAAGTCAAGGGTTTTCGCGTACGGCTCTGACGGCTGTTAACTCGCGTTTCGTCAGATATCACTAGCAATATTCTGTAAATTTGCTCTTCAGGTACCGTAACTGGAACCGATGCTTTGGCAGTGGGGACGGTATGCAGAATATGTATTAGTGATAGTCCCTTATTTATATATTTATATATCGACCACCTTAGGTATTTATCCGACTCGGATGCCAACTTAAGGCTTTCATTAGCCGGCGGAACAGTCTTAGGATTACACACAGGAATTCTAGTTCCGAAGTTTTTGTCATGATAGGTTTAGCTGGTCTAGCAGGGTATCTTTACACCGAGATATTCTGACACTACACATCTACACGATTAATTGTAAATGTAAGAGTTACGTGACTCTTTAGTTTGGTTCAAAACAGTAGAATTTTAGGGTTTGTTAGGTAGTTAGAAGTTTCCTCATTACACCGTGAGGAGCTTTAATACACATAATTGTGCTTTAGCTAGGCAAGAAATCGTCGAATCACGTTAAAAAACAAAATCACAATAAAAGCTAAAATATCCATATAATTAAATAAATTATAACGATTATAGTAAAATGAACTATATTTCAAATAATAAGAATTTAAATATTATGCGAATAAATTCAATAAGTTAAAAGCTAAGGCAAATATTGTGTGAAGTCAATTCATAAGATGAATGACACTTCACGACTAACTAGTCTGTGGTAGAGAGGGCGCTGAAAACGTCAAACTGATGTATTGGTAGAAAGCGTTGAGAATGATTTCGAGCCGGTTTTGGATGATTTAAAGCAGAAAAATGTTTGTTCACAAGTTAAATTAAGCTGCAGTCTTACTTCGAGAAACATAAAAGTGATATAACGTTGAGTCCAAGTCAAACCAGTGATTGAAAAGTGATCAAATAGATCAAATAGTTAATCAATAATACTCCAGCTGGGTTGATTCATAGTTAGCATTATGAAACTGGAGGATTCTAAGTATGAACCTCATAAAACCAGTCTGGGCTTATTACGGGCAGAAGTCCCGAAGCGTTACTTCCCGTAGAGTGGAAAACAAGTGCACTTCATACAAGATAGGACTAGATTGTTTTAGAATGAAAACAAATTTCCAGATAGAATCAATACCAGTTATTTTACCTTTTAAACTGAATCAATCAAGCTATGAGTTTAAATATAAAACAAATAGTGGGTAAAGAGCCCAAATTACCAATCTTATTATGTTTCTTGAGGTTGAAATTAACCTTTTGATATTGGGTTTCAATTATTAGGAGAGCAAACCTAAGTAAAAACCTAGCTAACATGCTAATTCTGCATCTCTAAGTAAGAAGCACTACTTATATGTATTGAAATGGTCAAATTTACCGTTAAAGTAAAATTCAAATAAAAGGCTAGAAAGTCTTACATAAATTATTTTGATTGTTGATAACAAATAGATAGTATGTGGAGCAATATATAGTCTGGGACGTATTGCACAGATCCCTGCGGTCCGGAGGGGCAGGAATCCTCCCCCTAAATTAGGGGGGGCCCTCATAAGCCATTTCATTATATATATTTAGCGTCACCGAGAACCATACAACTCATTTTAATCGACATTAGATTTTATTACTTGAAAGCGATGAAGTAAAACCACCTTCTAATTCTGCTACTCAGTTGCCTTAATATGTCAGGGTTAGGTATGGTTATTCTAGACTTGTATCTGATACTAGGAATCTAAGTCCCCTGATAAAACTATAAATTTGGGCCGGAGATACAATATTAACTCTCTATATTGGTTGATTGCATCTGTAGGTATACCATATTCAAATAGAATAAACATGGTTTGGAAATTAATGTTATAATTATTATAGGAAAATTAGAATAACAATTCTTCAGATATAACATTTTTAATACAGATAATAATGAAAATTAGGCCTAGTTTCAAACTAAGCTCTGACTGTACTGTGGGTGCTAGACAATGACATGCATACTTGTAAGGGGAAAGACATGCTTAAATGTATGGTAAACATTCATGACTCAGGGACAAGGTGGTTGCTTATTACACAAATATTTGGCTGCGTCAGGTTTCGAACCTGGGACTGCTAGTTTTGTGGGCAGGGTCGTTCCCAATTGGCTAACATTCATTAATATGTCAATATAAAAGTCATATGAGTAAATATACTATAATAGTAGAGCAAATATAAATTTAACTAATATTTTAGGTTTAGGTACTACAAATCAAATAAAGTCATTAAAGTATGAGAATCTGATAACATTTATTATTACTGAAAATATTGCTGAATTTTCAAATAATGGGGTAAAACAAGTTGTTAGGGTATTTCTGTTTCAATGCATAAAGTAAATCATAAGTATCTCTCCATTTTATAAGTTGACTATTAAGTATTAATTAGGTTCATTAGGTAAGTTAGGAAAAGTAAACTATAAGTCTTAATTCGTTTGAAAAGAACTTGGTTGCTACTGTCATAACTAGGAGTACTACCACTATGATGATCACATTCTATAACAAAGGCCAAAATATAAATAAAACTAGCTTCATAAATTTAGGGTTCCTTATCACATCATTTCTGATATGAATACTCAACAATTCCAAATTAACAACTAAATATTTTACCAATGGGTTTAGCTTATTAATTGTTATTATTACAAGTAGGGTTAAAAGGTTGCCATAATTTAATATCTTAAATATCTCATAAATTTTAATTATCTTGTTAGGTAGGTACAATTTGGTTGCACGTTTTAATTATGGTTACTGACTAATATAGCACATTAAATAGCTAATATTTATAATACTATCCCATACTGTAAAGCTACATTTTGTTAATTAATTAATTTAATTTAGGTTAGGTAGGTCCATTTATTGTAATTCTTATTATTACAATTATTAGGAGGTTAACTGGTTTTTTTACAAGGTTTATAAAAAAAATTGCAATTATTAAATTTTAAAACTTTATTGACAGTTAAGTGTTTTATTTTGTAAAGTTTAGACTGTTTTTCAACGATAATGACAACAGAATTACTTATTTCAATGCAAGAATTACACGCTCATAATTTTGTTACTTACGTACGAAGTTTTATAATATAAGTGACTCAGTTTCAGATTAACCATAATTATGACTTTAATATCAAGAGTCAATAGGTTTTATTTGTAAGTATTTTAGGTCATTTTGTCGACATGCATTTAAATATTTTGTGCTGTATACACAAATCCAAGGTATTAAAAAGCTTTGTTATCAAAATTTTGCCGCTGTTCACTTCATCAGATTATTAACTTTACAAAACTTCGAGGTGCGAAAATATTTTTTTAGGATGTTGCAGATAGAGAAGGCGTACCTACTAACAATCGATCGAAAACTACCTAACAGTAATAAACGGTAACGAGAAATTATGTCTCGTCGTCTAAACTAAACGTAAAACTGAACGTTTACTACATGTGACGCGTAAAGTAATAAAACATAAGGTCATACGTTTTATTATTTACAATGATGTTGATTTGATTAAACTGTAATGTTTAAATATTTTAATTTGATAGCCAACATTTCATAACGCCCGGTCGCGTTTCTCGTAAAATACTGGCATTAAATACAAAAAAATAAACTGGGGACAAAAATCCGTAATCCTTACACCTTTTTGATGTCTTCCTTGGAACAAAATTAGAATACAAATTGTTATCTGTCGCGTTAAATTACGTGAAAACCTTCATCTACATATTTATTAATCGCTGACCCGTCTCTGCCTCGAGAAATAAAGTTGCCGTATAAAACGGCCTGGGGTACATTTTTTCTTAATATTCCCATACAAAATAAGTTGTGCCTTACTGAGTTTTAAAATTTTCTTTGAAAGGGCACTTTATTTCGATTGTTTTATTACTGATATCGTGAGTAGGTATATTACGCCAAAATCCACTACGTCCCAGCCGCGTCGGCTCTAAATCCCAAAAATATCTAGGTACTAGTTTCCAAGCTGCTAAGTTGCTTAAATATATAATATTTCCAAGCTGCCAAGTTGGCGAAAAGTCAATAGCAAATTGACAGCGTACCTAGTTACCCTAAGATTCAGGAAAAATCGATTGAATAATCTTCACGTAAGAGCTTTTAAATCTTTAAATATGTATAAATTGAACCGATTTAAAGTATTATTTTTTGGAACAATAAAACTAAATTTTTATAATCTAAAAAATATTGTGCAATAGTAATCATTACTACTGTTCATGCTTAGCCAATTTACTAATCTATTCCACACTCTAACAGTGTAGTAAGAACAGTAAATTGGTGCTAGGTCGATAATTAAGTGGAGCATTGTTTTCCAACACCGCAAACATCAAGGCGGTATTCACGTCGCATGTATCCGAAGTTCGCGGCGAATCGCGACACGGGTGGTAGTCGCCCGGTCAATATGTAGAGTGGCTGAGCGGGCGATCAATCGCATAGAGAGGGGCGGGGAGAGGAGAAGGGGGGGGACCACCTGTAGCGTTCCCCCCTTCCCCTTCCCTCACAGCCGACGCCAACACGTGACGTGGACGCCGAGAAATCCGCCCAAACGTAAACATTAAATTCTAACTTCATTCTTCATTGTTCAGAATGTCGCCGAACGTTAACACGCGCTCGGATTCTTGCTCACGTATTAGTAAACAAATTTTAAGAGCGCACTAACAGTTTTATGCTGAGATGTTTACTTACGAGCGGAATGACATACCTAGCTGCCTTTTAACTTATTAGTAGCAACAAGTGGTTTAGTTTTACTCTCAGGCCAACAAAATATATGATCTACAACTAAAGGATATAGCATTTCCCCCTTCGGACTCGTAATTAATGACTCATCTGTTTCAGCGTATGGAGAGCGATGTATACGTGTTATGGTATCGATTTCGACGTAAGATCAAGAAATAATGAAAGGGCAAATAGCACCCAGCAGCTCCATAAGGTTTCCTTCCAATTAAGTTTCCCTACAACGTCAGAATCATAGCAAAAACAATAATGGACAATCTATGAGACAAGCACAAAGATATAAATAAATATTTTCTAAACAAATGTTAATGCTTTCTAAAAAAAATCTGTAGAATTCATATTTTAATAATATTTTATAATGTATAGTTTCAATGCTAAATGACGTAATCAAAAATAAAATAAAGTGGTTGAACATGTATACAAACTCTTTGGTTTTATGTATAGCTTGGAACAACTGTAAATTAAAAAACTGAAAAGTAAAAAGCACTACTGCGAATTATTCAACTTTCCGTACCAACATCTACAAAAATTAAAAAGCACTAGTGCGAAAAACACAAATTCCCACTTTTTGAGCAACTTTATTAAAACATTTTTTGCAGCACATCATAGGGACTATTTGTAAGATTACCTAACAGTAAAATCATCACTTTTAATTGACTATTTCTACAAATATGGGAATTATTTGTACGAAAAATAGGTGCCTGGGATGTCTGTGATTTTGGTTCGTTTATTTGCGTTTTTAGATTACGCGCCTTTAGATTGCAGACAAGGTATTAAAAATCTATGGTTTACATTGCAATAAACTGCTTAGTTAGGTCAATTTTGTTATAAACACTAGTTCAGGATCGTCTTTGAAAATGCAAACTATTCTTTTTCAACAACGTAAGTCTCGTTATATTGTTATTTGTGTACAATAGTTTTTTAACAATGCAAATTTTATCAAGATCAGCCTTGAATGAGAATAACGTTTCTTGCATTCATATTTTAATATACCTACTGAATAATTTACAAATAATGAATACCTACCAATCTGATTCACGAGCACATGACATATAGGTTATGCCAGCACTTTAGAAAACTGAATAATCAAGATGACAGTTTTTAAAGTCTAAAATCTTATAAGGTGTTGAAGTAAACAAAACACGCTAGTTACTACGCAACTGAGGTCCGTTGAAACAAAACTACGTGTATAATCTAATCTAGTGATTTGATTATAATACCAACCCATGGGTAAAACATGATCATGGTGTGCGTGGTGCGCAGGATAGTCGTAGCGGTAGTAGCGGGCGTAGGGATCGTGCGCGTGCGCGTGCGCGTAATAGCCGTGCGCGTAGGGCGCGTAGGGCAGCGATGCGTAGGGCGCGTAGCCGTCCCACGGGGGCGGCGCGTACGCCCCCGCGCCGCGATACTCGTAGTTGCAGCAGTCCATGCTTACGCGCCGCGCGGCGCGCGCGCAGCCCGCCGCGCCGGCCGTGCCCGCCGCCGGCACGACATCACTCCTTCCCGCACTACCACAAAAACAATTCCCCCGACATCGTCTCAACGTTGCTAGGAAACGTCACTAGCAAAAATTCATTGATGCGTATTTTTCTGTGATGCGTCGAAACGAGCGTGTAGTTCCGAGTTCCGCGGCGTGCGACGTTAGTTAGCGGAAAGAGGTCGCTCGAGTTTGCCGGCGGGCGCCGACGAGATTCGGTGGGGGCCGGGAGGGGGGCGACGCCCGCTCGCCGGCTCGGCGCAGCGCGGCGCTTACGGACGCCGACTGGCACTGAATCGATACCGCCCGCCGCGCCCGCGAGCGCCCACCATACCTGCGCCCGTATTGCGCGCGAACTTCGTCTTCCCCAACGGAATTTTATATTTAGAACCATGGTGAAACAATTGATCAATACTTTGCACTATTAGTTCACACTTTCACTAGCTATATTTAACTGAGTCGGTCTAATTCACATGTAAATATAGGAATATAAATTTCTTAATAAATAAGAATGTCGCGAACTTATGTTACGGCAATTTGAATAGGTACCTACTTTATATTTAAGATATCTTTCCTCAAACGAAATATACTCGTATTAGTTTGTTAATAGCTAAGGGCGCTATTACCTGTTGATCTGATACATAATGACGTGTCCTAGCAAAGGACAGTGTAAAGTTTTATTGGATCCTGCGTGCGCCTGCAGCGGCGGCAGTGACCCAAATCGCTCGTGACGTCCACGCTCGCTCGTCCTAAAGCTGTCATGTTTAAACTCTCAAGTTAAAAGCGCGCAAAATCCTTTCATTTTCGTTAGTTACTCTTAATATCTTATATGCACATACTCTATCGATTAACAGAAAACATACTAAGCTGATTTTAAAGCATATGAAACTTTATCTACTGAATGAATTTTCAATGACTCGCTTAATTTTCAGCGCTACGAAAGTTTGATTGCATAATTAGTTATTCATAAATGATAGGTGCTACAAGTTAGGGGTAGCCGTTATTTCCACTAGCTACGACACCGCTACAAAGTTTGCTACGAAGTTCGCTACGGGATATACGCGTCAGTTTTGATCAATATGGCACGGTGTGATCACCCCTTATCATGTCACGAGTGCTATATACAGGTACCCGTTTAATATTGTAATAGTGGCTTGATTACTAACTACACCTGCGAAGTCAATAATACGAGGGTCATTATACTTAATCCTAATTATAATGATCATTAACAAATTACGGGGGAAAAAAGTTTACTTCTGAGATCACCATTTCCCTTGCCTACATTTTGTTTGTTTTTTTATATTTTCATAACTAGTCAAGGACAAAAATTACGAGTGATCAAAATGTTCATAAGATAATTTTACCTAAACGTAAACATACAAAGGGTGCAAAACAATTGAAAATTGCAACTGATCTTCTCTTATTCTCTCTTATCTTGGTGGGATCTTTTCGGATAGACTTCAACCCTATGGGATCTTTTGTGTAATTTAATTACACTAATTACTACCCCCTTTTAACACTTAAAACTGATCTTCAATATCACACAAGTGTGCGTTAATTTTATTCCGTGTCATTATGAGTATTGAGTTGACTTTACCCACACTGAAAGTCTGCGACTCACAAATTGGAAATTAATTTGTGAGTCGCAGACTTTCAGTGTGGGTAAAGTCAACTCAATAATGACACGGAATAAAATTGACGCACACTTCATACAGACGTTCATTAATGATATTGTACGAGCGGTCTTGGGCAAGTAATGCTCGTCCTTGCAGACTGCGCGCACTTGCAGTTGAAGCAAGGACATGGCTGGAATAGTCCAAGATCCTCTACCCTCCTTTAAACCTTAGTTTGCTTGAAATAGAGTTAAAAGTTTCTGACTTCTGACTTTCTGGCGACCTTTTCTT